>OX456996.1:25992389-26613223 GCA_949752705.1 Callimorpha dominula
ACTTGATGTGAGTCAATATGTGAACGCTGTATTTTTAGAAAGAAATTCCATGATTTTAGTGTGTACTAGTTACTTAACTAAAATCATGAGCTTCACTAATATGAATTACGATTTCGTGCAAAATTCTCTGAAATCTAAAAGTAATCTAGACACGGAGATGAAAGTACCGATATTTTTCATTAACATTAAAGGTTCCCTGAAACAGAAAATACGAGCTCAGGCTTTACAGCAGGAGCTTAAAGAGCTGATAGAGAAGGTAATTATTTTGGCCGACTCGGTACTATCTTCTTTGAGATACAAATATTTTAATATTTGTAACGGATTTTGCTAGTCGTCTTATACGATATACGGTATACGATAGGTACGGCTTTAAAGTATGCAAAACATTGAGATTTAGAGAGTTACGCTTTTATTAAACTTGTTCTTACGTTTATCGTGTACTCGGTAGATCGAGATCTCATTCAACTAAGACGTTATATACATATTATACATACATCAATGCACACAAAAACCACTGTTATTAGCAAATACCAATGATTAAAATTACTTATCCTGTCTGATAGATTTCGGATCATCTGTTACATGTTGACTGTAAAGCCGTGTCGTTAACACACCTCACTCAAGAATTACACAAACATGCTGCTTATGTATATGTAGGAGTGTATCATATCATACTAGCTACCGAAATTCGTGTTAGCTAGCAAATATATAAAAAATACCAGCCCTTTTACCAATCATAAAAATGGGATGTCATGAAAAAGAGTCAATCATAGAAAAAACTACAAGAGAAAACCACGGAACATTAATCGTCGATTTGTGTTCCGGACGACGCAAAATTATATCCGTTTATAAAAAAAACCGGACAAGTGCCAGTCTGACTCGCACACTGAGGGTTTCGTAAGAAACCAAACTTGTGTGTAGATAGTAAGTCCTGGTGAATCAATTCTCGAAGATTTTTGCCCGTCTTTTTCGAAAGATATACTTAACTTTGTAGTTCTAAAAATACTCTCCCATGCATCAGTTTATGACAAAGTCAACTTTCCGATCGCAAAATATAAGTTTGTAATTACAACAACTACTTTTTTATGTGATATATATACATGTGGACACTAACGGTGGGGCTAGTCCATAAACTAAAAATCGTGCAACGGGCCATGGAGCGAGCTATGACAAAGAACTAAAGTTACCGACATAGCTCGCAGAATAAGCATGCTTAAGTGGCAATGGGCTGGCCACGTATGCCGAAGGACCGATATATGTATATATATGCAACAAATTAATGACTTTCGGATTTTTTTTTCTTGTGCTGTCAGACCTTGCTTCTTATCAAATTTCATGGTTCTAGGTCAATGGTCCCTATACGAGTAGGTTTTGATTTACTTAACGAATTAAAATTGGATAAAATTGAAGGTTTAATAGGCCCTATTTTTTTATTGGGTTTAAACAGAAGCTTGATTTTTTACAGCTTCAAGGGATTAATTTAAACTTGATCAACGGGTTCCTGAGTAACACGGTCTTGACAGACATACAGACAGACAGATGAACAACAAAGTGATCTTATAAGGGTTCCTTTTGAGGAACGGAACCCTGAAAAGATATATGATCGTCAGTCTATTTTTTCAAAATTTAATAGTGATAGAGTGGTTTGTTTAGTTTTAATTCATGCACAAACATGCAGTTACTTTTCATAATTTGGATTAGATTTTTATTTAAATATAACTATGGGATGATGAGGTTTATGAAGCTTCACCAAACTCCGGCCGGCCACCCGCTTCCGAAACCAAGTCTTCGGTTTACTTAGTGTGTACTAAGCACTGCTTTTCATCAAACCCACACTTTATTCGGGTGCAAAAAAATATTAATGAAGTAGATATGTAAGAAGCTTTCGGTTATCTCCTACGTTGATCAAGGCATCAGTTTACATAGTGGGATTAAGTACTACACTGTGCTTTGCAGTCCCTGCTCAATTCATTGTCGTGAATGTTTAGCATGAATGAATATCAAATTTAATAAAAAAAATATATATATATTACAAATTTCATGTATAGTTCCTTGCAGATGAAATTGACTTTCTTAAAATGGTATCTCTTAAGTTACATCCTAACTTCGTAACTAATATTATAAATACGAAAGTGAGTTGGTTTGAATGAACTACTAAACCGTTCATCATGAACTTTTGCACACACATTGCCAGGAGTACATAAAAGGACATAGTATACCATAAAAAGCTCTGTTGCCGAGTGATACCTGAATTAATGGATAAAATATGCATTGACGTGAGCGAATCCACGAGCAAAGCCTGGTTTAATGTAACACAGACAATGCAAAGAGAGCTCAACTCGTATTACTCTCTATTCACGAACGCGTCATGAAATCAAATACATAGAATGTTCAAATTACTCTGTCGTCATGGCTCGTCTGAATAGAATTCAAATAAGTAAGAATTATTTATTTTCTCTTTGTATTGTTCGTCCTAAGTATATAAAATAAATCAGTGTATATGTTATGGAATAAGTGACGTATATGGCATTATTCATAATGTCAAAGCGATTAGAATAAACAAATTAACCGGGCTGTATAAATAATGGCCACCATTAAATATTGCTAGCTGTCTCTTTAGAATGGCCTTCATCTAAAAAGGCAATTTGAAGTTTAGCAAACGATTCTTCTGGATTTAGGAGTATAACGTGAAGGGCAATTTGAAGTAGAAACTTTTGTATTCTTTATCGTAAATTATCTTATTTTTATAATAAAACTCTTTTTTTTAAAACATATCCGAGTGTCGTATTTAATTACAATTTAAATTAAGACAGACAATTTAATTTTGTTTCAAACGTGTACTCTTGGATAATGTTTTTCACATCTTCTATTAAGTGACCTCAAAAAGCCTACTTTTTAGTGTATAAATGTCTCGCTATTTTATTAACTGGGTAAATAAATCGCATGTGGCTGCTATAAACAAAGCTACTTAACAATTTATTGTTGAATGCGGCGAGTGGCGCAGTGCTACCACATTAAAAATATTTGAAACGAGAACTGGATTTCAAATACATTACACTATAAGATTGAATGTAATCTAGGATTTTAAACACTTTAAACAGCGCAAGAATATTTCTTATAGGGTTGGATTGTTTGATTGATTGTAAGCAATAGTTCGAGGGGGTCAGGGTCGTACCTGTAACTCGGACTGGCAATAACCGGGAAGTCCGAGCCCTCTAGCTAAACACTTAAGAATGGGATAATATCGTTAAACTTTTATTCTTTGCCAGCAAACGGGGGTAGGTTTATTTCTAATTTGTTTTTCAAGTGGATTTAGTTGAAATTAATTATATTCATTTATTTAATAAAGTAATGTAAAATCGTCTATCCCAATGTGTGGCGTGTCGTTTACGGTATAACTAAATAGAAAATTTAAATAACTATTAACGGGTTATTGGATGACCTTTGTTAGTATATTCACACGCAGTAAGTACGTGAAGAAATAACAAATCAGAGCATTTGTACACAAGAATAATGAATGATAGAATATATTATTAGTAGCTTGTGGGAATCCAGAGTTTCGAACATATTTTTTTTATATATTGCTTTATTTGGTTTTGTAAGTATGTATGCTATAACATAATTGACATAGGCAATACATTTATTGTTTCTCTTTTTTCGTGAGCAAATCTGCCAGTATTTTATACTTAAATTTATGAAATATATTTTAATTAATACTAAGTATACTTAATTATATAACAGAAACTTAATATGCGTCGAAATACCGCGGAGTCGCGAGTACAGTTTGTTTAATTAACCTTGAACAAAAGCCTAAAAGATCTACTAGGCGTTTTATAGTCGCATTATTGATATTATATGTAGATAACCTCACTTACAGGTCTCAAAACAATTGAGTGAATGACACTGCATTGTTTTAGTTTAAGTAGTACCTATGCATTGGCTATTTCGGATCGATATTTAACCATTGGTTGTGTGTCTTACTCATCATAATATTTGTTCAAACTTAAGCGGTTACTTTCATGATCAGACACTGTTTACACCGACAGCATCTCTTCTAAGTCTTCTATTTGTAAATATGACATATTATAACCCAAATACAAGTCAAATAGAGTCACCTGGTAAGTACAAAAAGTAGTCTACAAGAGCATACTTTATATAATCTAATATTTAAAAAATAACGCTGTGCTTATAAACCGTCACGCCGCACAAAACAACAAACATTGTACTTGATGTCTGATCATCAGCAACATTCAAAACCTTGACATAAATCGTACACTCATGTTGTAATAATACTGTTCCCACTCTAGATAAAATGTGTTCCTTTGTGTGTCTCCTGGATGTCCGATGCGCGGTCATGAGCGCTGATGACCGCCTATTTATAAGACCCTACTCTCCCCGTCAATGACATATCGTATCTTAAATGTTCGATGTGGAAATTGAAGGAAACACCTATTTTGACAACAATGATTTGTCTTTTAGGGTATTTTTATATTTAAGTAAGTGTATTTTACATTACAGAAACATCCATATTTAATACATGACGATATAACCAGGCTCGGCACTAAAGTAGGGAAACTCTTGGAGTACAAGAGACAATTAAAAAGTTCATTTATTTTCAAACTTTCGTTTAGTAAGTAAATAATAAACTGAATGAATTTATTTTGTTTTTTGGTAACCTCTGGTTTGCTCAGGCTTGTTTATCATTCTTTATGATCTTTATTTTAATCACTAAATGTTTTAACCCAAATATTTTGGAATTTAGGAAACTATACAGTTATTGAGAAATACTACCGGCCTGTTGGTCTAGTGGTTAGTGATTCTGACTGCTGAGGTCGGGGGTTCGACAAATAATTGATGATGTGTGATGAGCATGATCATTTGTTTTGTATCTGGGTGTAAATTTTCTATAATATGTATATATTTAGTAATATATAAGTATCTTTATCAGCAATCTACTTACCATAGTATAGGCTCTACCTAGTTTGGACCAGACGGCCGTGTGTGAAAAAAAAGTCTTTATGAAAGTACCTAAATAACTACACAAAATTCTTTTACTCATTCTTGAAGCCATATGGAACATTACAGCACTAAAACTAAAACTTTAACAAAACTCTAATTATTTTAATGGCATAAATGCCGTTTACATGTTTGCGACTATGGCACGCCATTTTTCTTATAGAAGTTTTACTCTAATTAGGGCAATAATGTAAAGCGATTACAGGGACGCTGTATTATTAACTGTAAGTGGCTTTTTGAAGAAATAACAATAAAATAAAAGTAAGAAAACATGGAGCACGGCCCTCTCTATAGTTCTTTGGGTGATTAGCGCTCTTATACGAAATAATAATAATATTATTTATTAGTCTTATATAAGACACTACATATTCTTCCAAGATACAGTATATAAAGGAACGAAGCTAAACACACTCATCATTTAAACTGCCATTTATATATTCATTCCAGCCCGCTACACAGTACTACACATCACTGTAGGCTATCTCTCCCGATATTTCACGTCAAAAGAACCTCTACGAGGCTATTAAGTCCCTATCTAATTGTTACGACACTGAAATATCGCCCTGTCTAGTCTAACCCGAAGGTGGAACTCTATATCGGTTAATGGAGGGTGTTGTTTACACAATTCCCGTGTACATCGGTAAATAAACTAACTGACTTACGATAGAAGCAGTATCCTATACGGTTAACAGATTACTAGTGTCGCCCTTCTTATTGCCTCGGAGGTCAAGTGAAGCAGTACTTCTACCTCTTATGAATACCAGTGTCAAATCACCTTCTTTTTGTGAAGTACATCCTCGGGTTGCCACGGTACAATCTTGCAAGGGCGGCTTTGGAGACAAAACACTAAGTTTTGATGACGGTTGGATCAGGCCTGTTATGATATCGTATCGTCGTGTGTAATAAACTTAATGGGGTATTCCTTATTGTTGTCTTATCAACCTTCAAGAGTTAATGGTTCTGAATGAGTACTATGTAACTGATCAACCACGTGTTCTAATTCCGATTGTCCTTTAAAATGTTCAGTATCTATGTTATCCGTCTTCGGGTTTTTTTAAGTGTTATAAGCCTTGTACTGAGCACATGTCCGTATAACAATTTCATTTTACCTTTTTTATGTTAAGTCTTTAGGCGTCAACGACAAACACATTAATTAATGGGACTGCCACGCAAAGCAGAAAACTGGAGTGACTTGCCATCAAGAGTCAATCGCGGCAAGGCAATTGGCAAGGTCTTATAGTTCTGCTTGGATCACGGAATTATTTTCCAACGTTCCGGAAGAAAACTGCATTAACAGTTAAACTACCATAGTAGACTACCTCGGACACACCAAAAGGACTGAAAAAGTCGTGGTATTGTGGAGAAGATGTTGGGGAAGAAGCCACTCTTTTTTACTCAATCTTTATATTATTAAAGTAATACACTTATTGTGTTATGACGCTACAAGTTTTGCAAATAGCTATGTACAACATGAAAACTTCAGCTAAGTTCACTTGTAATTTATTGAGGATTTTATTTAGTTGGACATCTCTCTAATACAAAGAGAAAGGGTGAAGGGCTAACATTAACGGAAGATGATTCTTATTGTGGTAAGAAGAATATCAGAATAATTACCTACCACTGGAGAACGGAATGAATGTCTTTAGTATCATTGGAGTGGAAATAGTCGTGTACCATCTTCGTCTTCATCGTCACTCTCCATCAGGTGAAATGGAAGACAAGCGCCTGTGCCATTTCTCAATAAAAAAGAAAAAGAATAATTATAATTTCTGTTAATAAACAAAATCTACGAATCTGTGGTCGCATGTTCAACTTAAATTTTTTTTATTTTTTTTTTATTGTATAGGGTGCAAACGATGGTAAATTACTACCGCCGCCCATGGGCACTTGTAACTCAAGACCTACAAGGACGTTGCCGCCCTTTAAGGTGGGAATAGGGGAAGAGGGGGGAAGAGCGGGAAGACGAGAGAGGGGGATTAGAGGGGAAGGATAGGTATAGGGGAGAGGGAAGGGTTAGGGCCTCCGGTAACCTCACTCACGCGGCGAAAAGCAATGCAATCATTGTTTCACTGCCGGTTTTCTGTGAGGCCGTGGTATCGAGCAGAGTCGAGCCGACCCATACGTGCCGAAGCATGGCTCTCCCACGTAAAATAAACGCCTACGTAAATTAATATTTTTTGATATAATTTTAATTTAACAGCAAAACTGTTGTTTATTATTAAATAGGTAATAATATTATGATGAATATTAACATTCAACGAATGCAATGATATTGAGAAACACGAACTACAATAACGTTGTGATTTTTATATAATTTGAAATACGTGTCTTGATGGTTCCTTTAACAATGACCAACTTTTCTCAATTACGATCTAAACAGTTTTTTTTTTAATATTTTGAAGGATTCGGGTTTTATAATAAATCAATCCAAAAGGAGGTCTTGCTTCTCTTTACCTTAATGAGTAATAGTAATGTCTGTATACTAGTCTGATATAACTTTATATTTAGTGAAAGATAAATTTGCTAAATGGGCTGGACTGACTAACCGCAATGATGATTTTTAGACCATGTGGCAAATTTCGCACCATTTTAGCCATATATCATGTATTGAATCTTATCAAAAGTATCTTTACTTCGATGTACTATACGTCACACAGTGTCATGTCTGACAATAGTCGTAAGAGCATACTTTAAATCCATTACAATGCAATGGTTTAAAATACGTAAGTACGACATTATTGACGCCGGTTTTATCTCACCGATCGAGCTATTTGCGCGATAAGTACATTGTACGATGAATATATGCGTACTTTTCAGGACAATCTGTGTATGAATACATTCATATATATTTACGGAAGGTTTCCTCACTTTGAATATGAACAAGAAAGAAAATCAGTTAGTAACGAAATATATCATCCTCTGTAACTGTCACCACAAACTTGTTATTATAGCGGAGTAGGTATATGTCATTGTGTGATACCATTAAATGGATCATGTTCTCGCGCTGATTAGTATACATACAAGTTCAAAACATCATCCGTCAGTGTTAAATTGGTCAGACCAAGGGCTTGTAACTGAAATAATAAAAATAATAATAATTAAACATTTATTACGTAAAAAGGAGCTATACACATACGTACAATACATTAAGTAACTTATAATAATCATAACAAACACTTAAATAATAACTGCACTTAGCGGTTAAAGTACTGTCCTCTTCAATAGGCTACAAAATAGTAAATGTGTTTGTATTATTATTTATTTTGTATTTGTATATGTATTATTATAAACAGTGTTGATAAAAGCACTTAACTTGGAAGACCCCAGTATTGTATTTCTGTTGAACAAATAAATTTGAATCCATTCCGAAAAATCCCTCAAGCAATGCCTAAGATAGCAACATCGCTAGAAGACCTGTAAGCTAGAAGACAGTGAACACTTTTACCATACCAAACCCGACTGAAAACTCGCGCACTTAGCGGTGTCGAGATGGATGACAATGACACAGGTGGAACGATTCTGACAGAAGTGTACTGTCGGTCTCTTTTCAAAGTGTAAAATGTAGCTAGAAAATAAAATACCCCAAAATCTACATCTGTACAATATTAAATCTAAAAGTTAGAAAAATAAAACTCTGCCAACTGCTTAGTGTAATATTCCCCATAACCTAACACAAATATTTCACGTCTTGCTCGAAAAACCCTTCTAAGAACTACGCAATCTCATTCGTCTCAGTCGTCGAAAACCGAATAATAATGATATATACATACACGATTTATATTTCGTACTTGAATTCTTTGTTAGAGTTCCATTCCTCATAAGAAAAAATAGGAACCCTAATAAGATCACTTTGTTGTCCGGTTGTCTGTCTGCCTACCTGTCAAGACCATTTTACTCAGGAACTTGTTAACGCATCAAGTTGAAATTAATACCAAATACGTATATATGTGTGTCTGTCAGGACCCTTTCCTCGGGAAGTCGTGGAGGTATTAAGTTAAAATTAACATCAAATAATTATTTCAGCGGTCCCTTGAAGCTGTAAAGTTTTTACTAATTTGAACAATTCAAAGTTTGTCTTTCGAAAAAGACGGGCAAAAATCTTCGAGAATTGATTCACCAGATCGACTTACTATCTACATACAAAAACTTTGAGGGTTCCGTAAGAAAACGGAACGGAACCTCTTACGGAACCCTCGGTGCGCGAGCGGCACTTGTCTGGTTTTTTTAAACGGAAATAATTATGCGTCATCCGGAACACAAATCGACCGAGTACACGATAAACGTACAAGTTTAATTAAAGCGTAACTCTCTAAGTCTCAATAGTTTGCATACTTTATTCAAATTCAATTTGAATTTGAATTAGGTTACAAATATTGAAATATTTGTATCTCAAACAATATATATATAGTAGTACCGAGATAGTACCGAGTCGGCCAAAATAATTACCTTCTCTATCAGCTCTTTAAGCTCCTGCTGCAAAGCCTGAGCTCGTATTTTCTGTTTCAGGGAACCTTTAATGTTAATGAAAAATATCGGTACTTTCATCTCCGTGTCTAGATTACTTTTAGATTTCCACTTGTCCGGTTTTATTTTTATTTAAACTCGTATCATACATATTTTGATTTATGAAGTTTAGTGAAAAGGTTGGCAACGCCCATGCGAGTCCTCTCGTGCTTCCATAGACTAACAGTAAACGCTTACCATTATTTTTTACGCTTCTTTGTCACCGACGAGGTATGTAAAAGCAAAACTAATAAGTTTATTAATTTAGAGATTAGACAATGAGATTGAGCGATTGTTGTATTTAGTTAGATTGGCGGTTGGTCACAGGCACCGAGTAATTAATACCGTGCGTTGGTGCAAATATGATTAATTTCGGTCTCTCTGCGTGATTGGGAGTTGATACACTAATCTATGCGTATCCCTCTATGTCTCCAGTTATCTTAATTTAGACGATCGACGATATTGAAATGAATATAGTTTTGTGGTTTTGATTGATATCAAAATAGTTTACCAATTCTCGGTAATTTCTAAATTGACATGTCTACATAAATACACATACAAATGCATACTCTCACGCCATTATCCCCGAAAGGGTAAGTAGAGGTGTACTAAACACCCACATTTAGCATAAAATTCACGCAATTGGGGGCAAACCTATTGAAACCGAGCAGTTTGGGAATTAAAGATGGGAAAATTCGAAGTACATTGAAAAGGAAAGGTAGACAAGACGGGAAGGCAATGGAACGACAAGTATATAACTTATACGGATAGATTGGAAAGTGTCAGCAATAGCTGGAGCAGGTCAGGGTCGTGAGTAATTCACGTTAGGGGGAAGAGATCAGAAGAGATAAAAGAAAACAGCTCAGGTCTCGTAATAAATGGATGTTCCCTTATACTAGTGGCTTTAACTTAAGATTGTGATCTCGATGGAGCGATCTAAATGATAGCTTAATTTTTTAACTACCTACCCTAGTTACTTATGGTCGTTTACCAAAACTTCGTCTAAAAACGTTTTTGTTAACTTCTTTTTTTTTAAGAATTCTAGTAGTCGTCTGTTTGTATATCTGTCTCTCTGTTCGCGATAAACTGAAAACTACTGAACGGATTTTCATGCGGTTTTCACCGCCAGATAGAGCGATTTATGAGGAAGGATTATGTGTATAATTTAGTAAGGTTTTGTGTGAATGAGTTGAAATATGGTAATGATTGTTGAAGATGTCTCTGTTACCGTGCGAAGCCGGGGCGGGTTGCTAGTAGTGTGTATGAATGTATGAAATGTTACTGATTGCTTTCACTTCGCTTTATTACCTCTCCTATTATCCGTTCCTGGGTATGACGTACCTAGTTTTTAAGTTTGACATTGATTCCTCTCAATTGGAATACGTTTTTCTCCTTATTTGTTTCCAACACCAACACTACCCACTATATTATTTTTCATCCTCAGGTTTCCTGGACAAAATTGCTTTTAGCAATAAGGCGGCCCTTTGTAAGTATCAATTTTGTATACTCACTGTCAGCAATATTTGAATGGTGTACTATAAAAGTTGTCTTATTCTATTCTATAGTAATAAACCTAACTCTTAGGTACTACTGGTTATAGGACACGTTTAAACATACTCAGATACATTTATTTTATTTAAATACATACATATTATACATTAAAACGTCCAGACCAATGAAAATACACATATTCATTCATATCAGTATTTCCACTGAACAGGAATCGAACCCGTAACAGTCAAATGCTCTATTGCTACGCCACAGAGCTCGTCAATATATGATGAACCATGAATCACTCCAAATCCTTGTAAAAATTTTGTGTGATTACTTTTTGGATACGGTAAAATAAACCAAAGTGTAACAATATAAAGCTCCAAATTGCTTGCGATCAATAACCGTGGACATGGATCATAAATGTTAGCGGGTTACGAGGTGCATAAACATTGTAATGAAGTTCCGCTGAAAACAACATTTTGGTGTTAAAAGGCTGTGTCCCAATTGGCTAATAACTGTAGTGAATATATGCGGTGTACTTTGCATTTCAAACCATGGGTTATTACATTTGCATTTTCGAGTACATGATAGTGCGGACGGAAATTGGAGGTGTTCCGTTATCGCAGTAACTAATGGTAGTCCGTGTAGAGAAAACCGGTAAGGGGTGGTTTGAAAGCAAGCTATGAGTTGACTAAATATTTCAATGTTCAAACATACGACAATGAATATAGAATAATTAGCACTAAAGTAAGGGAGAAGAGGTTATTCCATGGGTTTATATTGGTGTTTACTAAATTGTTTGTTAGGTAAATTCATACAAAGCAATTTCAAAAGTAAAGTATTTTCATATATTTTCAAATTTGTTTGTATTATTAATTAATTATAATTATTAACATACCTTTGAATTGCCTGACATTTCCACCAGGTGGCACTGGCCGTGGTCAGTGGAGCGGACAGGCTGACTTACGTGATCGCGTAATTACCCTACGTATACAAATGTTTAGTTGTTTAAATACATGTATACGATATCCGTAGTAGAAGTTGTGATGTGTATACCTTTATGAACCTGATTTAACTTTTAAAATTTTGCGTTAAATAATAAAAATAAACACGGGAATTAAAAAGCATTAAATTATACCGTTGATTAGCCGTTTTGACCAGATTGCACTGGCCATAGTCACAAACTGAGAACAGTCAACATAATTATATTAAGTTGAAAAAATTCATTTCGAAAACCAGGACAAAATAACCTAATATTTTTTATGATTTTATTTCCACGAACAAGATTTTTTATTTGTTACTCTAGCATTTTACATGTAGAACTACCTGTGGTGCTAGATATGGCTAGTATGGCCCCACCCTAACTCAGCAGGTAAAATTGTTCAGTTAATGCAACATCAAGTGTGAATAGCGGAAACTAATGAACATTATCGTTAGCAATGCACCAGTGAATTGCTTCCACACAGGTCAGGTTAATGCAACCATTAATGCGGTTATATTATACACTACACGACTAGTCGACTATTTCGCTGAACCGAGGCAGGAGCTGCAAAATTATTATCTATTAAAAGTGTAAAGTGTAAAACAAAAGAATTCGTAGATAGCCCGTTTATTGAAGGAGGCTTTATTTAGGCTTTGAATAATGGCAAGGGAAGCTTTTTTTACCGTCTGGAAATCCCCACTGGTCATCACCTCACCGAGGGTGTAGTAGTATGTTGGACTCGAACCGACTAAAACCACACGGTGTTCCGTCACAAGTGAGTCTATTGCAGGGGACCCGGGATACCCTAAGAAGGAAGATTTCTAGAACCCCTGCAGACTTTGGACTCCTAAACAGCAGGCAAGCACACCGTGCATTAAGGCGTCTTAACCCCCCTAAACACGAGAGAGGCGCGCGGGGAACCCGTTGCACCACTGTCTCAAGCCTGCTTCTGCTGGAGTAACGGTCGGCTCGACCTGCTACCCCCACGCCAGCGCTCATGGAGGACGAAGGTCATTCAGAGCTCTCCGGCGCCTGGTGCGTCTTCTGCGTTCCGTTTTTTAAAACACGAACATTACAATAAATAAAAAAGTTTAAATAAATAAATATTAATATGAATTTAGTAATATTTAGATGTTTTCATTTATTGTATGTTTGTTTAAACACTTGATAGATGTACCTACGTAGTATTTTAAGACAAAATTAACATTATCTTCAATTAAATTATAAACTTAAATAAAACAATAACATACAACAATAATTTACTCATTGTATATATTTGCTACTCCTACCTATTAGCTACATTGTAAGTTTAGCTTTAAATGTGTACAATTGAGAGGAATATGCTCGACCACTCTCTACACTTAAGCTTCCAATTTAGAACAGAAATCAGTTGAATTCAAATTATTCTCCCTTCGTATTGCTGAATTCTACGCCACCACACGACTGAACTGTAGTTCAATTTGTATCGTTTTCATGATGAAATATATGGAATAAAGGAAAATAAAAAAAACAAATTAATGGGACTCAATCATATACTCTACTGACATAATCAAACGTATACACTTACTCTTAACGATGTCGATAATACTCGAATGTAATTCGATATTGGATGGAATACGACTTTGAGATCAAACACGAATTAAGGAGAAACAAAATTAAAGTCGAATAAATTTCAGGTGTAATTTTTTTTTAATTAAAAAGATCAAAGCAAACAGCCAAAGATAAAATATAATATTCCCTCTAACACGTTTCACGCACAGTAAATACGTTAGAACTCATTATAAACTATTAATTGGTTGGTCGATGGTACACCCAGCTACTGCTTACACCGAATACATAAATATTTACCAGAGACTAGTTTCCATGTAAAACTGACAAATATTAGGAAGACTTTTCTGTAATATTCCTATGATATTGTGGTGAGAGGAGTTAGCAGAACATTGGTTTTTGTTATTCTTACAATACAAAAATAAAACCAAATAGACATAAAGAAGGTAAGGAGTAGTGATTAAATATACGATTTCCCTATACAATGAATAATTTCAACTCAGCGTAAACGCACTTTAAGTTCACACTATTTTTAATTGCTTCAAAAAAACATTTAATTTCTCAATGTACCTTACGATTAAGATCTGCCCATTGTGTATTTCATGCTTTATATAACATCAAAAAGGAAAAGGATTACAATTCCTTAAAATATTTGATGTGTACGTTCAGCGATAATTCTTTATCACTGATTCTCTTTTATCTTCAAAAGACATATTGTGCCTCAGGGATGGTCTCAAATAATTCTGGTCAATATCCGAAATAGAAAATTAAAAACTGAGTGAATAATTTAAATTGGATATTTATTTCCGCAGAAAGACACCATAACTGTGACAGAAGAATTATCATGTTTTCTTTAAAAGCGATCCATCCTCCACTGAATGAATTAAATAAGTGTATTTATCTTATGCTGTATTCACTGTTCGGTGTGACCCGCAGCCGAATAATTACAATAGGTCAGAGAAAGACAATCTCGCTCCATAATTGACGCGAACAATTAGTGCGCGTGCACGCTACGTGCACTTTGATTATATTATCCCCGCAGAGTTAGCGCATGCTACCGCAATATTTGTGTAAACAGTATACTGGGTTGTCATATTGCAAAGACACACTAGTGATTGTGATTATAATGTATATAGACTTAGAACAATAAAGGGATGACGGAGGCTAAATTTTGAATATAGAATAAAATTATAGCAATATACATTTAATAAATCTTTAATGCAGAATCTCAGTTAAAGCCGTCGCTATAGAAACCAAATAAAGCACTTAATTTTTTAAGAGAGCTCTGTCGGAAAGGCAGAACATCTTAAATTGAGATTCTAACTTCGTTACAAAAAAATCTTTCATAAAGGGCCAAGTTGATTTAACAATAACATTAACTTTATTTACCTCCAGGTTATATACGCACATAGTGAGTGCGTAGGCGGAACGTGGCGCGTGGGAGGCTGGCTAGAAGCTCTACTAAAAACGAAGACCTGATGATATCTAACTGATACGAGTTTCATAAACCTTTCTAATACAACATTTTGCGTGGGCAGAAAGTGAAGGAGGCAGACGCCAACACCAAATTTTGAAATTGTAACGAACACCCCAGCTGCTCAAATTCAAATTACTATATTTAAGTAGGTACCTTGTCATGAATCCATAACATTGTTATAACATTGTACGCAAACTCCTTCAATATTAATCAATAATTCAGAAGTAGTTCAAAAAACAAGATGAAAATTTCATACAACTACCTAAGCTCAACATTTTAATCATGTTCCTCATAGCTATGCAGTCGTTAAGTAAAATGATTTATGAATTCGATTTTCGAACACCAAAACTGAATGAATTTTAATTTTGCTGTGTACGTGCATTACTAGACTGACATTTCATATTTATAGACTACCTTCAAAAGGTTTCATAACTAATGATTTGTTTGAATGAAAAACATCGAATGATTAAATAAACAGAAGTGGATTGATACTCGTATTGCTTGTTATTGGATAAAACACTTGAGATATACGTAGTTCATTTAAAGCAATGGATAAAAAAAACAAAGCAGGTGCTTTATCTTTGTTTTATTCAGTAACATTATTATTTTATAATATTTATTAGTAAAACTGAATGGTATTACTGATATCAATTTGGATCGTCAAAACATTGTAAACCTTTTTTTCTTAAGTTACTCGGGAAAGTCTTTCAACATTTAAAAAATATTTTTTTTTTCAGCACCGTCAAAGCGCGGCGGCCTACAAACTGAAACAATTAATAATATTGTTTTTTAAACCAAAAGTTAGAAAAGGCTCCAAGAAATGAGAAATATCTCTGATATAAGGATAACAAAGACTGTTATTGCTTTTGAGATATCACTCCCTTTTTAAAGACAGCCTTACATTTCTCTAGAAGTCTACACTGATGATACCGTTTTGATGGTTTATACAATAGCTTGCCGTCTGGTCGAAATTGAACCACAACCATGATTATTATTCATTGAAGATAGTGAAGAAAAATTCTTTCCAATTTTTCTATTGATGTTATTTAAACTCGTCAATAGCTACGAGATAAAAAAAAAGTTTGACAAATGAAAAACAGGTCCTAATGCAGATCAATAACTTCTTGTCAATTAACGACTGTCTTTTTTTTGTCTTTTCCTATGTTATAGATATATATTTCATACATCAGTCTTACTTACTACACCTACAGTTTTTATTACTGTGTAATTTTTAACGTTTACTAAGAAGGTACTGATTTGTCTTGACAGTCATCTACTGAACTGCATGATTTTATTTCTTTAATTATATTAACATGATACTTAAGTAGGTGAATCGGTGAAATGTATTTTGATGACTTGTATTTTATACGAGTGCAAATAACTAAAGCGAAGCAGAAGTAAAACCATTAGAAGTCTCAGAACTAAGTTAGTTTAAACAATAGAGAACAGAACAAAGTGACATTCAGCTACAAAGTAATGCTTCCGATGCTCGTGCTGGCAAGAGCACTGGATATGCTTCAGTCGGCAAACAATGGGCACTAGAGGCGAGTTCTAAGGACAGTACGTTTAACGGAAAGATTTTCAAGAGCTTATAGAATGTAAGTAGATAGTAGTAGATAGAGCAATATTTTCTTGTATCAAAATACTAACTAATGCTATGTACAATTGGCGACCTTATCGCAGTTTGCGATCTCTTCCAGGCAACCATTGGATGGATAGAAAAACAGACATGAGAAGAGGGGCTGCAGTGGACAAGAAGCCTATGTAATAAATAAATAATATGTCGTAACGTGGAGGGTGGCCTCGTGGTCACAGTCACACAGTGGGACCACGTGCACAGTCAGTGCACGTGGTCCCCCGTAGTTAAATTTAAGTTAGGAGAGGAATTATACACGAAAAACGCTTTTACAGTTTATAATTGAACTTGTAGTACAAATATTTAAAGGAATTTAGACATCAAGTATACTAGGTTCAGGGTGAAGGTCTTCAGAGGCTTTGGACATAGTTCCGGCGCTAGCAGATGCAGAGTACTTAACTTCATAGCCGTGTTCAGTATCAGTATATAGGACACTAACTATAAATAATAATAGCTTGCAAATTAATATGATGATCGGTACACAAATATAAGTAAACATACACAATCATATGTACATAATATATAGATATTAATAAACATACATAAACAATGAAAAAAAAATATGGTGGTACATAATAAATACGTAATGTTTGTCACAATTCACAGAGAAATATAGTGATCCTTTACTTGTCTTTTAAAATTTGTCAAGGTTTGTGCACGTCTGATGGCCAGAGGCAATTTATTCCACAGACGGAGCCTTTACTGTGAAAGATGTGTCCATAAATTTTGTGGTGTAATTTACCGTGTTTCCTTCAAATACCTATATTTAATCACCACTTTATTATAATTTAGAATTATACTTTTAGAAAGGATATTTGACTTAGAAAGAGAAGACGGAACGTTTAGTAGATGTTTTTAAGCATGGCCGTTTATGTATTTCTAAAGAGAAGTTATGGAAAACACCCAACATGCAAATTAATTGTGCAACGCTGTACGTAAATAATATCAAGTGAACCTTTAATAAATTTTGACAAATTTGCTATTAGAGTGAGATACATTTAATTCTAAAATGGTTAATATTGATCGTTAAAAGAAAAAACAAACATCGTATCCCTGCCGCCATATCTCAGTTAGGTCACTCATAGAGATCTGAAAAGGCCCCGAAGTAGATTTTACACATGGGCTTACGGAAATCGAGACTCGTCTGTGATTCTATAAGTCTACGGGCGATCGTTTTTTTTTTTCATCGGGTAATGGAATAGGCGTTTATCTTTCAACTCACCTGATGGAAAATATCGACGAACACGAAGCTGGTACACGCCTATCCAATATAAAAGAAACCTATTCACTCTGCTCTTGAGCATTCCAGGACAAGAATTTAGTTTAGTTTAGCATATATTATTTTATTAGTAATGTGTTAGGTTAGAAGTAATGGTCAACAAAAAAAGAAATAAAAGCAATGACGTTATTCCTTTTATTCAATACATTTCTATTTATACACCATTACTATTAAATTAAAAATATATCAGTGATGACAAGAATGGATCACTGAACATCTGCGTGCAACACGGTACCATTCAACGTAGTGATTGATTGAGCCATCTCTCTTTGATTAAATCATGTTCATTAGTTATACTGGCACGGAAATATACGGACCTCATTCACGGTATTATGGAGGGAAAATGTAACAATAATAAACAGGTTTACGTTACGTATGAATGCCTAAGCATTAAAAATGTAGTTAAGATGAGGAATTATTCGAAGAATGGGTTGAAACGAACTACCAAGGATATAGTTGTGTGTGTGTGTGTGTGTGAGAGAGAGGAGCGATATGACCAATATCTTTCCTAATTTTATTTCTTGTTATAAAGACCGGATTGCCTTATTTATATCTGCATCCCACATTGCGGATCACATATTAGGATTCAGTTCAAGTAGGCATGGTAAATGGGTTTGCTAGATCTATAATTAGATGGTTGCTATATAGCAATCTCAATATAGAATATGGATTGTAAATCGCAAATCTAGGCAAAGTTCTGAAAAACTTGAAAACCTCGTGGGCTACTTCGTCCACAAGTTACTTGTAACAATCATAAACAAGACATATCTTCAAATCCTTCTTTTTCACATACTTGGGAATAATTAGGTCGTATCAATGTCGTCCTCAGCCTGAAATCAGACACGCTAATAAAATGTCAGGAACAGAGATTAACCTTCACAGCTTTCGGGGACGTTCGCTAAAAGAAACATGGCTCCCTAGAGTCATCTGGAATTCGCAAAAGTAGGCAGACCTTAATATAATACACGCAACAGGCGCGTCACGTACGCCTTCATAATATAATATTCGCTTCTCGGAACTTGAAATAAGTATTATTTTAAAAAAAGGATTACGTACATATTTGTAAGTGCAATAAAACAATATCTTAGTTTCGTGTTTTGAAGGCCGTTAGTGTTACTATTAAATTCAAATGTTATATTTTATATGTAAATATTTATTACAAAAGCAACGTAAAGAATCGGCTGCGAAACATATATACTAAATGAAAATAAATTTGTAAAGAAATGCTAATTATAACATTTTCATAATTAAAAGCCTCACCAATGAAAAGAGGCGGGCCGGCCGGCGAGGCGCCGGATAACGGTGTGGCCAATGACTAGCGATCAATTAGTTCAATAAAGAAAAAGAAGAGGGAAAAATTAATTCGCAGACGCTTAATAGAATAGAATAGACGTAAACTTTATTGTACATCAATTACAATTAAATTAAAACATATTTATTTTTTATAATTTTTTTTATTTTATGGTATAGGGGGCAACGAGCAGACGGGTCACCTGATGGTAAATGACTACCGCCGCCCATGGGCACCTGTAACTCAAGAGTCACAAGTGCGTTGCCACCCTTTAAGGTGTGAATAGGGGAAGAGGGGGAGAGGGGGGAAGAGTAGGAAGACTCGAGAGGGGGATTAGAGAGGAGGAGAGGGGGGAGAGGGGAAGGACGGGAATAGGGGAGAGGGAAGGGTTAGGGCCTCCAGTAACCTCACACACGCGGCGAAAAGCAATGCAAGCATTGTTTCACTGCTGGTTTTCTGTGAGGCCGTGGTATCGCGCGGAGTCGAGCCGGCCGACTCGGCTTAGGAGCCGGTCGGTTTAGGAACAACATTAGCAATAATAATATAAACAATAATCGAGTTCTTATTTCTCTGATTCACTCCTATTAGGTACAAGGAATTTAGCTCACTTGCAGGGATCCAGGAATACAAAACTAGCAACGAGGGTTTAAATAAATACTTAATATTGAAAATAGATATCATTTTATTCAACATTTTCATACAATTTCATAAACGTTGGTGAGTCTGTCAGTAATCATTTCTATAGCTTCTGAACGACTTGCATGATTTAGTTTATAACATTTAGTTTTAGACTATCACTAGTTTAGATCTCTGGTACCAGATGAATAGTAATAATAATATTATTTTTCAATAACGATTTATTGATTACTATAATATAAATGATAGGCCCGCAAAGTGAGGAAGAGTCTGCAGACTGTACTACAAATAAATCAATACCGGTACCATCCAAATGGCAAATTAATACTTGATTAGACTCGGTACTAATCTGGTAGGCTGTCATTAATCGTAAATTCATTTGCGGTACATTGTCTACAGTACACGGTATGGCTCTCAGCTGGATGTCATGCTAATTCAAATTCAAATTCAAATTCAAATTCAAAATCATTTATTCAATTAAGACACTAAGTGACATTTATGAACGTTAAATTGAAGCTAGAGTTAAAATCATAGATCGGCACAAACAGACGCCACAGCATGTACTGGATTGTCAAGGTAAATTAGGTGAAAAACACCAAAATCTACTGCCTGTTTGTGTCGATCTATAACTTCCAGTTTCCAAAATGCGTAGGGCCTTATGAGAAGAATACTGGCAAAGAAACTCATGGCCACTCTTTTTAAAAGTCAGATCTTCAGGTACAATAGTGTTAGTGTTACACGAGAGGTAAACAGGATGCAAGCTGATGCCACCTGAATTTCATTTTATTGAAATGCTCCAAAAGCTAACGTACTAAAAAATAAAAATCACTCAGTGATACCGTTGAAGGTTTGAACCTATTAAATATAGAAATCATTCAAGGTGCACATCTACCTTCATTCAGTTGCAAAATCTACTGTTAAAAATAATTCGTGACTGGATTAAGAGGCTAGAGTTGCAGCTGATCGAACCAAAATAATAGTATAGTAGGCTAAAGCATCGCTGACTAGGCCGACCAGTCACCCCAAGCAGCACCCGTTCACGAGTATGACGCATGGACCAGCCATCATCTCCTTCGCCATATCAGAGGGAAAGAAATGACCCGCCCCATGACGACGCCGCAAGCAATGACATTTTAGTGAGCATGACGAACCATAGTCGAGATACTGATAAAAAACACTAATAGTCAAATTACCATAATAATCGTCACGCATTACTTTCAACTGACAATATAACTAATAGTAATACGGTATTAGGTGTTCTCTCAGGGGAGGCCGAGAACTGAAATATTTATACTGTGTTCTATTAGTTATAATGTTATTATCCTTTTTATCTTAACTAATATTATAAAGAAAATTGACCTTTTTCAAAATTCATAATTTGACCTTTCTCGAAATTTGACGGGTTAGAAAATTGAACCCAGGTACGGTAACAAGTGATTTTTCGGCTATTAAACTCAAAGTTATTCACATATTTCTATTTTTCAAATTACTGATTATTTTGTAAAAAGCTATCTCAATTTTTAAAAATTAACTAATTAATGCAATGTGACTCATCGATAAACAGTTAAATGGACGTCGTCGATCGTGAAGAAGGAAGAACAGGAGCACATAAGTTTCGGTTCTTTAGCACCGACCTTGATTAGTATCATTTGCATTTCTTCACAGTACAGGTGTTCGATGCACCATACATGCTCAATGACCAACCAAGGCAAAGGACGATGTATTATTATTCAGCAAGTTCAAGCAACCTTAAATTGCAAGTTTATATATACTACCAGGGAGGATTAGGAAACTTAATAATAATATAATGTTAGCATGGCCTTTTATATGTATTTAAAAAAAATATATATGTATATACTATTCATCAACACATATTATCCACCGACCAATAGCATTGTGTTACCGGTATTACTAGTAATAATAATGTCTATTAACTCATTTTCATTAAAAAGTGAACTGTTTTTAAGCGACTTCAAAAAAGGAGGAGGTTCTCCATTCGTCGGAATCTTTTTTTTTATGTACGTTCACCGATTACTCGAAGACGCCTGATACCAATTTGGAAAATTATTTATTTTGTTTCAAAGGGTATATTTCCCAGGTGGTCCCATTTAAATTATATCGTTTTTACTTTAAATCAACAAATATCTAAAAATTGTATACAAATGCTTGTGTGTGTTTTGCATAAGTTTTGTGACCAGTGTAAGTATGTTTGTACAAGAGCGATTTAGTAACTCCGCTATTACGTTTGGCTGCAGGGAGACAGCTTAATCTTTGCTTAATATCATTTATTTATTCTTGTGCTACAATCAAAATATTGCTGCTTGATAAAAGTAGTTATATGAATGTGTATGAAGTATAAAACTCAATATTTTATTGTATGTTATGGCTTTGTTTGTAATATAGGCAGAAGATTTGTGGGTTTGTGTGGGTTTTAGGGAGATATTATTATGTATGAAAAATGTTCAGTCACCACAACAGAAAAATAATTACGGATGTTGAGGCACGTAGCTGTCACTATTGTGGTTTAGTAAACAACGTTTTAGTAATATTTGGTTTTATCTACGGGTACCTTTTGTAAAACAATTAATCAATAATGTTTTAGTGAATTTATATCATTACATCTACATTTACAACAAAATCAAAAGTAGTTTTCTCTATGCGTTCAATCAGTTGATCGGCGTGTTTGAGGACTGTTCAATAAAACTAGTTGAAAATTTCACTTGTTTAACAAAAGGTTACAATTTGGTTACACAGTTACAAAGTCGGGAGAGTTATGGTAAGGAACACGCTAGGGCCGAACTGAAATACCTTGCCAACACGTGCGTACATATAACAAATTGCTTAGTTAGCACTACTGTGTGCCTACATAGTCATCACAAACGTGTCACGATTTGTATAACAAAGTTTTACATGCCTACCACTGAGAAAATTGTAAAAACTGTTAGAGTTACAAGTTCTTATAAAAAACATAAAAGTCTTTGTATATTATTGAAAACTCTAATCTATTAACACGTTGCTGTACAGTACAGCAATAATTCGATTTATGGTATTAGCAGTCGGTTACGTCATAATGACTATTTAATACATTTCTACTGCCATATTACAACGACTTTGCTAGACCGTACGTCCTTCTACGTCACTGTTTTTTAGGTATTCAGTTGTTTGAATGTGTTGCCATACTTAGATACTAACACATCCACACTACGGCTATGAGCGTTGACGCCTCATATAAAAGCCGAGCTGTACTGCCAAAACTATATCGAATTTTACAGTCTTACCGTGACACAACGTGTTAATAATACGAGTATGTAAAGGAACGAAAAATTTTGAGAATTTAGTTTTTACGTATATGTAGAAGAAGTGCAGAAAGCTAAAAATATGCTACAAATTCCATTCAATACAATGCTCTGTGTTATGAATTTAAAAATTACGTGTAAACAGCTACATCAAGCTACACACGACCAGTATATCCTCATGTTAATGTCACGGCACGTAAATCTATACAATGGCAGTTCAATTTATTCTGGCTAATGAAATACACTAAAAAAAATGAATGAATTTTATTATGATCTAATTTAGACCATCAGGTGATCTCTAGGTATAATAAAATATTCAAATATTAATAAATCGTTACGTTTGTTAGTATGTTTGTTACCCACATGCTAAACTGGTTTAAAAAACCACTACATAACTGTCAAGTTTTTGTTTTACATGGAACAATAAAATTTAATTTACTTAACACTAGCTTTTAACATTATTTTTTTTAATGAAAGGTACCCCTACGTCCTTCTCTGCATCCCAAAATTTCATGATAATCGGATGAACGACCTACGGCAGCGCATAAAATACGAACAAAGAAACATTGATTTTTATAATATCTATATATACCTGATTATAATATCTATATATATGTCAGATTTTCGAGCTGCGGGTAGCTTTTATTCGTTTCGTACCAAATCATAATGTAAATAGTAACAAAACCAACCAAATATGTCACAAATCAAATCATTATAAAAATATAGGTGTGACAATATGGGCGCGCCGTCATATATATATATATATATGATTAAGCGACACAATATATGAACAGATGTACCGAATATTATAAATATGTGCTTTACTTTTGGTACCTACAAGTTTGCACGATTGTTCGAACGTGCGAGTATTTTTTTATTACAAATAATAAAAAGGTGTTCGAAAATAAAAGGAATAAAAAATTATGGTACAATAAATAAAACCTTTTATATTTATTGCCAATAATTTTGTGTTTGCTAATTCTTGTCTAAATATACTTAATCAAAGATATTTGTGTTGAAACGATTATACACCCCATGTTTGTATTCGGATGTGTTGACACAGCTTTATATGAGGGTGGGTTACTGAAGAGGAAATGTAATTAATGTTGATTCGTTTCTTCGAAACATCAATAAAATATTAATGTTCAGTAGTATTTGTGTTTTGATCGGTTGTTTGCGAGTAGCTACGGTCGAAGCTGATTGTAGAAGTTAGAGTTATAAATCTTATAAATTATATATTAGACCGGACAGGGGTCACAAAACGTAAACTTATTACTGCAAGGTTACAAGTCACTTAGTGTGACGTAACATTTGTGTCAAGCCGACGGCTGCTGTGTACCAACATTTAATTTAATTTTTGCCAAATTCTATTACAAAAATGACAAACTATGTGATACGGTATTGTAAATCAAGATATGAGAAATCGCCTGAACATGACTTCAGATTATTTTCGTTAATATTTACGCAATAAATAATTAATTAAACCTTTTTATTAGAATATGAAAATTTCTACTGCGGGAATAAGCGCCCTCTGTTGTTAAGTAGAATACCTACCGGAACGGATTTGACAACTAGTGATGTGATGTTTTATCGATTATGTCATCGTCATTTTATAAAGGTTGCTTACATATTTAATTCTTAGAACAAATAATAACAGAGTTTATAAAAACGTATATTTTAGACAGAGGGCGACACTGTCACACATGATGAAACTTTTCTATGAAAATTCTTATTTTCCTTTCACTGCCTTCCCTTCTTACCTACATTTCCCTTCAATGCGCTGCCAATTTTCCTTCCGTTAATTTCCAAAGCGCCCGGTTGACGGCAATATTCTTACCCCCCTAAAGAGGTGGAACCAAATTATAGTTGCCATAATGTGTGTGTTTTAATAATAATCTGATTTCTCGAATAAAGGCATGTGTATATGAATGTATGTGTAGGGACACATACTTTGTAACAATGCATGTGCAAGCGTTAGCCAGTCGGTGTAGCACTCGGTTCGGACGCACATGTCTTGCTGAAATGTAAATCAATATCATAAACCTTTACTCTTTGATTACATAAGACCTTGAGAGTGAGGGCGCCTGTCTAAACAGATAGTAAAGAATATTCTACATATACTTTATTCACTAGATATAATATTAGAACTGTGTAGTCACTTATTTAGTTAAATTTCCTATGTTGCTTGGCAGTTCTGAGTATGTCATGCTCGCCTAGAAGTCCTGCCGATGGTGGCTATATGTCGGGTCGTTCGGTTCCCTTCAATATGGTTGATCTGTACGGTGGCTGGTGTGTGCGTCATGCTCGTGAACGGGTGTTGTGGTCGGGGCTGCTCATCTCCAGACTGTTATTACTTAAATATGTATAGTAGTAATTAGCGCGTCTATTTATTTTTAGAATAATAGGTATGTTACTTTGTCCTCACACTTCATTTGGGCTTATAAGCAATGTAACCAGAAATTTGTAAGAAACATTTTGAAAAAAAGTGTCCTTGGAGTTACTTGTCTGTTCTTCTCCATAGGATCTACGTATTGAAACAGGTAACTAGCTTCACGACTGACTTAATCTTTTGTCTGTCTTAACTGTCTTAATTGTCAGGAGTAGGAGTCAGTCGACTCCTACTCCTGACAATTCAAAAATACCTATTATTGGTAGAATTGAAATAAATGGTTTTGATTTTGATTTTGAATAATTTTGTCTTTTCCTCCAAAAATCGGGATGTTTTAATTTTTGACTTATAATATCACTCTTAAATAAACAAAACATTTAATCATTTAATCTCATTGTAATCTGTAAGTATTAAATTTTAATTCTAAACAAATCAGCAGTACAGAAATTTGACAACTCTATATCCCTAAAACCTTCCTGTTTTATTCTTTGTTAGCATTTGCCTCACAGGTGAACTTTCTAAATTATCGACAAAGGTCCGCCCATAAATAACGTCACACTTGAGCGGAGTTTACTGTGACATTTGATATACGACCAAATTGTTTTTGTTTGACGATCAACAAACTAGTAACAATGTGCAAATAAGACACAGGAATGTCAATACGCCGTAGGAATATATCGCATTTTATACGTAAAACTAGGCAAATTCCAGCGTTTGAATTTCATGTCTTTTTTCTGATACTAATGTTTATCAATCGTAAATAACTCCGAGTTTCTGTTGTAGAATTATCAATAAAATCGTCTTGTTAATATATTAAAAATAGTTACAAGTAGTATTTCAGGAGGTGATGTACGCAAAGGCGTCGGCGGAATGGGATAGAGAGCGGAGTACGACTCTCTCTGCCCGCGGCGCTGGAGAACGTTTAATGATATCCGGCTACCTCAGAAAGGCCTGCGGGTGGTGAACTTTTGGGGAAGTCGTCGTCCGAAATGATGCAGACCCGAGAGGCAGCGCGCAGTGTTCCGCGCGCTCGAGCGATAAGTGCGGCCGACGGGTGATGGTAGCACCAGGTTTCATCCTAGACGTGTACGGTACACGTCTATACTGAGAATGCCTGTGGGGGTCTGCGTGGGCAAAAAAAAGGATGCTTCGATGCTTCGCTTGGTAAATTATTGTTCTGTACATAGATACACATAGATACACATAGATTGTTCGTTTTATTTACTTAGGTTTTATATTTGTTTTTTATCATTATCATACAACTCGATATGCAGGATAGACGCGAGTGACGATTTGCAAGCCTACCTTCACCAATATTTTGAAAAATTAATATAGCTCATGGGTCTAGGTGCCAAGAGAAGGATTCAAAAGATTTTTCTCTTCATTACTATATTGGTTTGCAATAGTTTTTGTTATTAAACATCTTCTTTTGTATACTATACCTTCTAAAATTTATTTTTTCCAATACACCATAACACAGTATTGCTAATATATAAATATTTTAATAATTTGTAACATGTAGCAGTTCATTAATATTACAGAAACTTATGACAGGTATCAAATGGCACAAAAGTTTAGGACAACGCAACCTTAAAGTTTGAACACCTGAACCCAGCGATGGAAAAGGAAAGTAGAATATCGAAACTATTAGCAACAGGAAGTTCACCAGAATAAATTTAAAGTAACTTCGTTTATTTGTTTTAGTTTCACAGCGATTCCAAACAGTATGTGAACCTTAAAGATGTCTTAAAATATTAGAAAAGTTGTACAAAATAGTTTCATATATTTATGCACAATCTATATTGCAGACTCAATTTGGGGGAAACAAACGTTTATCATTTATATTATATATATGTTACGTATAATAAGTAAAGTTACCTACATATTTATAAGGGACACACTTTTGCACAGTACTTCAATTCTTAACACAAAGTACATATAGTACTTTGGCAAATTAAAGCAGGATATCAATAATAATAATAAATGTTAAAACTAGATTTAAAAAATAAAGTGCGCTAATTAGGTAAATGTTTTTTATAATTTACACTGTAAGCCGCGCATGTACGGCATGATTACTCTTTGTCTTTCAGTGCGTGTTGGGTTCAGAATTTAACAAGTCACTGAACTGTAAAAGCGTTCAGCAATTGACCATGTTAATTTTAAAGCCAATATCAGCTTCTATTTTCTATTATTAGGTTTATCGCTTATAGAATTTTCATTCGAAAAATCAGCCTATGAAAGATATTTGTTTACAACTTAGTCAAGAAACAGGCGCGTACACCTGAAGCGCTTACCGGTGCCTCAATTGCAACGCCATTGGTATTAATTTTGGATTGAAATTCTATCGTTTTTCCTATAAAAATCTGATGACCAGAAAAAACATCCTTTAATGGCTAACCAAGTTAAAATGTAAGTAAGAGTTCCACTATCCACCTCCTTCTTCTCAGCGGCTTCATCATCAGACCATAGTTACCAAGCCAATATGAGTCAGAGCTCGAGAGGTTTACTAGGAGCTACTGAAGAGTTCCACTCTTCACCTCCTGGCTCTATCATCAGACCATAGTTACCAAGCCAATATGAGTCAGAGCTCGAGGGGTTTACTAATAGCTACTCAAGAGTTCCACTCTTCACCTCCTGGCTCTATCATCAGATCAACTCCAAGATGGCAAATTATAGTATTTTCATCTCAACTACTTATACGTGTAAAGTTTCATTTCATTACGACAATTAGGAGCAGGTTAAAATTGACTTCCAACATTTATTTGCATAGTTTGTTACAAGTGAAGATAATAAGAGCGTACCTACTAAAACATTTGTTTACATAGTTTGTTACAAGTGAAGATAATAAGAGCGTACCTACTAAAACATTTGTTTACATAGTTTGTTACAAGTGAAGATAATAAGAGCGTACCTACTAAAACATTTGTTAACATAGTTTGTTACAAGTGAAGATAATAAGAGCGTACCTACTAAAACATTTGTTTACATAGTTTGTTACAAGTGAAGATAATAAGAGCGTACCTACTAAAACATTTGTTTACATAGTTTGTTACAAGTGAAGATAATAAGAGCGTACCTACTAAAACATTTGTTTACATAGTTTGTTACAAGTGAAGATAATAAGAGCGTACCTACTAAAACATTTGTTTACATAGTTTGTTACAAGTGAAGATAATAAGAGCGTACCTACTAAAACATTTGTTAACATAGTTTGTTACAAGTGAAGATAATAAGAGCGTACCTACTAAAACATTTGTTTACATAGTTTGTTACAAGTGAAGATAATAAGAGCGTACCTACTAAAACATTTGTTTACATAGTTTGTTACAAGTGAAGATAATAAGAGCGTACCTACTAAAACATTTGTTTACATAGTTTGTTACAAGTGAAGATAATAAGAGCGTACCTATTAAAACATTTGTTTACATAGTTTGTTACAAGTGAAGATAATAAGAGAGTACCTACTAAAACATTTGTTTACATAGTTTGTTACAAGTGAAGATAATAAGAGCGTACCTACTAAAACATTTGTTTACATAGTTTGTTACAAGTGAAGATAATAAGAGCGTACCTACTAAAACATTTGTTTACATAGTTTGTTACAAGTGAAGTTAATTAGAGCGTAGCTACTAAAATATTTGTTTACATAGTTTGTTACAAGTGAAGTTAATAAGAGCGTACCTACTAAAACATTTGTTTACATAGTTTGTTACAAGTGAAGATAATAAGAGCGTACCTACTAAAACATTTGTTTACATAGTTTGTTACAAGTGAAGATAATAAGAGCGTACCTATTAAAACATTTGTTTACATAGTTTGTTACAAGTGAAGATAATAAGAGCGTACCTACTAAAACATTTGTTTACATAGTTTGTTACAAGTGAAGATAATAAGAGCGTACCTACTAAAACATTTGTTTACATAGTTTGTTACAAGTGAAGATAATAAGAGCGTACCTACTAAAACATTTGTTTACATAGTTTGTTACAAGTGAAGATAATAAGAGCGTACCTACTAAAACATTTGTTTACATAGTTTGTTACAAGTGAAGATAATAAGAGCGTACCTACTAAAACATTTGTTTACATAGTTTGTTACAAGTGAAGTTAATAAGAGCGTACCTACTAAAACATTTGTTTACATAGTTTGTTACAAGTGAAGATAATAAGAGCGTACCTACTAAAACATTTGTTTACATAGTTTGTTACAAGTGAAGATAATAAGAGCGTACCTACTAAAACATTTGTTTACATAGTTTGTTACAAGTGAAGTTAATAAGAGCGTACCTACTAAAACATTTGTTTACATAGTTTGTTACAAGTGAAGATAATAAGAGCGTACCTACTAAAACATTTGTTTACATAGTTTGTTACAAGTGAAGATAATAAGACCGTACCTACTAAAACATTTGTTTATATAGTTTGTTACAAGAATTCAGCATTTAATGCATCGCAAACATCTCAAGGTATGTCTTTAAAATAAATTTACAAATACAGGACATTGTTACAAAAGACACTAATATAAACTAATATTTCAAAAGTTGCTTATTACTTACACACTTTTGAAATAACTTTGCGAAATGCTATTATACTTTGAAAATGAAATGAATGAGAGGTATTAAAGGTAAGGTACTTGTATATGACTTAGTGAAAAGTGAAGGAAGTCGAGTTAGCTGGTTATTCAATAAACTTTAAACTGTCCAAGCACAATAACCTGCCAAGTAATATTTAGTTAGTTCACCGCTTTTATCCTCTGGGAGACGTGACCCACTTTCTGTGTTAGAGTCACTTGTGGATAAAGTAAAGTTTGTTTATTCGTTTTTAGAAAGCTGTTGGGTAAAGTTATGGGCTCAAATTACAACTAAATACTTCATTCGATAACTATATTAACAGTGATGTTTTAATGTTGAATATTCAAACAAATGATAATTTCAAATGGATCGGCTTACAATACTACCTACCACTACCAACGTTTTCAAAGGAAAATAGGAATCAAAAGAGTAAAAAGAAAGAACTTAATCTGTAAGAGTCAAAAGGACGTGCTGCAGGATTATTCATCTTCGCTGCTGCAGCTCGTTTATTTTATTTTGACGGGGAAATCAAATAAGAGATTACAATTTAGTCTGACTCACGACAGTACTAGAACTTACTTTCCACATTAAACCCAAGTTCTCTTCTCTTTCTAATTGGTTAAAGAGTAAATATTACGAAATTTAAAGAAGGCTCGGACTTCCCGGTACCAGCCACATTACAGGAATGCGACTCTGAGCTGCTCGAGCTCGAGCTTACACATCCTAATCCATCCGTATATGCAATGACCCTTTCCGTGCATTATCTTTCTTTCTTGCCATTTATAATATACCTCCAATTTTCCCATCAAGGTTTTCTTAAGTGCCCGGTGGACGGCAATAGCCGTAACTGGCATCAAAATTATAGTTGGCAAAAAGTTGTTTGTTATGCCTTTGCTTACCCCGTCGGGGATACAAGCGTGAGTGTATGTATGTATGTATCACAAAAACATACATATGAGAAGAATATACGGGGTAATTATTTCGACAAACGCCAGTAACTCCTTATCTGCCAGGACATACAACACGGAAAGCCAAAGCGTATCATAAATATTTCACCGTATCTGTACTCTGGACTCTGGACCAGGGCTGGGCTTTGTGTATATTTTATATTTTTGTTTGCGTTCCTTCCTTATTTATGCTTTTGTTTACAAATTACGGCAATGTATGATACTTTGACAAAGTTTGTTCAGGATTGCAAATATTTTTATTAGTTTATTATTTTCTTCACGTATAATGTATATACTGCTTAGGTATTTAGTTAAGACTGCGAAGATACTGTATAGTCAAGAATTAGAATTGTTTCACCGATAAGTTGTTGGATGGAAGGAATAATTGACAAAAACTATACATACGGAAAGCAAATATTTTATTATATAATTATAAAAAACTTATAATAAATAATTGTAGTACAACCAATAAAATTGACTAAATTCTATTAGTTAAGTTGGATGATGCCTCTTTCGTTAATACAAAATCCGGCATTACCTGAAGTTTCGGAGGTATTCGGGTGAGGTATATATTTAACAATTGACTTAAATTGATATTGGGTTGAATTAATAAATAGGTTTATAAGAGAGATCGGTTGCGTTTGTCCTGGATTAATTAGGGCAGATATTAGTGTAGTGTTGTACGGAGAAAGAACTGGTATTAATGTTATGAAGAGGTGTTTCATAACATTAGAAAAGCTGGTAAGTTTAAACAGAATTTATAACTTTAGCTTATGATAGACATGGGGGCGTGAACTTACTTACTTAAGAAAGTAAAGAAAAAGCCACCAATATTTAATTATTTAAACCAACCATATATGTTGTTCTGTTTTATTTATATGTAAAAAAGTAAAAATCAGAGCATGCGGTGTTTGCTCATAAATGGTTGTACATTTAGAATAAGTATGCGTATAATAATTTAAGTGCATGAAAATAATAAATGTAACTGTCATCTAATCAAATAAATAATAATTATAATTCCAGATAAATAAACCCCTGTAGAAGAAGAAAGTGAAAGCAAATCCACTTACTTAGTTTAAAAGTATTAGTGAAACTTGTCATTTAGATTTAAATACTTTAATACTTAGACTTAAATGCTAGAATGTCTAGTCTAGGCTAATTAATAAAGCCTTTTAATATGGAATACTACTAACTTATGAAGATATAACGAAAGTTAAAACCTTATAAATGGTCGTGACAGTTGACAAACGAGTTGGATTTGTGTTGAAAAAGTGGGGGTATTTGCGTTCTGAGTGATGTGATAACCCTAACGGCCAGTGCGGGTAACGGCCGGTCATTGCCGATATTTGCCGCAGTATAAAAACGAATATCGATGGGAAACATGTTTTTGACTACGGCGGTGTTGCTTACATTATATAGTTAAAAATAATTTTATCAGATTTGGTCTCAAAGTAAATTTTGAACGATAAAAGCCAGATCCGCTCTAAAAGCACAAACATGCTAACAATAAAACTCAAACGCAATCTTTGTAGCTAAATGTAAGTAACATACAAAAGGATATATACTCCTAACATATACTAGAATGTAGTAAATTTAATTGTAACATTATTGAAATATTTATTAATTATTATTATAATTAATTATCACCTAGTAAGTGTCAAAATGTAAGTGAACGTTACATTTTGATTAGAGAACGCCTAAAAGAGGTTGAAGGCACTTTCTAACCAAACTAGGCTGGGGACAGTCAATCAGGTAGGCCACAGGCCCCTATTTATTAGTAGCGTAAATAGCGTCGTGTAGACATGTGCTTTTATTTATTTCTCTCATAATAAGGGTACCTTAGTACAAATTAAATGCTGGATCCTATTGTATTAGATTATAGGATCGAGCGTTTGATTTTGGTGACTTGTGTAAATATAGAATTTGTTATGATCTACAGAGATTCACAAATTTTATCACGATAATAAGAATTTGTACTTGAAATATGTATCTGCAAAAACTTTTCTTTTTTTTTTTTTTTGAGTTTCAGAATAATTTGTTAAATTTATTTTTGTAAGGTTAAGGTATTAAGAGTTCAAAAATATAGGTACTTTGATGACTAGGATTCTAGACAAAAATAAACAAAGATTAGCGTATATACATATATACACCACTACATTCCACAAAATTTTATGACCAATCCTTTACTGTTGAGGCTGTACGTTTGTGGAATGCGTTGCCAGTCACCATTAGGCGAGCGAACGAGAAAATGGTTCATGAATATTATTTATCACATTAGGTTAATTATTTCCTTATTAAAGTATGTTGAGTATAAATTTAAATATGTATATATGTATGTTTGTTATATGATAGACTTAAGTATATATTATATGTTTATGTATGTTTTATATTAGTATGCATAAGTAGACTAAATATACAGGATATCTGTATATTTTCATATTGATTTAGTTATAGTAATTATAGTTTTTCATAAAAAAATTGAAATGCACCTTCAACTACAACTGTCTCTCCGAAACACATTGATCCATCCTAAGGTTGCCTCGAAGAGATTGCATTTTGCAATAAGGCCGCCCTTTGTACATTATCTGTATGACAAATGTATGTATGATAATTCTACTGTAAGACTGGTGTACAAATAAAGTGTTATCTATCTATCTATCTATACGCCAATCTTTGTTTATTAGCATGAAAAATTAATCAAAGAGTTCATTTTTGACCAAAATCCTTGGACGTATTGGTGTTGAAATAATTTCCTTCGTAAACAACACTAAAACGTTTATATTCTTTGAAAAAAAATTGTCTTATTTTAAAAGCTTTTCTGAACGATAGTTTAAATGTGTTTGTGTTTACAAATCAAAAACTGTTTAAGAAAAAATCTCAAAGGTTTATGTAGTAAACAAATTGTTCGCTATATTTTTTCTTTTCATCATGCTCATAGTCTATTATCACACTATACTATGGGCATAGGCATGCGTGTCTGTAATCTTAATACAACTATACATTTTACTTGGTCGATTCGAATGTGTGAATCTGTGTATGTACGTGTGCCGCCAGATATTGACTGGCCATCTAAATGTCTGAGGCCACGTCTTCCTCGTAACGCTTTCTATTTGCATCATTATATGTGATATAAGATGTCACTTGCCAAATATAGCGTCAGTCAGGACTTACGGTAGCGATTGTAGCATTTTCGCAGTAAAAGTCTTAGATATAGGTAATTTCATGCAATCGCATACGCATGTAATTGACGGCCTCTGTGACGCGGCGGTAGTGCATTTGACTGTCACGCCGAGAGTCTAGGGTTCGATTCCCGCTCAGTGTAAGTATTTGTATGTATGTATATTGTATAAGTCTATTTGCATTGGTCTGGGCATGATATATGTGTATTTGCTAAAAAAAATCTATGTATGTTCTGTGTTCTAGAACCAATAGTACAAGCTCTGCATAGACTGGGTAAAAAAAAGATTAATAATTAGTAATAAATATACCTTCGTGGTCGTACGGTCGTACAGTTGGCTAGTATGCAGTTTGGTCTAACTATAAAAATACCTGGAGGTTCATAAAGCTCGAGACATTCAGCTCCCAGAGTTTCAAGAAGCTCCTTCCTTCGCAATTAAATGTGCCTTAGGTTCAATCGGCCGGTAAATTTTTTTTTTGGAAACCCCTCGGGCCGTCACCCCACCGGGGTTTTCGGTGGGGCGGTGTATCGGAATCGAACCGACTAAAACCACACGGTGTGCCGTACTGCGCCTTAAGTAGGAGGGATCCGGGAACAGCTGTTATTAAGACATCCGGAACCCTCCTAGCCCCTGCCAGGCACCACCTTCGGGTAGGCATAGATAAGCCTAGTCTAGCCTAGCCATAGTAGGTAGCCAACTAGGTACATACGGCACGTCACTATTGTGGCGGCAAGACCCGTCATGGTTATCAGCTACTATAACTGTAATTATGAATTGGATGATAATAAAACATAAATAAAACATGTAAAGGCACCTAAATGCTACAAGTAATTAAATAGATAATAAAAACGTTATACCTTGAGCATCACGATAAGGATTATGGACTAGACAGGCAGCTGTCACACGCACTAAGAACAACCAACCTATAGAAATGCGTCCACCCAGTTACGAAGCAATTTATTCAAGAACATTATAATACTAGTGCTTTTAAACTGTGAAAAACACATCATATATACAAACTTGGTGAAATGAAAACACCGAGTAAATAACAATTTTCCTGTATGCTGTTTATGCTTTTCAGTTTTATGCTGGAATATAAATTTAAAAAGTTCAAAGAGAGATCGGTACGACAAACATTAATAAAGTCGAACAAACAGCCGCAAAACGGTTTGCTTCTTTGAAACAAATTATTTTATATTTTAATAAAATAAAATTAGTGTTCAAGTGAAACTAAATTTACTTAAGTAGACAAATAATATATTAAATTATGTTTTTGACTATTTATAACACATTGGAAAGTGTGGTTAAAAATCAGAAACACCAAATTCAAATTAATTTTATAAGATACCTAGGTATAAATGACATCTCTGTTAAAAAATTAAAAGTTCAATTGATCTATTTCTCTTTGATATTTCTCCTCCTTTTAATATCTTTTCAGTTACCTACATTTTTTAATTCGAGTTCTATCTCGGCATCAAAGCGGTACTAAGAGAACGTAATAACGTTTATGAAAAAAAAAAATGTATTGTGTCTTTTTAGAACAGATTATTATATAATTACACACTACATTGGAACTAGCGGTAGCTTTCAATGTAAGTCATAAAACTATACGATTAATTTTAAATCGAATTGGGAAAATATTGCAATTGCCGTCAGATAATATAGGCCGTGGTTTTATTCGCACGTCTAGTCTAATAAAGACATGGGATAGTGCAGGCGCAATAAGTAGTCACCTTGCGACTAAGCTGCGCCGAGTCTTGTGGGTTCGATTCCCACACGGGACATAGATATTTGTAATCTACAAATAGTTTTCCCGAGTTTGGGTGTTTTTTGTGTCCGTTTTTAAAAACTTGAGTACTAAAACCACATGACAGGAAGTTTTCGTGAAATTTAAAAAATAACTTGATTTGTTTTTACCCCACATAAGATAATCGCAACCTATACAGAACTGAATTGAACCGAAATCTAGAAATGCCAATATTGCAAATTCGTTTCAAACGTCGGGGGGCAACCATTTTTTTTATGTTTGTTTCTACATTTGTTTCTTGTTAGCAAAAACACGATACTCGAAAGTTACCGAATCTGAAAAACTCGCTGCAGACTGAGTCACACCGAACATCATAGTGTTGCGGGTAAGCGGCGCGGGCGCTACTTCGTTATCAATAAAAGAGACTTTAGAGAGGACAGTGACGAATCTGCTGTAGAATTCTTTAATTTAAATTTTATATTGTTTATTACTGTTATGATTTATTTAACAAATATTTTTTTTTACAGTTTCAACGACAATCTATTTAACATCATCTATATATCGATAGCATTTATCGACCATATTATATATACATATATAGTAATTCTCATCCCGGCACTAACACAAAAGGGCCAAAACTACCCACTAACCACTTAATTCAATTCAATTAATTTATTTCGATAACTGTGGACTCATAGTAATTGTTAGTAACACATAAAAACTTAGTCTTTGTTAGTATTAAGGTACATAATTACAATGAGATGCATGTAGCCGACAGCATTGAGTCATATGGCTAGGACCCTGTTGGAGCTGCTCCTTACCCGCGACACGAACGATGCTGCGCGTTTGCGTATATTACTTTATACTTATAAGTAGGTTATGACCTGAGAAAAAGCGCAAAATTGTCAACCCGCTTCGATAATTTTTGACTGAGTGTGCAGCTGGTAGATAATTATACTACAGTGAACTTTCTTTAGGACTTGAAACTGTTTAAACAATTAAAAACTGAACTTGTACGTATCACTTTAACTTGATGCTTTTTAAGATCTCGTTTTAAGATTCGATTGATTGTGTCTCTCGACTCTTTAGATGATTGTTAAGATAAACTAATTTCAAATTAATATTTTAAAGCCATAAAATTTGGGACCATGATTTCAAATACCCGAACTTTATAGAACCTATTAAATTTAAGTACCTATCTAGCGTTTACGTCTCGGCACTACTCGGCAGTGATGTCTATCAATCAGTGCAAGCTCGTTCAGAGATATTCCTCCAAGCTGTATATCTACTTATATAATAAAGCCGAAGAATTCGTTTACTCTTGTTATTAATTCAAACGTGCTAATCTCATCATCTACCATAAAGGTTTCTTGTTCTAAATTATAAGACAGTTCTTTTATCGAGGAAAGCTACATAATATTAGGCAGCTACAGAAGTAGGCAGTACCTGTAAACGTCAATCAATCCTGTAAAGTATATTCTAGAATTTAGATGCGTAAACCATATTTAACGCTGTTGAGTGTTGATATTGTTCCGGACTTTACTTTTACCTGATTTACATGTTTTAAGAAGTACTACTTACTCTAATTAGTATATATATCTCTTGCACTATTTTTTTCTAGACTGACTTCTCTTAGTACCTTACTGTAATTTTTTTCAATCCAGGTAGCCACTGTTTAGTATGAAATATTCAGGTCTGCACAATCTTTATTACTTATAAACGTAGAAAATGAAGAATGTTTATCAAAATTCAAGATCAATTTTATTCTGCTTTGTCTATTCTTTTTATGATTTTTTCAATTTACATAAAGTAAAACACTCCATGTCAGTCACTATATGACAATAAATATACAACTCTGAAATTGAGTAGAGTTGATAAAGTCAATATAATTTTTTTTTTAATATTATAGGGGGCTAACGAGCAGACGGGTCACCTGATGGTGACTACAGTCGCCAATGGACACCTTTTCTTGGAGGTTTGAAGGTCGTATCGGTCCGGAAATACCGCAGGCGATAATTTATTCCAGAGGTTGGTTGTACGAGGCAACCAATTGAATTTGAAATTCAAAACTCATTTCATTAAAAAAATTGCATATGCTTTATTTTAGATTTCCAACCAAAAGTTTAAATATCACAGTGTCGGTAGAAATGAAGAATGACCTATCATACAATACACACGAAAGCACTGAGCACGACAAGCGACGGTAAAGGAAAGTTTTACTGTCTTAGAAACTGTAACGGATTTATTCTTGTTGTATTGTGGATCGTACAATTGAATAAAATGGTAGTTATCATAATATTATAATGATATTATTATATGTAGTACACCGTCAGCTACCATTCGTTCCTGTCATTAAATCCATCCAAAGGTCGTCTATTGTACCTAACTTAGGAATAATTTATACGATGTACAATAAAGAATATTTTTTCAATTCTATAACTACAATGTTCAAAATATCATAATTTCTAATAAGGTCACTTATTTACTTATGTAAGTTGTCCTCCAAATAATTTATTACTGAACTTGAAATGTCTACAATAGGTAGACGTTTCCCTATGTATCAACCCTAACATAAATCTTACGTCCCCAGTAGTACCCACCGAACGAATAGAATAATTAAGTAAAACAGAGCCATTTTGTCTCCGGTCTTATTTCTGAACGATATCGAATTACATTTACAAATTCGATATTTTCAGTGGACCGGGCCCAACATCTTTAATTAGTGATTTAGAGAATCACGGTTCTTTAATTAATAGAATAGCATTCTAGAAGAAATATTTCAAATTGTTTTTTCATTGCTATGTTTTAGCCATTAGTAGCAAACAATATTTAGGTACTAGCGACACTAGCGACGTCGTCCGCGCTTGCTGGTTTAACCACCGTATACAAAGAGCCATGGTTAACCGACTTGCTAACAGAAACATGACACTCCTAAGTAGTATTATTTTAAAGCTGTAAAAAAAGAAAGAAGAAAAAAAACGTGTGCGTCTCGGGACGCCCGACAGAATTGATGACTAAGCGGTTTACCCTCCCATAAGAAGTTATCACTTAAAAATACGTTTGTTAAAAACACTACCACGTATATACATTTTACATAATGTATCACTGTATCGCGATGCACGTCCCATGTTCACGGCGATCGCAGGGAGACGCAGAAGACTGCAGGACGATCGTTTTCGGTCGGTCGCTTTCTGATCGGTTAAATGTCGCCTACATAACTCCTAGCTGAAACTAAATGTTATGTTACCTTTTTCATTCATCGACTCTACTTCAACATTAGAGTATATTTCTATTTTTAACCGACGAAAAAAAAAGGAGGTTCTCAATTCGACCGTATAATATTTTTTTTATTTTTTTTTTATGTCTGTTCAGCCCTCACTCCGTTATTTATGAACCGATTTTGATTATTCTTTTTTTGTTAGATAGGGTATACCTCAAGGGTGGTCCCATGTCAAGGAAGTCAGTATCTGATGGTGGGATCCTGAAAAAATTGAGAGAAACCCTCGAAAATTGTAGGAACGAATAGTGTTTCTGTTTACTTTTCATTACTTTATCAGGTATTGCGTTTAGAAATCATCATCATTTTTCATCATCATCATCATGATGATGAAAAAAACCATAAAATAAAATCTTTTTAACAAAAAATTAAACCGACGAAAAGAACTAAAAAGCAAAAAATAAATAAACTATCTAATTTTATATAGACTTATTTTGAGTCGGCGCCAAATAAAATTTCGATAATTAATCAGTTTGTTGTTTGGCGCCGACTCAAAATAAGTTTATATAAAATTAGATAGTTTATGTAAATAAGCTCAATACTTAAGACTTAAGGTTTATTTATTTTTTGCTTTTTAGTTCTTTTCGTCGGTTTAATTTTTAGACAGGAAAGACAATCTCATGCAGTCAGCAAGAAGTGTATTTGTACCGTTTGTGAACAAACCACCATTTATTTACTTATTTTTTACACTTACAAACCAATGAAACTAAATATGGCCCAGTGTATGTATGTATTTATCTTACATTGCATTACGGTATAAAACGTTTCTTTACTTCATTTAATTCCAATACAAGAACGTTACAATCTTCTTTAGATTCAAGAAAATCAAGTGATTGGTTTTCTAGCTCTGAAATAATTATTTAGCGCAAACAACCGCCACATGATTAATGACGGGCATTAAGAACAAGACCATCCACTTACCCTACATCTTACGATCTTACGCATTAGTGTTAATTGGTCATTAGATCTCTGAATCTCCAAGGAATTATACAGATAGTACAGTTGGTACAGGCACCTCAAAATGCCTTTCGGTTCAGTAGAAGTGTTTTTGTGCTTTCATGTGAATGTCACATATATGCACTTGCATCTAGCTTTTATCGTATCAGACCTTTGAAAACAAGTTTAATTAACTTCCAGATTCTGGGAATCGCCTGAATTCGGAAGCATAAATCCCAAACTGTGAAGGTCAGATTGCGGTGAAATTTTACTCTCAATCTTTTATAATAATGGATCTCGTTATGGTACCATTCGGTCTATCCAAATATCTAGCATATCTATAATTGAGAGTTTTAAAATGTTCTGTGTCTACTTAATCTTCAAAACCGTAGTTTGAGATCATGTGCGATGATTAGGTGCCATTTCGCATACGATTTCGGAGATAACTATGGGAAGAAAATCTGGCAGTTCACGTTTCTTGTTTAGTAAAAAAAAGTCGGTAGAATTTCTCAATTCGAAAAATGACTTCATTTCACAGGTCGTACAAATAAAAAATAAAAAATATGTGTATAAATAAATAGTAGAATATCATATCAACATAATCAAGATGAATCTGTGCTTAGTTTTAGAGAGCTTTCTCGTGTTTGTAACTATCACGTATTCGAAGCCCAACCTGGGACCTGGGAAAAATCAAAAGAAATATTTATTACGTATTTGATTGTGCAAATCATGAAACTACACAACTTCTCATTAGGTGTAATTTAGAATGAGTAAGAGGAATGTACCAATTAAGAAATATTACTAACCGATTTACACTTGTCAAAACTCTGTTATATTTTTTTATCTATAATGAATACAAAATAAATCATATTTTTTGTGTTTATAATATGAAAAATAAGTTCTAAACATCAGTCGTATAAAATAATTGTTGTTCTTTTACCCCAATAACTGTAAATGTCACTGGAACAAAACTAAAAATGCTTGTAGTTTCTTGAAAATGTGTTCAAGGGAGAAAACAATTTTATTGTGATATGGCACAATTATTTTTCTCATAACGGGTGTTCAGACATAAGTTCCTATAATGCACAACGCTGTCTACCGCACCGCAGTATTACTGTTTCATACGTAAGTCCGTTAAACGGTCTTTGTGCAAAATAATATTTTTCCTTAATAAATTAAGAAAAGATATATTTTCCTTTCATTTGGTTTATCAGACGTTTGAGAGTCATAAATGAAACAACGTCCCAAAAACATGGAATCCCCATACGTCTTTCATAAAATATAAATTAAATTTAGAGTATTGCGTCAATAAAGCTTTAAGAAGAAATTGTTCCGCTAATCCTACGAGGCATCTTATGAAATGTCATATTTCATTTTTTTGTACGTAATACATATTTCATATTTAACTTCAAGTCCATTCCATGTCAAGACCCACTTTCACCTCGTGTTTTATTTCATGAATTTAGTACAAGACAAAAATGTACGGATGATTCATTTTAAAAGGGATGTAAAGCAGAGTGGCAGTAAACTAAATAAGCAAACATTAACCTCATGCGCTATCAGCTTTTTACCTTGAGGCTCCTCCAACGTGTCTTGGAAACACGGTGCGCCGCGCCGTACCTTCGGGGTACCCTCCGCGGTCCTATAAATGTCAACTCAACGATACATTGACACAGTTATGTAAATAACAACCAATAAAATGTAAAATATTATCATTTGTTTTCCTATTTCTCAGGTTGCTTTAGTGTCTTTTATATTATAACTTTTAAATATCACTCTTCAAAACAAATTTGTTATTCCACTTTTTTGACAAAAAGTCAAGGCGAAATATCGAAATAAACAAGTTAGCAATGAAGGGGTTACCGGAGTCTGTATATACTCGCAAAACCATGGTAGAAACCCCATCCCAGGGTTCTGGAAATATTACACTGTTAAAGTGCTTAAGTGCGGCCCTCTGTGGGCTGAAGTACCTACTGTATACTCTTGAATTACCAATGGTGTCATTAGCGTAAAAGCCTTTTAATTCCCTTTATTGCCATTTTAAACCACTTTAAATGATAGTATTAGCAAAAAGGTAATACCTTTTCCTTAAAGTTCCATAACATTAAAAACGGGGACAATCGCATAATTCTTCCAAATTAGCCGCCATCCGGCTATTAGGCTCCTATTTGGCTAGCTTCCCGCCGCAACAACCACATTACATCTTAATGTGCACTTCCACGTACATTGAAAGTGCACTTAGCACTTTTGATGCCGTGACACACAAAACCTGGAATGTAGGACGTCTGTTCGCAAATATCACGAGTGCAGCAGACGTTTTGATATACTTGTTGTCTTTTATTACAATCTTGTTAGTATTGCTAAATCGAGGGATGATATATCTTGGTCCGTACTCGAAAGAACAAAGACCTACATCTGATAACCTCCTTCGTACATTATCACAACATAAATATACATTATCACAACATGTTGTACAGTAGGTAGTAATATTGGTTGGGCATTAAACTGGTCGGTTTCGCTTGAAAAACACGTATGATAGCAACTGTATATAAATAAATTATAATTATGTTGACCGGTATTAACGCGATCACGTATTTAAAAGGTATTATATTGTAATATGTATTTATTCAATAACTATGAATACTACTCACGTAATTAGTTATTCTAAGCTAACCTCATTCTCAGAATTGGTACTAGCAAGTTGAATTTTTATACAATAGACGATTCTATGTGTGGGTTAATTTTACAGACGGGTCACCTGATAGTATATGACTACTGCCGCACATGGGCACCTGCAACTCAAGAGTCACAAGTGCGTTGCCGGCCTTTAAGGTGGGAATAGGGGAAGGGTGGAAGAGGGGAAGGGGAAGGGAAGGGCGAGGGCCTCGGGTAACCTCACTCACTCGGCGAAAAGCAATGCGTCACTGCCGGTTTTCTGTGAGGCCGTGGTATCACTCCGGTCGAGACGGCCCGTACGTGCCAAAGAATGACTCTCCCACGATAAGACGATACATGTTTGACGGTGTGCGCTAAGTAAGTATATTTTTATTGTCGAGAACGTTTAGTTTGTTGTCTTTTTTTTTAAATAAGAATAAAATAAGAAAATAAATAAGTATCTCATTTTTTTTCACACTACAATAGTGTCTATGAAAAAAGTAGGTAATATAACATTGGGAATCTTGGTTGACATGCCATTTGGTAATAAATATGTATCTTATATTTATTTTATGGTAATTGGTAAAATTAATTTCCACACGTGCAATCGAGCTCCAATTATTGTAGAAAATGAATTGCTAATTAAGAAAATCATACTGCACTATGTAGATATAACGCTGTTATGCTTGGAACAAGTTTCTGATGACTTAGCTGTACAAAGTTAAGAGAACAGCAATATCATTAATTCACTCAGAATTAGTATAACGCGAATAACTTTAAGTCATGAAGTGTAAAGTTACATTTGTAAGAGTTTAGCAAAAGGTTGGGCAAGAACAAATTGGTTTATAATATACCTAGGTATATTTGAACTAATTTGTAGAACACATTTATTTTGTTCTAGAAGGTGTTGAGATTTATAATTATACAGCCATCATAAGTTACCTACAGCTTACTTTGTTTTCAAATAAAATCTGAAAGGCTGATCAAAATATTGTTCAACTAACAAAGCTGTCAAGGTAACAGCGGTGTCAAAATTGCATTTCACATAAGATTTTGCAGTAGGTTGACATATGAGTAAACATATTCAAAAATACCTTATCGTCTAATCAGTAAATAAGGCGTTTATATTAATAAAATTATGGCTAATAAATGTCATAATACTCTCTTTAAAACATGTTAGACCATAAAGGTTCGCAGATATATTGCTAATGTGTTTCCCGATAAGACAGCTTGCGACTTTTCGCGACTGCCCTAGAAATATCCACAGTTTATAACTCTATATTTTATGGGTTTTATGTGATACTGATATGAGTAAAGAACAGCAAGGCGTGGTTGCACAATAATAAATCGAGAATCTAACTAAGCACAGCTAGTACTAGGTATACTCGTAGGTTGTCGAACACGCATAAACTTTTTTGTAAATACATACATATTATATAGAGAAACACTCAGCCTAATGGAAATGGACATATTCGTGCATACACATATTTGCAGTGAGCGGGCACTGTACCGCCAAATGAGTTATATAATTATATAAGTTTAAATATTGCTTACGTGATAAGGTTGATATTTGTAATATACATATCTATGTGTACACTGTCTTTCGTCTGAACCATTTGGACCCCTTTGGGATAGAAATTATAGCTTTAAGTGATAATTGACAGTTTATATATTTTCAAAATTAAAAATTCATTAGCTTTGATTTGTTTTCAAAATGTCAGTAGGTATATAAAGTTATTGAGTCTATTTTAATATGCTACAATGCTCACGCCCGTATAACAGAAAGGATAGGCAGAGGCGTATTAAGCACCCCGCCCGTATCCCAGAAAGGATAGGCAGAGGCGTATTAAGCACCCACATTTTTGAAAATTCGATTTCGGGATCAAGAAATATGTACATGGTTAAGAATTGTCTACACGCTTGGCGCAATGGTTTAAGTGGTCACCTAGCCAATACGCCGCGCCGAGCTAGTTGTCCTGAGTCTGGGTGCTCTTTGTGTCCGTTGTTTGAATGTTTGTGAAGCCCCCGCGACACAGAAATATTAGCAATTTGGAAGATGTCTTTTAAAAAAATACAATGACCTCTGTGCAAGAATAACTGTGTTATAGGCGCCAGTTTCCTCTCCATAGGTTACAGTTTTATGCCAATTGCGATTTAAATAACCTCGTCCATTTCCGCAGTTAGTTAAAATGCACAACGGTGGGCTTAAGACTAAACCCGTTCAACTGTCAGACAACCTTTAACCAAAAAATAACTGTTTTTTACCAACAACTTAGAAACCGATAGCTCTCAATATATAAGAACTACGTTACTACGACTACGTTATTAGGGCAGTTATTTCGTTTAGACCCGACTTATCCTCCATTATTTTATATTACAAACCAGTGCAATTGCTGACGTTCTTATTAACTGAACAAATATAAAACAGATCTTGAGTTATCATCATCACACAGTTTCCATTCCATCTACACTTACACGGACTAAAAAGCAATAATAAAGATGTTTTACTTAAGCAAAGAGAAGAGGCAAGTAGCCGCGGTTGTGTAATCTATGTACATAGGACACTCATATCCAAAAGGCCCATAGGCCGGTATGGTGTAGTGGATAATCTTAGTATAATTAAAACGGGGTAAGGATCCTACACTTTATTAACTAAGCTAGCAGGTAAGCTACTTTGTTGCTTAATGACGCACGTTATACGTAGACAGGGATACTATGTCCACAGTAATTTTGCCACTTTAGAGTACTTTAGTTTAAGATAATCTTTCGTGGTGCTGTGTTTTAATAAGCTAAAGTCCAGACCAAGATTTTGGCAAATTGAAAATAAGCCTTAGTGACTTGTGAGCATAAAGGATTTGTAAATCGGAACTTAATCGAGGCAATATTTAAAATGATAATTCGTCCATCTCGGGAATTTAATCTCAGGGATTTTTGGCCTTACTAGTGACAAACTTTACTTACCGAACACCGTACCGTAACAGTCACTATTCCAAGCGTAATATTTTGTAATAGCAAAAACCACCACTGACACATTGACCACCATCAATGCAATTGCAGATGATGTAATCGAAGCTAGCGAACCTGTAATCTACAGGTTGTCTGTAAAAAACCATAGCTAGTGAGTGCATACATAAGACCGCCGTTTGTACCGTCACTCGTTATATCCAAACAATAAAAGCTGAAGAGTTTTTTTTTATTGTTTGTTTAAACGCGCTTATCTCTAGAATATTTTTTAGATTTCAATCATTATTTTTTAATTGGACAGAGTATTCAATGAAGAAGGTATGTAAAATCATGCCACGACCCTTAGAAGCAGACCAGTGAACATAAACTTACCGCTTTTGAAACCTTTGTAAATTTTACATCTAGAACAGCTTTGTATTATGCGGTTTATAAGGAAGTTCCTACCATGGACAGTTTTAACAATAAACAGCAATCTAAACTGGAAGTCGCATTTAGAAAATGTTTGCACCAAACTTAATAAAATTACATTTGCTTTATATATATGTTGACAAAGACAGTAGGTGTCCCTTCTGTGGTAACTGCATATCATGCCTACGCAGAATCTATTATACTCGTTATGGAATTATGTTTTGGGGAAATTCCACGAATTGGAACATTCCAAGGTCAATAACAATTTCTTGGGTCCATATGTAAAATAAAAAGCGCAGATAGTTGTAAACTACATTTTATTAATCTAAAGATATTAACTTTCCCAAGTATATATATTTAGAAGTTGCTACTTTTGTTAAACAAAAACATGCAGTTGTTTGAACATCTCCGTGGCACTCAACATCAACATAAAAACCACATATTATGCAATAATGCTGCTCTTATAAATAATTATTCTTATAAGTATTATCTGCAAGACATCAAGAATCTCTAACAAACAATGTCTAATTTATGTCTTACTCAAAATCTACGTGAGTTTTTAAAAGTAAACTAAAAACTATTTTATTATAAAAAGCATACTACAGTGTAAAAGTGCATCTGAAAGACTAGTGTGTTCAATTTCATTCTGATAGTTAATATAATTTAATTTTAAGATGTTGGATTCTAATTGTTATTTATTATTATTTGTTATTTTAGTTTAGATAGTGAACCTATTTATAATTACTAATTATGATAGACATATGCCTTTGTAATATTATTTAACCTGAAAAAAATTAGACATATTTGCATGCCTTGAGGTAGAATATGGCTCATCATAATTATAAGACTAACACCTTAATGTATAACCGTATTCGCAAACAAATAAATGATTACAATGAAAACTTTCGTGAGTGGTATTCATATTTATTAAAAACTATACGGTTTTACTCACGGTGTGACGCCTGACACCGTCGCGGCAGGACGCTTCACTCCTTGAGAAAGGGCCCCCGTCGGGTCCGAAACTAGTCGGGCATCCCCGAAATACAAACATGAGTAAAACCGTATAGTTTTTAATAAATATAAATAAATGATTTTGATTATAAGATATCAAAATGTACTCACATGTAAAACAAAAAAATAATACACCACCAAAATACTACTATGTCTCTAACTGTGATTATGAATTGAAGTAAATCTGCGCAATCAACTGAAATGGCCTACTATTGTGCGAAGCAGAAATAGGTACATTTCTAACTTTTTAATTTGTCACGTCTCCTGGTTTGTTTTTATCTCAAGGAATTCTCTGTTAGTCTTTGCTTTATTCAAAAGTCTTGAAACAACTAGACATGTTCTAATTTAACTCTTAAATGAAATCACGAAGGTATTTTCGGATATATGACCTAAAGGAAGTTAGTGACTCATATACTTGCTAATAGAGCATATGCACATGAGGATTTTAAAATTATTAATATTATGTATAATATTAATAACAAGCTTAACCCGGTGAGCGTAAGGTAGCCTAACCCATTTTATTAACTTTTTTGTTTTCTGCTGCTTTTGTTTTCACTTCGACTTAAAAATCTAGTATATCGTACGCATGCAGTCAAAACACGGTATTCCGTCTATTAGAATAAGCTAAGGTCAGAACCTCTGTCAAATTCTGTTGAACGGACGAATCTGGGAAAGAAGCTGCCAAAGGGACATAGAGCACGTGTTAGACAATATAGAATCTGAAAGGAGATGTGAAATATGTTCTAATTTATATATAGTTTTACACATACTCGTAACGTGTCCTGGAAACTATGTTAAATGAAAATTAAGTACCTTATGTACTAAACTATGAGTGAAATGAAATAGAGGTTAAAACATGAAACGTGTAGTTTGTATTATATTAATATCCATAGTAAAAAATATAAAAGTAATGTAAAGCATTATATTTCTAAATAAAATAAATAAGTTATTTACTTACTTGGTATCAAAGCCCTGAGATTTGAGGATTGCATTTTTTGTATAGTGTAGGTATTATAAATATTGAGTGTGAATTTTTAAGACATTGAACTATTTTATAAAATTCAAATAGTAAACATTTTGTGAAATACATACTTAAATTCTGTAATTTTATTCAAATAAAAAGGATGGCTTCGTGAAATAATTGTTTCTGTCCTCGAGCTTTGAAGATACAATGTTCAATTATTTTGAGAAGTTTTGTATTAGGCTTGGAATGAGTTCCAAGATTTAGGAATTTAGAAATATCAGCTTAATTATACTTCTTAGAAATGTAAATAATTAAAAAATAAAAACAGAGCTTTTTTTGGTGTAAAAAATATTTGAAAAGAGAAACAGTACATATTTTATATCTTAAAAGCTGAAAGCCAAAGCAAGAGCAACTTCTCAATCAACGATTTTAGTGTTAAATATTTATTATTGAAGCTGTTCTAATGTCGCTTACACCTGAAGAATCGGCAGAATTCTCACGACGAGAAAATCGGCTCTAACTTACGCAGACCAGGAACAATCAGGACCAGGTGTTCCACAGCACGAATAAAGTGAGTAGAGAGTAAGGTATGAGGAAGAGGCATGTATTTCTATATTCTTCAAAAACGAATTTATATGTCATTACGTTACCGGAAATAATATTACTCATATGTTCCTTAATTAAAACTACGAACTACTAAAAATCGCGCCGAAATGCAGTGTTTAAATCACACTAAACGGACTGTAGTTTTAATTTTTCTTACTGTAGTATTTGTTAATTTGTTGAAATTGAAATTGAGTTGAAATTGAAATCAATAAATAATCAAACACACTGTGGTCAGTGTGGTTGAAATTGAAATTGATTTCTAAAATAACTTTTAAAATGTGATCCAAACTGCACGGGTCAATGTGTATTTTCATATACCGTGAGATGTGAATTTAAGCATAAAGTTATGCAAGTTGTCGTTTTTTCGTTCCATCGAATATATCAGTGGAGGGAGATTTAAAATATCAACTTCTTAATTTTATAAAATGATAATAATGTCTAGAAATATACTAGAAGTAGTCTAGAAGTCTAAAAATACAGAAAAAAAATTAGGCCATTTTGGAGTCACGTGCATATTATTGAATAACACACTTTTTACTCTGCGCATTAATGGAGCACATTATTTATACAGCTCGGTCAACTTGCCTATTTCAATCGTACTTATTATATTGACTACTCTATTAGACATTTTTAAACGGCCTGGACAATATGAATAATTTTATAATAATCACTTGGTCCATAAAATGTATAGTACGAAAATTAATATGGTTAATTTTGGTAGCGTGAAGTCTCAGGCGCCGAACTTGCGTTCAAGAGTTTACGAGTTCGAATTCCATTAGAACACTATTGATGTAAACCCACTCCTAACACAAACATTTAATTTATCTGAAGAGGTTAGCAAGAATTCTCGTAATCCGTTACCCGTGCCATTAATGGTCTCTTAACAATAAAAGCTAATAATAACTACCCTTACAATAAAGATATATCTTGGAACAATCAGAAGTAGGCCACTTAACATGAAGTGAAGGAGATGAGAAATTGATCTGTTTAAGCGACGAGTTCATGACTAGAGCTAACTAGGTTACCCATATTGGTAGATTATTGCTACTGATTTGTCCATTAAGTCATAAATTCAATGTCCATTAGGGCGTAATAATAATTGGATAAAGAATGACTAGATCAGTCACTACATATATAGACATATGGCGTCACTTTGTAATATCAGCCGTAATAGACGAAGTTATCAGTCGGTTCAAAACACATAAAAAACTAAGTGATCTAAAATAATATTAATTAATAGTCATCTAAAGACGGTAATATTTCTTGTTTACCAATATGTAATATAGAAAGTGCAGAGTAAATAAGTCTCTTGATTTGATATTTAAAAGGTCTATAAAAAGAGAAACAAATATTCTACTGACCAATCGAAATTATTCTCTCGTAAATTTTAAACACTTTCTATCATCTGGGGTCACGGCCGTCATCCATTTCGTAGTCAATAAAGCTAGAATCCTGTATTTTCAATGCCTGAGAAGCCATAATATAACTAAGTAAATTCCCAAATTACAATCAATTTGAACTTACAAAAAAGCCTACGTCACATAAAAGTTTCTCGAAGCTTAAAAGCTTCTTGAAGCTTAAAAGTACTCAAAGGTAACTTACTACTAAATCATCCTCTTAGAGATGCTATAGCTATAAACTTATCAGGTAATAATCATCATCGTATATGTGGTTTTAATAATACCTTAATGTCGATTTTGTTAATGAGTCTGTCCTTAAAAACAGTACTTTTTCATTACTTTTTTCTTTTTGGATGAAACCCTATGCCCTTTTTCTGTAACTCTGACTAACAAACAATTATGCAAACAAACTCACATTCGCATTTATGGAAATATTTACACTGAAATGAAACCAAACCCATTCAAAATAATTCCTATTTCAAAAATATAAGCTCAACCATTTTCACTAGATGTTATAGCAGTCGTAAAAAGACAGTAATGTGAAATAAATATCAAAGCCGTAAAGGCATGAAAAAGCTATAAGATTTTATGTTAGAAATGTGAATTTTTCATTTAACTGAACATAATTACGTCGCTTTCACAAACCTACTACAGGTAAGGGGTATTTATTTTAATTAGGTACACTAAAAACAAAACAATTCAAAGAGAAATCATTAAGGCAGTGCCTAAGCGTTGGAAAGTAATTAATAAAAACCAAACCAGTCTTTAAACTTTTCAAACAAGTATATTCTTCCATCTGTAGAATACACATGCACATAGTAAAGTCCAAAATTTTCTGGCCTGAACTATGAAATGTGGGCCAAATCTAAAAACACTATTATTATTTTCAATATAATCTCCATTGATTTCAATATAATTATAACTATTTACTAACATTTATATACCCTTAAAAATAGTCTGGATTTTTGCTCTCAAAATGTGACAAAATTGAAGACTTCAGCTCATTATCCGAGTTAAATTATTTTCCGCGCAAGTCGGATTTAAATTTTGAAAATAAATATAGTAACCGTCGAACATAAGTGGCTTGAGGCTAACTCCGGACTACATAGTGGATGATCGAGTTTAGTGATACCGTATTTTTAATGGCGACCTTGGAAGCTCCCGATGTATGGACCTGCGCGTTGTCATGAAGCAAGAACACACCTCGCTACAATTTCTCGTAATTGATTTAGAGAAGACGAGAATTGATTTCGTAGTTACTGTTGTATAGCGTTCTTTAAAATCCATCAGTAAAATTTCTTCGTAATCCCAAAATATTGTAGCCATAATCTTTTTCTGAGATTAAGTCACCTTCGCTTTTATTGGCCGCAGTGAGCTCACACAACACCACACCATAGATTTCTTTTTTGACAGAGGACCACGATGAAGAACCATGGTTTCATCTCCCTTAACAATTGAATCCAAAACTTAACAAAAAGGGATAAAAAGTGAGTAGCTTCACTCGTTCTTGTTTTTGAACAGCGGAAAGAATTTTTTAGCATTTAGCCGTCTGTTTTCCAGTACAGCATCCTCCACAAATTTGATATTTTTTCATCCGTAATGGCCTCGGAAGGTCGTCGTGGGCACGGTAAATCATCAATTTATTCTCTACCCAAACGAAATTGTTTCGCCCATTCTTTCACGGTTGAATACGAAGGGAAAGAATGCCCATACATAGCATCCCAACGTTGTTCAGCTGCCGCCAGTGTCTTCCCTTCCTTAGTTAAAAATATACACACAGCTCGATACTCAATGTTATGCATTTTGATTTTTTTTATCTACACTCTGCCTTTCTTAGGCTTATCTTACTAATAAAATAAAATAAATTAACGAGATGAAAGGTTTGTGTCTCCGATTAATCTAAGAATTTCTTGCATATAAAACTTTTGCACCTTACTTAGTCTCTGTTTGCAAGTGTTCGTGAATTAAAGACATTTCTTTTGAAATGATAGTAATGTAGATTAGGTATTTGTTTAACACAGAAGTACAAATTGTAGTATATTTACTTGTATTACCATAATAAGGGAATAAAATGTTATGTTTCTAATCAAAAAGCGGTAATAAGAACTTATGGCCTTCTTTTATAATCCCGAAATTACCATGTTTTTCTTTAACAAACAAAACAAAAGTAAGGTACTGTAATATTCCAATTTTACGATGGCAACATTAGAATCATTGTTAGGTTGTTGTTGTTGAAGCAGTACTTTTTCCTCCTTGTCTTCGTATGAGTCTCGTAATATTTTGCTATACATTTTTCATGAATTCTTTGATTTTCAAACTCCTCTAAAACAAATTAGCCGTCGTTCAGTCAATCTTGACTCCAAAGGTTTCAGCTATTTTTTAGTTTTTAAGGGAAAAACATAATAATTCACATTAAAAAAGGAATATCGACTTTGATGTGTCTAAATCAGTAAAATTGGTATGGATAGCATTAAAAACGTTCAACGGCTATTCTACCGAAATAAGATTTTTTAAATTTGATGGGTCTAATCTGCAAAATCTACTTAATAGAAGAAAAAGAAGCATTAACAAATATACAGAATATCGCGTAACATATATCTTTTAATTGTAGTCGGCTAATTGGCTGTATTTCAATCTACTATATAATTATGTAAGTATAAAGTAGTTATTGCAGAAATGGGCTTCATCTCGTGTCAGACCACCTACGCTCTTCTCAGCTGTACTCATCTCTCTCTACTCATCTGTTTCTTTATTGATAAATGGAATAGGCGTTAGTCTTCCAACTCACCTGATGGAAATTGACGATGAAGACGAAGATTGTACTTTCCAAGCGAAACTTATTCACCCTGCTCATTTCATTTCTACATATAATAACATATGTTGCTGTGAATGACTGAAATATAAAATTAGGTAGGTATACCCTATTGTCATGTGAGAATAGTGTATGAAAATCCTTGACAAAATCTCCAAAAGTACTTTAAAACATAATTGGTCCAGTAGGTTCGGAGCAAATTGGCTGTGACGGATGGACAGGCAGGCGCACGAGTGATAAGGGTTTTTTATTATTCGGACGCACCGTTCCTAAAAAATATTTTTAGCATATATATATATATAAATGTAACTATATGCTTTAAACCAATAAATAATCATATATGTATTTTTTGATTCCTTATTGGTTTATAGTTTACTTTATTAAATTGAATGTTTTTGGTCGTCAAATCATATTCGTTTCACCAACTCAAGAAGATAGTCTACTGAAAAAGTTATTCGTATGTATATCTGCCATTGTGAAGGATTCATAGCCCTGTATGAAAGGGAAGGGTTTCGCGCTATGAATAGGGTCCGTAACGAACGTCTACAATCGTTGAATGTAAGTGGGTCAAACTATTACACTCTGTGACAGATGACATATAAAGGCTTCGATTCTGAATTTAAATGTTGTTTTTTTGTGTAGATATCTTGCGATAGGTACTAAAGCATGGCTTACATCATAACCTCAGTTTTCGTAAGACTCGTCATTGACATAACCAGTAGTTGCTTATCAAATCAAATTACTTTACCTTTATTAGACGTCAAAACAGTGGTTTCTGTAGAAACTTCTATGGAGTAACAACTTGTGACGACATTCGTTGCTATCATGAAATCAAATGATTTGACGATAGAAACTTTTAACGTTTGATTTCAAAGTTAAAAATTATAACACACTCGAAAAAATGGATCAATTTTTTTTTTAATATTATTTAAAACATAATTCCATGTGGTACGTTACACAATTTATATAGAAATACTACTCCGTTTAATGGCGTAGATATAAATAAAAATCATACTATTTAATATGTTTGTCACTAAAATTAATCCAAAGACATTATGTGCATAGGTTTAGAATACTACAAGAATTGAAAAAATAAAATGTAATAAAAAAACAATTTCTTATAGAGAAGATGTTTCCTAAACAGATATTGATCTTCTATCGTACATAAGACAATGGTTAAAGTCGAATTAATTTTTACCTCAATGATAGCCTTTTTATCGTGTGGAAATCCCATGGTGATACCTCAGTATCGCCATGGGATTTCCACACGATAAAAAGTTCATCCAGTTCACCGTATGCTTGTTTTGCGACTCTGAAGAACCTCCATCATACCGAAGACTACCGAACTTAATGAGAGGGAGGGCATAGAGTCGAGAACGTACACGTAAAGCTAAAATATGTTTAGCAGAATCAATGACCAAATACAATGCACCACTATTGAAATTCTTTAAATACACAATTAATAGTATAAACAGTTAAGAATGTAATCAATCAATATTTTTCGATGTGCGGCCAGAAGTATCGCTAAAGTTTATTTTCATGTTAGCTCATATAGACATATGCTAATTTCGTTAAAACGCGCTAACAATTTTTTTCAGATTATATTATTCGTTGATTGAAGCAGCGGAAAACTAATTACTGTCAAAATAAACGAACATGTCGTTTGGAACATATACCTATTTCATTAATATAACCCGGTTAGGCGATTTCCATAAAATATGAACATATTTTTATGTACACAACATTTTAATTTACAAAACATAATAATTATGTAACCTCGTCGAACCTGCAGTTTTAATTTGATTATTTTAGTCTATTAATCTTTAACACCCAGTGAACTAAGTTATTAAAATTGACCACGCATAATACTGACTACATGAGATGCTCAATTATTATAAGAAGTTGTTAAGTCGCGTTCTGCCATTACGTTTGATTATTTAGACGATAATATTAAGATTAAAAATAAACGGCTACTACTGGAAAATGTAAAAATTATCAATATTCGGTTACATTCACCGAAGCATCGACAAACACACAAAAACTATAAGATTCAGTCGATGTCTTTCTTTCTGAAATCGACAAAAGCAAACTCTAGATTGATAAGACCACTCGATATATCAATAAACCAAAACAGTCAACTTTTATGTTACAAATAACAGATGTAACCGTCGGAATTCACTTTTATATGCATTTCCTCTGATTCATATTCAATTGGCAAGAGCCGCTGAGGAATGAATATGCTTTAAAACAAAATAAAAACTGCAGACCAATGTTTATGATTATACATTTCATAAGCTCGTAAGGTTTTCCAACCATTATACCACAGGTGGAACAATAAATATATCACACATTCAAGTAATAGATATAGATTTTTTTCTCTTTATATTGAAACAACAATAAACGATGGACGATTTGTACGATCAGGATAAAACATTGACAACCGGTCGATCAGTTTAGCTAATATTTCACTGTATATAATAGTATTTCGTTGGTTAGTTCCAAATTATATATATTGCAATGAGTACTTACATTATATTATATCTTCTTCATCAAAAGTATCGAATGTGAAAAGATTATCTGAAACAATAAAGTAGTCCATTACATATCTTGTGTTCCTAGCTTGAGAAGTGATATACGAGTAGAATACCAAGCGAATCTTAATTGTAATATGAAGGTCAAACTGCCTACTGCTGGGATTGGCAGACTTCATGAACAGAAACACTCTGTCGAGAACATTGTGTACAAACACAATATTTTTCTTCCCTCTTAAAATGACTGTAAAGAGATAAATAATTGTAAATCCTAACTAGTAATATTATAAATATAAATATGAGTTTGTTGCGCTTTACGCCTTAACTATTCAACCGATTATCATTGAATTTTACATACACGATGTCAGAAGTACAGAGAAGGACAAATAGTATCTTTTAACTAAAAAAAGGGATATAAAATATAACTTCCAGACGGTTGTCCAACAACAACACGACCTAATGATATACGTGAACGCTAATACCCAAATTAATTGTTTTTTTTTTTATATGGACCGTTTTTCAACGTATGTTACTAATCTGTAAGTCTAACACGTTAGTTTTTACAATATAATATGACATGGCGAGAATATAGTACAAATTCAAATTTTTAAAATAATATCTTTAATTCATAAAATTGATCATCAATTATTCGAAATCGTCAATTTAAAAAAAAATATATTATATTTTTTTAATACAGACACACAGAGAGTCACCGCAACAATAGTTTGTTTTTTTAAATGTAAAATTATAAAAAGATAATCGATAACAAAATATCATAACTGCCTGTGGCGATATATAACCGCAAAAAAAAGCGTTAAAATAAATCCTATTGATTATATATTAAATGATGTTTTTTTCTTAATTACTTGACTGTACTGATCATCAGTTGGAGCACGGGACCTTATAGGTCCCCATGCTTCACCCAGGTGGAGAAACTAGGTAAAGCACGGGTCCGCCCCCCGCCCGTTTCCAAATGGTTGAGCCTTGTGACAAATCGGTCAAACAAACTCACTTCCACTCTTTTAAAAACCAGATAGTTCTAACAACGAACATAAATATATTTACATTTTCACTAATCATTAATACCTAACATAATAATTATTGTTCCATTTATTTCTCAATAACACAATAACTGAAATGAAACCACTCTTAATCATGGCGGCATGGAGGAACTAGTTGTCGTTAATCAATATATAATAATAATAATTTTGTTTCAATATAAAATACATTTCTTCTTAAACAGTTTTGTCGGTCAAGCGATTACATTGGCACCCAGCCAAATCGGTTGGGAGGTCAGGACTCTCTATTTTGTAAGAACTTGGCCAAAAACCACCTAATCTTCTTATCGAACCGCTGAGATATCATTTGTTTCTGCCCTTTTCCCAAAACCTTCTCAGAAATATTACCTAACCAGTAACCAGTTTAGTTTTGATAGGAATATGCCGAAAGGCTTTAATTAAATAATAGTTTGTGAACAGAACTACATAGGTACTACTAAAATAAGATAACTCAGCCAAAACCAATATGTTTACTGTTCATTAGACAAGTTAGATGGTCAAAGAAATGTACTTAATTGTACAAAGTCAAAGACTCGTGACAATTTTTTGTCTTTTTCTCTCTAATACTTTGTGTTAAACGTATTGTTTTCGTGTATAAATATAAATGACATCCTACAATCACTCAGATCATTTTATACACAAGACAAACTGTTTGACGGCATCTATTACACAATACTAACTGAGGTAAATCGAAGTGTTGCATGCAGTGTTGCACCATACAATTAAATACCATACATTCTAAATCTAATTATAGATAATCAATACTCGTCTCTGGTTGTTACCTGTATGTATCTATATATCTATATGTCTTTTGAATTGTCAATCTTACCACCTTCTCTATGGTCTGCTGATTCTACACGCTGGATAATAAAAATACTGCACTACGCATGCTGTGGTGACAACATAATATTTAAAGCACCATGCTAGTTCGATTTTGAGTTTTATCGAAAATTGTGCAAAACTGTGAAGTTCCGTTCCTCAAAAGAAAAGAAGGACCTTTATAGAATTACTTTGTTGTTCTTATTTCTGTCTGATTACAAACTTATATTTTGCGGTTGGAAAGTGGAGTTTGACGTACATTAATGTATAGGAGGATATTTTTAAAAAGGAAAGTTAAGTTTGTCTTTCGACTCCCGAGTTAGACGTACTATCTACTTACAAGTTTGTTTGCTTACGGAACCATCGGTTCCCGAGTCAAACTCGCATGGTGCGAGTTTTTGTTACCCAAACATACGTTCTAAAATCATAGGAAAACTAGACACCAAAACGTTATAATTTTTTGAAGAGATAAGCTAAAAATAGCCTGCAAACACTATTGTAACTCACAGAACAGCACAGAGCGTAGTATTTTGATAGCAAATCGTCAATTATCACGAAGATAGCGCTAAGCCGCACTTGAGCGAGCTCTAATTAAAAACCTAATATCTTATCAGCGTGCTCGCTAAATTAACATGTAGGTATTGTCATACCCACCTCTGTTAGGTTCAATGTTGAATGGAATCAGATAACGAGGATTCATGTTACGTTAATGTTGGTTAGGTCTGTGCCGTTTTTGAGAATTAACGTAATGGGTCATTTTAAGAGACGTAGGGTTAAATGCGAGCTTCACTTAAGAGTTTAATGTTTGAGATAAGTAAGGCTCTTTAAGGGAGGCGCTTTAGTGTCACAAAGGTTCTGCCTATGTACATTACTTTTCCGGGAAGTCCCTCTTAGACACTAGAAATTAGGCCATATGATTGTTAATTTTGCTTAGAGATACAATATACATAAAACTTTACACTTCGGTAAGATAAGTTTAGAATGATAGACTTACTGCTTATTTTTTAAATTAAACATAATAAAAAGTGTGTCAGTACACTTCTGACATGCATTGATTCCTAGTACAATATTTAGTTTAGTTATACGTATCCATGTAGTTCTTCTTACCCTTCTTTTCATTAACTAACTGTATATAACAGCATATTTAATTTCATTCATCCATACTTTCTGTGGCTAATCCAGCCTTCGTTTGTCCGTCTCTAGAGAGACATTTCATTATATTATTGTTTTATTTCATTATTCTTATTTGCTACGAATTATGTGTTCTCTTTCTTTTCTTTAGACAGAATGTATATTTACTTTTATTCATTTATGTCATTATTCTATATTATTAATCCTAGTTCTCCATCTTTGGGTAATACATATTTGTCTTATAATTCAAAAGCCAATAAGGGATTTATCTACTGAAATCTGAATCGTGTTTTAGCTACTGAAGATGGCTAAACAACCCACTTAATGTCAAGTGTTATCATAGGCTTTGGACGTTAGTTATATTATAATAGGAAGTATTATAATTATAACAGAAAGAGACAGGGAGAGAAATTCACATGGAGGGTGCATAACAGGCGGCCCAAAAAAATGTTTTCAGGGTTCCTGTATGAATGTATGTGCAGAAAGTGCTCGTCGAGGCGTCACCTTCCGTCAAAGATCAGGCCCAGATATTTTATGTGGGCTTGAACCGGTGTGGACCGTATTGACCTCGATGGAGGCACCAGGGGGTGGACCACTACAGGGCCCATAGAAAAAAAAGTTCTCCGTCTTATCCAGGGCCACCCGCAAACCCAATATCTCGAAGCGCCCAACCACTAGAGAGACTCCCCTGGTGGTCAAGCGCACCACCTCTTGAATGTTCCCCCCGGGCTGTGACCAGAGTGTTATCGGCGTAACAGATCACGCCCAGCCCGGGAGGGAAGTCACCTCGAACCCCATGTTCCACAGGAGCGGTCTAAGGACAGACCCCTGCGGAGCACCGCACGACATGCGCCGACGACTCAAAACTCCATCTCGGTCCTCGTATACGACGGTTCACTCCTCTAGATAGTCTGCCACTAGTCGCCTCAGGTACCCTGGCACCCCGTGATGGTGAAGTTCTTCCCTGATGCAGCTGAATGGCAGACTATTGAATGCGTTGGTGACGTCCAACGACACCGGCACAAGTCACTACCTCTTCGGTCACGGCCCTCAGGCATAAAACAGCAGTGATAGTCGAACGCCCCACTCGAAACCGAATTGGACAATCGAAAAATAGGGGCCGACCTCGGAAAGTGCCAGACGATGCGGGCAGAGAGGAACCTCTCAAACAATTTACCCACGTCGTCCAGTAAAACGCTAGGCCTGTAGGGAGAGTGGATAGGCCGTCCCGGCCTCCTTAACAGAACAAGCTTCGACATGTCAACTCCTAGACAACCGGCACTTTTGGTCCAAAACATTGTACATGAGTGATTAAGATGTGTGACTATTATGCATTTTTATTTTGTCTACTTATTTATTTATATACATATTCAAGTTAATTACATACATATTATAATAAAACTATGCATATAAAGGAAGACTTCAATTCCTGTGTAGAAAATATAATAGTCGTGAACTCGTGACCCATTTTCAAACAAACACAAAAAAATTTAGAGTGCATCCAATTAAGCAGTGCAATATATATAATTTGCAATGTAGCAATTCAACTAAGAGCAGTCGCTCACCGGAGCGCTCCTCGTTTCCGAGTTAGTAATCAGTACTAACTAACTTGTAACAATATCAGCTTGAATTAGTCACAAACTAATTGTTTTTAATTAATACCACCGTGTTTTGAAACTAACGACAATTTCACTGGGAATTTTTAATCTTAGCTAGAAAAGTTTAAATTAACAAAGTTGTAGTTAACTTATGCTCACTAATAATATTTTGTCTGATGATATTAAGAAACTCGATTAATACTTAATGATATAGAAATATATATATAAGATGCCAAAATGCGAAAGTAACTCTGTCTGTCTGTCACGCCTCAACTACTTAACCGATCACCATGAAATTTTGCATACACGTACCATTTACATAGACGTCACACGTCAGGGGACGTCACGTACAGAGAATGATAGGGTTTCGTATAGTGTAGTAGTGTTACGGAGGAAAAGAACAATAACTTTAGCCCAAGAGAATCCGTGGGCAAATGCTAGTTGCAATATCTATGTTACTAGCTGCGTCCCGCAGTTTCAATCGCGTAAGTCCCGATGCCGTGAGAATATCGGGATAAAAAGTTGCCTATGAGTCCAGCTATCTAAAGAGCAACAAACATCCAAACATCCATGCATCCTCACAAACTTACACGTTTATAATATTAGTAGGACGAACGAAGTGATTACACACAATTACTAGTTAATTCGGGCTATGTGATTAATACTTATGTAAACTTCGTTATTTATCACATTGTCTGACCAATAGGAATATTGCTAAATAACTTTCAGGCAAATTAATAATAAAGCCAGTTAGGGTACATTAGGCAGGACGTTAGGGTCAAGAACATGTATTGAAGGACCACAATCGACACGCAAACATGCGCTGTAACAGAGCGCAGTTGGTTTCTAATCTGTTTAGAATAAAAAAACCGGACAAGTGTGAGTCTGACTCGCGCACTGAGATAGAACGTCAGAATTAATTCACGAAGTTTCGCGAAAGACAAACTTAACTTTGCTGTTCTAAAAATACTCTGCCATACAACGATTAACGACAATGTCAACTTTCCAACCGCAAAATACAAGTTTGTAATCACAAAAACTATTTTTTTTATGTGACGTAATGTGACGCTGTCAGACCTTGCTTTTTGGCAAATTTCATAATTCTTAGAATCATGAAATTTGCTCACAATGGGAAGTAACCTATAGGTTTTGATTTACCTGCGAAGTTTTCAAATTTGTTAAAATATAAAACGCAATGGCCGTATCTTTTGATTGCGTTGATTGAGAAAGCAAATTTTTTACAGCTTCAAGGGGCCGCTGACATAAGTATTTGATGTTAGTTTCATTTTGATACCTCTACGGATTCCTGATTAAAAGGGTCTTGACAAACATACAGACGGACATCAAAGTGTTTTTTCCTTTTAAGGTACGGAACCCTAAAAACTAATAGGCAACTTCTATAAAGTGTGTTATAATAATTATTAATTACTTACACAAAACATATAGGTATGTTAGAATGGCGTCAGGAGAACGAGGTCTAGAGCACAGAGGATGTGGTTGTAAAGGTGGTGTATGTCTGACAGATATAGTAATTGAAATGAAAAAAACTGTGCAAACCAAAATGTCATCAAATTGATAGCGACGTGTTATCACTCGCCAGGGATAAATGTTGTGAACTGTGAGATGTCGGCATCGAGCCAACTAAAACCACACGATACAATGCTTCGTCACAAGTGCTTAAGTTTTTTCTTGTTAATCAGATGTCTGACTACGATTAAGAACGAATATTTGTTTTTATTATTTTTTACATTTAAAATATGTTATAATAATAGGATTAATAGGGTATGGTATTATCGAAAAATGTATGACACATATATGTATATAATAACAATATCCTACAGTATAAAAAATAAAAACTACAATCAGTTTTGTGTGATTTAAACAAGGGCATTTGGCCTGCTTTTCCGGTAACATTAACAACTACGACGTGTTTATGACTTGCAGAATTGATTGACGCTCGCATGAACTTGCTTGCACAACGAAATACTTAATAGTATTTTTAAAACTTCAATTAGTACCTTTCCTACAAACATTAACATAAATTACTAAAATAAAAATTAATGATATAATGAAAATAATTGCATTGATTTGTTTAGGCAGCGTTATAGCATAATGGAATCTAATGGGTATGGCATTTGGTAATTTAATATTCCTAAAAAGACTTTATTTCTGGCATAAGTTCTCTTCTATCTGTTATAATAAAAAAAATTAAAAAAATTATGTAATATGTCTACTTATTTTTATTTCAGTTCAAGCCCCAGGGAAACAAATAAAGGACGTCGTTAACGTATGGAGGTAAAACTGATCAAAAACCCTTTCAACTAAATTGGCTAATGCCTTTATGTACGCAAAGGAGCGGCTATTATGTCAACTGGTATGAAGAAAAATCAAAAATAACTCTTTAGATCTGTTTAATATTTTATATCATATCCACTCATTTTGATATCGACTTGTATGTATCAGTCATCTCAGGACTATTATTACTTAAATGTAGTAGTAATTTGCGCGACCGTTTACGTTACTTTGTCTCACATTTTATTTATTTATACGCATTTTCTTCCATTTAACCTTAGGGTGATGCAGTGACGTGCAGGGCAGGTGTATAATTAAAATCTTGGACTTATTCGGAGATTTAAAAGAATGTATTACGTAAATAAGCTTACACATACATATATATACACAAATATACATAAAAATTATATAATATATATAACCTACTAGCTGCGCCCCGCGGTTTCACCCGCGTAAGTCCCGGTACCGCGAGTATATCGGGATAAAAATTAGCCTATGTGTTAATCTAGACCTCCAACTATCTACATACCAAGTTTCATCGCAATCGGATCAGTAGTCATCCACAGCCATACATACATACATCCATACATCCACACATCCATACATCCATACATCCTCACAAACTTTCACGTTTATAATATTAGTAGGATTAACTATTCTATCCCATCTTATGATGTCCGCTGATGCACTGGAATGGTTCTCATCCTATCTTCGAGGATGCCAGAAGTCCGTTCGGGCTGATGAGTCTTCATCGACCTGGCGTGACCTCAACTCTGGTGTTCCGCAAAACGGTATTCTATCACCTCTTCTGTTGTCGCTATTTATTAATTTTATATCTCATGAACTTCAGAGTGCGTATCACTCAAACCATCCACTCACTCAAATCAGACCATCCACTTCAGTTTGCGGGAAGACAATCATACTTACTTGATACATACTTTTTAACAAATTATTAAAAAATCAACAATCTACTATTCAACTTGACAAAGACTTAATTTTTATTATTTTGTTTTTATTCAACATATGATAAATTCTAGGTATCTTTAATTACTTGCTAGGGTAGGGTAGAATAAATAACGTAATACGTTATGCAGAAACCTGTCCACGAAATCTGTTTGAACCCTTTGCAGTTGAATTCACTTTATTAACATCTAACCTATCATTACGCACAGCTAACATGCCGTCTGTGGCCGTCACAACACATCAAAAAAGGTCACAATGACAAACAAGCTTCCACAGACAAGGCTAAAAACCGAGCCCATTTCTATGAACACGAATAATAACGGACATTAAACCGGACGCCGCCGCCGCTGTGGTCGGTGACGGCACCCTCTGTAATAAGTATTTACACAAAACGAAGAAATAAAAAAGGCATATATATATCACAGGAAAATACTTCTGGAAGTAAAACAATTTTTTTTTTCAATTGTTTCAAGGTTTTTAAACTTTCGCGTTCCATTTTTTTTTTTAAGGTATACGGAGGCAAACGAGCAAACGTGTCACCTGATGGTAAATGACTACCGCCGCCCATGGGCACCTGTAACTTAAGACTCACAAGTGCGTTGCCACCCTTTAAGGTGGGAGTTGGGGAAGAGGGGTAGAGGGGGAAGAGCGGGAAGACGGGATAGGGGGATTAGAGGGGAAGAGAGGGGGAGAGGGGAAGGACGGGAATAGGGGATAAGAGGGGAGGAGAGGGATGAGAGGGGAAAGACGGGAATAGGGGAGAGGGAAGGGATAGGGCCTCCGGTAACCTCACTCACGCGGCGAAAAGCAATACAAGCATTGTTTCACTGCCGGTTTTCTGTGAGGCCGTGGTATCGAGCGGAGTCAAGCCGGCCCATACGTGCCGAAGCATGGCTCTCCCACGTACAATTATGTATATGTACGGGAATTAACGCGATCAGGAAATAGATATTACATACCTGTGAATTGCCTGACGTTTTGACCTATTTCGTGACCGCGTTAATTCCCGTATAAATAGATAATTATATATTGTTTCAAGGTAGTTTATTCGTAATAAAAATATATGAATACCCCTTGTTCCTCTACCTTTTTGTTAAAATATTACCCATACTCTAACTTAAGTGTGGGTATACCTATCACGTATACCGTCACAGTAAGTATATATAAGTGTTTTATGCTTCTTCATAAAAATTAAAAGGGGCTGCTCCCGCACAATATGAATATCTCAGTGTTTACAAAATCGCAATTAACGGACACAATCCCTGTATGCGGAACACCTATGCCTCACCACATGGTAAACGTTTGTTTGGTTACAGCATCTCTGCTGTAACCAAACAAACGAAACGAAAGTTTCATTCCTTTTTCTATGTAAAAAACCTCCGGGTGTTACACCGCTGAGGTATGATGAACTACCTGTTACGGCTGGGTAAGTTTTTACAGATGCCTTGCTGTGTTTGTATTTGCAAAACACTCTCCACTGCTTCAAGAAGATCTAGAGACAAAACAACCGTCCTCGACCCCGTAACGTTTCTTGCAGTACCCTCTATGTTTAAAAAAAAAAATGTAATGTAACCCTATAATCAGAGGCACTCATGAAAAAACAGAGCGGTCATAAATATGGGAATAATTAATCTTCGGTAGTATTCGAAAAAATAGAGGAAACGGTATCTGTTTCTTTGATAAGGCCAATATATTTTAGGCAAGCATATCAATGATAATATTCTTGATGTAAAAAACCAGTACTTAGACTAGACTAGAAAGGTTAGAGATACGTCAATTAAAAAGTATAATACAAATTACCATCTGTGTTTATCGAAAAACACATAGAGGCAGACATGGAGATTTAATGATTTATATTATACTAGAAATCGCCTGGTAGTCGAATTGCAACCATATTCGTTAAGTTGTAATTTTGTTTTTATCTCATTTTACAGTGTGGTTTAATTGTCATTGTATAAACTTATTTAACATGACAGGTCAACATACATGACGCGTGTAGCTTGTTACAGCCGTTTTTAGTATTCCAAATTTCATGTTCCAGCGTTAGCGAAGTTTGCAAGAATGAATACAAACAATTCGCTCCGCGTATTAATATAGTTATAAGAATATAAGAAAACAGCCTAATAACCTTTATATAAATAAAAAAGCAAAAAAGAAACAGTTCAAGGGCACACAAGCATCATAATCATAAGTTAATTCAGGAATGAAGGGGAGTTAAGCTAAGAAAGTGAAACAGTTCAAGAAAAGATACCACGACGTACACATTATAAGTTATAAGCGGCTCACTGAAAACGTATCTCAAGTAAAATTGTCGTTAACCTTTCACCTTTGATAACGAGGTTAAAATCCTCTAGAAAACTATCCTCTTTCATGAATGAACGAGATTTGAACTGCGACCTGCTCTTAATATTGCAATTGCCTTAGTCCTACACGTTATTGTAATAAATGCAATTTGCCATAATACTTATATATTCAGTTTCTTCACTTCAAATATAACCTAATACTGTTGAAACTATCAAAAGTTTTTGTCTTCATGTATTGGTAGACACTAGACAGGTGTACAGTCTTAACATAAGCTGTACACACATACATTTTATTTGCTGACGCTGGAGTTCTCACCGGGAGCGCGTCACTTACAATACTAATACATATACTAAGTAATATTAAAGACAGACCAGTGCGCGGACTGACTTCTTAGCGACAACAAACTTAAGAGAGGAAATAATCAGTTTTTACTTTGTGCCTTTTTAATATAAAACATTTAATTTAGTGCAAAACTGTGTCTTCTCTTATCCGCCCTCTACAACAATTATTCTCAAATGTACTAACTGTACATTTATTGGTCCTTCGAGTAAGTATTTGATTCTTAGTGCTTTGGTATCTCTACATATAGCAGCGATCGGTTCAGCTGGCCTCTCAGAAGCGAGAATCCCCAGTTGAATTGAGAAGGCGCACGCCATACTGTATCTAGAGTACTGAGGTGCTAGGTTTCTAAAGGCGACCATTTCGAATCAAGAAAAACAACATTTTCGAGATTTGGATTTGTGAAGATTACTAGAAACAAGGTAGTCTTCGTGTTGCCGTAACCACGCGACGCTCTTCTGTCACCGTCAACTACGTGGCAGAACTTCTGAGCTAACGAAATTGTTCAACTGTACGCTTACCGGTCACAGTCAACTACGTGCCCATACTTGTGAGTGAACTAACTACTGCATAAACAAACTTGACGCCCTTCTACCTTGAAGAACTCGTGAACAGAGGTATTATTACATCGAATCAACATGGAAAAACTAGAAGAACAGTCGGTATCTTTCGAGAACATCAAGGCCTTGTGTGTCAACTATCGCAAGGACTCTTCGACGCGGAAAACGGTAGAATACCTGAACAAGCGATTGTCTTCTTTAGAAAGCCAATGGATAGAGTTTGACAACAGGCATGCTTTATTAGTATTGGAGTTAGAAGATAAGAACACCACGTATTTTGCGGACGACGTCTATGGAAAAATTAAAGAAATGTACGTGACAACCAAAACGGACATTACCAACAAATTAGCAGAAAAAACAAAACCAAAACAGGTTGTGTCCTTCGATTTATCTGGAACTTCTACTGCCGAAGAAGTAGAAATTGCTGATGACGTACAACTTCTACTTAAAAGGCAAGAATGTAATTTTAACTCTATATACCGCACCATTTCCAAAATTAACAATGCTTGTACGTCTGAGAAATGGGAGTTAGATGATAACTTGGCTACGTTAAGATTGAAATGGGAACCGATTGATAAACTGCATTGGCAAATAGATTTTCATCTGAAAGGAACGAACGAACACTATTACAATATGTTCTCGGATGTTGAACGAAAGTACGACGACCTCAAACGTAAACTTAATGCAAAAATATGGGCAACTACTCATTATCAGAAATCGGCACCAAAAATTGAAATTCCCGAATTTTCGGGCAATTATACTCAATGGATTTCTTTTAAGGACTTGTTTTTAGAAACCATACATAAAAACCCTTCTATTAATAATGCACAGAAAATGCAACATCTAAAAACCAAGCTTCGTGGGGAAGCCGAGCGATTAGTACAACATCTAACCATCAGCGCTGAAAATTATAACTCATGTTGGGATATACTGAATCAGCGTTACGACAACCGCCGCTTGCAGTTCACAACGTTTATGAATACCATGCTCAATCTGCCCGTAATTCAACAACCCGACTCGTTTAACTTAAAGAGAATCCACGACACCATAACGGAGTGTTTGAATGGCGTTGCCAATATCGGTATTGACACATCAACCTGGGATCCAATCATTGTTCATATAATGTCTCAGAAGCTTGACTCCAATACTTTAAGTGACTATATGAAGGAACTACAAGACCACAGGGAACTACAAAATTTGCAAGATTTCTTATCATTCCTTGAAACACAGTTCATGGCTTATGAAACTATGAAATCTGCAAAAAAAGGGAATACTACAACCTCTGAAAAATCATTTAACAATAAAATGAGCAAGCAAACCCCGATGAAAACTTCTAGCTTCAAATTCAATAAAACATATAATTATTACGCCACTCATGGAAAATGCCCACATTGCAACGGAACTCACGTGTTAATGCAATGTGACAAATTCCTCGAAATGGACACTTGGAAACGAACTGCTACGGTTACGAAACTGAAACTTTGCAAAAACTGTCTCTACAGCCACGGCACCGAAGAATGCAAATCAAACAAAACATGCCGCGAATGTAACTTAAAACATCATACGCTATTACACAACTCTGAAAAAAGAAATATAGCGTGTAAAAAACCTAATAGTGAGCCCTCTACGTCATCGTTACAACAGCCAACTTCGAACCATTTACAAAATAACAATTTGGAAGTTTTGTTGACAACGGTACAGCTGAAAGTAAGATCCCTAGATGGCACGTATGTAACATTGCGTGCTCTTCTCGACCAAGGATCTCAGGTCAACTTGATCACGGAAAATGCTGCCCAAATATTACGACTTCCACGAAAAAGGATGGCGGCGTCTGTCACGGGTATTGGCTCTGTTTCTAGCGACTGTAGAGGACAACTGACTATATCCTGCACATCTATTCACTCGGACTACAGTTTTGAAATTCAAGCGCTTATTATGAAAACGCTAACAAATAGCTTACCTACGAAAACGTTTAAAAAAATCTGTTGGCCGCATCTCGAAAACTTGAAATTGGCGGATCCTGAATTTAACATATCGCGACCAATCGATATCCTTTTAGGAGCTGATATATATTCGGAAATTATTCTGGATGGTGTACTGAAAGGAAATATGCAAACCCCTGTTGCACAACAAACGAAAGTTGGTTGGATTTTATGTGGAAAAATGAGAACCCTTTCGTGCCATGTTACGGTAGTTAACCTTGAGGAACTAACTAAGTTTTGGGAAACGGAAGAAATCCAATCGCCTGAGGACCTACCTAACAATGACTATTGTGAACAATTCTACAAGGACACTGTACAACGATCACAGGATGGAAAATATATTGTAAAAATGCCAATGTGTCCGAATTACGAAGAAAAGTTGGGAAATTCTAAATCCATTGCCATTTCGCAGTATTTACAACTGGAAAAACGACTTGTTAAAACTCATAAACTTTCGGCAATGTACAAGGAGTTTATGAATGAATACGCAGCCCTCGGTCACATGAAACTATCGACACCTATATCCACAAATAACTCGTGCTACTTACCACACCACGGTGTTTTGCGAGAAAATTCCGAAACTACTAACCTGAGAGTAGTGTTTAACGCTTCCCAAAAATCCTCCAGTGGTTACAGTCTGAACAGTTTAATGGAAAAAGGGCCTAATCTACAAAAGGACCTCCAAGCTTTGATCCTAAAATGGCGGACGTACAAATATGCGTTCACTGCCGATATAGAAAAAATGTACCGGTGTATTTGGCTCTCAGAAGAACAACAACATCTGCAAAAAATTATCTGGAGAGATTCACCTAACCATACTCTACGTGAATATCAACTTTGTACAATAACCTACGGTACAAAATGTGCCCCATGGCTTGCCATGCGTACTTTAAAACAAATAGCCATCGATGACGGCCCCAAATATCCGGAAGCTGCAAGGATACTACAAACGGAGTGTTTTGTTGATGACGTCATTAGTGGCCACCACTGTATCCGGGAAGCCCAAAAACTACAGCAATCCCTCATCAAACTATTAAGAGGAGGCGGCATGAATTTGAGAAAATGGACAGGTAACCATCAAGGCTTACTAGAAAACTTAAACGACGAACAAATAGCAACCAAGCGGTTATTTGATTTCAAGAATGAAGAATCATCAAAAACTCTAGGTCTCGGGTGGAATCCTGTAAGCGATACCTTTCACTTTAAGTGGCCCGCAAATAACACGAAAAAACTTACGAAACGGTCTCTACTCGCAGCCATTTCTAAATTTTACGACCCATTGGGCTGGTTGTCTCCAATAACTATAACAGCTAAGTTACTATTTCAAAAACTATGGATAAGTAAACTCAGCTGGGACGATGAGGTGCCTAAGGACATTCAAATTGAGTGGCTGAAGTTAAAAACTGAACTACATAACATTCAAAATATGAAGATTAACAGATATATAGGCGATACACAACAACGCATTAACTTACTTGGGTTTTGTGACGCCAGTGAGAAGGCATACGCATGTGTCATTTATAGTCGGGTTACAAATGCACAAGGTTTACCTATAATAACCTTACTCGCATCCAGAACAAGGGTGGCTCCTATATCTCAGAAGACTACACTGCCCAGACTTGAATTGTGTGGTGCTCTTCTATTGGCTGAACTTCTGAAAAAGGCCAAAGAAACCCTATCGGAGTACGACGTCTCTATACAAGCATGGTGTGACTCTAAAGTTGTGTTAGCGTGGATTCAAGGTGACTCATTAAAGTGGGAGGTGTATATAGCCAACAGAGTTACAAAAATCAAACACATTGTTCCTGCAGCCAACTGGCGGTTCGTAAGATCCGAGCAGAATCCCGCAGACTGTGCAACAAGAGGTCTCTTACCAAGTAAATTATTAAACTTCGAGCTATGGTGGCATGGCCCTGCATTTTTGAAGAAACAAGAAATAAAGAGTGCTACCTGTTCATATCAAACAAACTTCGGCTCTATAAATAGCGTAGCATCAAAACAAAACAAAACACATTGTAATGAAAATGTTATAACTGCATTATTGAATAAATGTAGTTCATTATCATATATAACCCGAGTCATAGCATGGATACAACGATTTATTACAAACTTGCGCAACAAAACGAAACCGAACACCTTGTACCTAACAACGAGCGACCTAAGCACAGCGATAACAAGTGTCGTTAGCCATGTGCAGCGTACACACTTCAATCTGGAATACAATCAACTACTCGCCAAGAGCACTATCCCGAATAATAGCAAGATCTTGAAACTCAACCCGTATCTGGATAAGGAAGGAATCATGCGTGTGGGAGGAAGGCTCAAGCATTCTGTTTTACCACTAAGGATGAAAAATCCAGCCATCATACCACATTCGGGTAGATACACTCAACTACTGATTGAACAAGCGCATTCAAGAACATTACACGGTGGGGCTAGTTTAACCCTAACTTATATACGTCAACAATACTGGATTGTCAGCGGAAACAGAGTAGTCAAAGCTCAGTTACGTAAATGTGTACGTTGCCATCGATTCAATAACATGAACTCTTCTCAACTGATGGGAGACTTGCCTAGTCAACGGATTAGACCTTGTCGACCGTTTACGCATACAGGAGTTGACCTCTCAGGATATGTGGAAGTCAAACACAACAAGGGCAGAGGCGTGAAGACTTCAAAAGCATATATAGCTATATTTATATGTATGGCCACGAAAGCCGTTCATATTGAACTTATATCGGACCTCAGCACTGAAACATTTATTGCGGCATTTCAGAGGTTTTGTGGTCGCCGCGGTGTCCCTAAGCATATGTATTCTGATTGTGGTACGAACTTTATCGGCGCGTCAAAAGTACTTGGACAAGAATTTGAAGGCCACAATCTACTAATGAAACAGGAATTTTTCGGCGAACTAACAAAAATGGAGGTCGAGTGGCACTTTAATGCACCTGCTTGGCCCAGTGGAGGTGGGATCTGGGAGGCCGCCGTAAAGTCGATGAAACATCATCTGCGACGTACATTGGGAGATCAAAAACTTACCTACGAGGAACTTTCCACGCTCTTAATTAAGATAGAAGCTTGTTTAAACTCGAGGCCATTGTGCCCTCTTACAGAAGATCCAGAAGAGTTCTACAATTGCCTGACTCCTGGACATTTCCTAACAGGCAGCCCGTTACTGTCACTACCACTGTCAGATTATAACGACATACACAAAATCGACCTCCGACGTAGATGGCAACTAGTTGAACATATGTTTCATCAATATTGGAAAAATTGGTCCAACGAATATCTCACTACGTTACAAAGTCGTAGTAAGTGGAACAAGCCCACAAAAAACATAAAGGAAGGTGAAATCGTATTAGTGAAAGATGACAATCTACCGCCAGGCAAATGGGCGATGGGGCGAGTATTGGAGACACACAGAGGATCTGATGGCCTTGTAAGGGTCACTACCCTTAAAACGGCTTCGGGAGTTATTCGGCGCCCTATCATAAAACTATCCCCATTACCATTGGAATTCGAAAGTGATAGTGACAAGCATCACGAAATATATACAAAACCTAAGCAATGTCACAATACAAAGGGCAATAAATTAATTACGTCGTTATACATTGCAATGTTAATGTTGTTTACATTTATATCGGGTTCCACTGGACTTGCCGACGACACGCGCACCGCACCTGGCGCACAGATAAGAAACTTGGAACCCGAGCGCCCCGTGTATTATGACACTAACGGCAAAGTTCAAACAGTACACGACGAGTGGATATTATTGTTGTACTACAACTTAACACATTATTGGGAAGGAATAAATCGCCTCAAATTATATGTTGAAGATTTGAAGAATGCTTGCTATCAAGCTGAACTAAAACACTGCAGAACAACAATGGAACAACTTCGACATGAGTTAGAACTTCTCGGTTACTACAACTCAATACTCATAAATCCTCACAAACATCTGAGCAGCCGAAAAAAACGAGGATTAATCAATGGCATTGGATATCTTGCGAATAGTCTGTTCGGAATATTGGATGAACATTTTGCGGAAAAATATCAAAACGACATTCAGTCACTTCAAAACAATGAAAATTACCTATTGGACCTTATTAAAAACCAAACCAGTGTAGTGGAGCTTGAGAATCAAGTCTTGAAACAAAGCGAGAGCAATATTCGGCGCCAATTTGAGTCTATTGACAACTTTATAAACGAAACTAACAAGAATATGGCCTCAATAAAATCAGAACTGGAGATAATTTCTGCTACGACATATATCAACTCCGCTTCCCTAACAGCATATTTATTGATTAACAACTTTCGAACATTTCAGAAAATGCTGTTCAACACCCTCACTAATGTGTATCAAGGGCATGTGGATGTACATTTGATTACTCCTGTTTTTTTAATTCAGAGGCTGAGTGAAATTTCTAGCAGTCTCCCCAAAACAGTATCCTTGCCAGTGGAAAATTATAAAGAAAACATCAAAGAGGTTTACAAACTGATTACCGTAAAAGCACGAGTTACCGACAACTATTTTTTATTCGAGTCTCATATACCGTTAGTGGCTGATGACGACTATATATTGTACCGGCCAATTCCTTTACCAGTTAAAATGGGTACATACTTTACATATGTACATATATCATTTGAATACATTGCTGTAAATCTCAAGAAGAATATTTACATGTTGGTAACCGAAGATGACTTGAAGCACTGTCTCCAGCAAAAATGGAACCATTTCCTATGCAACAAAAACTTACCATCTTTCGACCTACATAGCAACAACGCACCTTGTGAAGCAAAATTGCTATCACATCAAAACTCAGTGCCTTGTGACGTCGAACACGCGTCATGTAAAGACGGCTGGAAAGAGCTAAATTCGCCGAATACTTGGCTTACAATATGCTGCGATACATGTTCGTTACGTATAATATGTGATAATGACGTCACATCATATTCCGTGTCATCATCGAGCATAATTTCTCTGTCGGAAGGATGTGTTTTACAGTCCAAAGACTTAACAATTTATGCTCATCGGCATTACAACACTCGTACGAAGATGGACTATGAATTTACCATACCGACTATAGACACTTCAATAAACAGCGTTGTCAACCTAACGTACCATAAGGTCTTGCCAAAACTTCAGTCGGGAGATGTTGACCTACAGATAACAAAAATTGAAGATACATTAGCAGCTCAAAAGAAAAACGAAGTTCTACAATCAAGCACAGCAATTTCCAGCCACGATGTTCATCAGTATGTTATCAGTTATGTATTGTTTGCATCGGCGATCATTGCTTTGGTTGTGGTGGTTGGGAAGAAACGCTGTCGCTCCTGTTCACCTAACAGACCGTCAAACTTGCACTGTGAAGAGATTGAGCTTCAAGAATACCGAACAGCCGTGACGGCATCATCCAACAGTGACGTCATCAGCAGCCTGGAGGTTCAGCCTGAGACGTCACGACGAAACTTAAAAAATGGAAGAAAAAACCTTACTTTCAGTTTTGATTAATTTTTCCTTGCTTTGTGATGGTTTTTCTTTCTCTCCTTTGTTTGTTGTGCTTTTCTGGGGTTTCCAAGATGTACAGTCTTAACATAAGCTGTACACACATACATTTTATTTGCTGACGCTGGAGTTCTCACCGGGAGCGCGTCACTTACAATACTAATACATATACTAAGTAATATTAAAGACAGACCAGTGCGCGGACTGACTTCTTAGCGACAACAAACTTAAGAGAGGAAATAATCAGTTTTTACTTTGTGCCTTTTTAATATAAAACATTTAATTTAGTGCAAAACTGTGTCTTCTCTTATCCGCCCTCTACAACAATTATTCTCAAATGTACTAACTGTACAACAGGTAAGATCTTTTCTTTTGTAAAATTTCAGTGCAACATTATATTATTATATATTATTTATCTATTTACATCATTATTATCTACTAATATGTTGTACCGTACTGTAAATGTATCCTGCTTCACGTATGAACCTGTAACAAATCACCTATTTCAGCGTTTAAAATACATACCACTTCACCAGTAGCCCCGGTGAAGTGATGACATATGGGGTTTTCAACACGATTAAAAAACATTACAGGTTAGGTACACACCATTTACCATGTACCACCTACAAATAATTATTACAAACATATAATATATCTATGTAGAATAAAAGTAAGTAGGCATAAAAACAAGAGTTTAAAAGTACAAGATAATTAAAGTTTGTCTTATAAAATTTTTTATCTGTCTATGTCTAATTTATATCTAAATCGCAGTTAAATCTACAAAAAATTCGATATGCCGTAATGCGTTAAGTTTGTTTGTTCACAAAGGACTAATAAATAGATGTAACATTTTATTATGTAAATTAGATTCAACTCTTTATCTATTTAAATCTTATAATTAAAGCGAGGGCCAGTCATATTTATATACGTATTAGTTTTGAGCTTAGTGTTTGACATGAGATTTGTCTCTCCTCCAGACGTTCGTCTTACAGACAGCTTAAGTCTGGCCTTTACTAAAATTCATTCAATTCTAACCAGCGGTATTCTCAATTCATTTCCACAGAATCTTATATCAAACAAAAATTGCTCTAATTCTTAATTTGAAATCGTAAAATTGTTGCTCTTACATACTTTGCTAATTACTTTTTATCGCGTTTTGTACATTAAATTGTATTCTTAGGAACTGTATAAGCTCCTTACTTAACCATCGAGGGTTTATACACTTTATTTCTTTTTTTTAGATAAGACATCATAAAATTAATTCGTTACTACACGAACCGTCATGAGAAGAAATGAATTTACTCAAAACAGGTGAGTTGGATAATTTAATATTGAATTGTTGAACATAGGCCTTCTCTATATTTGCGCCATAGCACCACTTTCATCTTCTTTATAAATGAAATAATAATCTCCTTCAAATCTATCAACAATAAGATCTTTATAATTAATTAGACAAACAGTGGTACCCAAGAGGAATGATATTATTCCTTATCTACGTCTCGCCGACTGAAATTAATGGCCAAAGACAAAACCATCCCTGACACGTCTTCAGTGGCTGGTCAGAGTAGATGGGCTTTTTAGACCCTCTAGCTATTCAGAACATGTTTTGCTACCATTTAGCTTGGTGTGTGCTGATCTCTGCTTTGTACCTCCTTTTGTGAATGTCTTGAACTATCGGCTCTATTAAATTGCATTTGAATTGGTAGATCGTCAAAGTTACGATCATGTCATTTAAACTATACCACACAAATAGCACTTAATATGAATCAGTTTGCATACCAAACATAGCCAAAAGTACTATAAATAGGGCCCCAAAAAGTTCGTTAAAGCTAATAGTATTAGTCATGATTTTATACATTAAAGGCAAATACTAGATACATAATAATCAGAAGTTCCCTATTATAGCTAGCAAGCATAGTAATATCGAATAATACCAAAACAAAGAATAAGATCTGTGTATTAGTATATGTCATTGACTACGACAAGAACTCCAACAATATCATCATTTAATCATATCTGATAACTTTGTAATAAAGTTGACAAGACATCAACGAAGTTATTATTTTCTGACTCGCCCACGTTTGCCAAAGCTTTTATTCTTTTGTATCAGAAACAATAGCTCTTGACGTGCCCATTGGTTAATACAATTACATACATCGTATTAATATTTGGTCCCACCGTCATCATTATATAAAATATATATACGGTCAAATTGAGAACCACCTCTTTTCTCTTTTTCTTTGTCGGTTAAAAAGTGCCTATAACGTAGTGACTAATTAAGATATTTATTCAGCTGTTTCTTTTACACTGATGCCCCTGCTTTTTTGTATTCTAAGTTATCAATCACCGTAGCATCGATGGTTGCTAAATAATTAAACATTTCAAACATTCGAATAGTTACAATAGAAACTTTCGTGAGTGGTATTCATGTTTAGTAACCGACTTCAAAAAAGGAACAGGTTCTATGTTCCACTGTATATTTTGTTTATGTATGTTCACTCATTACTCAAAGACGCCTGGACCGATTTGGAAAATTCTTCTTTTGTTTGAAATGGTATGCTTCCCAGTTGGTCCCAATGTAATCAGGTCAGGATCTGATGATGGGATTCTGGAGAAAACGATGGAACTCTTCAATTATATAGGCACACTTAAAGCGATTTAGGTATTTTGAGGTGCGTTAAAGTCGGTGATACTTTTTTTAAAAGATAATTATTAAAGAAATACGTTTTTACACACGCGTGTATTTCGTAGATGCTCGATTGGTTTCGGACACGACGGGAGCAGGGAAAAAAAGAAAAAGGGGCCCCCGTTGGGTCCGAAACTAATCGGGTATCCCCGAAAAACACACGTGATTAAAACCGTATATTATGAATAAACATCCGATTAGTTATACACCCACAGACAAGTCAGTGGGTCATTTACTATTCTTAAGCCTTTGCCTAGTGCAGCCTATATTTGGAGAAGAGTTCAAAGTATGAGTGCCGTGGAAGCCAGTAACACAAGAAGATCGCTTGGCACGGTCACGTTTTGTGTCGTGGCTACAAATGTTTCGATTCAGATTTCTTTTGTAGACATTATTTTCTTGTATATCTCTTATGTTGTCTAAGGCCCGTATTATAAATTTCTCATATCGCTATGGTAATTCTTGCGAATACTTGAAACGCAATGCTAATTATAATAACCAATTAACTATATTATTGTAGTCGGTTAATTGCCTGAGTGCCTTTTGTACTAATAAATCAAACACTCGACATTAGTGTAATGTTACTTAACGTCGTATTTGCAGAATGCACTATAGCGATAACTTAAGAGCAAATAGTGGATATACATTTTGAAATTATTTTAGCGAAATTTTGTTTAGCAAGGAATTTACATATAATAAGATATAAGTACATACATCATGTATGATATGAGATATGTCCCAAAGGTGTTCAGAATGTGAACCCAAAAGGGGTATAATCTTAGAATACCTTGAGATTCTGATCATAGGCTGAATGCTGTTTACCGATATTATGATCTAGTGAGAAATTAAACACTATGAATGTACGCATTATAAAAAAAAAAAACTTTACAGAACCACTCTGTTGGAGATAAAAAAAAATTGAGTTATAAAGAGCATGTATTGAGTTATCGGATTTTGGAACAATGAATATCTGTATCATTCACGTATATTAATTCACGGGTTGTTGAAAGTCTCGGCACTCTCTTGTTCATAACACCATTAAGGTTCAGTGACATCGCACAAACGTTTCTAGCTAATAATAAACTTCTATAAAACAGCTCTCCTGTCATAAACTTCGTAAATACCTATAGACTTTAATTTTTCACGAACAAGTAATAAACAGTACCGATTTGAAGTTTAAATTGCTAAATACTTATGCTATTTACAGTTTGTTCTGTATTAATAAAATACTGTATGTAAAATATTAATAACTGGTATTATATCCATCTTGAAATAGAAATGGAATATATATGTGTTATAATCATAATACACTTAACAATATGAATTCACCTGGGAAATACTATGAAATCTGAATCATAACCAGCATTTTTACGTATACATATTTATTATTAATGAAGGCTTCACTGGTACTGGGACTCAAGATTTATACCCTGTTACCAAAAAGCGATATTACGTTTTCTTTTTAAATTTAACTTTAGCTTTATCTACCGATTTAAGTTGTGTAGATTAAATTTTGATATTTTCGAAAGACAAACTTAACTTTGCGGTTGCGATGTACGACAACCGCAAAACATAAAATTTTTATCACAAAAACTATTTGTTTATCTGATATAACAACAAGTTAACGACTTTCGGATCTTTTCATTTACTTGTGCTGTCAGACCTTGCTTCTTACCAAATTTCATGATTCTAGGTCAATGGGAAGTACCCTATAGGTTTTGATTTACATGTAAAATGTTCACATTTGTTAAAATCTAAGGCTTAATGGCCGTATATTTTGATTGTGTTGACTTAGAAGCTTGATTTTTTACAGCTTTAAGGGACCGCTGATATAAGTATTTGATGTTAATTTTAACTTGATACCTTCTCAGACTCCTGAGGAAAAGGGTTTTGACGGGTAGACAGATAGACAGACGGACAACAAAGTGATCCTATAAGGGTTTCTTTTTTTCTTTTGAGGAACGGAACCCTTAAAATGTTGCTCAAATCACATCATACCAAAATCGTGAGGGCCGTAACGAGTGATGTGAGAACAGGACAAACTTCAACGTGTTTTTTTTTTGTCTACAATATTATATCATATTATTCATAATTCATTTATATCAGTGCTCTTCAAAAGCATTCTAATTGATTTCGGCTAGTAAGTACATAAAAAACCGTTCCGTGCCAAGATCAAATATTTCAAAAGCAATTCAATCAAGTCATCATAAAAAGTAATGGCGCATTACTTTTGACAGGCGAGTATATTGGAGCCGGCGTCATTTGAGCAAATAGTCCGAGACGTTTTATTGATACTCAGGTATTAGCGAGTAGCGACCGACTTATCGCAACGCCGCCGCCGCTTGGACCCTAGACATAGGTTCATTATAATAATAGGCAGTTGATTAACATAATCAAAACTATTTACTTTAAAATAAATATAATCTGAAAAAATCATGATATTATTATCATCAACACAAATAAACAAAATTTAAAATAAAAAGTGTCTGTTTGTAATCGAAATAATAGTATTTTTTAAGCTCATACGGTGATTTGCATAATATCTATGCCTAAAAATCAGTTTTTAATGTTTTTGTCCGTCTGTCCGGTCTGTCAGTCTATCTGTTTGTTCGTTCCGGCTAACCTTCGGAACTTGGGGACCGATTTCACTGGTAGATAGCTGGTTTTTTAAGGAGTAACTTAGGCTACTTTTGTTTTAGAAAAACAATTAGGGCGCAAAATATATAAATATGTACACGCGACCTGCTAATTATTAGATAAAACAGATATAAAAAAGTATTTCTGACTGTAACAGTCTGGATTTTCGCTGTATGTATAAAGTTAAATTAATTTAAGAAGTTGTTGAATTTAGACAAAAACTTGTCAAGTTGGATTAGTAAAGAGTAACTGCAACGATTTTTTTCTAATTTTGTAATATTTTTCGTGTGTAGAAGTCACAGCACCTAACCTTGCAATGTGGTGACCTACTCAGTTACTTAGCCACGCGCCCCTCTTTATTGGAATAAAATATAATATAATTTTATTAAGACACTTTACAATAGGTATATGAGATTATGTATATCTATCATAAAGTAAAATATTATTTAATAGTACAACTCAATCACAATCATATACAAATTGACTTGTAAATTAAACAATTTCCAATACAGGTAACTAATTGGATCATAAACAAGGTTTCCAGAACACGGTGTGACATAATTTTCCTCCAAAATTATGACGCTAATAGAGCCTTATACTAAAGTGGTATAATTCGATCAGTGAAAGGGACTCAAACTAGGCCTGGGATAATGCCAAGTACCCAAATTAACAGTGATTTATTGCGCGACTGGGAACTTTGATGTGCTTGGAAACAATGCCCTTTCAAACGTGTGAAGCACGTCGCCCATTTATCGTAAAGTTATTGTATAGGTGGGTCGTGTGTTTTAATGCTTATATGAAACGTAACAATGTAGACTTACATTAAATATTCATAAAATAATAAATAATAGGTCGGGGAAAAAGTCTCTTCGTATTTTGTATATATAAAATTGAAGAAAAATCTCTTTGGTTGTTGTACTGTTTGTATCTATCTGGTTTTAATATCAATATATAGGAAGACATTAAGAAAAAGGAAAATAAAAAGTAAAAAAACACTTTACATAATTTTTCAATTGTTTTTCTGTCCGCCAAAACGAGTGAATCTAACGAAGAAATTCGATACATTCTGAAGGTTTATTACAAAAAAAATATTTTTATATAAACTAAGTTTTATTTTAATGTAAATTTGATGTTTAATGAAGTACTAGTACTAGTACAAGGATCAATCAATCGAGCCCAAACTCGATTGGTGTATCTTGTTTAGTTCAGAAGTTCCTATGGCCGTCTTACGGCTCCATCATCAGAACATCACAGTGGTACATTATTGTATTGTCACCAAAGATAGATATGTACACCAAATTTGAGCCCAATCGAACATCGGGAAGTGGTTCTAATTTAGCTTCCAAGATTCGTGCCGAACACATTCATAGATACATACATACAATCTAATCATTGTAAGTTAAATAAAACCTTGTAAAAAAGGGAAAATGCGACTCAAGCCACGAACAATATTGTGACGTTTATGGACCTAATGCAGTGTGAGTAAGAGTAGCACAAAGTTATTATACACAATGCCTGTGTCATATTCATATCAGATATTTGTGAAAAATTTATATATATTCATAAAAAATATGGATCCATTTCAGTGGACACAAGATTATCTAAAAAACATAAATCGATTTATATAATTTTTTTTACCTTTAAATTTGTATATTTTTAAAACACAAATATACAGTTAATTGGCAGAAATATTTTTTAAAACACAAACTCTAAACTCTAATTCAGGGCTAAAGGGGTTAAAAAAACTGATGAACACTCTTTACACACATCATAAACACCCACTTTTGGCACATGGCGATCTCAACTATTTCCAACACGGTATTGTTATTTATTATTATTAAGAGGGGCTCGTGGCTAAGTGGTAACCGAGTAGGTTAACACATTACAAAGTTAAGTAATACTAGCCAGGCCAGTCTAGGATGGGTGACCATTCTTAACACATTGAGACCCCTCGAAGACTCGGAGAGCACGTTAAACCGTCGGTCCCGGGTGCCATACAAACATCTGTGGCATTCGTTACGGGTAGTTAGTTGGAGCCCTAAAAATCTGACAACCTGGTCTAACTACAGAACTTCGATATCGCCTAGTACTTAGGTTGTGGAGGTCTGATGGCAGTCGCTTCACGTAAAATATCAAAGTTTGGCCGTATCGTAGTTAGATTGAAAGCCGACCCCAACTTAGTTGGGAAAAGGCGCGGAGGATGATGATTGTTATTTATTATTATAATAATTTTACTTTCGACAAAGTAACCTATTGTTGCGGTGACATTGTGTTGATCTATATTTTTTAGTTAAAAAAAAAAATAAACAATGGTTAAGGAGTTTTAAGAAATAAAGATATTGGACTTCGACTTTGTGAACATGGGACTAAGTGTTCGAAGACGTATTCTAAGAATGTGTGAATTTATACGGAAAGTCACGGGCATCCTGTAACGCGAAATGCGGGATTGAAAACCCTAATTACAATAACAACACATAAACATACCATATAAACAGTAGGGCGTCGTCATTTGCGACAATACCGGTTAACGATCGTCCAACTTCGCCCATTTCCTATGAGTATTTTTTATGTGTGCCCGTGGCCGCATCGTTTATGGTCACCGTCGCTCGTTTAATGTCACAACTTGTGCGATGTGACTCTTACAATGTGTGGTAAGCTAAATGGTTACCCCGACTGAATTAATGTCAGTAAATATTATTCATTATCGATAGTGACATAAAATATTGTGTCATGGGTAAGAAAATCTGTTAAAAAGATTTTTGGTATAAGCATGTTGAAATAGGTAAAATATACATATACCTACTGAAACTGAAAAAAAATCAGCTTTTTTGCTTTTTGTAATGTTTTTGCAATACGTGTTATGTAAATTAGACGTTGTGGCATATAAAAATACTTCATATCACTATATAAATAAACAAAATGATGTATATTTTTCTGTACAGAAGGTACAGATGAATATATTGTATATGAATATTTATTTTTTCTGTACCTGCTATTGAATAATAATATCGGGAGAATAAGGAAACATAATTTTGGAGTTCGGAGCACCATCCTCTGAGCCAAATCGATGCAAATACTCGTAATATCCAGTGAAATATATCAACGTTTATTTTCGCTACGCCTAACAATCTCATACAAAATAAGCGGTGGTTGCCGAAACCGGTCAAAGGCATACAATTTACTTTATCACTATCTGTACCTACAAAACGCGTCACTAGCGTAGAACTAGCGTAGCTTTTATTATTCAATTTTCTTGTTTTCAGGCAGAAAAGTTTTATTGAAGCTGTATTGTTCAAAGGCTTGTTGTATAATAGTGGGACGTAGTAGAGTAGAAACTCAATGTTGGTCTTGGTCTTTCCATAGTGTAACACATAGACGTCCCACTGAATTCATTTATTTATCTACCTTTAAATTATATTTTTCAAAAGAATTATTTAAATTATTCATAAGCTAATAATAAAATACATCTATTATTTTAAAAGTATTCTTAAAAAAATGTTTTTATTGCATTGTTGTTTTCGTCTAACATCAGTTGACAAACTAAGAAATTCCCTCGCTTTTTTGACATTCGCATATTTTCTTATTCGCCTCATGCTTGTGTTTTCATCGCTAGAGTAACGGTAACCAGAATAATATTTTTATAGTTACCAATACTTTTCAGTTTACACAAAATTTATAGTAAAATAGATAAAACATTAAACGGGCGACAAGAAAAGAACATAATAATGTGTCAAAAAGGAATAAGATACTAAATAAATCAATCAAATGATGTTCGACGCGCAAAAGTAATAAAATAGTGGGCGAAAGATTTTCGTGCGAGATAAAACTTTTAGGGGCGAATGTGGATCAAATCGTACAGGCGATAGTGTTTAATCAATAAAATAGTAAGTTTTGTTAGAAGCGGCGAATAAAATCGTAATAAATTTTTTAACTGCTTTAGTTAGTTTCAGCGATCAGCTACTATACAAATGTCCAGCTTACTTGAAGTAACCGATGTAAGTAGAAGTTAAAGATTTCTTAAAGCCTATTTAAAGCCTTAAGTTTAGCTTAATTATTAGAAAACGTCGCAATTTACAGTACGAACAAGATCGTACATTGTCTATTCAGCAATAAATTATTCCTTAACAGTTATCTTACTGTCAGAAACGTTAGTTTTATATTATGTATAGTATAAATTACTTTCATTGACTATACATTTCCCTTCAACCCTTGTCACGTCGCGTCTGGCAAGCGGTAGCGGCGTCAGGCAAAGAGTAAACAGTCAATGAACATCGTTCATTTTGCACCCGATACACCACCGACGGCACTTGATGTTAGACAGACGATAAATGGTATTGGTTGGAGACTTGGAGTAAGTTTGTTGTAGAAATGTTTATTTTGGTAGCTTTGTGAGAGATAAAACGATATCATCTAAGCTGCACTTAGTACCTAAACTTAGGTAAGTGCGCATTAATGTTACATTGAAGGGATCAACAGAAAACTTGTTATTTATAATACCTTGTTATATCAAATATGATCTGATAAGCACGTAAATCAAGTTCGTACAATAAATACATACTTTAGGCTCAGAAATCTCTGCTACTAGCTAGCCGAAATCAATACATACGTCTCAAACGATTATACCACTGTGCTTGAGTGCATAATTGTGACTGTGTTTTGATAAATTGGGTATAAAAGAGAGATGACATATCAATATCACATCACTGAAGTATTAAATAAACAAGTTTGACAGAATAGAGGGACCATAGGAGCACTGCATGTCCTAACTGTGTAGATAGTATGGCCATCCTAAAGGCCCTGGAGGGTAATACCGTGAACTCCGGTCTCATCTACGAATGCCTCTGGTGGCATTCGTAGATGAACTGGAACGTTTAGCCTCTGTCAATGGGCTAATTCTTCAATGGATCAAGGGGTATAGTGATTCACTCGGTAACGACGACACCGATAAGCTGTACAAGGAAAAGATCTGTAACGTCAGTGGCAGGTACAACTATACTGCTGCCACTTCCCTTTAATCAACTTCGCTCATGGGTAAGGCAACGGACTCGTAAAGCGTACAACGGTCGTTGCGCACCCGGCTGTAGGCGATCTAAACTGGTGCTGACGGAGGTCTCAGTCTCACCACGTTTGACTTGCAAACTGCTCAGCCTCAACCGACTCGACATCAGAATAGTTGTAGGAACCATTACGGGCCACTTAGCCCTAAACCGGCACCTATTCACCATCAATGCGACAAGCAGTCCTATATGCAGAGGCTGTCTCAACGCGAAGGAAACGGCCGCCCACGTTGTCCTGGAGTGCGAGGGAGTGGCCACACAACGGGCAAGTATCCTCGCGGGAGCGAGGACGCTCCTAGAATTCTGTGAAAGCCCCAGGAGGCTTCTGTGTTTCTGGAAGGAGCTAGGCTGGCTCAACTAGTCAGCTTCTCTGAACGCATAATGGACCGCCTACCGCCGCCCAACAGCATTACTGTGTCTTACCTGTCAATGAATTCTAATTTTAACACACTTTTATAAGCTTCACTTGTAACTAACTAGCTAACTAACTATGTAAAGCAATCTTAGAAGTGAATTTTAACCTACTTCCAATTGTCGTATCGTTAAATAAAATGGTGTGTGTAGTTTGGGTGACAATACTATAATTTGACATCTTGGAGCTGATCGGATGATGGAGCAGAGAGAATTTACGTACGATACGACGAAAGATCTTGGAAGAACCGAGTGTCAGTGACGCATGCCAGCTGTCAACATCTCAACTGCATGCGTCACTGAAACCTCTGGTTTTATTAGTTTTTTATTAGTAAGTGCTCACGATGAGGGAGGCCGTATGCTTTTTAGATAACTTAGTGCTTTTTAAAACATAGTTAGACTTAAAACAACTACCTATGCGGCGGCTGACGAGGACTATTACGTTAGTGTTTGTCCCAGCCTACACAACCATATAAATTCTGCAGACTTTTATAACTATAAACATATTCAGATTTCTCTTTGAGGCTTTAAGATTTGATACAAAATTACCTCCAGGGCAACTAAAAATAATGAATGGTAGGTTCGCGACTTTTGAACTACCTTTAACTCCGACATTTTCCAAAATTATACGCCCACAGGACCAGGGAGTACTCAGAAAACAGATATGAGTTAAAATCTCAAGTCTCATGTGCCTCCTACACCCAGCTTACACTCTTCTAATTTACAACAATATACCCTCAAAATATGCTTTTATTATAGACGCAACCGTGGCGCCTACCACCTCTGATTCTCGTACGCGGCTATGGCCTCAGGGCTTACGCTACCTCACTATCCATTTAGTATATACAAAAATATCTTTTAATCTCTCAAATTTTAGTAGGCACATCGCCCGCGGCTTCTCTCGGTTTAAATAAATCTTTTTTCTAGGTTAAATGAGTATCACATAGCTAGAACGCCTACGCGCATTCTAAATGTCGAAATATGATATATTTTCCAAAACGTGTGGTTAGACGTAGCCATATCCTAAAACCTGGCAAGTACGCATGTACTTGTTTCGCTAATAAGAAGAAAATAAAAAAAAAACTGCTACTTTACAGAAAACAAGGGAACAAGCAAAAATTTTGTATAACCAATTACTACTATGGTGTTATTTTTACCTCATGTCACGTAGTTCGCGAAACAATGCCGAAGAGAAATGAGTGGCCAACTAATATAATATAAAAAAAATTTAAAAGTTTTCTAAAGAAACATTTATCTTTTTTCGTATTGCAAAAGGCATGTTCTAAATAGTACTAGAGTGGCTTGAGACGATATGGTTTAGTTAACTTATATTGCGTTTCAAGCTTGTCAGTTTCTAAACCAAGATAACTTTTTAGGCCTTAATTATTACGCATACACAGTATTATTATAAAGCCTCATGATGGCATTCCATGCTATTATTTTATTAATATAATACAGGCTGTTACAGAAAGATGTTGTCACATTTGAGGAGCGTTATGTGTAGCCGACAAATAGTTGATTTAGCTTTAACCAAAATTGACTTTAAAAAAAGAATTTTATTTTTTTCTTTTGAAAATGATTTTTGTAGTGAAGGTCAATTTCAATGATTTTGTTTTATTCTTTTTTCATGCAGACATTTTCAGAAAAATCTGGCTATTCCATCAACATCCTTGGTATCTATAGTTTCATCAATGTCAGCTCTCTCTCATGCAAAATACTTACTATCTTTACGGGTCAATTTTCAAGTTTAATTTTTCAGTTTCAAAATAAAATTTCTGTATTAAAAATCACGAATTTTCATAAAATTGTTAGCGCTTTACGTTATTATATACATATATACGGAACCACTTCCATGGGTCAGACTGCACTGCGAGGTTTTTTCTCAAGCCTCTGTATCTAAATACCACTATAACAAACAATTTCATATTAAAAAAAATTACACCACGACTTTTGAAACATGTACCTAATAATTATGTTTCAGAACCGAAACGGTCAAACGTTAAAACTCTTTTGTGCTTTGTTGGTGATCATATCTTGGTCTTAGAACTATTATTTAAGATTATATTATTAGGTATATTAAAATATCTTATTCCTAGTGAAAACTGTTATTTTATAAACTGGAAAGTTTGTTTCAGTACCAGAGAAATATGTTCCAGTTGTGACGCAATTAAAACTTTTTGCGACGGATCACACACAGTTCCAACAATAAAATGGATCGACAGGTGTTGACGGGACAAGCTACATATTAAAAGCGGTAGTTACCTACTTTTAATACAAATTTCAGCTTGATCATAAAAGTTATGTATTACATTACAAAGTTACTTTTAGTTAACTTGCCAGTTTCTAAAAAGGTCTGCAACAACTTTAGAAAAACTTTGAAAAGATTGGGTTTCAACGTAATTTTACATTTTCTATTTGGCAAATGTTACAATAACCTTTTTGGGGAAACATTCTATGATATATTAAATGTGTAACTCGGAACTTAATCACGGTCATATTTATGAGGTACAATACTGTGACCACGATCGGTGCAATTCGATCGAAACATCGTTTAACAAAAAAATCCGGACCCGTAGCGGGCCCGCAGAGGTTGATTTCGTGTTTTTTTTATTTTTAACTCCAAAAATATAAGTCGCATTATTAACCTTTTTAGTCTACATGGTATAGTAAAATAAAAAATTACCTTTCATTTAAAAATATTACCGATTCTAAAAAGGTTTACAGTTTCGGAGCTACGAATTTTTTTCCAACAAATTTTGGTTTCAAATATTATCGGGACTAAATTCCGAGTTACACATTTAATATGTATCAAAGTCGCGAAAGGCATTAACAATAATTACACGAAATTATTCAAACTACTATTTTATCTCTCACTAGACGTTTATTAAAAAAAAAATTACAAGTGTTGTATTCGAATTTTATTTTTCTGTAATCTTATTACTTGATGAACTTTCATAGCTTTAATAATTCTTTGCAGTTTGTAAAATATACATAATATTGTTAGCAGTAAAATGAATTATCGTTCAAAGGAATTACACGGTTTTAAACTGATTCTATACTGGGCCTCCACATCGAAAACACGCTTATAGACAGGAGATTATTTGCACATTTTTATCTAAAAATACAAACAGTGTTTGAATGACGGATTGCTTGTTGAGAGATCTCAACCATGTCGGCGTACGTTGTATGGAGATTACCTACTCCGTATTTTAGAGATTAATGTGCATAATGGCAGTTATAGATGGGAGCGGGCTTTGGACGGTTTAGGTCGATCACACATCAGAATCATGCGAAATCGTTTCGTGGCACGGCTCGAACTGTTGTCACGATTCTAATTCGGGCCGTAAAAAACTAATTTAATTTTAACGTTGATAACGATAAAGATGCGTGTACACACATTTTAAGCATGAAATATATTTATAAAATATTCAAGCACCTACATGTTTTGAAAATTAAAAATGTGAACAACACTTAATGGCGAGTTTATAAATTCATTTAAAGGTAAATAATAATTATTCCAAAAAATATTCAATAACATACTTTTACATTATAACATCAGTCAAGAAGTCATTTACATTATAATAACTAATGTCTGCCAGACTATTCTAAACCTTTTTAAATACAAATAAATTTGATTTTTTATACATCTGTGGTAATTTATTATAAATGACATGGGCCATGCAGAACACGCTTTTTATCATAAGAGTTGTTTTTGCAGCGTGTGTGTAAAGTTTGCTATTATTACGTCTATTACGAATCACAGTATCAGCCTGTGTTTGGATAAGGTGAGGATTTGTTTGAACAAATATTACTTTTTTTAAGATATACAAAGAGGGTAAGGTTAGTACCCTATATTTAAAAAAAAATTACGCGCAGCTATCCGTTTGTTTTAAATTAAACATAGCCCCAACACAACTTTTTTGTGCCCGAAAAACCATATCGTTGTCCGTAAAATTACCCCAGAACATTATGCAATAGCGCAGGACTGATGCTACGAAAGCGAGACAGAGATGTAGAAAAAACTTGGTTCATCCATTTTATTCCTACAGGATTGCATCGGCAGGTTCAAATGTCATGATTTCGTGTCGTACACCGTAAACCACACTAATTAGTTTCGTCAATCTCGGTGATTATACTCGTAGTTTCTCACAATCCAAATTCGTTTCGTAATACGATTTTAGATTGTGGCAGGATACGTAATAGTATCACTATAATGTGTGGGCTGCCTTAGCTGGACAGCTAAGACAGCAGTAGCTGTTTGCTAAAACAATCAATGCTAACAATATCTTACGATAGTCGGTAAGAAAATATCTAATGCGAAATTAACACTTATATTGAGTTTATAAATTTAAGATGGTAAGAATAGAATAGTTAACTATTCTATTCTTGCTATCTTAAATTTATACGCAGTAGAATAAAAATAAGTGAAATATGCGTCAAAAAGTTGCTACAGCTTTTCACGTGTTGCAAGAAACGCGTAAGTTTGTTAAATGCGTACGATTCTAGGTCATTTTACTTATTTTAGGAATAATTAACTTTTGCTGGTGAATCTAAATTTTGTCAATCAGTTCAGGCATCCCTCTTGAACAGTATTTGTTTTCTGGATGAAAGGTAGATGTCCTTTTCTGTATCCATAACAACGTTTGTGCAAAACTTCATAATGATTGATGATGGTTGAGTAGGTTAGGCTTGAAAGAGTAACAAATAAACTTATTTTCACATTTATAAAACCTATTAGTTAGGATAATAAGACATTAAGTGTTATAGTATATGCAAGCTTGTGCTAGTTTAAGGAGCTTGTAGCCGAAACGAAATTGCTAATGCCAATTATCATCAAGTTCATCCAATCCGAAGTTAAGCTAACTGGTTGCCTTTTTATGTTAAACACACACAGTACACAGTCGTGTTAAACTATTTTTTTCAGTTTTAGTTTTCAATAAGCTGTATTAAGCTATGTGCCATCGGCCGGATATATCGTCTTGATATCATAAAACAACAAGGTTGATTTTTCCGTGCAATAATTCTCTGATAGTTCACTGTTAGATAGGTTCAACCTTATCGCTATTGTGATTACACAGAAACTTTTGTCAAAACTGGTAGACCATTATCTTTGTCGACTGTACAAACCAGTGCGTTTTCATGATCATCTGTGTAGACACCTTTACGATGACGTTGAAAACAATTGTGGCGCCTGCAATATTTCAAAACATACGGTCCATAGACAACTTAGGCTTCCGTTTTGACGACGGTAACTATGTTTCAATTGTCTTATAGTGAATGAATAACTTTAGAGTGGAATAGAAAATAAATAAACTTTACTGTACACCAATTAAAGTTTTGCTTATATTATAGTTTTGTTTATGTGCAAAGGGCAGATCCAAAACCAAACCACAAACCAAACAAATCCAAACCTTTGTTTTCACAAAAACGACAATAAATAGAAGAAATCATGGATAGTTTTTTGTGAAAAAAGAACTGTTGTAGGAGAAATTGTAATGGGCTATCCCTGTGCTTCTACGTTTATACGTAGAACATTATTTTATCCTGTAAATAAAATATTATATGACGAATGATCTTAGTTAATGAAGCTATCATTAACGTTTGTCTTTATAAGATCGCGCGGTATTGTTTCCTAACTGAATGTAATAAAACATTATGAGTTTCTGGTTGCTAGTCATGTCCCTGTGACAATAAGGGATCTGCTCGAACTGGCTAGGTGATCGTGCCTGGCGGAACGCAAGAGGAAACCAGTGTTAACCGTCAAATATACTTAAACAGTCAGTTGAACATTGTACACCAATGCTTTTAAAAATATCGTATGCTGGAAAAAGACAACCAATGCCAATACAATGACGGGCCTGTCGGTCTAGTGGTTAGTGATCCTGATTGCTGAGCCAAAGATTAATAAACGACAATTAAAAAAGTTAGTTATTTTTTAAACATTTTCCCTATCACGAGCGTGCGTGTGGAATACGTAGGTACCACAAGTCCAATACGCTCCGTTGTGGTAAGTAATAAGTTACAAACACTAAACATTGCAGTTTTTGTATAAAAATATTACACAGAAACATTCATTGCTGGGTCTCGTTTATTATATTATATTACGATGGCATATTAAATGCACGTAAAGTATGTATGTGGAACTATCGAGTGTCAGTATTTGGCTCAATTTTTGTGGGAGAATGTGTATCTTTAGTATATTTGATCTAAGATCTAAGATAATAATTATGTATGTATTTATTAATATATGAGTATGTTTATGAGCAATCTGGTTACCATAGTACAGGGTCTGCCTAGTTTGAAAAAAAAACTGTTAAATTCCAGATAAAATAAGAACAACTCTTATAATAGTAACAGTTTTAGAGTTAGGACTTGATTGCGAATCTACAGACAAACGGCAAAGTTCCTAAAATAGTTATATCAGAAAATCACTTCTCATTTCACTTGTCCAAAATATTTTGATTGCCCATGATTAAAATATTCTGAACAGAATGATATACCTGTATGTGGGCACTTCAATATTCTGAACAGAATGATATACCTGTATGTAGGCACTTCAATATTCTGAACAGAATGATATACCTGTATGTAGGCACTTCAATATTCTGAACAGAATGATATACCTGTATGTAGGCACTTCAATATTCTGAACAGAATGATATACCTGTATGTGGGCACTTCAATATTCTGAACAGAATGATATACCTGTATGTAGGCACTTCAATATTCTGAACAGAATGATATACCTGTATGTAGGCACTTCAATATTCTGAACAGAATGATATACCTGTATGTGGGCACTTCAATATTCTGAACAGAATGATATACCTGTATGTAGGCACTTCAATATTCTGAACAGAATGATATACCTGTATGTGGGCACTTCAATATTCTGAACAGAATGATATACCTGTATGTGGGCACTTCAATATTCTGAATCACAGATGAACAATTTAAATTTATAACAATTTCTCCCATTTATGGAACCTTCCTCGTATTTTAATCAAAATGCCAGTGTGGCTGCTCGTGTTTTCTACAGTGATCATATTTATTTCTTAACTAGCAGTTTCCGCGCGGCTTCGCTCGCGTGTACATATTTATATAATTTGCGCGGAACCCTAATTCTTTTTCCAAAATAAAAGTAGCCGAAGTTACTCCTTATAACACCAGTTATCTGCCAGTGAAAGTACCATGGAAATCGGTCCACCTGTTTCGAGATTAGAGTATCCGTAGATTAGAACAAACAGACAGACAGACAGACGGACAAACAGACAAAAATTAAAAAAAAACTATTATTTTGACTATACAAACATACACTTCAATTTTATATATTTGTATGATGAAAATATACGGTTAACTTTGCTTGAGTAGAATTAAAAATAAACACTCAAAACCACTACAGCTGTTTATGTATCTTTTCTTTGTATAAACGTTTAGATAAGAACTTGTAACTTTTCTAAAACTCCCAACTGCCTCTTAACTTGCTGTTCTATTAAAATTTAAGTTGAACTTAAAAGTATATACATAAAATAAACCCCTTGTGAAGTTGTTATTTTCTTTATTTATTATTTACTTCTAACATTCTTCTTTTATTTTTAAACTGTAAACAATTCCAAAGAACTTTGCCTGACGAAATGAAACTTGAATTTAATTTTTTCCAATGTTTCAGTGTTATCTCAAACTTTACGTGTTAGGTAAAGTTGAGACTTGTATTTCCTATGTGAAGTTTAAATAAACTAAACGAGCAAATGACTAAATTGATTTAGGCTTCATGCAAAAGTCAGTGCACTGGTACATCAGGACCGGCTGTTTACGATATCAAAGGTAGCCTCATTTAATGAAGTTTATTTCAACTTCACCATAGAAAATAATAAATTTACTATAATAATATAGTATTAGCACTATGAACAAAGGAAACATATTTATTTATTCATATATTTAGAAGATAGTACGTCCATGTCCACATTTTGTATGGTGAAATTACAAAATCCCACAAAAAATGGTCTCTGCACCGTGAATACGTGATTACGTATTGGTAACAATCGCACGGTGCTAACCTCAAACATATCTAAGAAACAACAATAAGAAGCTAAACCTCGCACTCGTTTGAAACGATTTCCGCAAATGTTCAATAGTAGTAGATTGTTCCAAACGATTTGCAAAAAACGGCCTAAGTTTCCACAGAGTTATTGACATACCTTAATCCTTAACCTAATCCAGGTCTCCAGCTACCTACATACCAAGTTTCATCGCAATCAGTTCGGTAGTTGTGGCGTGAAAGAGTAACAAACATCCATACATCCTCACAAACTTTCACGTTTATAATATTAGTAGGATGGTAGGACTAGCTAAACCCCGGCACGCTTTGTTGGAAAAGAAGATTTAGTTTACGTACCAATACAAAAACTCTACACGTAAAAATATGTTTGTGGTAGTCATTTTGCATAAAATTTTTTAAAAAAGGACTCAGATAAAAAAACTGGTACTCTATCTTTACAATTAACAGTAATATTAATGGTTCTGCATTACCTGATGAAATATCCATTAATGTCCCCTTGCACTTAGCACATATGTAGTTATGTCCATGCTAGGTAAAACAAACAAAAAAAAAACAATCCTTTTAAAAGTTATGACCGTTTGAATTTTAAGGCATTACCACCTCCGATTTTCATAAAAGCAGGTGAGTTGTTGACCCGTGAGGGTTTCCACACGATAAAAATAAAAGTGGAAGTGTTTTTTTAACGTTTTTAAAATATCCTTAAGGGATATACTATGCAGTGAATGTTTCTATGATATAGTCGATTTGCTTAAGTACACATTCCAAATTTTAATTTTTATAATATGGACATACCTAATTGATTTGTTTTTTCCTTTATCTTTAGAATTTATTATTACTATTTTCATTAAATTTTTTTATTAATTGCTGTTGACGTCTACAAAAAAAAAAAATATTCACTCCGTAATTGAGACAGAAAATGATAGTACCTGGAAATTCAAATGGTCCTAAGTTAGATTCTGTAGGGTTAACATTTGCATATGGCCGAGTTTATATAATTGGACACAAGAACATCTAGTGTCTGTCTTAGAAATATTCCAATCTCTACCGTACAATCAATTTCTAAACGTGTCTCTCGAAACACTTGACATTGGCGGAATCTCTGCGTTGCGTCTACACGCGAGATAGAGTCCATATAAAAAAAAAAAAACATCTAGTGTCATTACTAAGATACAAAGTATATAGTTTTAGAAACCGCAATCATTCGTATAGTCAATGTGAGAAATTGGTTCAACAAATAAATGATATCGAATTATATGTCGCAATGCTGTCAGTAAGATGTATATTCCAAACATTTTGTTGTTGAAAATAAAGTTTATTAAAATACGATTACGAGAGAGAGCATCCGTATCTAAAAAACTTATTCATTCTTAATTAAAATTCTTTGAGTGCGACCCGAGGTCCCTTCCCTGTGGAGAGAGGGAGCAAGAGCCTCATCAAATATCAGATGTTGTCTGTACGTTCTGAGCAATTCCGAATAACTAACAAAGGAAATTCTTATTAGATTTTATATCTTGCGTTAAACTATAATCATAATGAGGAATCTAACACCACTTATCAAATGGTGCTAAATCTTAGTTTGTCCTTTTGTCCTATTTTGCTCCTATCTTTCACCCTTGTGTCATCCATGTTTCGCTTACGTATATTAATATTTCTGAGGATCCTGTTAGCTAATTGAAACATATCCTATACTAATGTTTATAACCTAAGATCAAACAGACAACCCGTCAAACTTCATAAAACAAATACAGATTTAATTTCTCTCAGAGTCAAGTATTGTAGGTACGTTTCAAATTATGTATGTTACAAATCTATGCTCCCCATTATACGTGAAAATTTAAATAATAAAAGAGCTATAAATATTTGTGTTACCTAGAAAGCATCTTAGCTGAGAATATATAATTATCTTCACAATAATCATATTCTCAATACGATTTTTTATTATTAATATTAATCTTGTCTTGCGCTAACTGAACTTATTTCTGGCACTAATCTATTTCATATAAAACAAATGAAACACCATAAACCATAACACAAGAATAGTTCTGACTATATTATATAAATTTGATTTACTCAGTAGATTGAGGTATGTTGGAGATTAAAATATTAACAGGTTAATTTTCTAGCGAATTATGCTGTCTGAATAAGAGATATCTTATAACAACGTCCACATATATAGTATCTCTGTTATGATAAGGCAATGACCTCTCAGCCTGTTACTGTCACTCCTTACAATTAAATAGTATGGTGCAGCTCAGTTCGTGTTATGAACCGAGGATTGTTGGAACTAATATCCGCGGCAGTTAATGACTTACTGAACAACTTTAGTAACGTAAACATTCTGTGAATTGATTCAACGTGCTCTCAGCGTGCTCTGTGTAATTGACTTATCGAATTCATGCATTACACTAACTTTTCGAGACTTTTGGCTTTAATAGAAAGGATTTGCAATCCTACCGATATTATTGTCTGATCTGAATACAGGTTATGGTTGCGCTGTCTTTTAAGAAGAAAATATCACAGTGTCGCCCCTCAGTAACAAGTATTGACGATGACAAACTGTCCGTTGACTTTGAATCTGTCTGTACTGCAAATTATCCGAACGTCGCCGCAGTAAAACACTTGTACTAGACTATTTTTCACGTTATTGCCATGAGTAAAAGACACCGATCATATCAATTACATGGATGCGATTGCTCTCATTTTCGATAAATTCACTTCCCGTTTCTTTGGAGTATACGATTCTGTTGATCAATGCATTTTTTGTATCGGCGATTCAGATTTTCCCACACACAAACTTTCACTGCACTTTGTGACGCATAACGACTATTGTTGGGGACTAATGTCAGTAGAAGTCCCCAAGATAGGCGGACGCCTGGTTTATATTATATACATTAATCTTTTCTTTTTTAAGGATTCTAGTAACGTGGGTCAGACATTACTAGTATTCTTGTTAACCCCTATAGCTAAGGTAAATGCTTGTGTTAGGAGTAGGTTCTCATTGGTAGTGCACTGGGTGGGGTTCGAACCTGCAACCACTTGATCGCAAGTCCGACGCCTTAGCGATTACGCTACCATCACCATCCATCACCTTCGGTTGTATTGCTAAAGCTTACCGATGAGTGTCCTAGTCTCAGCAATACATATTATTATTATCCTGTTTTGCATAGTTTTTGAAAGTTTTTTACTAATTCCAAAATCATTCTCATTGAGTAAAACGGATGACGAGTTTGATACTCAGCTAGTTATAGAAAATTTTGATGGCCTTAAAATCCTCAACATATAAAATGAAGAGGGTGGTAAAGTATCATCATAGCCACCGTAAATGTCTCTCCCAGAGCAATAGGTAAGTACAATATTCGATTATATGATTTGATGATTGAAATTATGATAATTTAGACTCCAGTCTCAATAGCCAACATTCTCGACCTCACGTCGAACGAACATCTCGTTCTCGGCTGCAACTGTACGACACTGCTGCACCCTGTGGAGATCAAGATTGCCTGTTACCCCTACAACCACAAGGTGTTTAGGTATAGCGCACTGCGCGCACAGTCCACGTAAGTACTAAGTATCTCTATTCAGGAATTAACCAGCTTGAGCTCAATTGAGCCTTTTCCGCAGTCAGTATGTAGCACCGCAGCACCACACCCACCACTCTTTACAGTTGTGAGATGTGGCGACACACTTCAAGCCCTGTAATGAAGAGAAGAATTCTTTATATTATTATATTTTCAACTTTAACAGAAATGTATTCAGTTTTTATTAAACTGTGAATCATTTATTTATCTTTTTCTTCCATGCGTTATTTCTAATTTGTGTTGAAGTCAACGGACAAAAGAAATGTTATTAAATTAACGAATAGAAAAATTACACAGAAAATTGAAAATCACACCTAAACCGAAACACACAAAAAGGATCATCCAACCAGGCAACTGGACTGACAGTTTCTAGTTAGTTATCAATTAAGTAGGGCAGTTTATACAAATCAGCGTGTGAATTTTCATGGCGTTATTCAGAATCAAAGGATATGGATTTCGTTCGTCAGACATCGCCACTCACATTCGCTATTTTAAACTTTTGTTTAATGCTATAGTTATAGCCTGTTTAACTAATGCTAAAGTCCCTAATGGCTTTTAGATCATACATAAAGCGTATTTCAATGTGTTGCTAACACCACTTCTTTACTCAGATGTTATACTTCACTAGAATTTTGTCCCTAAATGTAAACAATGACATGCACGTCATATTTTGATTAATGACTATTAAATGTTCCCCTCTCGTGATCCACAAAATGGCTATCCAATGGTTTATCTCGCTAATTACGAAAGAGATGATGACTTGCCAGTCTCCTAATTTGATATTCTAGGTTATAATGCTTTAGAACGAAGGCTTTAGAACGCCATAGACATGTTTAAGGCGTATAGTTAAGGTCCCGAATTTTTTGTTTTGGATTATGAATTAATCTGTTTCCTTTAGAGTGCTGGCGGCGGCTTCTGAATACAGACAGGATTACTGAGTAATGTAAACATTGATGGATATTTTAGAAGTATTCTCATCACACAATATTTTATTTAAGCTTATTATAAAGAAGCTTATAATAAATCGAGTATAAAGTTGCTTCCCTATTAAGTATATAATATAATATATATTATTTTTATGTCCATTTTGATCACACGTCATGATATGACGCAAATATCGTCTAGTCCTAAACTATTTCTTACACGGGTTTCTATGTACAAAATAATGATTTGTTTTAAAGTTGATAGCGCTTTACGTTACTCACTGGATCGACTATGCGACTAAAAACACTGTTCGATTCCTACGTTGTTTCACGCGCATTAATAATACTGTAAAATAAATCAAACTTAGGAAAGCAAAATCCTGACAATGAATTTGAGAGTTTGCATCAGAGTTGTCAGTTATTTGTGTGTACATATTACGGTTGGTGTACATCAATATACGCGCCACCCACATACCACGCGTATCGACGGACGATCGATAAATCTCAATCGTAACATCAACAACATCGCTCTGCAAGCAAACATTGGACTGTTTTGTTTTAACTACAATGATTTACAACATGTTCCTATATTGGTCTGGGACAGTAACAAATCGCAGGAGAGACCGAGGCAAAAATGAATGTTGACGCTTAGTTTGTAGTAACAACTTGCTGACCACTATGACGACTAGTAGGTTACAACAGAACTAAATAGTAATTATTATAATTTACAATAACTTGAGATACCGCACTATGGTAACCAGACTGCTGCTAAACATACTTATATAATATCGAAATACATACGTAATATAATATTATAGATGCAGTTACAGAACAAATGATCGTGCTCATCAAAATTATTTGTCCTGGGTGGGACTTGAACCAGTAGACCAACAGACCCCTCAAAATATTAAATGTATAAATCAGGAGTTAATCGCGATAATATTAAGCTACGATACTTTTTTGGTGACGGGACGTTTCGATCGAATTGCACCGATAGTCGTAGTGAACCGGTGCAGTTCCAAACTTCACATTTGGTACATAGGCGAACTTAATGACTGCGGTATTCTCTACCACTGAAACTTTGATGATGAAAAGGAAAGGGAAGCAAGTGTTTTTTAAATAATTTGATATAGTTCTAAAGTTACAATTCCATATATATATATGTAGGGCGTTACATAAGTTTTTCGTATGCAAACTAGATAGAAGTGAAGTCATATGCATAAACTGCAATATTATTTAAAAAAAAATGAGGAAAGGAAGGTTTGTTTGATTTTTAAATAAATTTTCTAAATGAAAATGGCTAACTTCTTTCAAACTTATTACACGAATGTTATGACATTCGTGTAATCAGTTTGTATAACTTTAAGCGGAGCTTAACTAAACAACAAAGTTTCTTATGAAATTTTAGTATGTATCCCATTTATTTTACAATTTTTAACATAATTTTTAAGTGCACCTACTTTTCCTTTTCTCTGCATCACCCAAAGATTGAATGGTTGAGAATGCCTAAGGCATTAAGTTCGCCTATGTAGTAATATGCAAAAAATTTAAATAGATAAATAAAAATAAAATAAATATATTCAATTCAATTGCGGCATTTTTAACCGGCTGACAGAAGTGACTACCAATAAGAAAATTGAGATGTCAAGTAGTTTTCCAGATTTCGTGATTAATAGCCAGTAGTAGTATTCTTTCGCTTTTTATTAAAATGTATATAGATAATACAAATGATGAACTATTGCCGAGTTTACCAATTGTTTGAATAGAAGCTCCCTTACTTATATACTTTAAATTCAAAACGATTGGCGGAGAGCCTAATTCGAGTTGATGCGCATTCCATAGAAGAATAGACGGAACAAAGAGCCAACACACCCAAAAATGTAGGAGAGACAACATATTATTTATACGTTATTGTTCGTTCAACTTCGAACCATCTGAAACTACCTACAGAGGATATTTAATCCATGACGTTTCGTATAAAAGGCACTATTAAAAGCTAACAGTTGACAAATAAATTTAAATTCATCCTATTCTTCCTATTCATTTTGAATTAATTTAGAAATCACTTATTTTATTTGGTATATTGCGGTCGGCTTACGCTTCTTCCTGGTATGTGAGTGGGTAGTTAAATATAGGTTAGTTTTTGAACTGCTTTGCCTGCGGCCCGCTGTGGAAATCCGGGACTTCCAGATAAATGCATTTTTATTATAATGTGCATTTAATTTCTAAATATTGATGTTAATATTATTAGACGAGTGTTATGAATACAGACATTTTGACATTCTCGTAAGCTTGTTGAGTGTCTTCATGACCCCCAACCGTCGGACGCTACGATATATAGTTCTTTAACGCACTCGAATGCTTTAATACATTTACTTTACTTTTTTGTCATGACCACTACTAGATAAAGACCTCCGAGAATTCTACAGTATCAACTTTTTTAAGGTCAGTAACACGCGAGTTCCAAAAAGGATTAAGCCAATTCAGGCCAGACGAGGGAAAAAAGTTTGTGCTAGTCTTTATGTGTACAAATTACTCGAAAAGAAATTAACGAGGAACCTTGTTAAGTACTCTTATTAAGGAGTGTTTATCCTTTTTTTTGTTTTTCTTTGCACTTCATACATATAGAGTATGGATCATATTTTTATCATATTTATTGTAGATGCTCAACTAAACAAACAGTTAAGTTGTGATTTATGAATCTGAGCAAGATCAAGACAGATATCTTGTATTTTGAGAAGCCGTCCCATCCACCCGCGGCCACACTCAGGGCGGCATGAGGCGTTGGTAAGCGCGCCTCCGCCGCCCGGTTCGCCGGCGGCGAATTAAGTCCGAGTAGAGGTCGTCCTCCCGGACCCTTTTCGCCGCCTCCTTCTGCGAGATGACTTCCTCACAGAAGGTTGCGACCGCGGTAAAATTCCTGTCGCTACCGGCCATGGAGCGTATGACAGCCGGTAGCGACAGATCCACTACGATGACTGCAGTGACTGCCCGACGCTGCGCCGCCCAAACCTCCAGCCGGGACGAAAAACGAGCCATCGTGGCTCGGCGAGCAGCCTCACGCCACTCGCGTACTTCTTTCCGCCCGGAACTTAGTCGTCCACCGATAAACTCCAAATCCCACGGGTTAATCCCGGCTAACGCGCACGCCGCCTCCGTTGACACGGTGCGCTAGCCGCGTATGACTCTAACCGCCATAACCCTCTGAGGGCACCAGAGGCACGCCCTATTCAGAGCGGTCAGAGCCTCCGCCCACACAAGTGCACCGTAAAGTGCCTTAGACCGGACAACCCCCGTGTACAGCCGTCTCGTAGCGACGCTGGGTCCACCTAAATTGGGCAGCGCCGACCAGCTTTGGAGCAAGCTGCAGGAAGCGCTCGTTGAAGCACCACCTTCCGTCAAGGATTAGGCCCAGATACTTGATGTTAGCCTGAACCGGTACGAGGACCGAGTTGACCTCAATAGAGGCGCCAGGGGGTGGACCACGACGGAGCCCATGAAATAAAAGGGCCTCCGTCTTATCCAGGGCCACCCGCAAACCCAGCGCCTTTATGCGCCCGACCACCAGAGAGACTCCCCTGGTGGCCAGCCACCCGCCGCCTCCTGAAAGTTCGCCCCCCGGGCTGTGACCAACATGTCATCGGCGTAACAAATTACGCCGAGCCCGGGGGGGAAGTCACCTCGCCACCACCCATGTTCCACAGGAGTGGTCCAAGGACAGACCCCTGCGGAACACCGCACGACATAGGCCGATGACTCAAAACTCCATCTCGGTCCTCGTACATGACGGTACGCTCCTCTAGATAGTCCGCCACTAGCCGCCTCAGGTGACGTGAACCCACTCCTAACACAAGCATTTAGCTTAGCTGGAGGGGTTAATAAGAATACTAGTAATGTGTGACCCACGTTACTAGAAGTCTTCTAAAAAAAAAACCGTTTAATAGATTAGTTACTTAAATTCTCACATATCGCAAATTCTCTTCCATTTAGTTTGACCTGCTAAGTAATGGTATTTACATAATGTAACACGTTGATGCAGTGGTTTTATGTTCTAAATATTAAAAGATGCGAAATTATCTTTGTCATTAGCTTTATATTAAAAAAATCGGTTCAGTCAGCAACGAAAAGTGCTGATCATCCAGATTCACAAGAAGCTCTTGCAATTATACTAATCGATAGGCCATTAGTGGTTAAAACTACTTCAATTCTCAGCGGAAAAATCCAATTAAATCCATACTCTGTCTAGTATATGGTAGGCGTATTCTGTAGAACGATGCACCGTCTACATGTTGTGAGCTTATTATGGCCGTAACGGGAATAAACGCCAGTAATTACGTACATAATGAATACCGATAGTCAATATGTCATTAAAATGCAAAAAATAATACTAAAATAATAGTGATGTTCATATGTTGATAAACAGTATGGAGACTGAGTTAAAGCTTTCTAGTAGACAAGAGGATTGTCAAATACAGTAGCAATTTCCCGAAAACTTTATAGTGTAAATAAACACGTGCTGGTTTAAAACAACAAACAAACAAGTCCAAAACAGCTGTACTCAAGTATCAGTAACTTGTACTGTAGAGGAGTTTGTTGTAGGTATTTGTATGTTAAACGACAAGGTCAAAGGTGACCTTAGATTTTCATGCAAACTACAGCTACATAAGCTTACACGTAAAAGACAAAAATACAAAATCCCAAACTCGGTGTAACCCTTGAATTTAGATACCATTCCTTTGGATTTTTTTCTCAAAATACAATTTATGGTAACAAGGACGCAGGAAAAGAAAATGTCTGAGAGTTATTACTTTTTTCTCACTAGCATACAAAAGTCCTTAAGTCACGGCACGATCTTGATATTTTGAAAGGCAAGAAGACGTATCGTGTAGTTTTGTAAAACACACCTGATCCCTTTTCAGGATATTTGATAATATGATAGATTCAGCATATTTAGGTAACTAAACGATGCAACTGATTGGAATTTGGTTACATTGGGGTCGATTCTGTTACATCACTCTCTAAATCATATTCTGACAACATTTTCTTTATATAAGATGTAAACCTTGTACACTTCGAAACAAGGTCTTATTTCAAATTTAAACAAGTAGTTAACATACGTCGCTATCGAAATAAGTAATTTACTTGTCGACTAAAGCCTGACACGCTTAAATAAACTTTATTACCATGTAGCGAGAGCCGCTATCCATTGAATGAGATATCTTTTGCTCTGTGTTTTTAGTAAGCGTCTTCGTAGGTGTGGATTAAAATAACGTCATCATAGTTCGTTTTGAACAAGTTATTATACTTCATTTGAATAATTGGGGACTATCGTTGCGTGGAAATAAAGTTGAGTAGACGTTGACAGGTTTTAGTGAAAGTTAGTGGCGCTGAGAAATAGATGCCAGTAACTAATAGACATTGTTACGAAGAAGACAAGGTTGATTTCATATGAAGAAGTTAAGTCAGGTTTTAGTTTAGTGAGTGTGCAATAGAATCGGCACCATTGGTTAGCACCCAAATTCCACAAAGTTATTCATCATTAGAGGGTAATTTGAAATGGTTGCCTAAAGCCTTTTTTCATTGATAATAGCCATTTTTTTTATTTAATGAGACATTGTCACACGTCACGTCACGACACATCCACTTTACGTTATTATAAAATCTTAAGGTTTAGTAGTTGAAGTTTAAGTGCTAACTAAAATATTGCAATCTCACACTTACTCCCTAGTCCGTATAAGGTCATTCGATGATTTTTTGGTTAAATGCGTTACTCACATTAGACATCGTAAGTCTACGTCCATCTTTACATTAAAGTACAGAGGTCAAAGTGTCATAGTTTAATGTCTTACCTACATGCCCTTGACCTTTTGCCTGGGACACAAGAGCTGTCGTAAAAATCCGACCCATATAAAGGACATCCTGACGGCATTGTCTGCGGAAATTTTCACTAAAATGTTTCCGATGAAAGTATCTAACACCTAGTTGATGTAATGTCCTTAAATTAGAAAGTACCTGTTCGTCAGAATATGTTAAAATTATTAATATCGTACTCATATGTATATCAGAATATATATGTTACTGTCATTGAATTATGGATTTTTTAGTCACGAATAAACGCATGAATTTCGTACATCGTGTCATCAACGGACATTGTGGTAAAACGTGAATCTTTTATCCTCAAAAACTGTATTTATCAGCGATATTTATTTATTATTAGTCTTACCAGGTTTCATATCCACTATCCATTACATATCTCTTCATTTGCAAATCAAGAATGTGATGGGAAAACACATGCTTTAACAACCCTGTCCTAGCTCTGGCAGCCCAACTCATGACCAGAAAAAAATTAAGTTTTCGCTGTTTAATTGGTGCCTAAAAGTAGTGTATTGTTAAAATTCTGACTGAAGTAGTGCCGCAATAAAATATTTGAATTTGAATTTGAATTTAAGGCAAGCTGGTGAGCGATTATTGTTATTAACCCAGTTGTTACTGAAACTATTTTTTGTCTATTATCATCCAAAGTTTTTTGATATTGTTACCTTGGCACATATAGTAAACACGGAAAAGTAGCAAAACAAATCTAGGTTTTCGGAAAATCTCGGAAAATGAGGATCGTTTTAACGATCAGTAGTAATAAGCGGGTAGGCTAACGGTAATACAAGTCGCTGTTTATCCACCGAAGCTGTGAGTCATTGTAGTCCGCTAGATGATCAATTCTGTCGTAGCGTGAGGTTTCCCTATAGTTTCTGGGAGTGGGACAAGGGCTGTGCTTCACATTTCCTTTATATGTTTCCAAAATACCCCTGGTTCTCCGAAATCTAACATGATCGTAATCTCCTCCATTATTTTTATAAAGTTGCCACGCTTTGTGAGTAGACATCTCCAAGCAGTGATAAACTAATGAGTAATACCATTTCTTGCCGTGAAGACGTACGATAAAGACCAATGTTTTGGTCGGACCTATCGACTCCTCTCATGTTTTCATTGTAGGTTTTTATAATTGCAGACTGATCAAAGACTGCTGCTGCGAGAACCGTTTAGCTTTATATAAGGGTTCCTGAATTGGATGCTACTGTCACCTGGCTATTGTCATTCCACGTGTAAACCAAAATATGCTCTGGCTGACTAGACTGGTACTAGAAGTTGCCTCTTTCTGTCTTCTTGAACTCTTTATTGGACGGTAAAGGACATTCTTTTGTACGGTAATCACGAATTGTTAAAGTGGCTTTGAGTCCCCTGTTACTCAATTCATTTAAGAGAGCAATAGAAGAATAGAAATTGTCAAAGAACAGGTGAAAAGGACACCTGGGAAACAAAATTGTAAATGATCAGCAAAACGCAAAATAACACCAGCTCCCAGACCTAAATACCTATAAAGCGGTGAAATCATTTGTTATATGGCTTTCTATGGATCAAACCATAGTACATACCCCAATCTAGTGGCACCAACCCAGAACTTATATCCCCATCGAATGGGTTTTCCACGTATAAATTGTTTACAGCTGTGTCCTCCGTAGTACGGTACCATAGCCTCATCAATGCTGTACATTTCTTCTAAAGAAGCCATGTTCAGGAAAATTCGTGGTCAACTTTGCAAATTTGTCACTTTCGATAGGTATCTGAGTATTATAACAAATAAACATTTATATACCCATACAATCTATAACAATCCTCGAAGATTGTTCAAGGTTACAAACCCTTCATCACCAGAATCTTCATCTGTGAGATCAGCATTACTGTTATCTGGTGGTAAAATAGTTATCTATTATAGTTAATTAGACATAATGATTTCATTGAGAGGCATTGGTTTAGTATGCATTGATCTGAAAATATAAATGCAGCCCCAAGTTACTACTGATCGTTATAACGATCATAACAAATATCACCTATTTTTTTTAGAAATAGGAGGTAAAACTCAAGATTTACTTTATGTTTTGTTAGACTGGTTACAAATTTATAAAAACAAACATGAAATGAATTTCAATCCAAGGAAACTTTATGAAAACTTACCGTTTTGAAAACATAATGAAAGTTAACTCTACTTGTACAAATTAAAATACAGGTACAATCCAAAATTATTATTATACGATAATTAAGCACGCGCCGAGACATTGCCAAATGATCACTGTGACGATTAATAGACAGTAAGCAAAAATATGCCGGTCGTACATATTTTAAATTGAGGGTACTTTAAATATATTTTTTTGATCGTTATAACGATCGGTCGCTGTAAATGGGTTAATATACTCTCAAAACACTAGAGTTCTAATTCACACATACACGCATAAACTAGTACCTATATAGTACCTGCTTGAAAGGACGTCCTCAGACTCTCTCTAGCTTACTTCATAAACGCTCTCTTATAAAAACAGTTTATTATTATGCAACACTTAACTTTTCTTTCTCGTTCGAGAATCAGGAAAGGGAAATTTAATTATGTATACCGTTCCGGTCTCAAAATAGAGCAACAAGGTTGCTTAATTACAAAGGTTGAACAATTTTTGAGACAACGTAGTCAATCTATTGTTTTAGTATCTTTGCAGTCACTCCGTCGAAAAGGTGTCCCTAATAAATATTATTTTAATAAATTGTTCTGGATAAAACGTGTTGATAGAAAACCCTTTTGTACACACTACTAATAGTATGAAGGATTTAACGTACTATTTATGTTACATATAAAAAAAAAATCTGGTACAAAAACCACTTAACTGTGTCTCATCTCTGTGATGAAGTATTTGACACATATTTTTTTAACGTCATCTGAAGACAGTTAAGAAATTTAAGTTGTTTTGAGAGGTTAATTGAGAATAAAAGTTATTCTTCTTTGAAATGTAGAACACTCATCACTCATCACGTTTCAATATTCCATAGCATGCGAACGAAACAAAAAAAGTGCTTCAGTGTTATGTTGATGTTCGTATTCACTTATGTGTTCAAGTAATAAAACTTTAATTGGAGCATGTGCAGCATAAAAGCAAGTGTTGTTCGCACGAAACATGAGAGCAAGTGTTAATTATACTGAGTCTCGTCATACATTACAATTTGTCGGTAATTCATTAAAATATTCAAAATATTATTCGTGATTTTTGATACAGATCTCTTATTTTGGAACTGAAAATTTGAATTTGAAAAATTAACCGATAAAGCTTTGTATTTTGTATTTGTAAGAAAGAGGGCTGATATAAACGAATCAAACAAACATGTAAGTATTGAATACCAAACATGTTGTTAGAATGTCCAGAATTTTTCTGGAAAAGTCTACATTAAAAAAATATAAACCAAAACATTGAAATTGAAAATATACTAGGTGCATATTTGTAAACAACATTATAATAAAACTAGAAGAAAAATATTTAAAGAAAAGAAACAGAAATCTACCAAAGCAATACATGTAACCCTCCCAAAATTTGATCACATATTTCTGTAACACTCTGTAATAGTACTTTTAGTTTTTTTAATTAAACTACAACTTATGAAGAGAATTTTCTGACAGGTGAGAGATTAAATACAGCGAAATAGCGTGTGTATTGTGTTCGACTTTAAAGTATTGTTAAATGCTCGCCATCGTGCACTAAACCGATGCGGAACTGATCTGGATGTTACGTGTGGGAAGATAAACGTTGTACGTTATACGACGTTATTGCGTCTGACATTTAAACACACGCTGTAAAATTGTACATGGTGTTGTGTAAAGTGCTACCTCGTTGGACATCTTTTCGTACAAAGGAATTCTGAGTATATATTCGTGAACAATACGGGTTTTGTATCATATCCATTTTTAAATTGAAGTTTCACAACTTCGTCTCAATTAAAGAGACGAATTTTAGAGGTAGGTGGGTTATTATAGAGTAGGTACCACATTCAGCCATACGTAGAAGAAGAAATCTCGAGCGTTACCTGAAACAAATCAAAGGCTCTCTTAATATAATTTCTAGTAGAAGCGAATATTGTTATTATTATGATATCAACTGACTCCGTGTTTAGAGTATAGCAATTATCGATACTGTGCCAAACTATTACTAAAGTTGCAATTTGTTTTCCATACAAGTGAAACATAACATCTACACATGAAGACAGAGACCTATATAAATAAATATAGTGTATGGGACAGCATAAGTTAGCAGAGTAGGCAATTAGTAGTCCATGAAACTAAGCATATATATATTTGCATTTTCCTACAGTATTGCGTACAGAAACAGTTTTCGAAGTGAAAACTTCTTTAGCGGCGTTGTGCATTTTTAGATGGGTAAAAAATGTTAAACTCGCGTCAGGACACGTGACCCTGATGTCAGACACTGATGTCCGACACTGATGTCCGACCCTGATGTCCGACCCTGATGTCCGACCCCATCGAAAATTCATACGACGGAGCCGAGTTTGTTATATTTACATGTTCAGCGTGAAAGAGAGCATAGGTGGAGAGGGAGATGGAGAGAGAGAGAGAGAGAGAGAGAGAGAGAGAGAGAGAGAGAGAGAGTGTTAAATGAAGTATAAAACAAGCGGAAATAAAAAATAGATCTTCAAACGGTTGAATATATTTTCTTGAATTATAGATAAGAACACTCTCGACCAAGCTTTTCAAACAAAAAAAAAACGAAATCAGTCACAGACAGACACCCAGATACACTTGTTAAACTTATAACACCGAGTGGTGTCGAAGGTCGTCAGCTCTTTTCAGACAGACACAGACAGACACCCACATACACATGTTAAACTTATAACAAGGAGTGGTGTCGAAGGTCGTTAGCTCTTTTCAGACAGACACCCAGATACACTTGTTAAACTTATAACACCGAGAGGTGTCAAAGGTCATCAGCTATTTTCAGACAGACACCCAGATACACATGTTAAACTTATAACACCCCTCCTTTTTGCGTCAGGTACAGAGTTAAGTTAGTACACTAATCATAGTATATCTAACTAATTATTTATCCAACGTCACTAGACTTTTCACCAGCATAACGATGAAGCTGACTGCGGCTGAAGCAAGTTGCCACTCAAACTACAAGAATAACAATCTTGCTGTATTATTTTACCATAAAAGGTAGCAACGTTTGACACTTTTATTTGAACTAACACTCAGTTGAAGAGTACTCCGCCATCTCTGTATCAACATTGTGATAAAATTCCGATATCGAAAATTCTCTCCCTGTTTTGTAAAAGCTCTTTAAACACGACACTTTTAAGTAACTCTTCGTCAAGCGTAATGATTCAAATTATTTTTCTTTTCAATTAAGCATTTGCAGGTCAATTTCTTTATTTTTCAAATTTTCTTTTAAAACAGGAGGTATTTTTACTATATTTTTAAAAAGTTACTTAAAGCTTATTCGTACCAAATGTTTAAAGTTATTTAATTAAGAATTTTAATGTTTCTATGAAAACATAACGAAACGAAAAGAAAGAAAATATCATGTTGGAAAATACTCGGTAAAAGTATCTATTTGTAGAAAAAAAATCAGCATGTAGCGTTTACGAAATAGCAAGTACCCTTAAATGTTGCAACTTGCTGTGGTGCATCGCAAAACAAAATATAGGGTGTATTTAAGACTCTGATATGTTCGGCATGTAGAATTATCATGGTCTGCTTTTGTTCAGCGTTTCAAGAAAATTTTATGGAACTGAAATATTTTTATGATAATATCTTTGTTGTGCTACTTGAAACTTAAATGGCCATGGAGACGAGTACTACCTTTTATTCAAAGTATTTTGTGAGGGTAATGCTCTGTTTAAGTTATAACAACTTTTGTTTGTAGTTGACCTTTCTCAGCTTCGGAGTAATTATTAACGTAACTTTCAACAAAAACATTGTCTTTGAGCAAAATATTTCTGCTGTAATCGTAAGAATTAGAAACTAAATGTTTTCTTAGTTCATACAAAAACAGCTCAAGATAAACTGGATAAAGGTAATTTGTTTTCAACAGTAACCATACTAGTTTCCCCTCATATTTCATAGTTCTGAACTAGAACTAAGAAATTGAAAGATTGATGAAAGGAAAACTGTAGAACTCATTAATCATATAAAGAAACAAATACTTATTATATAATATTATTAAAACAGGCAATGTACGATGAACAAGATAATACTTAAAATAGATATTCTCAGAATTTGGGGATGATAAACAGTTCTTAATACTGCGCATGGATAATGCATTGCACCCTAATAAAATCTACAAAATTTAGTCAATGTGATTGAGTCTTACATAAGTACATAATAAAAGAATAATAAATCTATAATTGTTTGAAAAAACATATTAATACCAATGTTTTGATATAAAGCGTCTTAGATAATGTTCCATCCCAGGTTAAAGAGGTCAAGGCAACAAAACTCTTTATGTTGCCGATCTGTGTCTCACGAAGGCATATTATTTGTTTCGCAATATATTCATGAGACGATGCATTATTTCTTAATAGTGAGGTGACAAATTACTGTTTTCATTATTCATAGTTATTAATAAAAAATTTAAAAAAAAGTTAAACCGACTCCAAAAATCACTACAAAAGGGCACTAATAAGTGAAAAATAATATAATCGGTGCCAAGCTCGAAACGCAATAAGTAATACTTAGGGAAGTGCAATACCTAATCATAGAACCTACTCCTTTTTGAAGTCAGTTAAAAAAAAACGGTAAACTTACCTGACACCGATGCCACAGGTCTGTGTTACTCCTTGATAAAAGCAAGGCCACGCCACCCATATGTAGGAAGTGTGCGGCGCATACAGGCTCCAGGGCAATAGAGGCGTCGGAATACCGGATGAAATGCGAACGCCAATATTGAAATTATTTTTTTCACCCAAGAACATTCATCATAGTACCAATACCAATAACAATATTTACGTCTGTAGTTTAAGTTAACACTATTTGAACTGACCCGATGTTTACATCTCTGGTTTTAGTTTACATTAATTATGACCTCTGCGGTAAAATTAAAAGAATCGCAGCTGTCGCTATGTTGCTTATCTTTGGGTGGATGGTGAGTTCAGGAATTCAGTTACATTCATATTAGTATTGAAAATCGTCATGTATAATTGTTATGAAATCCATTTGATAAATTACCTTCCACACATAATTAACACATAATTAACATACCTTCTCGCTTTATTCTCCGTAGACGAAAGATTTAATTTGTTAAATAATCATAACGACTAGTTTAATCTGACTCAAAAACTTCAACTGAATCAAAGTCGATAAAGAATCAGCTGCATAAATATCTTAAAGAATGTTAATAATTTAACTCGGATTTTATCTTTTAATCTATTAACATAAAGAATAACATAAAACTAGAGAACACATTTCCATCAAAAATTAAAAAAAAATTCATCGCGAAACACGATGACCAAAAAATATGAGGCGCTTCATAGGTTTCGCACACAGACGCTGACAAGAGTCGTTTGGGTCCTGGATAAAGGGTTCCTGTTGTTTGCAAAACTAGTCTGCATTCCTCAAAATATACAAGTGTTTACAACCGTAACATATATTGTGTCATATAGAAATGTGTTTTCTAAAAAGTACAAATGTTTAGAATAATTACTTCCATCTTTAGGTAAGTGTAACAAACAAAGCTCTAAATCCTACTATCAAATTATCACATAATAGTTTCAATGATCTCTAAATTGCTAGAACGAGTGATTATATAATATAGTCAAATATCATTCCCACATGGCAAAGTAATATGTGTAATGGTGATGCTGTAGAGAATCTATCATCAGATGTCGTTGTGATTTCATCTAATGGCCCATCGGGAACGATTGAACGCTTCTACAAAGTGTTTTAGTACACTGTACACAATATACGTAGTAGAACAATGTATCAAGTGAAGCGTTTAATCTAATTATTCTATTTTGACACACTGTATTCTTACTTTTTCACTTAGAATATGCGTAGACAAGCGTTATTTGTCGTAGAGAGTAGATAGATACTCAACGTACGTAGGTAGTGGTCAAACTCGATCGTAGTTTGATTAACAGTTCCCCCTGCAAGTTATACTAGCAAAACTTAATCATATTTTCCCGTCTGGTGATGACGCCGAGTTTATCCCTCTTGGTTATTACCTACCTTACCTAGTGACCTTTGTACATATTTTAAAATTACAGTATTATCATCATTGTAATCATAATGCAATGCTCTCCCACAGCAAATAATAATCCCGTCTGATCCTATTATGAAATATTCTTTTAATACATATTATTATAAGGGTCCTGTGGGTAGAAATTAATGTGATAATATCCTTGCCACTCTGTTTACACATATACATGTAAATGACCTGGATACTTAATTTTGCATGTGCGCACTCAAAGGATACTTTTTTTCATATTGGTATTTACAATTTACATTGCTTATAAGTATGTGTTTGTGTGTGTGTGTGTGTACGTTTATGTATGTGTATGTTAGTATGTATATATATGTATATGTGTATATATGAGTATGTGTATGTAAGTATGTGTATTTGTGTACCTATGTCTATACACCTACCATCCTAATATTTATTTACAAAATGTATGCTAAGTATCTCTAAATGGCACTTATATATAATTAGTTTCTTTTTCCATAGGCTTGTTATGTAATAATAATAACTCCACACATCTCACACACGGCCGTCTGATCCCAAACTAGGCAGAGCCTGTACTATGGTAACCAGACTGCTGATACACATACTTATATATTTCTAAATACATACATATTATAGATAAATTACACCCAGACACAGAACAAATTATCGTGCTCAATTATTTGTCCTGGGTGGAATCGAACCCACGACCTCTGGCTTAGTAGTCAGGGTCACTAACCACTAGACCAACAGGCCAGTCAAAATAATAAATAATATTGTAACCTATTTGTTTGTGTACAATAAAGAGTACATCTATCTATCTATAAGTGAAAATTGAATTTAGCTAGATATGTTGTTTATATTTTTGTTTTAGAACCATTTGGATATAGACAAAAAGGAACTGGTGGTGTTGTAATCGAACCGGCAAGTCATAATCGAGAGACCGATTGTATCGATCAATTGAAATCGGTTTAAAAAAGGTTTTTAGTTCTTTTTCGATTATGATACCAATGGAAGTTATTTATCTTTGTCACTTGGGTTTGCTTGGGTTACATCCTGTAAATCAATGCTAGTTGACGATAAACTCACTACTACGAGTGTAAAATATGTATCACAATGAAGCTCAGCCTACATTACAATATTTGCGTTGCATTGCATCATAATTTGTAATTAATTAACGAGCACCAGTCTTGGTTTGGAATTGATATCTGAATACCTATATCAATTTAAAATAAATATACTTCAAAATGAACTACGTTCGGATTCCATTTTGGAAATTACACGGGAATTTTACTGGTCTTTATATAGTATTGTAATTTCACGGGCCTTTACTTACTTCTACTTTATGATCGTAGCCAGTTTAACACTGAGAAAACCAGTTCACGATGACCTTTACTATAATATTATTTTTGTATTTACGGGAATTAACGCGATCAAAAGGTAATACATACCTCTGAATTGCCTGACGTTTCGATCAGGTTGCACTGGCCGTGGTCACAGGCTGACTGGCTCAGCGGTGTACGCCCTCCGTCGTCGAGATCGTGAGGTAGAAGGTTGTTCATCCACCCGCACATTTTCGTTTCCCACTATACTAACAGTGTCCCTATTCTCTAAGCAAAACGATATTCTAATGTTTACCCAACTGCGCATAAAAGCGAGGTGGCATGTTTTTATTACTGGATACCACGCTGTAGATAATTTGAAAACTTGTGTTTTTTAATTTCAATCGCTTCACGTACAACTCTTAAGTGAAAGTGACGTTCCGTGGAGAGAACCTGCGTACGGTGAAATTCAATCCAGTGATTGGTGCCCGCTTCGAGTGCATGTTCTGCAATCGCTGATTTGCTAATCTCTTCACATCAGCGATGTGTTCTTTGACCCCTTAAGCAATATGTTTGGCCTATGTAGGACCTACCGCAGCTGAAGTTTATTTTGTAGACACCTGGAGTTTGTAACGGCAAGACATTCTTCGGTGTACCCACGATGATTTGAACCTTTATGCCTGGTATGTACACTGTCGGAATTTTCGTGATCGCGTTAATTCCCGTAAATACATAAATAATAAATATCATGGAACGTGTAAGTTTAAAAGTTAGACCTTTACTATATCATGGATTTAAACACTGATGAGATCGTAATGTGATACAAGTATATTTCTCAACAGAGGAGTTGGTAATATAAATGGAAAACCTTGCCCTTTGGAGTAACGAGTTTCAGCAAGTACCGTTTGCCATGGTCAAACAGCTTATAGTTCCCATTAGACTGTGCAAACACCAAAGATTAGATAATAACTTGGGTAAACAACTATTCGCAAAACCAATTTCCGTAATCACGGCCTCAATTGCCACTAACTCAGGTTTCTGCTCTATTAGTCATCTGATTGCAACTGATAAATATACAACAATAAAGCTAGAACTATTCAATAATAATAATATATAAAAGAATATATTACGCAGCGCTGTTTAGACGCAAACTTACTTATTAAAAAATAATTGTCAAATATGACTTTCCATTTCTGTGGCACATTTTATTAAAGAAAGTCTTTAATCTTAATTAAAGACTAGCTTTTGCCAGTACAATGTTTGTAGATGGAAAGCATCCTATGTTATATAATAGTAGGATATACGAGAATATCTTATTCGGACATGCTCATCTAGTTTCGGGCCAGGCAGGGATATTAGGTGTTTCCCGTTCGCGTGGATATTTTGGTGAAATATATCCCACGGGAACCGTATATTTTCCGGGATAAAAGTAGCCTATTCCAGACTATAATCTATCTATATGCCAAATTGTATCTACATCCGTTCAGCCGTTTTTGCATGAAAGAGTAACAAACACCCATCTATCCATCTTCACAAACTTTCGCTTTTATAAGATTAGTTAGGGTAACTATTGCAGTAGGAATTCAATTAAAGGCTGTACAACATACGGTTCGTTAGTCAGTTTAACGATAAAGAGGATTTACTATCACATACTATCTCCGTAAGCAGTAAGATTATACTTTTAAGTCTAGTATAACAAGCTTAACCACTTATCCCCAGCAGAAATATTAATGACAGATAGAGGGAGACGTGAATGGTTAACTAATAACTGTCCAATCTTTCAAGAGATTGAAGCTAAGATACATTTATTTTCTAACGTATGTCGTATGTTTAGTAGAAATTTTTTATCTATCCATAAGAAAATCTTTAGCATGACATGTTTGTTTGGGTGGGGTGAGAGAATAGAGACATGTGTGAATAGCGGCAAGTGTGACATAGACGTTGTATACATATAGTAACAACTAATTTGTATACAGATTGAATGTGTCCCAATTTCTATTTTGTGTCTGCATGGTCTCCGGTCACGATTCGTCCACGGGGACAAACAATATAGAGTCGAGTTTCACCCCGCACCCAGTCACCCCCTCAAACCATTGTTTCACTTGTAATTAAAAAGTTACAAGCAACCTCAACACCTCTTTCTTTAGCTGGGAGAATGAAAAAATAAAAAGTGTTTTTAATAAAGTTTAGTGACGTCACAAAATGTGAAAAGTGTGGCAGAATAAAAGCGTTATGATTTTTTATTTTCGTTTCTACGAAATTCTTAATGAACACGATATGCACATTGAATATTCATGTGAAAATAGGTCTATGAACATGAATCTGCACATATTCTAAATAAAATTAAATAGCCCTAATGCTTTTGACACAGGATCATCAATCTGATTTTGTGTGTCCAGTAGCAGAATGAGTACATGCTTATTATATACATAGTTCATTAACGTTAAAGGGGATAGATTCAGATCCAGATCTTCATAACATTATCCTCTATTAAGATCTGGAGTCAATAATTAAGATAATGGCTACTAAAAAACGCACAAGTGGGAGTCTGACTCGCGTACGGAGGGAAACCCATCTCGGGAATCGATACTCCCTAAGTCCCTATACATAGATATACGTCACAAGTTGGATTAAAAGACAAACTTAACTTTGCCGTTGTAAGGATACTTCGCCATACATTGATATGCATCGCCGTAAATTTTCCAAGTGCAAATATAGGTATGCAATCGCAAAAAACAATTACCCGTTTATCCGTTTTATTGCGTTGACTTAGAAGTTTGACGTTTTTACAGCTTCAAGGGACCGCAGACATAAGTACTTGATGTTAACTTCAACTTGTCACCTCCATGCTTTCCTGAGAATGGGTCTTAACAGACAGACAGGTGGACAATGAGGTGATCCTATAAGGGTTCCCTTTTTCATACTTTCCTTTTATTAAAACACGGAGCTGTTAAGACGCTTTATGTAAATATTGGTTACTCACACAAAAAGCTGTGTAGAATGTTGTAGGTACTGAATAGATAATGTATTACACTTAGCGATGTACGAGCCGAGATATTGATGAGAATCTAGTAACTGATCAATAAACTTGAACAAGTTATATAACGCTACAGTTAATTTGTTACTGAAATACAAACATCCGAGTATAAATAACTAAAAATCATTCGTTACGTTTGATTTTAAGGATTTATAGCATATTTAAGTTACCTGCATAGTAACCATGCAAGTAATATCAGGTTACACTGCCAAGAACTGTACTGGGTGGAATACCAAACCATATTCTTTCAATTGTGACAATTGCGAGCACACAGCCATATTTTGACAACAGCTTGTTTTAGAACAAACCATAGGAATTACATCAAGGTCAACGAAAGGGACAAATATAGTGACTGTTTAAACAGTTACTTTAAATGCGGCTGTGTGAGTGTTTTGGAAATACGTTCCCTTGACTCTCTTTCTCTACCTGTCCTTCTCTATCTTCCATCCGATCGTTTTCTTCTCTATAGCTCATTGTAGATCAAACCAAAGAAGACGCAAAAAAATATTTCATTTATTGCTCATTGTACCTTCAAATAAATATCTTAAATACAAAGGACATGGTATGCACAATGTGCGAGATTAACCCAAAGCTAAGTTTTCTTCCGTCAAACCTTGACAGTTAACAGAGAATAGGTGAGAAACGTTAGAGGCAGAGTCATGTGTAAAGTAATTCGAAATAGACATATACAACTAAATACCTAAATATAATTTATCTAATCATATGAGGTAGGTATACCTACATATTGTAGCGTCTGAACCTCTTTCTGCGTACAGCAAGCCTGGTTGGTAACGTAAAGTTCTAATCTATCCGTTTTTGTGATTTTGAATTATATGGATTCAAAATAAAAGAAAGAGAAGCAGAAGAATCGCCGCAGCCAGCAGACAGAGTGGACATCTGTCAAGTAGCAAAGCTACTTCTATGAAGCCAATATAAAGTGATCATATTATTGTGAATAGATCAGTTTCAAAATATAATCTTTCTATATAATAATAATTCTGTCTAATAATTGTTCTGTCAAAATAATAAATAAAATATAATTTTTTATATATATGTTACATTTTGTATATCTAGACCAAATCATTACCAAACCAACTTACATAGTTTAATACAATTGTGTAAAAAAAAAAAAAAAAATATGACACGTGATAGGAAGCGAATCAGTGTTGCGTAGGTGCGGCACTTGATTGAATCTTACACTAATATAGTTAAGTGATTAAGCTGCTTGGCAGACAGATTTTATTTATTGTGATTCCGTGAGACGTTATCATGTAAATTGACAACACATTGTTCACAAAAATTATTTCATATTTCATTTGAAGAATAGAATCCATACCCCTCATTTACACAGTTCAAAGCATACACGTGTATCGAATTTTTCGGGAGACTTATTGTATTTGGAGTAATCATTCATCAATGTCGGGACTCGGGAGATCTATTATTTATTAGCGATCGATGTGGTTCAAAATCCACTAAGCCGAGTGTTTTATGACTAATACATTAAACAGTAAGGTACAATACTATATCACCGCGCCGTAGTTACGAAATAAAATCCAAAATATGTATGGTAAAGGTGGAAGAAGAAAGTATATTGGTTGATTAATTAATTTCTGAACATACAAATTGATTTTTATATTCAAATTCAAATTCATTTATTCAATTAAGACACTAAGTGACATTTATGAACGTTAAATTGAAGCTAGAGTTAAAATCATAGATCGGCACAAAAAGACGCCCCAGCATGTGCTGGATTGTCGAGATATATAAAGTAATTACAGAATAAATTACTCAAAATATCATAACCCGTATTTTTTTCATGCATTGGTGGTATGTGATTTGGTGATATCAACCGAAAAATTTGTTTACTCGAAGCAGGAAGCATATACTTCAGCGTATAATGTATACACCTATCGTCCTTAATCCTCGTAGTAACTCAATAGCGCTGTCTATTGAATATCTTTCTATCTATCCTTATCCTCTAAGTGCCCGGTTGCGGGCAATAGGTTTGCCCCCTATGACGTGAGTTGAGCCAAACTACAGTTGGCAAAATGTGGGTGTTTAATATGCCTCTGCCTACCCCTTCGATATACAGATGTGAATAAATGTATGTATAGGTGTGGCATTCCTTCTACAAAATATCACCAAATGATCTATATCATCAATATACGTGCCTTTACCCTTTATGGGACTTACACTATAAACACGGGCCTTCTTTGAGTATAATCTATAGATACTTGCGGAACAAAGAGTGGTACGCCCTGAACTTCTTTGTGAAGAATACGCTCCAGGTCATGGAAAGGAATTGAGAACATCAGGAAGTATGTTATATATGAGAAGAGTTTAATGATGTCTATTACATTCATTAGTACACTATCGCAATTAGATCGTTTCGATTTTAGCACTGATAGGGGATTATGTCCTATTTGAACAATATATTTTTCAAGCAGCACACTGTGTCGCATACATTTAACGAATAAAATGTTTATTTGTGGCTGGATTTTGAAAGTGTTGAAAGGTCTTTTTAACGAGACTTCAAAAAGGAAGAGGTTCTCAAATCAATTGGTATTTTTTTATGTATGTACACCGATTACGCTGAGATTTATGAACCGATTTACGTGATTCTACTTTAGTTTGATGCGGAATAGATGCCATTTGGTCCCATAAAAAGTTTACATAGTTTGGAACAATAGTTTCTATTTTATGAACATTTTTGTTTACGTGAACGACGTAATTTTGTGTATGTTCATCGATATTTTCGCCAATTGTGAACCGATTAAAAAAAAGGGTATACTCCCGAGGTAGTCCCATTATCAAGTCAGGATCTGATGATGGAATTTCAAGGAAATAGAAGAAAAACTGACTAATAATGTAATAAAATCTTAGATGTCAATTTTGACTCACTTCCCGGTTTCCGATTGAATGAAGAATGCAATAATCATCATCATCAATCATAAAATTGTACTATTGAGCTGATTTGATGATAAGGTTAGAAAGTGGATAGTGGAACTCCTCAACGGCGAACAGCAATGACACGAAATTTTGTAAATGGATTTATTTAATTAAAACTTGTTTTGCACTAAAAAGTGTAAAATAAATTAATTTTATGAAAAACAATTAAACCGACTTCAAAACCACAAATAGGCTCTCAAAAGCGAAAAATTTATTAATATAATTATTATAAGCGCTACCCACTCGTCTATTTGAAGTCGGTGCCAGCCAAGTCTAATAGGTAGTAGATAGATATTTACTACATACATACATACATTGTACTGCTTGGGGTGACTGGTCGGCCTAGTCAGCGATGCTTTAGCCTATACTATTATTTTGGTTCGTTCAACTGCAACTCTAGCCTCTTAATCCAGTCACGAATTATTTTTAACTGTAGATTTTGTAATTGAATGAAGGTAGATGTGCACCTTGAATGATTTCTATGTTTAATAAGTTCAAACCTTCAACGGTATCACTGAGTGGTTTTTATTTTTTAGTACGTTAGCTTTTGGAGCATTTCAATAAATTGAAATTCAGGTGGTCAGCTTGCATCCTTTTTACCTTTCGTGTAACACTAGCACTATTGTACCTGAAGATCTAACTTTTAAAAAGAGTGGCCATGAGTTTCTTTGCCAGTATTCTTCTCATAAGGCTCTACGCATTTTGGAAACTGGAAGTTATAGATCGACACAAGCAGGCAGTAGATTTTGGTGTATTCACCTAATTTACCTCGACAATCCAGCACATGCTGTGGCGTCTGTTTGCGCCGATCTATGATTTTAACTCTAGCTTCAATTTAACGTTCATAAATGTCACTTAGTGTCTTAAATGAATAAATGATTTTGAATTTGAATTTGAATATCTACTACCTACTTGCAGTGCCTATGCCTATGCCTATTTGTGGTTTTGAAGTCGGTTTAATGTTTTTTAATAAAAATAATATATTCGAAATGTTACCGGGTCTACTTAAAAAAAACTCGCACACAGTCCATCTGGTGGTAAGTCTGTGTCTATAGACCGTCGTCAAACAAGCGAAGCCATTAAGCCTCAACCACCTAATCAGATTATTTGATTAGTTAATTTGCAATATTACATTTTCGACGGAATAGAACATGCCTAGGGAATTTTGCTAGCAAAAATCTTGTTAGCGAGAGAGGTTTTTTATTTTTATTAATTAAGCAAGTAAATACGAAAGCCGGTAATACCGTAGGTCTATTAGACTTTATGTACAGGGTGTTACAGAAAGGTGTGGTCATTTAGGGTCGTATAGTAAACCCCGTGAATAACTTAAAGCGCTCAAAATTTAAGGAAAAACTGTGATTTTTAATACAGATATCCTATTTTGATATTGACAAATCGAACTTGAAAATTGACCGATAAAGCAAATATGTCGTAAAAGAGAGGGCTGATGAATGAATCTATAAGTATTTAATACCAATGATGTTGATAGAATGTCTTGGTTTTTCTGAAAATGTCTGCATAAAAAAAATTAAAAACAAAATCATTGAAATTAACATAAGAATTTACCTACTCCAGGAAAAGCGTTTTCCGAAAAATATTTTTTTTATTTTAAACGTACCGGACTTTTTCGGGATAAAAAGTAGCCTATGTGCTATTCTAGACTTCATCTCTGTGCCAAATTTCATTCCGATCCGTTCAACAGTTCTGGTGAGATTGAGTAACAAACATCCATCTTTTCATCTAAACTTTCGTATTTATAATAGTATATATACAGATTTTACACAAAAAATAACCAAGCTTTCATATATTTATTGTCGTCTTTGTCCATCCAAAGGTTGCCTGTAAGAGATTGCTTTTAGCGATAAGGCCGCCCTTTGTACATATTCACTAGATGAACTATTCCATGTAAAATAATTCTTTTGGTGTACAATAAAGTTTATTCTATTCTATTCTATTTTATATAAATAACTAATCTATCCCGTCCGTAATAACGCAAGCGAGTAATGGTTCCTATGTAAAGTTTATAGTGTATGTTTTTCAATTGCAACTGTACATTTTCCTTATTTCTGTATCTTTCTACCTTGTTGTTGATGTTAGCAAAAATATTTTTGGTCTCATCTCCTCCATACAATATATTACCATTTTAATGAGGATCATAATATATCCTTACAAGTTTCACTGAAGCTGCTGCAAGCTGAATTTGTCATATTTTTTGTAGATACTGACATAATTTCACTTGTAATGTTGTATTTCTTCCTATAGATAATGAAAGGTTCTTCCATGTATTATGAGCTTGGCATAAAGGACGCTCAAAATATTTCAAACGCATTTCAAACATGTGCCTAGTTAATAGATAAGCTATAAAATACAACAGAGAATATAATTAACTAAATATAATAAAATGTAGATATGATACCTTTTGAAAAATTTATTTATTCATCTACTTTTTTTCTTCTCATTTCATGTTATTATTTTATTATTATATTTGATTAATTAATATTTGTGCATATTTAACATGAAAATTTAACTAAAAATATATTTATTTTTTTATTATAATAATATAAATATAATTGAAATTTGGCCTTAGCAGATTATCAGCGACTTGAGGTGTAAACACGAACTATGCTGAGGTAAGGACCATTTCTGTTTCACACACAAGTACATAATTGGTAGGAAATATAATTTTATCCTTAATTATTTTTTTGTTTATTTCTTAGTATTTATGTTTATATGAATGTACCATGTGTGTAAAATACTTTGTATGGTAACAAAATAAATATTTTCCTTACTTCCTAAAGATTTTTACGTAGATTTTGTTTGTTCAGAGACGCTAATATCAGACTTTTATGTACCATTTGAACAACTGCTATTTTTATGGAAGCCCGATCATTGAGGCAGATATTATAGGTACATTCACTTCGAATAACACGACGTGTTAAACTACACGGTGTAATTAGATTAACATATATGTAAACATGATACGGTGGACAATTGGCTTAGTTAGTAGCTATAATGACAACCATAAATATTGTTTCAGTCACTAATTTAGTTCAGTATATAGAAACTAGGAGTGAGCGATACACATCGTATATAGGTTTTAAAACTATATCTTGTATCAATATCGTATGTCTAATGTGGGTCTCTGTAGTAACTATACATCGAGCAAATCACGACTCCGAAATCGGAACTGATCTGAACAACATCCAGCGATTTGGTGGTGCGACAAAGAGACGAATTTGCGATATTATTAAATAGTATACTGTTGCGTTAGCTCTGGTATCTGAATTCACACGACTCAAGCACGATCCAAACCGAGTGGGAGTGAAAGAGCGAGCACGAGTTACAACCGAGGTGGGTATACAAATTGATTAAGTACATATTTTTAATCGAAGAAAGTGTTTAATTGAAAGCGAGCAAATAGACTTTCAATAGTTTAAATAGTGTATATTACAGCGTTAGATAAGAATAAAAAGTTCAATATACACTTAACCTAATGACATTTTGTTTTACTTTCGGCATAAAGGTAACAAAATATTAAACCCTAGTAGCTAGTCCTAAGCCTGAGCAAAGTATGAAGGAAAGTTCATGCAGTTTTAATTCTCAACACTCTTTTGTAATGCGCACTAAAATATACCTTATACGAGTAAGTGTGTACCTACAAATTGTTCGATATTGAAATATCTTACAAATCGAAAATGATATTCATAAAAAGTTACCAGTACAATATATAGATTCATAAAATATATAGTATCGATATCCGATATCGAATATCAATGTATAGTTTCGATTCGATATTCAGAAAAAGCTATATCCCCATTCCTAATATAAAATAAATTACAGAGCACACAGGACGCTTCAATGCCGCATTGAAAAGCTCAAAATGTTCTCTCTTAACACAATTCCAGTCCATTACTGCTCCAACAGACTGTGTTGCAGTAACACTCAAATCTGACATAGAGCAACACTGGGAAGACACTTCAAGATGATGGTACGTTTATTCTGGCTTTGCTGCTGGACCGTGCACACATATCCAATGCTTTATATCTACATATTATAAAACAAAGTCCCCTGCTGCGTCTATCCGTCTGTCTGTCTGTCTGTTCACGATAAACTGAAAAACTTCTGAACGGTTTTCACTAATAGATAAAGTGATTCATGAGAAAGGTTTAGGTGTATAATTTGTTAAAATTTTGTGTAAATTGTTTAAAATATATTGACGATTGTTGAAAATGCCTCTGCCACCCGTGCGAAGCCGGGGCGGGTTTCTAGTGTAATAATAAATCACAAGGCAATAAAACTCATGTAAATGTTAATTGAAAAAAAATTAAGATAATTTTTTTATGATATTAGGGGGCAAATGAGCAGACGGGTCACCTGATAGTAAATAACTACCACCACCCATGGGCACCTGCAACTCAAGAGTCACAAGTGCGTTGCCAGCCTTTAAGGTGGGAATAGGGGTAGGGGTAGAGGAGGGGAGAGGGGAAGGGTTAGGGCCTCCGGTAACCTCACTCACTCGGCAAAAAGATGGCTCTCCCACGACGGGACGGGACATCACCTATTATTAATGCCATAATAGATAAATAGTAAATTTAATGATTTTTAGGGCACAACCTTCTTAGGTTACACCCGAATCTCTACAATAGTAATACAATACCAACCTATGATGAAATACCGTGTGGTTTTAGTCGGTTAGTATTGATTCCGATATATACATCACCAATATACCTTCCTTTACCCTACACCTAGTTTCACTGAAAAATGCCGCTCTAGTTCCATTAAGTGCGATATGAATTCACCTTAAATCTGTTCCACCAATAAACACCCCCGTGCAACACATCGTCTCAAACATTAATTACGTTCTCTCAAACGTTAAATTACGCAGAGGTGCTGCTCCCACGTGGCTTGCTCCCGCATGCTTGCGAATATACGGTAATGAGACTACACAGTTCTAAATTTATATTTCATGTATTACGATTTATATTCGCATAAAAAATAACATAATCAGAGGCTGTTGGAGCGACTATATCGAGTCTAATGGAAGTGTTAGTAATTTATAACACAAGTTGACTAGGAATTTGACTTGTTAATGTATCTTTATTAATGTCGTCTTAATGACTACTTGGTATACTAGGTACATTTTGGATTGATGAGTAATCAAAAGACGGCGGTAGTATAATTACTAGGGAGAAGAAGCCATATGAATTGCAATCGTGTGATTGCGAGTTCAAATGTATATAATTGGAGAACTGTGGTATCTACAAACAAATGTTTATCAATGGAATACTAATTACTAAAATCACTTTATATATTTTATATCTTCCGACAAGCTGCCAATGAACCCAGCTCGGACGATTTCAAAACTCCAAGTCTTTGATTGTCTTCTGTTTCCTTTTCTCCCAACCCATTTTTCCTTATACAAATTTACCTTCTTCCATCTTTCCCGTCTTAAAATGACTACATTCCCAAGGAGGGTTGGCGTTAGACACTAACCGGCCATAAAAGAGACTAGCCAAAACCTTTTGCAATGTTACAAATTGCGCTGACCCCAATGAAAATTGGAAAAAGGGCAGGAAGACAGCAGGCAGCTTGAAAAATGCACAAAGAGATATACCGGAATTTTGCATTCGGGCAACGAACGGCTGCCATTTCCACGAGGTATCTGTCCCACGGGCACAAGACGTCCCACGCTGCGCTTTGACTTCACCATTTTCAATACAACTAAATATAACTTAAAAAATTGCGCTTGACATCAAGTCTTGGATGTTGTTTTGTAAAAATAAAATAAAAATTCAAGCCGGACGCATTAAGTCTGTACACACCTACTTAAACAGTAGTTTATAGCATCATTTTATTAGATTAAATTTATTAATAAATAGATGTTGCCCACAACTTCGTTGGCATGTAAATTTTGGTCGGGAAGCGTACATTTTTCAAGGATAAAAAATAGCCAATATGCAATTGCAGACTATAAGTAATCTATCCCTGTGCTAAAATTTCATACAGATCCATTCAGCCGTTCTGGCGTGATTGAGTAACGAACATCCATCATTCCAAACTTTCACATTCTAATAATAGTAAGATGTACCTATATTAAAAATAATACTCAGTATATTCGAATTAAACTACAGTAGAATATAGGCGGCTTTATTAGACTAAGGTAATCTCTTACAGGCAATCATAGGACGGAGAGCAAATATTATATTTTAAAAGAATTATAAGTATTTGTTTACCAAAAATATCTTAAAGGTGAAAAATTATTCTGAGAATATGAAGATAAGTCTAATTAACTAACATTAAATCGGTTGTAAAGAATTATTTTCTATTTTTTAATTGACGAATTCTTGTGCAGCTCAAACGTAATTGTAATTTTACCGTAGAAGTATATCATCTAATGACTAACATACATTATATACTTATTTAGTGTTAAGTAGCACATTTACGTACGTACGCACGTATATTTCTATCAAAGAATAATAATAATATCCTGGAACATATTACACATGGCTATCTAGATTTAACAAGGATAAACGTACATAGATAGTTTTTTTTTTTTGCGAATACGTACATATTGTACATAGAAACAACCAGACCAATGCAAACAGACAGTAGGAATCGAAACCACCACCTGTAGCGTGGCTGTCGAATGCACTACCGCCGCGCCACAGACGTCGTCAAAGAAGAAATTAAGGCCCGAAATACAATGACCACCTTAAGAAGACCGCGTTTACAGAGCCGAATCTGGTATAATTCTGTGTTTACGTAATGATGAGTAAGTAATTAGTAAGTCACCTACTGCCGGACTTTCGTTCCTATGGGATACCCCAGTTCCTTGCAATGGATCCACTTGTGACGGCATACGCCGTGGCTTAAAAAACACCTTCTCTGATTGTCAAAATTCGCGGCACAAAATCACATGATTCCGACTCTCTCATAAAATCGCCTACAATCTATATAATAAACTTAATGTTTAATAAACTATCGAAGAATGTTCACAATGGGCTCATTTTAATAAATGACGTGTAATTGGATTCTTTAGCTTTATGACGGCTTTATGACACTATCGTGATATAATAGCCACTGAACAATAAAAGCTATTTGTAGTGTAAATATCGATACTCCTATGGAATATCGACACGCCATAATTTACAATAAGAGTTATAATACATAATGCGAATGCGATGTGTCCCCAACAATGAGCTCATAAATTAATATTTTTTATATTAATTTATGAGCAAACAGTACAGTAATACCCTTAACGGCTACGGTATAAAATCGTATCAATAATAAAATAACTCCCTGAAGAGATCGTACTGGCAACTTTCGCATTTAACTAATCAACATGTCAGCATTTATGCATTCAAATTCAGGTAGCCATATAAAGAAAACATAATATTATTTAATGTACAAAAAAGGTAAAAAAATTGCATAAATTATATTCCTAATGTTAGGTGGAGAGATTCTTCCTTCAGCAACAGAAGGCTAAGAACATAATAGAACATTTATGTGGGTTACACTGAAAGTTTTTAGAATAGACCGATAAGAAAGCCGCCGATGATTTTTTTTATATTTCGTATTAAGAACTTGGGAAGATTCCCAAAGATGTAGATGTTTAATGATTTGAGTATTTCATTACGAAGTGCCAACTGGTTTAATGAGTTTAAACGTGGTCGAAGCAAAGTCACTGATTCTCGAGAAGGACGTCCTACTACGGCGACTACTGAAGATAACGTGAGTGCAATGCGGCTAATGATAGAAGTTGATAGAAGGGTGAACTATCAACAGATTCAGGTAGCTTTAGGCATTGGTATGAGTTCAGTACAAAAAGTCTAGCATGAACATTTAGGCATCAGAAAGCTTTGTACTAGATGGATACCTTATAATTTGACGGAAGATCAAAAACGGCGTCGTTTGATTGGTGCCGCTTAATGCTTGAAAAGTATGACGGAGGTGAGTGTATATGACATCGTCACAGGTGATGAAAGCTGGATAAACTGTTACGAACCCGAAACCAAGAGACAATCTGCGCAATGGATGTTTCCATTCGAAGATTTGCCGACAAAAGTAAAGAAGGGCAGAAGTCGAGGGAAAAAGATGATTGCCTCATTCTTTGGACGGACCATGGTTCCATCACATGCGACGATGCTTAGAAAGGAAGGGAGACTACTTCGAAAAGCAAAAAATATATTAACAGGCTTCTATATCATTCCGTTTTTTATTTTCTAAAAACTTTCAGTGCTACCTCCGTATCTTTTAACTAGGTGGTAATAGGTAGCTTACTACTTGACGTGATACCAAAAGGTAGGTTAAGCGTAATAACTCATTCAATTTGACTCCTTTATACAAGGAAACAACGCTACGAAGGTAGTAAGTGCTACTTTCGTTTGCAAATTAGCGAAGAAATCACAAACAAAAGAGCCTTCTAACTTATTCATGATTTAATGTAATCGTTTAAAAGTTTTTATGTAAGCTTTAATAGGAGTTCCTCTTTTACAAATTATGTTTTATGAAATTTTACAAAGTTGCGTATATCTACAACCTCACGTTCCTTCTCGCTTACAGCCTCTCAGAGGACAGAGTGGGGTTACTAATGGTTATGCTAATTGAAATTAAATGCGTTAATTTTTTTTATTCGAAATTTGGTACGGCTCATTAGTGCTTTTTAAAAATTAATTAAATTCTCATTAATTGACATAGCAAAACACGAAAAATAAGCACACTAAAAAGGTATCAGACGCGGTATGTATGTACTTAATTATTTTTTTTTAATTAAATTAACAACCCGCCTCGGTTTTGCACGGATATCAGAGACATCTTCAACAATCATCATCATATTTCAATCAATTTACACAAAATCTTAACAAATTATACACTTAAACCTTCCTCATGAATCACTCTGTCTGTTAGTGAAAACCGCATGAAAATCCGTTAAGTAGTTTTTCAGTTTATCGCGAACAGACCGACGGGCAGACGCGGCGGGGAACTTTATTTTTTAATATGTAGTGATATTAGTGATAGGTCATGTTAGCATCGCGAAATCGGCACATTTCTTTCTGATAGGCAAAGGTCACTGAATAAAGATATTGCTACGGAGCAGATATGTTTGTAGTCTATATGTAACTTAGGAGTGGTAGACATGGGCTTGCTTAAACTTTCGCTCAGTTAAACTTGTATTCTAGTCTTTGAATTAAGAGAGAAAATCTTAAATAAAATTAACTAGATGTCAGAAGTAGGATTCAGTTTTAAACTGTGATCCAGGCAGTAGTTGTCTGAACGGGTTCTTTTTGGAGCTGTGAAAAATTTTTAAAAATATAAAAATAATCAGATGGTCCCGGACCGTAGGTCGCTATCTAATCACAGAGTGAGAGGTAGCTTGGGTCTCGCACGTCTTTCTCTAGGGGGGTGGAGGGGGAGGGGGTGAAATAAGTTCTTTAAAAAAGAATTGAAAATCCTGCTTCCTTCCCATCGCGCGTAAGCAAAACATATGTAAGTATGCTGCCTACTCTAATGATGACCAGGCCATCTGTACGAGTTTAAGGTTTTCTTCATCACAGGGATGAAAAAGAAAAGATGGTAAAGTCATATCTACTAGTAACGTGGGTTGCAGGTTGCTAGTATTCTTTTAAAAAGAAATAAAATAATAGTAGCCAATAAATCTTTAAATTCTTCAGACATCTAAAGCGGCTTAAGAAGTTCATTTCCAGCATGTATAAAGACTGAAATCAAAAATGCTATTGTTTAAAAATGCGAAGCGAAATTGCGGGCAAAAAACGAAAAATATAGTAGGATGAGCATATTTGTGTGTCCTCTTAAATAGTGATCCATTGAAGGACTGATCGCCTTCATTTCCACGACAATTCGATTCATACGAACGGACGACGCCGAGATTGGTCAATCACCTTCCAGCAATGATTTCCCCAAGAGACTACAGAGAGGGTTTTTTAGGGTCAGCTACATAGATATCAGTATTATATATATATATCTTTATTGGATTGTGTTATCTCACTTAAACCCTAACTTTTTATTGCTTCACAACAAAATATTTTTATTGATTAGTGACTAACCCATTACTACATGCAAGCTTATTGTTACATACAATAAATTAATTCAGCATGTATAATCCTTCGGTGCCAACTTTTTTTGAAAATGAAAAAGCAGAGCAGGAACAACAAGCAATTTATTGACCGCACTAGTCATCCGGTCAAATCAAGTTTCAAATCCCATTTCGTGAAAGACCAATTCGAACGGTGTCAATATAGAGTAACTAGTCCTAGCTTGAAGACACCTTTATACTATAATTTCACGCACCTGAAACTGTTGTCTTGATGCCTAAATCCTTAAAGGATGCGGCAATAGAATAAACCAGCTGAACTAAAATAGAGGTAGCTGATTGATAATAACGTTGTTGTGAACGTTTACTCATTAAATATAACTGTGATTTTATGAAGTTTGTAAATTTAAAAACCTGTTCTGTTTTCTCACAGTGACGTAAATCATGCAATAAATTTAAGAAATTTTATTGCGATCTCAAAAGTTTCTAAACAGTTTCTTAAGCATGTTTTGCTGTTTTAGTACATATTTTAACGTTTATTTAACCGCCTGAGTCATATTTTCGGTCCGGATATCTTAATAAAAGCTGTTCCCGGATCCTTCCTACTTAAGATGCAGTACGGCACACCGTGTGGTTTTAGTCGGTTTGATGCCGACACGCCGCCCCACCGAAAACCCTGGTGGGGTGACGGCCCGAGGGGGTTTCCACACGTACAAAAAAAAAATAGGTTCACCATGAGTACGTATTTAGCAATACACTTCTAGCAAAGCATCCTTTATTATAAGCTTTTATTTGTTTCACTTGTCCCGTTGTCTGTCTGTAATCAAATCTTGCAAGTTAAATTTAACACACTTCCCGGTTCCAGATTGAGCTGAAATTTTGCACGTAGTTGTATATCGCGTGACAATGGAATACTATGATGACATGGAGCTTATCTGATGATGGATCTGGAAGGTGGCCATAGAAACTCTGTAATGAAACGATGCAACCCCATCGAGTTTGGACTCGGTTGATTCATAGTAAATCCCAAATAATAAATACTAAAAAGTAAAAAAATAAATAAAAAATTATATACAAGCTTTTATTACTTGTTAATAAAAAGTACAAAAAATTTAAAAATTATAATAAAAGCGTATTACATTTTGACGGCAAGAGAAATGAAGAAGGTGTAACGCACTTTTATTATTATTTTTAATTTTTTAGTTCTTTTTGTTAACTACTTGTTATAAAAGCTTGTTTTAAAAAAAATCCTTTATTTTTATTAACAGTTATTACTCTACTGGAAAAATGTTTTTGTATGAAGGCTATATCGTTGTAATCGCAGAAAAGGACTAATACGTGATCTCAATCAAATTTATTTTTTTTCCATTTAGGTTACAAAGTACTACATTCAATAAAAGTCATTAGAATGAATGTAAAAAATAGTTTCTTGGTCTTAATAAAGTGCTGGAATATAATACACTGAGAAAATAAACGAGCATATTATAACAAAGCCCTCCAAATCGTTTAAAAGTAATGACATTCACAAAGAGTATCTTAGAACACCGTTATTCCTTTACAAATTCAGTACAGCGATCGATTGCGATACTATAATAAATAGCCAATAATTAAAGAGAGCGCTGTGTTTTACCGGCAGATAGCAGCAAAGTACCAGATACCGTAATGACCCATTTGCGATAAATATCCGACGTGAAGCGAAATTCAAAAGGTAGGGAAATTGAGTCCCCGTTGATGTGCTTTACTGGGAATTACTGCACCTTACTAAGCTTTACCACCGTCGGCGCCACATCGTCGCTGGTAAAGACAAATTATACAGGCTGGCTTTAACTTAGATGAGTTAGTTAAGGTTTGAGTTTTATAAGCGAAAGACAAGAAATACATAATGTATTTATAGCGTTGTGTTATGACCAAAATAAATAAAATTCTTTGTACTTCGTTTCAGAAAACAAGTATTATTTATTTTCTTAGATTATAACGATATAGCATTCCACTGCATAAGCAACGATATAGCCCTAAGCCACTTAGGGTAAGTGCAGTGTCAGCTCTCCTCTACTTTATTCTCTACTTCCCGGTAAATACCTTTAAAAACTTTAATAAGTTATAAAACATGCTTTGTAAATCGATCGCATATCGCTTATCACTTCTACGTCAGTCATACCTGCAAATATCGCGCACAACCGAATTAAATTCTCGTCTCAGTTACAAGCTAGTGGCTGTAGCGAATAAATTAATGCCTTCGAAACATTATGAGTGATGTCTCAGCTAAGCAACGCTAATGGCGCGCCTGTTTATCTGCGGGACTTATCGGGACATTACCCTCTGTACTTTATCTTGGTTATTTGTGCAGGTGTAATGGATGAAGACGTTAGATGTACGAAGGAGGTAAAGACATTAAAATGTTGTACTCTATATGGATTTAGTGAATGTAGATTAGTTAATAAACTAATTTATCTTTTTAATTACCTGTGGATTATATTTGTTCATCTCTATAGCTTAGTGCTTCTAACTCATTGTGCTCTTCAAATGTCAGAAAATATTTACTTCATATTTTATTTTATCAAATATTTTATTAGTTATGATAAAAACAACTTTGATACAAATAATTTTATACAATAAGCACTAACAGTACCTACTTAGCGTGAGTTTTGATTTTTTGGAACACTTTCAATAATTTTTCGAATACAGAGAAAGAGCGTGTTATTTAAAAGCGAACTGTGCGTGCAATTTGAAAATAGGTTGCCCAAGTTTCCTTTAGAGCAAGGTTTAAGAAAACTTGAATTATAGCAACAGTGTTAGTGAACAGCGAGTTACCGATAGTGACAAATTGAACTAGTTTATTTGCTCCCCGCAGCTGCTGTAACATTATTCTAAATTAGGTTACTTTGCTGTTATAAATGTTTGAGTAACGACCTTGAACTCTTAGACTAGTTTTTACCTATGCGGTGTTGGGTCTTTGCTTGTATTTTTATTTTGTTAGTGGCACTAAACTTATATATAACTTTTGACGTTAAACTTTTTCAGTGTGTTACATACAGTGCTGTGGAAGTGTTATTTTTTTCTTTAAAACAGATTTATTTTTCTCATCATCTATTTATACAAGTTAATAGGATTCCGTAACTCGAAAACAAGAAAGGAACCCTTATGGGATCACTTCGATGTCCGTGTGTCTATTTGTTTGTCTGTCAAGACATCAAGTTGAAATTAACATCAAATACTTATGTCGGTCCCATTAAAGCTGTAAAAAAATAAGCTTCTGAAATTTGGGGAGAAGAAAGGTCTCACAGCCCAAGTGAAGGGAAAAATCCGAAAGTCGTTAAATTCGATATCACTTAAAAAAATATGTCTAGCGATTACAAATTTCTATTTTGCTCTTGACAAATTTACTGTGACATATCGATGTAAGTCCCCCTTACTTTTAGTATGGTATTTTTAAAACGCCAAAGTTTGTTTTAAATCCGACTTATATAAGTTTGTACGGAACCCTCGGTGCGCGAGTCTGACTGACAAAAATACTGGACAAGTGTCCAGTATTTTTTTTAGTAAGCGATTCTCGTTCGATGTCATCCTGAACTACGTATCGTAAAACAGATTCTTGTATGCCAGCAGGTACACCACACTATTTAGGGCTGTTCTCTAGCAATTTTTTTCTACAAATCTGCGATTCCTAAGTTTAAAAATTAAACAAAACTGGCTTTGCCCGCAAATTTTGTTAATAATTCAGGGAACAGTATTATTTTGTCAATAATTCAGGGAACAGTACTATTTTCATGGGAACAGTGGTCACAGTGGGAGAGCCATGCTCACAGTGGGAGAGTCATGCTCACAGTGAGAGAGCCATGTTCACAGTGGGAGAGTCATGCTCACAGTGGTAGAGCCATGTTCACAGTGGGAGAGCCATGCTCACAGTGGGAGAGCCATGCTTCGGCACGTATGGGCCGGTTCGACTGGAATGATACCACTGCCTCACAGAAAACCGGCAGTGAAGCAATGCTTGCATTGCTTTTCACCGACTGAGTGAGGTTACCGGTGGCCCTAACCCTTCCCTCTTCCTCTCTTTCTTCCTCGTCCTTTATTCCCCCCTTCCCTTACTCCCACCTTCAAATACTCCCACCTTAAAGGGTCACAACGGACTTTAGACTTTTGAGTTGGAGGTGCTCATGGGCGGCGGTAGTCATTTACCATCAGGTGACCCGTCTGCAAAAAAAAATCGGAATAAAAGTTAGGTACCCTATGTTCTTTCTGTACTCCTGACAATGTGTATCAAAATTTTACTATGCATCGAGGACCGGTTGGAAGGCGTAACAAACTACCTAACTATTATCAGAAAAAAATATTATTCCCCCAATGAAACTGATGGGTTCATTTTCCTAAAACTGGAACCCAAAAAAGAAACTATAATTTACTGAAAATATAACAGAATAAGTCTCGGCTAACCGTGAACAAGTTTTTACAAAAACGTATTCGTAGAAAATATAAAAAATTCTAAAATAAAAACCATTGCAAACTTCGTTTCAAGAAACTACCAATAAAAAAGCCATAGTTATAAGAATTTAAGTTATTAATGTTGCCTTCAAACCGTGGCCTTTTGTTAGTCCAAACTATTTCAGTTCAGATGATTGAGTGTTACTAGTTAAATAATAGATAAATAGACATATACTTTATTGAACACCAAATACAATAGTTTAAATTTGACATGTTGCGATTTCAGTATTTCTTGTCCGAAAACTAGTTTTTATTTAAAATGCTCATTATTATCTTTAAGTGTATTTGGAAGCAACTCAGTAATAAGAGCTTTTGGGCATGTCTATCTTAGACTAGGCAAATACATACACATAAATATATTAGTACTACATTTTTAAGGGTCATTGATTATGTTTAGGTTGATAATGTCAATACTTTTACATTCGGACTTTTACATAGTCGACTATTCTTACCAGATATTTGATTCCCCAATATCATTGTACCAATGGCGCATTGACGGGAGGGACCTGAGACCTGTTCGTCGCAGAATCAAGGCGCAGCGGTTCTAGCTACACCAGGTGCTCATGGCTCTGTTTAAGGAACGAATTAAGAAACCGAGTGCACGGCACATCACGGTTGTGACGGTAAGACCAGTCATTGAGGATTGGCTGAAGAAAAGACATAGTGCTGTCTCTTATCTGATGACACAGGTACTCGTACAAGGCGGCTTCGGGAAGTACCTGTGTAGAATAGGCCGGAAGCTAATGTCTGTGTACCACCAGTGCAGAGACTGGTATGATGATACCATTTTAGAACATTTACAACAAAATGTAGATTACAACAAAATATCTCGAACTCTTTAAGATCATCCTTAATTCGCTCCTAGTAACGAGTACTCCTTATTCGCAAGTTGAATGAATCCATTTAAACGAAGTGGAATTGAGAAGACGAAAGTGTATACTAGCTGCCTATAGTAAGAATGACTTCGGGAAACCTTCCCGGACAACCTCTACGTCGGGTAATTTAATGCCTTTAATTAAATAAGTACATGAAGCCATTGTCTTTATTTGTTGCTAAATCGTAATTCAGTTTGTACATGTATGATTAATTAATGATAATCTTGTGACAGGAACTACCAGCGTAAAAAATTCTTAGGCCTAAATATTTAGTTGCACATGTGGGATCGATTGGGACTTTTCACAATTTCATAATAATGGTATCCCTAATTTTCATGTAAATTTTTAGCATCTTGGGAATTTATGCAAGGGTGAATGTCTATTTTGACCGGACTACACATGCTATCTGTTACATTCATGACATATATGAAACACACACATGCCTGCGTATATAAATTTACCACACTAACAATAAAATTATAATTCAGGTATAACGCGGGAACAGTAACAGTTATTTTTTTGGATGGAAGGTGTCCTATCTCCTTTTCCCCTGGCTATGTGTATACAACATTTCATGATGATTGGATAAGTAATAAAGTAAAGTAAAAAATTAATGATTAGGCATTATTGAGTCTATAACTGCTCAAAATCGTCTATTAAAGTTGTCGTGCACTACATTCTCAAACCAAAGTGCAGTTTCGTCGTTCCAAATCGTATACCAAATCAAAAAAATTTAATCAAACAATAGGCCTTTAATAGCGATGTATAAAGAACACAGTGGTCATCTCTTTAAATAATCACGATTACATTTCTCTTAATTCAACATTACATCAGTACGTTCATAAATTAGGAGTGGAACGGAGGCGCTCAACTGTCGCCAGTGATTTAGTACTGTTCAATAATAAATTAATTCTAGCGGGACCACTCCACGTCTCGCAGACCACTCGCAGCAAGTAATTCTATTTGCGAGAACTGTTCAACAAAAACGGACCCCCTCGCTTCTCTCACTGTTATACGAATAAGCCAGTTTCCTATTACGTAAATACTTCGTTACTAAGTATTTTTCGAATGCCTATTGCTAGTAGCTTTTAGTCAGTTATGTATCGTTAAGTTTCTGTAGTTTGGTTAGATACATAGATAGAAAACACTTTATTTGTACACCAGTCTTACAGTAGAAGTATCATACATACATTTTTCATACAGATGTACAAAGGGCGGCCTTATTGCAAAATGCAATCTCTTCCAGGCAACCTTAGGATGGATCAATGTGTTTCGGAGAGACAGTTCTAGTTGGAGGTGCATTTAAAAAATTTTAAGAAAACTATAATTACCATAACTTAATCAATATACAGATATCAAGTATATTTAGTCTACTTATGCATACTAATACAAACCATACATAAACATATAATATATACTTAAGTCTATTATATAACATACATGCATATATACATATTTTCACACAACAGACTTTAATAAGGAAATGATTAAACTAAAGTGATAAATAATATTCATGAACCATTTTCTTAAAAATTGTTTTTGATTGCGCTCGCCTAATGGTGACTGGCAACGCATTCCACAAACGTACAGCTTCAACAGTAAAGGATTGGTCATAAAATTTTTGTGTAATGTAGTGGGATCTCCAGTCTCAAATCCTCTGATGGCCTCAAAGATTTTTCATGTGTATCATGAAGGAACTTGAACCGTTCTTTGAGATAAATAGGAGCCTTAGGATTGAATAAGATATTGTAAAGAAAACTGAGTATGTGAGTATTCCGGCGAGAACAAATTGGAAGCCACTTGAGCTTTTGACGGAATTCAGAAAAGTGATTATATTTTCGTAGCCCAAATATGAATACGCTGTCGGCGACCAGACAGGTAACTATGAAACTAATCCTTGAAGATATGTTAAGAGATTATAGTATACGAAGCACAATGGGAAAATCTACAGTATTGAATGCGTTGCTAAAATCCAGTAAGAAAAGTACTGAAATATTTCCACTATCCATGCCTAGTCTGATATCGTCCACAATGTAAACTAATGCAGAAGTAGTGCTGTAACCAGGACGAAAGCCAGATTGGAAAGGGTTCAGTAAAGAATTTTTTGGAGAGAAAGTTACTTAATTGAAAATGGATAAGACGTTGGAGGACTTTGGATAGGAAAGGTAAAATAGAGATTGGACGGTAATCAAAAAATTAAGAGGGTTTTACTTTTTAAGATAGAGGAATAAGTTGTGCATCTTTCCACGCAGTTGGAAAGACACCACTTGACAGGGAGTGATTTAAAATATTGCAAAGGATGGGAAGGATGTTGTCAAGGATAGGGAGAATCATATTTCGACTAATACAGTCGCTTCCGCTACTGCATTTGACAAGATTGCTAGTATAGTGTTTTTAACATCACAAGCAGACAGCTGATCAAAGAAAAAAGTTTATAGTCGGGAGCTGGTGGAGAAGAGATATATCTAAGAATATTAGCTTTAATTGTCTCATTAAAGTTAGACGAAGTACAGAAATGTCTATTAATGTCGCCTTCCAATAATCAAGAAACGATACGTTTTGCTTACTGACAGAAAAAATGTTTGTTGAAACTTCAAGGAAATTTTACCGTCCGTAAGCAAAACGAATCGTTTCTTGATTATTGGAAAGCGGCATAAGTGAATCGATATCAATATTCTTAGTCTTGGCGCGACTTTCCAACTCCCAATGTTCTCAGAAATTTTCAGACATTGGCTGGATCTCCGTTTCTACGAATGACTGGATATATTGGCGTTGAGCACTTCTACACATATTATTGCAGTGATTTCTCAGGGATAAATATTTTTTCCAGTTAGTGTCCGTGGGTCGACACTTGTATTTGTTTTTTGCTGCACAGTTTTTGGTCATAATCTGCTGTATCTCGTCGGTAAGCCATGGAACTGGTAAATGCTTTATTATAGTACATCGCAAGGGCGCATGCAAGTTATAAGCTGTAACTAATTTTCAGAGAAAATTTGGACTTTCTCATTAACACACTGCGAGTTTAATAGATCTGATCAATGAATGTTACCGGCATCCTCTTTAAGTTTGACAGTATTCATTGTACTAAAATTGCGTTGCACAAGAATTCTCGACTTTGCCTTGGGTGGGCGGATAGGTAAAATACAAATATCAAATCATGCTAGGAAAATGCATCAGCTGGATATTGAACATAGACCATAGAGAGATAGATTACTGCTTTGTACTACATTACGCAGTGAAGAGGAGCGACAGTCATTTTTAGTAAGCAAGTATTGAAGTCGCCCATTACAATTGTATCACTATAAGAAGCAGATAGAGTTTCTAAAATGTTAACAAAAGATTATGGTTGGTTATTCAGGGTACGGAAAGTTCAGGGTATATATTATTTACCAATTAACAAAAATCAATTTCAGTGTTGACGTACTTCATAATCCATTAAGATATTAGAGACTGGATTTTGTAACAGTTATGGTGGAGCACATCAGAAGTCGAGAGAGAATGGATATAAAATATAAATATAAATAATACAACAGAACAGTTTTTATATAAAACATAACAAGTTTAATCATGCGGTTATTTTTATACAATAATAATTTATTAACACAAATATAATAATAATTTATTAACACAACCTTCCACACGGTTAGTTGTCATGTTAGCTTCACGACAAAAGTGTACAAATAATAAAGTTATGTATGATGAAAGCACGAAAATTTAAGTTCAAATGAGTTTAAGCTCTTGATATATAAATAAATAGGTAAGGAAGGATTTTAGGTATCATAGAAGCCTATTCCGTAGAAGTTTATTGGAATATGTTTAGTTAATATCTGAAAATACACATTGTGTACACAATGTAATACAGCTAATATGTCAAATTCAGTTTGCGAACCCTGTTCCTTCTGCTTTACTTTAACCATTGAACATACTGTAAAGTACTTGCAGAATAAATTATTCAAAATACTATAATCCGTATTTTTCGCAGACAGAATACATTCTCCAGATTTCAAGGCTATGTGTCTGATGAAAGACAGTCGTTGAAATATTAATCGCCGGATTAGTTTTACAATAAGCCGATCAAAACAGAGTTTTAACTCCGCACATGGGTTTCAGGATAGTCTTTGCCTAACTCTATTTGCACTTGCTTACAACATAATGGTCTTTAGTTGGTCAAACATTGAAAACTGTTGAAGTGTTTACAGCAGTTGTTAATCGCTTAATTGCCAAAAGAAATATAACAGTCATTTAATGTTTAATAGAAACTATCATAAATAGGTATCTAAACTTCAGACAAAAATGAATAATACAGAATGGGCCACAATACTGACTATGAGTCATGGCCATTGCAACCTAGAAGAAACGTCAGGCAATTCATAGGTATTTAAACATATTACGTGATCGCGTTAGTTCGAAATCGAAAGTTTAAAAGATAGCATGGAATATCACCTCTGCGAGAAATCAATTTTTTCGGAAATATTTCTTGACTACCAGTTTGAGTAGTATATATGTGAGTCACGTTTGACGTATGGCATGTTGCTCCATCAAGGTGTTGCTCCTGCTATTATAATAATATCCTTCAAATTCATGTATTTGTGGTATCAAATACTCCGCAACATCCTCACGCTTCATTCCGCTGAATTCAGATTTCTAATTCCTTGATTATTTTTACAGTAATACGGACCAATTATGTCGTTGTTCATAATTATGGCAGCCCATACTGTTATTTCGGATGAACGAAGAGACTTTTAACTCCAATGACGATAGAATCGTTGTTTTCGTGAAATTGTTTCACACAAAACGTCACTGTTGTCCCGTGAAGCGCTCCATCGTGCCTATAATTTCATGAAGCGACGACGCATAGTTTTTTTACGGTTTTCAATAAATTTAGTATTGTTATTTGCAAAAATTGTTGACATAAAAATCCTACAAATTAATCTTAAGTGGAATTAAAAAATCTTGGCAACTACGAATTATTTCAAGCCTTGGTCTATATATAGCCTTTAATTTGTTTCGTCGTCAATTTCATCCGAACGTTTATCAATAAAACAATAGGAATCCTTGAGAAGACCTAAGAAACTCCAAACTTGTCGTTGAATCCGAGCGCTCAATTTTAATTAACGTTTTTTCATGAAAATACTTGGTAAAAATGCAATGAATTCAATTAACTAAGTTTTATAATTGTTTTGTATATATGTATTTGGATCAAATTAAGTATAAATTCGCATCAAAATTCATCAATTTGGTTTAAAGATGGGTTTGAGTATTTTTTACGACATCGCAAAGGCAAACAAACATAACAAACATAACGTAATCTTTCAGTGTCCATGAATAAAGAAATACAGAATTCAATCATGGATGCTTATCAGCTCTGGTTTGTTTTCTCTTATAGGTTTGTACCTACATACACCATTATCAATAGTAAACTCATTTTCATTATAATGTAAGAGTTAAATTACCAAGAAAACATTCTTTAATTTAATTATGTATCAGCAATATTCACATTTATTAGTTAAAGCATCAGTGCTTAAAAAGGACAAATATCACAAACGCTCAAAGATAAAACAACTATAAAGAGAAAATGGTCCATTAGAGTAACTTTTACGTCAGTGGATTAGCTACGATAATGAGTGCTGTGTACATTTACGAAACTGAAAGGATTGCATTTTATATGTATATTTAAAATTCTCCATCTCTGACATAAGCAAGCAAGCAGTAAGCACTACCTCGAACAGGCAGAGCGATGATGGAGCACAATTTACCAAAATCTTGACATAGAACTTAGGCCTCTTCCATGTTCATCAGACCCTTTCATACACATTTCGTTCTAATGATCCTAAAGTATCCTGGCAACTGGCGCTCGACGACAAAACAATTAGAGGAATGAAATTGGATCGTCTTATCATTGGTAGATTAGTTTCCGAGAGTACTCCAGAGGGACGGTGGCGTTCACTCCGACTTATTGATTAATGTCTAGTATATACTTAGAAATTTAACAACTCAGATCATTATCATCTTCCTGACATTTTCCCAATTTTCATTATGGTCGATGCAATGTAACAATCCATAAGGTTTTGGCTGGTTTATTTTATCGCCGGCTGACTGTCTGAAGAAGGTAAATTTGTATAAGGAAAAATGGGTAGAGAGAGGAATCTAAGGTCGGATAGGGAACGGGACTGAGACTGCAGTAGCTCGCAGAGGTCGGGTCATGTACGACCGTTGTCAGGGTCGGGTACCTGAATGTCCTGTATTTCCTATGACTGGAGAGGTCACTATCATAGGCACACCAGCTGGCACATATAGTTTCAAAAAAAACTTCCTTTGCACCAGATTGTAGGTATTCGTTTCTGATGTATATACTATGCCATAATAATAATATTCTTTGTCCGAAACAGATGCGCAAACTAGATAATTACTTGTGTTTTAGTTAATAAACATACATCATCCTTTTTACAATTTCGAACAATATTACGAGTTTGACAATTTATTGATCGTGGGAGAGCCATGCTTCAGCACGTATGGGCCGGTTCAACCGAAATGATACCACGGCACAGAAAACCGGCAGTGAAGCAATGCTTGCATTGCTTTTCGCATAGTGAGTGAGGTTACCGAAGGCCTTAAACCTTCCCTCTCCCTATCTCCCTCCTCGCCCCCTATTTCCCCTTCCCCTACTCCCCCCTTAAAGGCTGGCAACACACTTGTGACTCTTTGAATTGCAGGTGCTTATGGGCAGCGGTAGCTATTTACGTTCAGGGGACCAGTCCGCTCGTTTGCCCCCTATACCAAAAAAAAAAAAAATTATGTAATACAACACGATACGTACGAATTATGTTTTTTGGTGATGTACATTGATTTGTATATCGTCGATTTATATTTATAATATTATGAGAGCACGATTATAAAAACCGATGCGCGATGGTGTGAAAATGTAGAAAACATAGACTGTACAATCCAAATGATAAAACTCTTACTGTGTCTTGACATTATTTCTGTAGAAAATTGTGTAAGCTAATAAAAAGCAAAAACTTGAATACTCGATTAGTGATCGAACACGTGACTCAAGGAAGCTCAAGGACTTTTTCCCTACTGCCCGTGAGTGCAAAGAAACGTGTTAATCTCCAGAATTATTCGCATTTGTGTTGTGTCGGTGTAATGTATTCATGTTATGTAGATACTTTTCTGTCTCTTTTTTCAAATATTTTTAGTTTGTTGTTATTCAATTGGGGTGATCAGGTTTAAGACAGAGACAGATAACAATCTGGGAGAGTGGTCTGTTGTATAAACCATTTTCATCGCCTTGATCGACGACCTAGTTAAAAAACCCTGATGAAGAGCGATGTATAAATAATAATACCTAATAATAAATCATTCATTGCTTGAAACACGTAGTAGTACAATGATGATAATGAAATTAAATAGTGTTCAACATGTTTCGTAGATTCCCTGCATGCAACATTTTGTGGTTCAAATATGAATTCTAATTCTCGTATTGAACGTAAATTTATAAAATGAATTAAATATTATATAAGTCAAACAATAAACAATACAATTAATATCGAATCAAGAATATCAAACGTCAAATAGCCCACGGCAGGCATACATGCAAGAACAAAATTGTATTTAACCTACGAATATATAACCAAAAAATTGTGTGTATTATAAAATGACGTCATTGCATCATTCGCCATTTAATAAATTTCACATTTGGGACAAGGCAGAAACAAACGGTTTCAAAAAATAGGTGCCAGGTAGGAATCAGGCTTTTAAATTCATTAATTATAAATATAATATTTCAGTAAGGGTTTATTTGCATAGGTTGTTGAGAACAGATTTAAATACCTCTATGAACAACGTTGAAAACATAATTTATTTACTCAGCAATTTTCATCTTACAAACTCTTAATGTTGTAGAAATATCGTTTGCACAAAGTTCACAAACATTGATCCAGTTCAGTTTCTAAGCCAAGTTCTGAACTAAAATATGGTGCAACTTGTGTTATTGTATGTAGTTTGCTAATACTTTTATTTCTTTTTAAATTGCTTGACTTAACAACCCACCAACAACTATTTTTGCCTGAGGCTTCACTCGCGTCAATATAGATTTTGTTAAACATTTCAGGTATCCCTTAGAAACAATACTTTTTTCCGTATTAAAGCTACCGTATGTTCTAATATGTACCCCTGTCCATGTGTTTGCAAAATATCATGATGATTGGTCAAATAGTTAAGGCGTTAAATCATAACAAATAAATGACCATCACCATTTATAACATTAGTTAACATAAGCATTTACAGCTTGTACTAGGGCTCTGCTCAATATGAATTCAAAGTGTTCAAATTCAAACTGAGAATTTAAAATAAAACGTTCTGTCAGTCTTTAAAAAAACTACCATATTAATATATTTGCATTTGCCCCGGTCAATATACGTATTAGGTTGTGAATCTATGAAGTTGGCATTTTATATCGAAAAGTAAAACGATTTTTCTGATGAAATTATAAACTTAATTATTCAAAGTATATTTCACCATTTTGTGCTTTACTCCATTCATGTGGTATCCACTTTTCTAGCTTTATCACTTTTCCAATTTAAGTGAATTAAAATTGTTTTAACACTTACACCAAAGCCTGCCGCTAATTCTGATGTGGTTTGCGATGGATCCGCTTCTACAATCCCTTTTAAATAATTGTCAACTAGGGTCTTCGGACGTCCAAGAGGTTTCTGTAGGTTAAAATTTCGTTTCGTCAAACGTTGGAAACAAAAGCGTTCCGCGTTTTTATTTTTATTTTATTATTATTATTTTTTTTAACAGTAGCTTCCCCATACACATCACTAATCTTTCTAGTTGTTTCGGCAGCGCTAGTGCTACGGTGGAACTAGAATTCATAATTAACGCAATATTTTAAGTTTTCAATATTGTGAACAAAATAATGACAAAGAAAAATGAAATGGCGCGAAAACAAACGAATCACTAAATTCGAAACATACACCTTTTCTGTAGTTATTCTAAACTGAAAGTGTTATGCGAACTCGTATGTCTTGTCTCGTATGTATAGGATTTATTTGAAAATGATTGATTGATTGATTTGTTATTATTTGTTGATATTTATGACATTTGACACTTATATTTGACTAGTATTTATGATTTTCAAATAAGTTTCTCATATGCGGATATAGATATTCATCAAATAAAATCAATATGTGCGTATAGACGCGCACACCTCATCATGCACATGTGGAAAGCAGCTCAGGGTCATGGGTAGAGTGAGTTGAGTGGCTGCCAGATGGCAAGAGGCGCCAAATGCAAAAAAAAATAAAATTCCAGCGGAAAATAATATGTTGATGATGGCTTTTAAGTGGCGCTGGGATGCACCTAACCTTTAAATAGTTATTACAATATCTAAATAAGTTACAGATTATATTATTGAGTGAATTTAAATGAACACCAATAGTGGTAAGAACTTTATGTTGCTAAAAAAATGCTAAAGAAGCTATAGTAAAATAATGAAAGCTACTTAAACTAATTTAAATCCAATCTAAGTTTTGATTTACAACAACAGTCGAATTTTCAAAATTGTATAAATTATAAATTTAACATTTATTGAACATAAAACTGAAAGATAATTAGGTGTATGAAGTAAAAAAAATGGATACTGAAATATACGGCGTGAACCCACTCCTAACACAAGCACTTAGCTTAGCTGGAGGGGTTAACAAGAATACTAGTAATGTGTGACGCACGTTACTAGTATTCTTTTTTAAAAATTATCAAAAAAAAAAAAATATCATATATTGCAGCACCCATTTTTTCAAGACCGGCCCTGGTGGGATGATGGAATCCGCTAATGTGATATTGCGTTCTCCTCCGCCTCTTTTTGCGAAGAGGTGATGGGGGAACGGGAGATGTCCCGCAGAAGATGAACCAAGCGCCGGAGAGAGCAAGTCCATCTCTGGCCTCCATGAGCGCTTGCCTGGGGGCAGGGTTATCCGTGGAAGCAAGCCCGAGTCACCTCTCTGACTGACAAGGGGGCAAGATACCCCTTACGTTATAATAAAAAGCATGATTTTGCGTTAAAGGACATTGTGCTGCGTCCATACTTCATTCGCCCCAGAACCAACAGCAATAAAAAAATACTTGTTATATTTGAAATCATGTATGAATTCCTAGACATTTTATTTAAAACACAGACTAGCGGGTAAAACGCAGAATTGCAAAATATATATTAGATTTTGAGGTTATGTTGGAATCACTAATTCATTATTCGTTATATATTTTAATTGCCGTGATCGGATTTCCAGTCTTTAAAATACTTTTTACAGATATGGAGACAATAAATAGCAATTTATAAATACGGTAAGTGTTTATAGATACTTGTTGAAAGGTGTACAACCTACAGAACAAAGACACGTTCATCAAAGAAAGATTTGCAGTGCCTCAATCTTAGCAGTAAGGGTTACTAACCACGAGACTAACGAGTTCGTCCTATTACCTATATCATTTATGTTAGTATTTCTCTGTGTAGGTATGTGCATTTTATAAATAAAAAATACAAAACATTAGTTTACAATCTTATTTATTCGTATTCGACAATCTGGTTATATATAATAATTGTGATCTCTGAAGAGCCTCACAAATAATACCAAGGGAACCTCTTGCTGACTGGTGCTATGGCAAAGCTCAAATATGCATCTTCTGTGTGTATACGATGCTCTAGAAAGTTTGGCAAGTTTATTCTTCAAACATGCTGTGGAATTGGATTAACTTCCAATTCAGGTGACATGGCATCCCTAGCTGCTGTTTTCGCTCTTTTGAAGCATCTATGACAAAGTGCATCTAGTCTCTTGGGCCAAAGTTCTACATGCAGTGCATATAAAGATCATGAGCTTGCACCTGAAAAAAAAGTAAATTGTTCACTTACAATTATTATGTAGTAATAATAATTTATTTATCTCATAAATGTTATGTAGCCATAATCCAAATAATATTATGCTTTTTCTGTTATGTTAGTAACGCAAAATATTGATGTATATGATCGAAAACTTCGGTTATCATAATGTGCTTACCAAACGCAGAGCGGCTCATTGTTGTATACAGAGAAGAATTTGCTTATCTTGTGAAACCATGGAAATACCAGCAGATCCGCAATTAGCACAATATACACAGTCCATTTCGAATGCTTAGGTCGTATATCCGTTATCAAAACCAGGTTATCATGAAAATAATACACAAAGTCCAGAACACACAGCCAGATTATGTCGATATTGCCAGTAATCAAAGTCCGTTAGAATAGCCGAGTAATAAAATAAATATCCAAAATATCAGAGGGAAACAAAAGTACACACCAAAATATTGAAGTAACAATTAGGGATGGGAATTGATAATATTGATTGTGACAAAAATCGATTTCGATTTCGTGCAAAAGTCCTAAATAAATGTAAATCGATAATATAGATTTCGTGAAAAATTAATTTCGATCTTGCCCAATGGTGCCGATTCTATTGTACACTCGACTAAACTAAAACCTGACTTAATTTCTTCATATGAAATCAACCTAGTCTTCTTCGTAATAAGGTCTATTTGTTACTAGCATCTATTTCTCAGCGCCGCTAAATTTCAATAAAACCTGTCAACGTATACTCAACTTTATTTCCACGCAGCGAGAGTCTTCATTTATTCAAACGCTGTATAATTGCCGTATAAAAACTTGTTCAAAACGAACCAGGGTGGCGTGTTTTTAATCTACACCTACGAAGACGCTTACTAAAAACACAGAGCAAAAGAGATGGCATTCAACGGATAGCGGCTCTCGCTACGTGGTATTAAAGTTTATTTATGCGTATCAGACCTTAGTCGACAAATAAATTGCTTATTTCGATAGCGACATATGTTACCTACTTGTTTCAATTTGAAATAAGACCTTGTTTCTAAGTGTACAAGGTTTACTTCTTATACGAAGAAAATTTTGTGAATTTTAATTTAGCGAGTGAAGTAACAGAATTGGGGCCAATTTCATAGATATGGATAATTTAATTTAATTATGGTATTTATTTATTTGTTAGGTAAAAAATAAGTATGTTAATCAATAATATTGATTGTGTGACAATCGATTCCGAAATTAGCCATAATCATAATAACATAATATTGAATTGTAGTGTTTGTTTGTTTTGGACTCCTCTTTTATAAAACTTTTAAGTATGTACCTAAAGTCTAAAAAATGCTATTTCATTAAAATAATATACGATAGCTATTTTCATAACGATGCTATTGATATTTCGGAATTTTTAAATTAGTTATGTACTTATATGTAAGCAATTTAATCGCTATTCTTAAATCTAGTAGTTATGTGTTAGCTTTAATTACGTAATCAGAACCACAATTGAATTATAGGTATAATAAGACGATTACATTTATTAGTAATCGATTTCTTTTAGTTTTATTAGGATTGAGTAGCGCATCCTTAGCCGGTTGACATTGGTTGAAAATGTAGGCAAATAAAAATAGTTACAGTATTCTTAATTATTAATTTAAATTTCCCGCTAGTCTGCTTGATAAAAATATTTGCCTGTAATTCGTTAAAATAGATAAATAATTATGGTGTAAGCCACATGTTTGTCGATTCTGGGGCGAGATTCGGCAATGACCTTTGACACATTGAAAGATTACCCAATTTGAGGCCCAAAAAATTCCAAAAGCATTATTGGTCAGCTGTAGTTAACAGTTTCACATTTGCAGTCTGAAAATTTTGATTTACGCTTATTTTTCTGGGGGGACATGTTTACTTTCACAAAAATATCCTGTCCTGCAAAAATATTTCAATTAATTACAATTCACATCAAAAATCCTTTCAGGCATTTCATGTCAATAAACATATTTTTATTGTTTATACCCTAACGTGTTTTATGTATGAATAATAATCAAAAGTCATTTACTTACAGTATTATTGATAACTGGACAGGTAGACAACACTATTGTGTATATTATTATTACAATTGAGGTATTGATTATAGATAATGTTCAAAGAATCGCCTTTGTTGGTATTAAATAATACTGTGTATTTTGTTACGTTAATAAATTATAAATTAAATTCAATTGTCAACGATTCTTGGAAAGAATTCGACTTATTTACCCGCATACTCGTACCTTTTGTGTCATCTATATTTATGAAATACGCCATTTATATCCTTTGTAATAAATTACAATTTAGTGTCAGTCCATTGATGAATTCCCCGCGTCACCGCCTACCAAACAATTGAGATTAATTCCTTAAGTACTGTCTTATGTCGTTCCCTTCTGAATTTATCCGAAAACTTTCGCACCACTTTATATTACTCCTACTTGGGTTAGATAAACAGTGTTGCTGTCCTTTCAATAAAGATTTATTACTCAATACTCAATACGTTTATTGCACACTATTATGTTATAAGTTGTTCGGTATCGGTATGATACCGATACGTTATAATACCGACAACAAATACGTTATAATAAGGTATTTCAGTTCATTATAAACCCTGTTGGACGCGGTTGCGTAGGAGAGAGGATGAAGTTATTATTCATATTATGTTTTTTTTTCTGGTTTATTTTTGGTTATTGTTATTGTCATTATGCAAATAAAATTATTAAATTCAACTTTCATTCAAATATGAAAATATTTTTAGCTCTTTTTTTTTGTTTTATTATCTTATTATATAATTAAGGTTGTTTTCGTTATTATTGACTAGTTATTACTAGTAGTAGTGTCTAACTATTTAAATTATTATTATATTAACATTTTATTTATGGGCTAGGGTTACGTTATTGTCATTTAAATATTCTGGTAATGTATATTTGTATTGTATAATATATGCTTCATTAACTAATATCTGTTTTAATATCTGTGGGAATTTAGTATCGCTTTCTTCATTTTTAATGTGATCTGGGAACTTGTTATACATTTTTATTCAGATAACAAATGGACCGGTAGAATGCATAGATAATTTAGAAGTAGGGAGGTTTAATCTGTTTTTATGTCGTAGCGAATATTTTGTTGTTATGTCTTCTCTTTTATTGTAAAATTCTGGGTATTTGCGGACAAATTTACATATTTCTAAAACATAATTATATACAAGGTGAAAATAAGGTTTGATCTATGTTTACAGTATCCTAATTAACTCTTTTGAACGGTGGCCAAGGCAGTTTGCATATCAGTGATTTCTTTAATCTCTGGACGAGGGTATGAAAACCGTGATATTCTAGATTTTATTTTATTTATATGAGATTTAAAATTGATATGGGTGTCTATTCTCAAACCAAGAAGAGTAAACTCTGTAACGACTTCTAATTTAATGTTGTAATATGGAAAGTCATTAATTTGGTTTTCGAAAATTTTATGTCTAGGTTTTTAGGTATTGTACTTCATTTACCTTGTTGTGTTAATTCAATAGTATGGAGATTATGAGATTTTGACAAAGAATCATTCTTACATCGATATATTCAAATTAATGAACTGAAACGATTATTTGTTATTTATTTATTTATATAGCTAAGTTAGTAAATACGCACAAACAAAAAAGTAGTGGTGACAATCTAACTACTAGTTTCGGAAAAAAGTGGACATACATACCATACACCTTTAAAATTTTGTACACATTTGTTTGGAAGCCATAATAGATTGAGATGTGTGAATATTTTGTAGTTCTAATAATATTACATACAAACGTGTCGGCTTGATAACCTCTTTTTTCTATTCTGTGTAAAAAACAGCACTTGTATTTATAAAGTGATTATGTGATTCCAATATCATCAAAACTCTAATGTGCCTTAAGAAGTGTACTCTTATACTCTATATTTAAAGTAGTCTTCCTAAAAAAAAATGCTCCTAAGATCTTGTCGTCTTAACCAGCAATCCCCCTAATTTATCAGACTTCGAGCAGCATCCCTAATAAAAAATCTCAAGTAGAGCATTAGACATAAAACCTTACTTCCAAGGATGAAGGCACTTAAAGTACTTCAGTTCTAGTTTCAAACAACAAGTACCAAACATTGAATTCTTGGAATATTTTAAGAATTTCCGTGTTCGTTTTGTTGTGTAGTACATAAACTACATTGTTGTGTTCAACTTTGAAAAATTTCTTAATTAGCAGCCTATTACATTCTAACTCAATATACGTTTGACCTCACAAGTAACAAGTCGTGATCGTGAGGGAACAGAATACTAAAGTACTTCTCTGCTACAGCAAAGCCAATGTGAGTTAAATTTAAGCTACCAATAAATTCAACTGAGCCGTACGTCGTTTACTCCGAAGCGTAGGCCTCTTTTTTTTTATATTATAGGGAGCAAAAGAGCAGACGGGTCACCTGATGGTAAGTGACTACCATCGCCCATGGACACCACTCAAGAGTCACAAGTGCGTTGCCGGCCTTTGAGACAGGAGTACGCTCTTTTCTTAAAGGTTTGAAGGTCGTATCGGTCCGGAAATACCGCAGGCGACAATTTGTTCCATAGATTGGTTGTGCGAGGCAAAAAAATCTGGAAAACCGCACAGTGGTGGATTGCTAACTATCCAGGTGATGGGGATGAAAGTTTTGTCGCGTTGAACGATGGCGAAACGTTGCGGCCGGTATAAGTCCGAACAATTCCTCGGAGCACTCCCCATAATACATGCGATAGAGAAAGCAGAGTGAGGCTACATCTCTACGCAACGCCAAGAGGGTCAAGCCGATCTAAAATATCCTGGCAATCGATGATCCGAGTCGCTCTCCGTTGAATGCGGTCAAGAGAGAGAAGCTGGTACTGGGGTGCTCCTGCATAGATATGAGAACAGTATTCCATATGCGGCCGAACCTGCGCCTTATAAAGTTGTAGGCGGTGGGCCGGGTGGAAATACTGTATCGATCTGTTGAGCACACCAAGCTTCTTCGAGGCTAATTTGGCCTTACCCTCCAAGTGACCGCGGAACTGGACTTCGCTCGATATATCGACGCCAAGGATTCCGATGCTGGCTGTGGCAGTGAGGGAAGTGTTCTCAAAGCGAGGTGACACGACAAACGGTATCTTTTTAGCGGTGAACGCGCAAACCTGTGTCTTCATTGGGTTAAATTGGACTAGGTTGAGTCGACCCCAATCCGAAACTCCTTGTAAGGAGGCTCCGATTTCAGACACAAGTTTGGATCGACTCTCACTGACGTTTTCCCGAGAAATGTTAGCGCGGCCGGTATACAAGGCATCACTCGTACTATCATCGGCATAGCAATGAATGCTGCTGATTTGCAGCATATCATTGATATGCAGAAGAGACAGCGTGGGTGATAGCACACAGCCTTGTGGGACACCAGCATTCACAGACTTGAAGTCGGAGCATGCACCGTCGACAACGACCTTGATGCTTCTGTCTGCGAGAAAACTAGTGATCCAGTTGCATAATTTCTCGAGAAGCCCATAGGAAGGAAGCTTCGAGAGAAGCGCTTCGTGCCAGACCCGATCAAAGGCCTTCGCTATATCCAAACTGACTGACAACGCCTCCCCTTTGCTCTCGATCGCCTGTGCCCAACGGTGAGTTAGGTATACGAGAAGATCACCAGCTGAATGAACTCTTGCTACAAAAAAAAAAAACTAAAAACTGCGAGATTCTGCCACTAATATTTTGATTTTTTTAGTAAAATTCAAATGGTAAGATGTACTTAAATAGAAGAGACTTCATCTAATTTCATAAAATTAGGTTGACAGTACTGATGTCTACTGTCGCATCGCGATCTTCTAGAGGCATTCATCCCGTCAGGCGGGTGAAGTTTGAGTAGAATTTTACTATTCCCTATTTCTTTGATATTAGTGCAGGTAATACAAATTTATTTTTAGGATACTACAAGGAGTAATCAAAAACTGAAGCCATGAAAATATACGCGTAGTTAAAAGTATAAATTACGTCACTTATTGAATTTCAGTTATATTAGGTTATCGCATCCGACAATATTTATCATAGTCCAGAGAATTGTTTATATTTAAACAATATTACAACAATATAACGGGTGTAAACAGTGGACTGCCGATTCTTGAAACAGTAGATTCAGACCATTATTCTGAGTGGAAAATCATTGGAATTTTCTGCCGGTTTTTTTTTATTTTTTGCTTAAAAGTGAGAATGAATAAACAGAAGATTTAAAAAAATACCCCACACGGCACTTACAGTCAATAGTTTGATTTTGAACTACGCAGTGTAACGCAACACGCGTACTGTGCGGTACGGTGAATGATCTTCAGCGCACGGCGCCGTTGAAGCAGCTGATTGCATAAATGTTCTACATTGCAGTTTTTGGCCGAATGGGGTAGTTACTGATTTTTTTTTCGGTAAAATGTTCTGCTTACTCATTGTGATATTACATTTAAGCAAAAAAAAAAAATTAATTTTCCGGTAGAAATTTCCAATGATTTTCCACTCAGAATGATGGTCAAAAATTGTTCTGGAATGGCGTGCTATCGTCTATGGAATCACAACAATTATTATAAAGGGAATCAATTACGAGTTAGCTGACATTTACATAAAACGCAACGTTAACCCGCAATTGTCGAGTAGTACCTTCATCGACTTAAAGAGTACCTACAAATTACATTAGTTATATTGAAACCTCTGCTATAAAAGTATTCTTTAGTAAAATTTTAGATATTAGTTTATACATACATGTATTATTTTTGATATTCTTTAATGTTAGCCCACCCATGACTACAATCGGTACGCAACGTAGGATTAATAAAATGTTGTCATCTTATCTGACTGGCCTGTTGGTCTAGTGGTTAGTGACCCTGACTGCTAAGCCAAAGATCGTGGGTTCGATTCCCACCCAGGACAAATAATTGTGATGACCACGATAATTTGTTCTGTGTCTGATGTAAAGCCTGGTTTTGTCTGTTCTGTGTTATTTCGACACTGGCAAGGGCACGAAGGATTTTATCGCAACTAATCAGGTTTTTAATTTAATATGTACATTATCGAACTAGCACTTTTCCACCTAATGGCGGTAGTAGCTAACATTTTTAGCCAAAACTATAATTATAAACCAGTAAACCACATGATATCCTATTGGACGTATGACAAGACCAAGTACCTATTCTGGTAGCATATTTATATTATGATTATGAAATATTCTCATACAGTATAAAACTGTAAAAGCATTCTTAGAACTATATTATATTGGAATATATTATTCCAATTTTATGAAAAACTACACATTTCCTATCAAAAAACTGCTAAATAGGTATATCAAACTAAAATAATAGTAATTGTAACAGTTTGTACTCAACAGTGTAATAGATTTTACCTTGTATTAGTAATAGGTACTGATTAACAAACAACAATTACTATTGTTTGGTAAACCCTATAAAACGGCAACCTCGCCTGCTTTACCTTCGTGACTGCTTTGATCCTTGGTCAGCTCTTAGAAAAAACGACAATTAATTAAGACTTAAGGGTTTCACTTCGTAACGCAACCTTGCTACTGACTAATGTGAAAAAAAGTAACTAATATGTGTTATTAGTGAAACAGTGTATTATGCTATACAAATAACAATGGCTATGAATTGACTTCCAGTACGGTTCTCAATCTTACAACAGCGATGTCGCGTTTCAACCTTTAAACAATAACATTAGTAATATCCTCTTGCAGATATGCTCAGATTAGGCGTAAGAGAATAAGATTGGGCTGGCAGAACCATATTATTAGAAATATCAAAGAGCTTTTCATATACAATACAAAAACGTTTTGCCTATGTAAAGGCCCAAAGTAATAATTGACGAGCCTATTGCAAAACAGAAACTAGGTAACTTGACTTTACTTAACTACTTGGCCATTTTTTTATAAAAATCCGATGCCAATTTGATTAGGCACTGTAACCCAGCACAGTAGCGTTGCAGTGGTGTCTGCAAAGCTCTTATATAATAAATGAAAGCAGTTAATATTATTTGTCATTGATACTTACATACAATAGAGGAATACCTCCGAGGTCGCGAGATAATTCATCGACATGACATTAAACAGTTGAAACATTAGTAATTCAACGGTATACTAGATCGTTCAATAGGTCCCGAGGCTAACTTGGAGATGGAGGATATCGAGGCCTAAACCCAATAAGTGCTAAAAAAAATGCGTTTTTGACGCTCTTTCCAGTGGTCTAATCCAATATCTTGGAATATAACCATTCTACGGCATCACCAAATAGCGAGCTATTTCAATCATAAACAGCTAAAACACATCAATTAAAGTTAAGAAATGGAAGATAACTACTGGTCTAAAACTCGCAAACTGTATTCGATTTATATTATATGGGTTATGAAAATAGGATCACGTTTCTGCATTCCACGATAAGCTCAAGCTTCCAATTTACTCTCTGTATGATATCTTATTCAAGCCTATTACCCTTTTTTATCTCATAGAACGATTCAAAGGTTGTCTAAGGTCATCTAAAGTTTTAAGACTAGGTATCTATGCCAATTGCCAGATTTTTCAGTAAATAGAATGATCATTTGTTTATCGTTAAAGCTGTACGCTTGTGAAATGCGTTAACAATAGGAGAATCCAATCAAATTTATTGGATCTATCGACATGCCTATGTAAAAGAGACATCCTAAGAGACAGCATTATGAGTAAATTAAATATACCCGCGTTAACTATTTCTACAATTCTTAGTAAATTGTCTACAAACCTTAAATAGGTAATATTAAGTAATATTTTTAATGTTATAACTTGGTATTCTTGCAGCAATCTATAAGTTTTAACAGACTTTTTACAAATTCATACACAAGGGTGCTTGTTTGGCTTGGAAGCCGCCGTCTTGGAAGCGACATAGCCTATTTCCTTTTTCTTTGTATGAGACCTACGTCTCATACACTCAGCAGCAATCTGATTTCAGTGAATGTTCAGTTGAGGCTAGTCACCCACGTTCTTAGGGATTCTGTTTCCTGGTACGTCCTTCTTAACAGATCCGTAACAAGCACATATATATATGGACCAAGGCTACCAGACGAGGCGTCTGATTCCTTAACCCTGACTCTTGCCGTATATGTATATCAATCGCTGTGTCTCGCGGTAAAACTTCTTCTACCAGTAATAAGTCCGATTTTAGTCAAGTATCAGTTTTATTCCACGAGTAATATAATTTTCGTAGGGGTCGTGCTTTGAAAACGAATTTTCCCAAAACTTATACAACTCCCGCCTATTCATAAGATTAATGCGAATGAACAACCTTTCAGGAAAAACGAAAAAGGTTTTTAGTCAAGCACCCAAATATTTAATCATCTTAATATAGTAAAGATTATATAAATCGTTATTAGTAGTAGAAACAAACAAAACATTGTAAGTACTACTTAACGCAAACGCGATACCATTATCAAGATTCTCTAAGTACTTGCTACAATTTACATAAACTATTGTTAAGATAAGTCTTACTGTGCATTCTACCTACAGTTCCTATTTACATTTAGCTGCTTGTTTTTCAACCATCGTGTATTGTGTTCGCTATCAGACCACTTTGTTCGCAAATAATTCTTAACACCTAAATGCAGATAAGTTGTGACATTACTTATATACCATTTGTGTATTATAGGCACGTGTAACTTTTAAGTACACTTGTATAATTGTTAACTATGACTATAATGGGTTTGCTGAGGTCGAGCTACAAAACTTCTTCGTGCCAAGCGTCGGGGTGTATCCGGTGGGGTTTCCACAATGAATAGAAAATAGGTTACAATGTAAATTATGCCTCACATAATAATGTTTTATTCAAATGGTCGTCATTGTTGTAACTAAAAACTGTAGGTATTACAAGTACCTAGATAGAGATACTATGTAGAGGAAGCAGCATTGCATGAATCAGTAACATTTCTTTTTTGGAAAGCAACCTGAAGACGAAATCAATGATTCTGGAGGCCACAGTATTTGTTTTCATATGTAGTTTCAATGCAAAAGATACACAGCGCTTTTTATCTAGACACGCAGCAGCGTGTTAAGCCAAGTTCAAGTAAAAGTAACTGGCGACGCAGCAGCCGTGTGTAATATTACACGAACCATTTGGAGCCACTTTTGACGCCTTAATTACTCAAAATCTATTTAACATAAAGACATAAAAATTTGGTTTATTTATTAAAGCCTATGTTTGCTATTTAAAAATGTAACTTCTTAAATATGAACAGACGATTTTTTTACAAAAATCAGATAACTTCTGAAAAATTTAAGGTCAAGATTTGACTTGGCTAGTTTTTGTCAGCAAATCAAACTTTTAGAAGATATGTTGTCCTTACAATATAAAAACAGTAACTTGCATATAACACAAAGAAGATAAGTTGATTGGCCAAAAATATTAGATAACTTGTATAGTCAAATCTTGACCTTCACTTTTTCAGAAAATATCTGCTTTGTGTATAAATAATCGACTGTTCATATTTAAGAAGTTATTTTTAAAAAGCAAACATTATTGTAGCAGAAAAACTACCGAACTTAGCGCACATTTAGATCTCAATTCTTTTTTTGTCAGCGAAGTCGACAACCACATGCATATTCTTAATATTGAACATGGCTCCTTTTTTTACATTTATGTTTTTGATGGGATTTTTATTAACATACTACCCTTACATAAAAATATGAAAAAATGAAAATGTCCTAAAGAAGAATGCTCCAAACAGATAAAATAATTACAGATGTACCATAGCTACGGTAGCGTAATTTTACTTTGAGTGTAGAGGATTCCAGGAAGCATATTATGTCAAATACATTTTAGAACAATTATGGCAAAATTGTATATATAACTTTATACTTTATATTACTACAGACTGTATTTTCTTACTGTTGGAGCAATAGCGATTGCTTTGACGGCATTGCTTAAAGGGACATATTGCGTTAGATTTATATTTGTGTATTCCTGACGTACAACATATAAATTGCTGAACGCTAATTGCCTCTACAATTAAAAATAAAGAAATTAATAAGTATGTATGAGCCTTGTTTGTCAATTAACGGTTTATTCAAGAATAATTCACTGTTACATTTTGTTCTAATTGTATAAATTATTTCCAGGGTGCTACGTACTACAAACCAGAGGGGCCACACCATGGAGACAATTCTTAGGAAGTATTTCTTGAGTACTCAAGGGATACACTAAGGACGGAGGAAGGAGAGTGCGTGGGAATCCGCCGCTTCTTTTTGTGAGGAAGTGATGTCCGCTAAAGAGGCGGAAAAGGAACGGGAGAGGACTAGTACTCTCCCGTCCCGCAGTAGACGCACCAGGCGCCGGAGAGCGCAGAATGATTTCCAGCCTCCATGAGCGCTGGTCTGGGGGTAACGGGTGAGGCTGCCCGTTACCCTAGCAGAAGCAGGCTTGAGACTGTGGCGCGACGTGTTCCGCGTGCGCCTCTCTAAACCGGAAGGAGGGCAAGACCCTCCGATACCAATGGTGTGGCTGCCTTCTGATTGAGGGCGGCCAAAGCCTGCCTGGGTTCTCGGGGACTTCCTTCTTAGGGTATACCCGAGTCCCTTGCGATAGACTCACTTGTGGCAGAACACCGTGTGGTTTTAGTCGCTTCGATTCCAACATACCACTTTGCCGACAGCCATGGTGAGGTGATGACCCGTGGGAGTACCGTAAGGTACCCGTACACTAAGGAAAAAAAATCTGACTGACGGATAAGAAAGGCGTCCGAAGTTTTTATTCTGAACTTACGACTATATATTTATATTAGTATGCAAACACATTATTTATTATATTAGTATACACAACATATGGCTGGGTACTTGTATGAATATGCGCTTGATTATGGTCAGTTAATTCAGTACTTGTAATATCAAATGACAAACATGATTGCATCATAAATGTGATTACGGTTTTGTTACCTACTTAACAATATTTTATGTGCGTATGGTTCTAATCTATGAAATGACTAGTCTGTGTCCCGATTGATTAGTGCGTGTATCACAAAGTTATTGTTAATTTAATATCACATTAGTGTAACGAGTAATGAAAGTGATTTCCTAAATTATTATTTAAACCCATTTGCACTTTCTCTTCAAAAAATTTTAAAGCCATTTTGCCCATTTGTTTTTTAAAATGCAGACTTAATCGACTAAAACAACACGTCCACACAAAAGAAAGTCAGTTTTCTGGTCCAAAGTGGCAATCAAAACCTTATTGCACAATATCGACGACAGTAGTCAAGATTTCCTTATCTTTCCGGCGATGTGTTAGCCAAGGGCTGTACTGGCTATAGAAAAGGATCAAAGAAAAAAAAAATTCATATACATAATTATGCACAACCAACTGTGCTTATGTAATTTAAATGGCTTCGAGAGAAATAAAAGAATTAAATTGAGTATGATAACTTATAACGAAACGCATTGTATCTATTGAAATGACGAGAAAATAAAATAAGGGACAAATCTGTTTCCATCCATAATATACGCTAATTATACAACTTAAATAAAAGCTTGTAAAAATGAATGTTACCTTAACAGTTACATTTGCAAGAATAAACGATTAACGTCACGCCGTCACGCGTGTCCGTGCACTAGCGTCCCACGTCGCGTGACACTCTACACGACATTATATCAAATTCCTACATAAATATTCACTAGGGTTGACACTTACCAGTTATATTTACCAGTAACAGTTAATTATAATTACAAGATGCTTCACTCCATTTGAAGTTTTGCCAGCAGTTAATTACCATTACATTATTTTAATCATTCTCGGGCAATGTTCCATGTAAACGATCTAACGAGACCCAACCCTTAATCTAATGGTAAATTATACATGAATTGGTAAACACCTACTGTATGACCTTAGACAAGTAATGAAGATGAAGTAAAATAATGTTGTAAAATCATTTTTAGTGTGAGTGAAAATATTATAGACTAGCTGACCCGCCCAACTTCGACGGCGTTTGTAAATGTTCCCCATTAGTGCAACATTTTTGATTGCTGCTTCTCTCCTATTGGTTATAGCGTGATGTTATATAGCCTATAGCTTTCCTCGATAGATGGGCTATCCATAAAATAGTTTTTCAATCCCAAACAGCAGTTTCTGAGATTAGCGCGTTCAACCAAACAAACAAAAAAACTCTTCAGCTTTATAATATTATTAGTATAGATTAATTCCTCTTCAATAAGGCATTATTTACAAAAATAACGGAAACTACCATATTGAAGTACTGTACTATTGGAGCTCATTCAAAACCAACAATAAATCGTAATCGTAAGTTTTTTTTTGTAGGTTTTCTTCTTGCTGCCCAAAAGAAAGATCTGGTTATTTTTGGACTCGTTTGTTTGTTTTAATGAGTCACGTATCGACCTATGGATTACTAAGGGCGTCGAAAGAAAAAGTATTTACTGATATCAATGTATAAACTCAGTGACAAGTCCTTGCTCCTGATATCGTTAGTAAGTTCATTATTAGAGTTAATAATAAAATCGTATTAAAGAAAGAAAGAAGAAAGAAAAATATTTATTTAGTTTCCACACAAGGTATTACATTCCTATAATTATAAATACTGATTAACTAAGAAACAAACAAAGAAATAAAAAAATAAAATAATTGAAAATAATCTATTTGCTACAAAAACATACGTGCCTATGTACCCTGTGTGTGAAACATACGTGCCTATGTACCCTGTGTGTGAAACATACGTGCCTATGTACCCTGTGTGTGAAACAAAAATTGTCCCGAGCTCAGCATAGTGCCGTTTCGTGTTTACACCTGAAGCAGCCCTGATATTCTGCTAAGGCCAAAAGTGACTAATTTTAACTATTTAGTTCATTAAAGTGTCTGTTTCCACCATTTTTAAACCATACTATTTACGTGTGTTTATAAATAATACATCATGGAATTGGAAAGATATTCCAAAGTTTTATTCAAACTTCCAAGGTACCTACTTAAATTTTAAATACCTACGCAAGAAAAAGTAGATAAGACGTGACTAATACATCCGGTTAAACCGGATAGGTGGCAGCCCTAATAGAAGAATATAATGCAAAAGCTTCCTTTATGCTAAGTGAGGAAGGTCGGCTAAATAATTTTTATACGAGAGTGTTGTTACGAAGTTGTGAAAAAGTAACTGATTTTATGTACATCTAGACGGGATTCTCAGACCATAATAGCAATGAGAATCCCGTTTTGACGTACAATCACGTGCATTTATATGTAAACGTTAACATATTTGCAAATATATATTAATATTTGATATTTCAAAAATAAGTACTCATGTTGCATTTAAAAATATATAATCTTCAAACTGGGTCAAAACTAGGGATACTTTATCTTCATAGTAAAGTAAACAAAACACTATTCAAAAGTTATATTTATGTTTATGTGCAAATTTCTAAGAAATTTCAGAACAATGTATACACATTATTTTTGATTATTAATTAATAAAAAGTATACCAGCTCTGAAAGATTAATGAGTATGTAATAAAAGATTTTGTAGAATCAAAATGTGTCATTTTTATTATGTTTAATCAAGATGTATATGTATCAAAATGCACTAGTTTAAATAGATAAGTTCGAAATATCGAAAATTATTTGTTATTTATTAACATTTTTAATTATATAAATAAATTTAACAAATTAAGTATAATTATATAAATAAAAAATAGTTTAAATAAAATCCTTTACTCACCTTAGCCCAAGCAAATATAGAAGCGAAAACTCCTTAAGATGAACCAATCTGAAACAACAACGCCATTATGTAGTCATTTGAAACCAAAATGAGATATGTTCGAGGTGAGACGCCTTTGTTATATTCTAAAGAATAACAGAGTTAAGAAATGCGCATAGAAATATAAATGTAATATAGTCTCGCAAAGACAGGTCAAGTTTACTTTGGTATTTGTAATAAGGTCTATTACACACAAGACTGTTACATTAAAAGCACTTTGCGAACTTATTATACTTCACTTGTTACTAGGAGTACTACATAGCATTTGAGTAAAGTTGAATACTACTACCAGTGTTATTTGATTTAAGTTATCTTGTTGGATGTCATTACTGTCCTTGAATATAATTTGAAGATACCCAAGTGTGTAAATAGATTTCTGTGTCAATAAACCTAAAGAAGTCTTCTTAAGTATTTACGTAATGCTACATATTATGTATTAGAAGTAACACAAGTTCGTTCCCATGATCCAAAAATATTATGTAGTAGTTTATTAGGTTATTAATTTTTTTTAAATTTAATTATAGTAGTATCTTAGCTAGGACCGTATAACATTACTAGTATTTTGGTTTAACTATCATTTCTACTATTTACTATTAATAGTTATGGGCTAATAAAGTATCCGAACGTCCGTTTACAGGCAAATTAATGCATCAGAAAGTATGGTCAGAAACGAAGTAACAAGAAGAGAAGAACTAACAAATAGTACAAGTAACAAACAAGAAGAAACAAATAAAAAATCATATTCCTCAAAATCCTACATTTATTATTATTTATATTATATGATGTAATATTAAAAGCCATACAAAACGTAATATTGCGGAAAAGGACGAACAACTGATATAATACGAGTACTTCTGATAATTACACTTTTAATGGCGCACAGTTGTACAGTTTATCTCACAGCCAAGAGTAAGTGCTTCAAGCACTTGACAGTAGGGAGTGCTCTCCTTCAGAGTAATCTCGATAGTCACCTTTCCCCGCCGGTGTACACATCGCCCTACTCAAATCTAAATACTCAATTTGAATACGCGCAAGTAAACAGATTTTGATGTTAATCTGAACGATGTTTATGTGAAGACGGTTCAATGATATACTTACTGTATTATGTCGTTGAGTTTAATACAATTTAACAAATTGCTGTGTGAAAGGAACTGGTAGAATTGGCAATTTGTGTCCAGGCGATACTCGAAAGATTTACGATGCGATTACTCGCTATAGCGATATTTTAGACATTTGGGGACCCAGAAATGTAACTGGGGATAAAAATATAGGTCACATACCTATTTTTATCCCCAGCTTCATTTCTATGTAGCTCCCAAGTAATATTTGTAATGTAAATAAATTTATAAGAGTTAATTTTTCTTATTTTTACCGTAGTTATAAATTTTTAATGTATATATTAAACACACTTTTATTGAAGTCTTTCTGATCCTAAATCCTAGTTTTTTTATTTAAAGTTTCATTGATATATTTAATTATTTAATATTATACAGAATATATTATATATGTAGACTATGATCGCTGTCCTCTTTTCTGTGAACCCTTTTGTTTTTTCAATTCCAAAATTCATTATTATTTCAAATAATTTTTCAGTATATTTCAAATAAAACATAAAATTTTGTCATTTATCATTTACATTAGTTAATATTTTAGATGTGTACTGTCCAGTATTAAATATACTACTGTTTTTTTTATCTATACTATACATTGAAGATATCTTGAAATTTAAATTCAAGAATATTTTTTTTACAAAAAAAAAGTAAGTATCAAATTTAATATTTTCTAAAATGCACATAACCCACAATGTGTTGTTTTTATGTGCTCTAAAGATGACTTTCTGGAAATTGTTTGAACTGCGGTGTTAAGATTCTCCGCAAAATTGACGTACCTGTGTTTTTTTCTATGTGATTATAAAATTATTTGTATGCGGTTACAAAATAATAAATTCGTTCGGTTATGGCGGACTTTCAATCTTAGAATATCTTAGGGGAACACAAAGCGCGGTTACCTGCTGACCGTGAGCGTCACGCACTGTCACGTGGGTCTGAGACTTTGCAAAGGAAGTTACACCTAAGTATATACCTAGGGTATTCGGATAGTGTTTTTGCGCTCTCAAGAAAGTGTGATATGACCGCCCATGGGAGGCATTATTATGCTTTTCTGTTGTAATTGACTAAACAGCAAGTTTTTTATTGTTTGGTGATCCTAGAGTAACCGGTAGACGGTTCTTGGTTATGCCAAATAGCTATTTTAAACCTCACAGCTACCAAACGCAATAAGCCGGTGAAGTTCTTTTACATTTCTAGACCATTCATTTTCCGTTCAATTACTTTAGTGTGAAATCTTATGTTACCCCGTGACTATAAACCTTCGCATGGATAGCAGAGACATCTTCAACAATCATCATCATATTTCAACCAATTTACACAAAACCTTAACAATTTATATACTTAAACCTTCCTCATGAATCGCTCCATCTATTGGTGAAAACCGCATGAAAATCCGTTTAGTAGTTTTTGAGTTCATCGCGAACAGACAAACAGACGCGGAGGGGGACTTTGTTTTATAATATGTAGTGATTGCCCCAAAAAGACTTTCACTAGTTTGTTAGTTACTTCTAGACATAACCCTGTAATTAGGTTATGGCAATTAAAGTTTATAACCTGCTGAAACAGCATCTATCACTAAAGTCTTAAAAACAAAACATCTTTTGACATTTTTTTTTTAATATATATACGGTACAACACTGTTTAAAGTAGCCAAACCGGATTAGCCGTTAGGAAGAATAGTAAAAATTGTACTACCTTTTTTTATGGACCCTCTGCTACTGACTGACCTCATACCGAATACAATATCAAGACCGAAATTGTATACTAAAGTTCACTCATTGCCCACATTCCCCTCAAGTACTTACAATACTTGAGTTTACCAGTACGGTTACCAGTAGTCTATACACACAGCTTGTGGATTTAACGAGGAGGTTGAATTTCGCCTCTCTGAGCGTGAGCGGCCAGTGCTCGGCGCGTCGGGCAAATATTTGGCCGACAATTGATGAAGTAACTCGATATTGTTCAACGACAAACGTCCTACAGCAAAACAAGTTTTACTTGGAATTTAGCTAAAAATTTGAATTTTTTGTTAGTAGCCTTCACAATACTATGAGTGCAACTTAAGATAAAGATTTACTTATTTCAGAAAATACAGCTTTCTTTACAGGTTTTTTTTTTATGGTATAGAGGGCAAACGAGCAGACGGATCACCTGATGGTAGATGACTACCACCCCCCATGGGCACCTGTAACTCAAGAGTCACAAGTGCGTTGCCGCCCTTTAAGGTGGGAATAGGGGAAGAGCGGGAAGACGGGAGAGGGGGATTAGAGGGGTGGAGAGGGGGAGAGGGAAAGGTTAGGGCCTCCGGTAACCTCTCTCACGCGGCGAAAAGCAATGCAAGCATTGTTTCACTCCCGGTTTTCTATGAGGCCGTGGTATCGAGCTGAGTCGAGCCGGCCCATACGTGGCGAAGCATGGCTCTCCCACCTAATTTAACAGTGTAGCGATTTAATGGTACTAATGCCTAATTTAATATTATCTACATGCTACTGAACTTGGATTTGCCGGCTGTGGCCAGTTCGAGTTACAGACATGCGACCCTGACCTGCTCGAGCTGTTGCTTACACTCCCCAATCCATGTGTGGATGCAATATCCTTTACCTTCCATTGCCTTCTCTTCTTAACTAACTCTTCCTTCAAATATATTGCCATCTTTATTTCCCTACTTGGTCCAAATTATAGATGGCAAAATGTGGGTATTTAATTCACCGCTGCGGGGATAGACGTGATAGTTTCTTTCTATAGACTTTCTATAGACGCATTAGGGATGATTTCTGTTTTGCGGGGGAACCTAACAAACGTTGAAACAACGGACACAAAGAAAACCTAGACTCGGAAAAAAAAATTTAGGTCACACAAAGTTTTGTCCCGTTTGGGAATCGAACTCATAACACTTTACTTATATATAATACACAGCATACACATTCAGAGAACAACGGAAAATGTCTGTTTTCCTAGTTACGGGGTTTAGAGTGTGAATCGCGCATGTGAGGCGGCGCCACTTTTAAGAGATTATAGGGCTCTGTTTCCGCATTTAGACTCATAGGTGGTCCATTATGCGTTCTCCTTTAAGAGGTTAGTAAGCCCTCACGAATCGGTAAACAAGGTCGGCTTCCAGCGTCACTTCTTATATTCTTGGTAATTACCTTAACCTTAACAAAACAACTGTGGTAAAAAGTGTGCATGGCTGTAGTGCGCTGAATTTGGTTTAAACCCGTAACGTTTTAATCGCAACTCCAACGTGCATCTATTTGATAAGCCAGCTTGAAACAAGCACAAACACAAATAAAAATTAAATATTTTGCACATTCTTCCAAATTTTTATGCCATCCAAATGGTGTCTGTATTCAATCTATATATCTATCTTTAGCCATTTAAACTAAAATACGTTATTGTATAAAAAAATCTCTCGAAAATTGGGGTCGTATCTCATTGTGGAAAATGTTACTGGATACAGACATTGTGTTCATTATGTTTTAACGAAGATTTATTATCACACCAGATAACTTTTTCATACCTCTATTGAATTATTCACACCCACTGGCAGAAAATGGATTTGTTTTGATAAAAGTTCTTCTTATGATTACAAACTAGTTTTTTTTATATGTGACTGTACTTAATACAGACAGAATGCAAAGAATTATTTGTGCTGTGAAATATTGATCAAAGGTACAAATGTTGCACAACAAATACAACCAAGTACCTATAGTGTACCACAAAAGGTCATAATTATGTTCCATTATTATCGTTCTCAGGAAACCTTGTTGTCGTTTTTAGACCACATTATATGAAATGCATTTTTTTAAATTTTGAATAAAAATCAATATCTCTGTGACAAAGAAAAATGATTAGGAATTGGTCACAAGCTGACTAAACCTAATTAATTATACTAACTGTGAAACTTTCGCGTTATATGATATAATTAAATATAAATGTGAGGCAAGTCAGACGTACGTAATACCTATTTTGTGGTCGCGTTGTCTCCCGTACCTAATTAATTAAACAGTAAAGAGCCGTGACTGATCTAAAGAATGACAATTTTTGGTGATACAAATAAATGCCTTGCCCACAATTTTTGGAATTCTAGCCGAAAGACGATAAAGAAGGAGCATTAAAAAGGAAGAAAGGAAATTAAATAACAGGACCTTCATGTTAGGCTCAGTTCATTGAATTCTATACCTAAGTGTATATATAGACAAAAATAACAGGTCTTTCAATAAAACTCCTGTTACAAAAATCATATAATTATAAATACATAAAGTAAGTCCATAAACAAAGTTATATGAAAAGATGAAAATATAAATTTTAAGAATTAGAAATTTTGTCTTTTTGTTGGTTTTTAAGTAAATAAAGAAACAAGATGCCATTTTATGTGAATGGAATATCTTCAGGAAGTGGAGATAATGGACGACCCTCAGCCTTTAAATCGTGTTTGTATGAAAAAAGGTTCTTCGACATCTAAATTTAAAGAAATTTTTAATGATTTTACTGACCTTTTTTTATTAGTTTATATTCTTATACATTTTGATGCACTGAACAAAAACGTTAATATTACAGACCAATATGTATGTTAAACAGGCCAAGTGCGAGTCAGACTCGCATTCGAAGGGTTCTGTACCATCGTACAACATTAAACAAAGACGCCGAAAAATCACGTTTCTTGTATGCCACTGCCCCCTTTAATTTTATTGTAATTTTATCTTATTTTAACTATTCGTTGTCATAGGCATGGCAATAGAAATACATAAGACAATCCGCTGACAGACAGATGGACAGCAGAGGCTTAGTAATAGGGTTCCGTTGGAACCCTTTGGGTACGGAATCCTAAAGACCGTTTATTGTCCTTTTGTATTGTAGTCACTTGACAACCCCTTGGATGGTAGATCGAAATTCCTTTCCAAGCCTCAGATTACTTTTCTTTTCTTTCTAGTATCTTCTGGCACTATCTCGGACAATGTTCAAAAGGGAAACACGCACGGGACCCCCAAGACATATTTGATCTCTTTTTGTATAACTTTCTCATTAGTACATGAAGGAAATAATTACGCTCCTGTGTAAGCGATAACTTTTTAAAATAATGTTATTTATTTTCTACTAGACTATGTGAAAACTCAAAATCATCTTGTGATCTGCATATTAAGCAGTGTTTGAGCATACATAAATAGAAGGGTGGTAGTGTTTATCGATGCGTAGGAGACTAATTAAAGTAGACCTTGCCATGCAGTAAGTCTCTCGTACGTAAAAATATAAAATATGTGCTATAGACCTATATGGCTATATGATAAGATTAATAGTTAATCTATCATATTTTAGGAAAGATGTTCATATATATGTTTATACAAAGTCATCATCTACCTATTCTTGTCCCAATCTTAATTGGGATCAGTGCAATATGTTTTACGCATACTGCACAAGGTTTTGTTGCTAATTCCTTTTATGGCCGGCCACCTGCCTGATGCCAACCGTCCTTGGGAATATTATCTTTTAAAGACGGGAAAAAAGAAACAAGTTATATTGGGGTAGGGAAAATGGGTATAGGAAGGAAGCTAGGGTAGGGAATACCGTAGGTCTCCGGTGAGGAACGGGCCTAAGACAGCGCCAGCGGTAACTCGACGAGGCCGGGGTCGCATCCGTATATACAATTATGTTCTATGGTTGGAGGGCCACTACTATAAGTACACCAATTGGCCAATTAACTAAATCAATGTTAATCATATTTTGGAAGTAAAGTCATGTCGATTTACTTATTTTATCGATGTGTTCTTAAGGGATCCTTCAAGAGATAAACCCATGATTGGATATTTTCATCTTGGCCTTGCCACTTTCATATTATGTTTATCACTATCACATATACTATCACAGTCCACTACTGAACCTAAGCTTCTCCCAATCCACAGCGTAGCTCCCAGTCCTTCGGCTTCTACTGCTGATCCATCCTAGCTGCTTTCTACAAGTAATCGGTAAATCTAGCTGCAGATCCGCAGATCGTTCTACCTCATGTTTACCTCCGCATTCTACATGTTTCGTATTTACAAACTTTAATTACAAATTATTCTATGTCAATCAGAATGCCCTTCTAATCGGGATGACGGACCTGTTGGTGTAGTGGTTAGTGATCCTGACTGCTGAGCCGGAAATCGTAGGTTCGATTCCCACCCAGGACAAAGAACTGTGCGATGAGCACGATCATTTGTTCTGTGTCTGGGTGTATTTTATTTATGGCAGTCTAGTTACCGCAGTACAGGCTCTGCCTAGTTTGGGATTGGATGGCCGTGTGTGAGGGTTTTCCAGTATTTAAAAAGTATAAATCGAAAATGAAACGATCAAAGTCTCACCTACATATTTCCTCTAAGAAACATTGTGTATGTATGTATCACGTCTTGGAAAATATAATATATCAAAGCACGTAGGGACCTAGCTTAACGCAGCTGAACGCAGTTCCTATTATCCTAATCGGTTAACCCTCTACGGAGAAACCGGTAATCAGAAACTGCATCGTGTCCCGTGAGTGTTCGTTTATGTATGTATCGATGTTATATCTATATCTCTTTGGCAGTATAAACCTACTTTATCTACCACTTCTAACACAGTTTTTGTTTGGACTGGGAACTTAAATAATTAAAGGAGAATAAAATGGAAAAATTGAGATTATATTGAAAGGGAGAGTTAGTTAAGAAGCGAATTCAATGACGGAAAGGGAGATATTGCTGAAACGGATGCATTTAGGAGTGTAAGCAACAGCTCGATGCAGGTCAGCATTATGAGAACGTTGTGTACCCAAGCACTCTTTTACTCTTTGCTCAAGACGTATGGCGATTTATTTTTTGCTAATTTAACACAAACTTTAAATCTGTAATACTTTAGTTAACAAAAATCCTTCTAGACATAACACTAACAAAAAGTCCCCTATTTTTTAATGATCTCTAAACTTGATAAATTCTTTAGTTTTTAATTACGAAGTAAATGATGCTGTAAATAAATCTACTTGGAAAAAATTTATTTGACGGTGGTTTCGTATTATAAAATTATTAAGACATATTTGTTGTCGCCAGATCAAAAACTCTTATTTATTTTATTAAACATAGGGCCAAACTATAATAGATGATAACACAGTTCACTATTTAATAAAAATAAGTTAATAGATATTATTTTGACTGGTTATACCGATAACGCAATACTATTGGTCGATTGACAAATATTAACAAATTGTGGGATTATAAAAGGGTAGGAATATGTTTAGAACGATTGACTTGGGTGCAAACAGAGGTACGAACAACTTGGCAGTTGCTGTTATTTAGTGATTTTCATAGTTTATATCAGTGGTTTTGATACTGTTTCTTACATCAGAAGCGAGATAAAAAAACGCGCCCCAATTGAAAGAAAAAAAAAGTGTTAGTAAGTAAAAAGTTTCTTGTGCAAGATTTTGCTATTCGTAAATCCCAACGTCCTCAACATGGTGTTCATCAAGAAATCGTGATGCAATGAGTATGCACCTAACAGTAAGTCAAAACGTTTTCATTAGTAATTTCCGAGTGTGTGTTTAATCTAATGTGGGTAGATGTGATAGAAGCAAAGACTCGTACTATCGGATTCATTATTGTAATATTCTTACGGTTAATTTAGAGTTGGAAGCTTAACTATTATTTATAATTTACTAATTTGTTCAAAAAAATTTACGGATTGCAATAGGTACATGAATTTTATTTAAAAAAGAGGGTATATGGATAAAACGAGGTGTTCGAATATTTCTATATTTGTAGAAACTATTTGCCACAAAAACATAACTGTTAATACTTTGATTACTTGGATTAATTTTTGCATGACAAAATGGTTAAAAATGGGTTTTACGAGTTATTACGTTAAGAATTTTATAAAAATAAAATAAAATGATTCGGACTTTAATTCGAAGTGTTTATCAAAAGTCCTAGTAGAAGGTACCTACTAAGATGAAAATCGAAAATGAAGTATGGTTAAATATGCCTTTAAAGTGATGTTAATTACTGGTTTTTGTTGATATATGAAGTAGTCGTAAAAAGTGTGTTGAACATCCCAATCCTGCTAAAAGGTTTTAAAGTAAATTTATACTCTCTAGTTTCGCAAAAGTAGTCCGTTAACGCATTAAGCAGAAATAGTGCCTGTTCTCCGCTGATATCAAACAAAAAAAGAAAGAATTGGTTATTATCAGTTCAATTGCTAGGTGCTATTGTTTTATTAGACACTTAAGCGTTACAGTCAGGCGAGGCCGAGCTTCACAGGAAAGGAAGTACAACCACGTCGAAAAACTTGGTCAGTCATAAAACTAACTAGTGGCTATCAAACATTAAGAACAACATGTCCTTAAATATAGATTGGACTTGTACTAAATTAGCAGAACTGGATGAAAACCACCTGAAATTGGATAGACCAGGATGTTGGCCGGTATTTATAAATCTGTATTTGTAAAATCTGCCTAGTACATAATTATGACTGTACCATAATTTTGTTAACTGATATTTGAGAGAAGTATGTATGATGATAGACTTAAGAGTGAAGAATAAGAACATAAGAAAATATGTATGATATTTAGTCTAGTACATTTGCTTCAGACAATACTGTGTAACCTATATGCGGAATTTACTCGTGGAAAGTCAGACGTTAAGACCCGTTGTGATATGCAACTAAGGTTGGCCAAAGGCATCGCGTAGGGGAAGCTTCGGGTGCTTGACGCTGGCTATATAACTTACCGCCGATGGAATAGTTTTTCACACACGAGTAAATTCTTACAGCCAGATCTTAAGACTTGTTGTGATATGCAACTAGGGTTGACCAAAGGCATCGCCTAGGGTAAACTTCGAGTCTTAACGTTGGCTGTATAACTGACCGCCGATGTAACAGTTATGTAAGCATTAAGGTCCTAGTAGTGTCCGGGGATTGTCTAAATGAAGGGGGGAGCTCTTTATCTACTGGCCGTCGATGGAATAGTAGATGGAAGAGCCCCCGTTGCTGTAAACAAAAAAATGTGATCGATTCAAAGAAATATATTGAAATAGATACAGTCTAATGGTAAATACTTTGTCCTCAGCAACTATACCACACCATGACGCTATCCGGGACGGATGCGTACGCAGGAGGGCCGTGTTGTCGCCACATCAAAAACTCTTATTTATTTTATTAAAAATAGGGCCAAACTATAATAGATGATAACACAGTTCACTATTTAATAAAAATGGTTATACCGGTAACGCAATACTATTGGTCGATTGATAAATATTAACAAATTGTGGGATTATAAAAGGGTAGAAATATGTTTAGAACGATTGACTTGGGTGCAAACAGAGGTACGAACAACTTGGCAGTTGTTGTTAGTTAGTGATTTTCATAGTTTATATCAGTGGTTTTGAGACTGTTTCTTACATATTTCATTCTCTGAGTGGACTAATATACTCGAGACCTCTTCTGTGTTTAAGAGTTCGTCAAATCATCCGGTTGGCCAGGGTTCAAGCCCAAGTACAAACTATAACAGAGATTATCCGTAATGCCAAATAGTTCCAAAAACACATTAAGATTTATACACCGTAGCCTACATTATAGGATTACTGTTGAACACCAGTTTCTAAGACATAGCTCAAAATCCAGTGTTTTTAAAAATATTCACAAGCAGATGACGAGCAGGCGAGCGAAATGATAAACAAATTATATTTTGTTTCTTCCCGTATTTTTTATTTCTGCACTGGGGAAGTCTCCGTGCTTCGGGAACTTAAAGATACAACTACCAGAGGTAAGTAAACACAGACTTAGAACAATTATTTTTTTATAAATAAATAGATTTTGAAAAACAAAACACTCAGCGCGTTGGCAATTGGCAAAGTGACACTTAATTTCACGCCATCTGTGGAGTCACATATCAACTGCACTAATTCATGTAGATTATTAATAGATTATTATCTATAACATTTTAGTGGATTAACTTCACCAAGTATTTCCCCAATCATAATGTAAAAATAGAGAAGAATATATTATTACTGCAACAATCATATTTGAAATCTTAGACTGTGGTTAAGCCAAATAATGCCAACTGCCAAATGTACACAATTTAGCTGTAAATACAAAGGTTTAGTTTGTGTCTAATTTCAAAAACAAATAAACCTTATACAACTGGAAACAAGTCATGATATTATAATTGTTTTGATGAACTGTAGACACTGTTTGAACTATAATTGCAAGCATTGAAGCGCAGCAAGTAACACAATCGTCGGTCTTTAACCCGACTTCACTCGTAAACAAGTTATTAAATGATAATGGGAAAAGTATATAATGACTCCTGCAGTCATGATATCCTTTGTGTACAACCGTGCAATCCCGATTTATGCGTTGTTGAAATTAAATGCGGAATACTCATTCTATCAACATCAATCATCGGTCATCTGACATTAATAATAACCACTTCATATGGTAGTTGTAGATGTGATAATAGAATTATGTTGACGGGAATTACCGCTATCACTTATTTAATAGATATTACACACCTTTGATTTGCCTGACATTTCGGCCAAGTTGTACTGGTCGTGGTCACGATAATTATTATATAGGTAATTTACTACGATTATTTGACAGAAGTGCCCGAAAAAATTAAATTGACAATGATGTTTTCAACACAGTAAGTTTCAGACAGTTTTCAAGTGCGAGTAAATTAATTAACCTTTCATTGAATATTTACATATTCAAAAAAAGAGGAAGAGGATCAGCAGTATAATATTTATTATTATTATTATTTATTTATTATTTATTTCTGTTTTTGTTTTTTTTTTTTTTTACATTAAAGGTGTACAATAAAGAGATAAATAAATAAATAAATAAATAAATATTTAATTTGCTATCGCAGGTGATTCGCTGGTACACCAACACAAGTAGGTACTTTGTGTCCCATTCTCAAGAATTTGTGGTTTGAAAATCAGTCTAGTAATGTTAACATTACAGTAACATAAGGTATTTAGGTATAACATCGATATATAGCAGAAATATTACATCGTCTTGTAAGTATATTTATTTAAATACGTTCATGCAAACATTTTTTAGGTTTGCCTTCCATGTCCATGTTTATTTATTTATTTATTTAATTAAGGTTCACCAACAGTTGTTACAGATATTGTACAGATAGGAACATACAAGTATTTGTGTCTTAAATCTAACTGCACAACCAATTATAGGCAAACACCGCATGCTAAGTGTTATATCAACATCTGTTATATAATTTTAAAAACTTATTTATATGTACTTAAATCCTAGATAATATATTAAAAACTAATTATGACATTTTCATACGTCTGACAACCGTCGATATTGAATCTGAGTGGACATCAACCAGGTCGCTGTATTCGTTTATAAGTTTGAACATGCGGGGTATAGGCGAATTAACACCAAACACTGTATGGCGGAGAGGAGGAGCCAGGGGTGTTATAGGTTTGCGAGGTGGTCTACAGGGTACTCTGCAATTGAAATTATTTAATAATTGTGGGCAGTCTATCATGTTATTCAGCGGTTTATATGCGAATTTCACATCTAATAGCTCTCTTCGGGTTTACAGAGTACTCATTTTGTAATAGCCTAGTTTATCAAGGTAGGAGAGATATTTAAATTGCCTTCCCTTAGAGTACCCCAGGTATCGGACAAACCTTTTTTGGACTCGTTCTATTCGCAGCGAGTGAGTTGCGTAGTGGGGTCTCCATACTATACTGCAGTATTCCAGGATGCTTCTTATAAGGCTATTGTACAGAACTAATTTAGTTTGTGGGCTTTGAAATACCTTTCCATTGCGAATGACAAATCCAAGCATACATGTTCTCTACATGTGTTTTAAATGTTAGTTTAGCGTCCAAGATAACTCCCAGATCTCGTACTACATCTACCTCACATAAGGTCACTCCGTTTATTTGGTAGGACGAATTTATCATATTGACTTTTCTGGTGAATTTTATGTGGTGACATTTCGAAATATTCAACGAGATTTTATTGTGATAACACCATACAGATAATCGATCGATATCTTCCTGCATTAAGTTTACGTCTTCTTGAGACCTAATGGCTTTACAGATTTTTAGGTCGTCTGCATAAAGAAAAATGCTAGTATTATGAAGGCATGATGTCACGTCGTTTATATATATGTTGAATAATACTGGGCCCAGATGAGAACCCTGGGGGACGCCCGAGGTAATTGCATACTTGTCTGACTGGAACCCATTGACAACCACATAAAACTCCCGACCACCTAGATAAGAAACAAACCACTTTAGGAGATTACCGGTAACGCCGTACGCAGAGAGTTTTTTAACAAGCAGTTCGTATGAAACCTTATCAAACGCCTTGCTGAAATCCGTATAAACAGTGTCGACCTGCATACCTTTATCCATGTCATCGCATGTGGCTTCAGCAAACGACACCAGATTGGTACTTGTGGATCTGCTTTTTATAAAGCCGTGCTGATGGTTGCTTAAGAATTTGACAAAATAGCGTTGAATATGTGGACAAATCAATGATTCCAATATTTTAAAGAAAATTGAGAGAATAGATATTGGTCTGTAGTTCTTTACGTCGCCAGAATCTCCAGTCTTGTAGACCGCTTTCGCTTTTTTCCACTCTCTAGGGAATTGGCCAGATCGGATTGAGGTGTTATAGATCTTCACCAATGGAACAACCAGACTAGGTGCACATTTGGCAATAAACAGTGGAGGAATATCATCGGGGCCTGCCCCCTTTGTAATATCAAGATTTTTAATTTTTTTTTCAACATCTTCATATTTGACATCCACGAAAGCTATACTGTCTGACTGTGTGGCTATTGTTTCCAAGTATTCGGAGGCCACATAGTTTTGAACTGGGGGTGACGCTGTTTCATCCTTATAAATGCTGTTATAATTAGAAGCAAATAGCTCACATATTCCTTCTCCATTCGATGATGTTATCAGACCGTTAGTCATCGATGCTGGGTATGAACTTTCTCCGCCACGTTTATTCTTGACATATGACCAAAAAGTTTTGGGACATATGGCAATAGATTTTTCTGTGCTCTCAATGTAAGTATTGTAGCACTCTTTAGCATAATTATCACATCGTTTAGAGATTAATCTGAGTGAAAGTATGTCAAGGGGGTTCTTGTATTTTTTATATCTAGTACGAAGTTTGTTCTTTTCTTTCAATAAATTTACAAGGTTTTTATTGAACCATATTGGAGCATTTCTAAGTTGTTTTCGGCTAATAGGTACAAAACTTGTGATGGTAGATCTAATTACCCTGTAAAAAACTTCAACCATTTCGTCAGCACTTCTGCAACGTCCCAGCTGTTCTTCCCAATCCTTATCCTTCAAATGCTTGTTTATTGTTTCATTGTCAGCTTTATGAAAGTTTCTTTTCGCAATGCTATTATATTTTAGTTTAGCGATTCCATCAATGTAATTTCTATATCTAACGGAGGATAGTGAGGGTCTACAACACTTAAAGGATCCGCTTCGCAGCCTGCCAGCAGCCTGGAACGTCCACCAACACAATATCCAGCTGTCTACTGTTTTTGATAGTAACGTTATTGCATTGTCGGAGATTATTAACTGATGTAAAATCAATAAAAAGTTGATTGAGACTACTAATATGCTGATCTTTTAGAGGATCAATTAGCTCACTCCAGTTTATAGTTCTTAAATTAAAATCTCCCACGATGCATGTATACGCATTATGGCTATCCTGGTAAGAATTACAATTAGCAATAAAATGTTCCAACTTAGATTTTGAGACAGGTGGCGGCAGGTATATTGCACAAAGATCAAGACGACGGAGTTGCTTTGTGCGCTCGCACGGTATTTCTACAGACACCCATAAATCCTCACAATCACTTTATCTATGTAGTAATCTTTTTGAAGCAAATTTTTTAGATACTGCAATTAAGACACCTCCGCCATCCCTATTTCCATGGAAGCCTGAGCTTTCCCTGTCTCTTCTATAGACCCAGTACCTATTATCAAACAGCTCATTATTGCATATACTATCATTAAGCCAAGTTTCTGACAGAATTAGAATATCATAATTACAAGTTGTTATTTTACATAAAAAATCGTGCGTTTTCGTCCGCAGGCCTCTTACATTTTCATAATAAATCTCGATATTAAACAAGTTGAATTTTATTTGTGCGTTGTAATTATCATGCACAAAATGCTTCTGAAAATCTTAACTTATTTTAACTTATCTAAAGTTGCTAAATCTTTTATCACTATATATTCCGATGTAACGTCTTTACGCATTAGAACACGACCGCTTCTGATCCACACAAATTGGAATCCTATTTCTCTAGCTTTGTTTCTGGCTGCGGCGTGGATTGCTTTATTGGATGATGACAAATGCTCCATTACGTAGATAGGTTTTTCAGGTCCCGTCAATCCAATATGAGAAGAGTTCATTTATCTCTGTTTTTCTTATTGAATTCAATCGACGCTGCCAAAAACTGGTCACGGAGTCTTGGAGAGCTGAGTTGAGTGATGATTGATCGAGGCCGGGTAGAGTTACGGTTTACTTTGGCAATTCGTGTGCAACTTAAATATCATTATCTGTAACGGCACAGCCAATGACCGACCCCAGGTTTTTTGTCAGACTACTGACATTTTCAGCTTTGTTCTCTGGAACGCATTGAATCTCAATATTGCTGGATCTAGCATGTTGTTCCATCTGATTTACGCGATCCGTGAGTTTTACAATGGTGTTGGACATTTTTTATGGTTTGGGCTGATTTTTTGGCTTCCAAAATAGCAGTTTCATATTGACTATTCATAAAAGACATTGCCTCATTTACTTCCTTCAACTCTTCCCTGATTGATTTAAGCTCTGAGTTTATATTAGCATTTAATCTTGTAAGCATGTCAGTCATTGCAGTTTTTATTACTGCCTCTACTATATCTTGTACATCAGTCTTAGTCAATGTACTAGAGTTGCTAATCGGTGGTGACGACAGAGTTAATCTTTTTTTGGAACGGGAGGTTACATTATCTTGCAGTCTAATGGCGGCTGCAGTATTTTTAGAGCTTCCTTTTGAAGGTTGAGATGCTGATTCAGACATTTTATTTACTAAAAAGAAATGTTTATATAGTTTTCTCAAAGGACTCGGACTCAATTCAGTATAATACTATGTTTGTCAATGAATAATTTGTGTTGCTGGAACGCGCCCAGAGTTACAGGCGATAGACACGATTAGGTTGGTAGCACCACCAACACAGCTGTGATTTGTTTATGGGTTGAATGTAAGACAACGGTTGTATATTTTACCAAGATCTTCAGAATTCACTGGGGCACCTTTATTTAAGTGTGTGATTCGTATTCCATCAAACGCAACTATGTATTGTTACTTTAGTCCACCGATTCCTTCAAAATATTGGGTATTCACTTTTTCGTCCCTATTCTCACCCTGCACTTTGTATCACAGTTAGTAGTTCACAGAGTCAAATCTCACGTTTGCGAATAATATCACAGTAAGTTTTATTCCTTTGGAACGTTACATTATTAGTTTTATCGCTTAATTGTTGATTTAAGTATTAATTTAATATTTAAATACGGAGCCGATGTTGATGACAATTATGACATATGACATATGTTTCAGGTATCCTTAGCTATTGCCATGTTTGGGAGTGATAAGCTGAGAGTTTGTAGTGTATTTTTCTTCCTCAATTATTATTGACCTGATTAAATTGTAATAAATAACATTTTAAATATTAATATTAAGTAAGTAAATATATATAATATTTTACAAGTTGGCCCCATTTTCGAAAAATTTATTATTTTAACTACAAATTTACTAAAACTCGAAACACTTCAATTTACATAGCTTTCAATATGATACATGAATGTAGAAAGCATAGCAGATATGTAACACGGTAGCTCAACGAAGCAAAAACTCGAAAGACTTCTGAATGTAAAACTATTTCAAACTTTGTAGTAGGTTCAACATTCAAAAGGCTGCAGTTTTATAGCCTGGAAAACTTTAAAAATAAAGCTCAAAGATTAAATAAGAAACTTATTGGCTTTTAAGGGACATCACAGCAAATTTTAATAATTTTATAAAAAACCGTAACATAAAAATCTTCACTATTTTAAAACGTATCTAGAAAACCGTATCCTGCTGCCGGAATTCAATATTTTAAGATTTTGACATCTAATTTCCGTTAACCAAAAAAACGCAAAGAAAGACCTCACTATATCAATTCTGATTAAACCTCAATTTATTTTCAAATAGTATTAATGAACTTGTTCGCTAACTTGATGGTGTGTGAAGAAAACCTAGGGACACCACACAATTGAGTTTGAAATATCGCGAACAGCAAATCTTGAAGCATTTGTGTCAGAGCGCACAGATAGCTATTCAGTGGCTCTGGGAGAAACATTTCCCAGAGAAATGTGTAGTTTGTATGTTGAGCAATTTCTGAATAAAAAAGTGATTTGAATAAATTCGTTGGATAGGATTGGAAGATATTGACAATGTTTTAGTGCAATTCTTAAGTTAATTCTCAAGAAGCAAAGATGAAAGGATAATCGAACAAAAATTAAGTAATGTTTATCGTACATTGAAATAATCTTTAATATAGACTACACATACACACTGGTTAATTCAAGGATAGCAAAGAAAACATTATGAAGCAATATTTGTCAGGATATAAATTATCTTGTAACGCCATACTCGTATCAAAGGCGATTTCACGATTCTCTGATAAAAATTGAAAAAAACTGGTTGCGTCAGTAGTTTCCTACAATTTGATATATTAAACCCTTTCTGTTTAATTTAGAAAATTATCAGTATTCCTAACGTTTAATAACTTACTAATATTATAAAGGCGTAAGTATGTGTGGATGGACGGATAGATTAATGTTTGTTACTCTTTCATGCAAAAACGGAAGAACAGATCTGAATGTAATTCGGAATAGCACATAGGCTACTTTTTATTCCGGATAATGATCGGTTCCCGTGAGATAGATTTTATCAGAATTTCCACGCGAGCGATGTGGCGGGCAACAGCTAGTAACATAAACGCGAAAGATTAGATGGATGGATGTTTGTTAGTCTTTCACGTAAAAACGGCTTTTAGACCTGGATTAACAAACGGCATTATCTTTACCGTGACAAATGAGTTCTACGCAGTCGAACTCATAAACGGTTCGGCAAATCGCTGCTTGTATTAGAAACATGTCTTCGAATTTTTTTAAGCCTGAATGTTATTAAAGAGTGCATGATCTGTGGGTACCGTTTGACTGCAAGGCGTATTCCGATGTAGAATAAGCCTTACAGTGAAAGAAAATATTTTTTTTAAATAAAGAAGTAGTCGCTTCTTTATTAAAAAATATGCTATTTTTAATTTATTACTATATACAGCACAAGCCAGGTCTCGAACATGACAACAGTGCCTCAAATTACAAGGCCACTGTAGTTAAAAAGGGAAATTTAAAAAGAAAATGACAAATAACGTAACGGGGCTAAAATGTTTTTGTCCTTGCTACTCTTAATTTGTTTACAAGCGAAGCAACTAACCTTTAAATAATTGTACCCTTAGCTATTTCAATGAGATGAAAGGAAATTTCTCATTTTGTTTGTTAAAATTTTTCCTCACGATGGAAACTTTATAATAGGTATTAAGTAATGTTTTGGAAGTTTAATTTAATTTCGTTTACATGTACCTACATAATACATAAGAACACTATCTAACACTATAAGTGGTGTACAACTCTCTCACGTTGTGCAATTGACTCCATAATAAGTAACTCCACTAATAACAGACATGTATATATATATATATATATGTGTGTATGTATGTGTAGATACTTCACGTATTCTAGCCCATTTTTACCTCTCAGATAAAATCATTCACTTTACCTAAATACAATATTTATTATTTCATTGTTCCCGTACTAAATATTTTTGGTACGCCACCAGCTACCGATTATTTTCCTGTGTTGTTTCCATACAAAGGTTGTCTAGAAGACATCGTTATTAGCGATAAGACCGCATATATTGTACTTGCCGCTTAGTATAAACTAGACCTCTACCTATGAATGACCTCTTCCGCATTACGAATATTCTTGTGCCGCGGCTGCACAAACATTAAAACAACTTTCGTTACACACTTGTCTACAATCACACCTGCAAGATGAACTACGATTGATTCCATAGATTCTTCATAAAAGTAAAAAAGCACCGACACCGACTTCTAAGTCAAATATACAATACCATCATAGTTAGCATCATAGCAGCTATGGGACATGCACAATTTGTAATATATCCAGGCCTATGTCGAGCAGGACATAGGCCTTCCTCAATGACTTCCAAGAAAACCTGTTGGGAGCAGCCTGCCCAGTTTGCGTTAAACTTAACTTAAAATTTGTGCATTAGTAAAATGTTTAAACAACATTCCCACATAGGTATTTTACATTTTTTACAGAAGACAACCTTCACACTATTTCTGTGTTGCGGAAACTTCACGATCATACATACATTGTTATATTATTATTACATAAACAGTCGGCCAATTTTCTCATCTGGAGGGCTTTTAGGAAATCGAGTGTAATACGCAAATGTGTATTACGCTAACCCGTAATTGCCCCTACCTGTGACTCGAGAAGCGTATTATACGAGTACGTGTTTCGAGTGTTAAAGGTTAATTGTACTTGGCTTCTAGTATTACAAATTGTATGCTCTATAATATTGTTAATGTTGATAAAGGATATTGTTTAGAAGTTAACTTACACGTTTTGGAAAAACTTTAACGATATTGGTGTACGTAAGTTTTAATGTATCTTATTATATCGAAATTGCCAAAGGAATTGATGAAATCAAAATCTGAAAGTAATTTCGCAAAACTAAAGATTTTGCTAGGAATTCTGATCATTACAGAAGTCATAGGGAAGGGTTTAATGTAGTAGTAGATATAGAAGAATGGTAGAGAAAGCGAGAGTGAGTTTTTTTAGCATTGTGTTTTTCATTTCTTGAATTAATTACTACAAATCAAATTGTGTCTCTTTTTATGTCACTCTGAAATAAATAACCTTTCTATCTTTCTCCATAATTATATTTTGTAGGTAATGCTACCATTTAACTCCGTTCTAAGGATTCGTGGAAAATGTGCTGAAACCTTACTAATATTCTGGTATATTTTCTCGCGAATCCCTAAAAACCAGTTAAAGATAATATAATTTTAACTACATTTATCCTTTTTTACACGTCCCTTTTTGCATACCTACTTACAAATCAAATGACGTTAATGTTTTTCACAGTGAAATCAATAATGATTTCACCCTATAAAGATTAACCACATTTGCAAATAAACCCTTTAGTAATCCCAGTAATATTAAAAATGTGAAAGTTTGGATGGATGGATGGATGGAAGGATGTTTGTTACTCTTTCACGCAAAAACCACTGAACCGATTGCGATGAAACTGGATACGTACATAGCTAGAGACCTGGATTAACGCATAGGCAAATTTTTATCCCGATATTCCCACGATGTCGGGACTTACGCGGGTGAAACAGCAAGGCGCTGCTAGTAATACATAAAAAAAAAGACGAGAAAAATAAAGTAATTCAAGTGGTATGTTTTGATAAATTAATAACCAACATATTTTAATTTTTAGTATTCTGTACAACTTCTAACTGGACTACACTTCAGCCGAGATACTCATATTTGGTCCCTGGAATAGATCATTTGGTCCCTGGAATAGATCATTTGGTCCCTGGAATAGATCATTTGATCCCTGGAATAGACCATTTGAAACATTTGCCAATTACGAATACACCAGCATGCGTACCAATTAAAACATACCTATTTAAATGATGATACGAATTTAGAAAGTCAAATATATTAAATCAATCAATCAAATCATTTACGTGGGAGAGCCATGCTTCGGCACGTATGGGCCGGCTCGACTCCGCTCGATACCACGGCCTCACAGAAAACCGGCTGTGAAACAATGCTTGAATTGCTTTTCGCCGCGTGAGTGAGGTTACCGGAGGCCCTAACCCTACCCTCTCCCCTATTCCCGTCCTTCCCCTCTCCCCCCTCTCCTCCCCTCTAATCCCCCTCTCCTGTCTTCCTGCTCTTTCCCTATTCCCACCTTAAAGGTCGGCAACGCACTTGTGACTCTTGAGTTACAGGTGCCCATAGGCGGCGGTAGTCATTTACCATCAGGTGACCCGTCTGCTCGTTTGCCCCCTATACCATAAAAAAAAAATATATATCATAAAGACAATAAATAAAACTAATTAGAAAATATTTGCTCGGTAATTGCAAACATAATGACATAGATAAATTTTTCACACCAAATTTTGTACTTCTCAGCATAATGCATATCACTTTGTACCTAATGATAAGTTAGCTATGGCATATGCTAGTAGGATACCAACGGCTTCTACATTACCACATTACCACATTACCACACTTACATAAATAGGGTTCCAGTCTCATATAGTTTCAATTTCATTAGCACGCTCCCTGATACATGACTATTTGATAGGGAGGGCAGTTGTGACGTCACAGGGCTAGTGACGTACAGGTTTACAGTGTTTTATAATTTATGAGTTAGCGTGTCTGTTGTTTACAGCGTCGCCGTCGTGTCCAGTTGTGTTTTAATTAATAGTTTTTTGTCGTATTTTGTGATTCGATGAGATAATTGAAGTAATTAGGACGCTATGACGATTGTTGTAGGCGCTTTGTTTTCACGGCTTTAGCTATTCTAAAACGCTAAAAAATTATGTTTTTCTAGATTTCTTAAGTGTCTCATTTTAATTTTTTTATCTACGTCGCATTTTTACACAATGCTGGATTATTTAAAAGTTCTCTACAAATAATTTCATCCACATTGCGCTTAGATACTTATAACTCCGATCCTTGAGGAAGTTAGTTATGATTAATAAAACAACCATGCGATCAAACTCAATTATTTAATTATGTATCATTCGGGAACTTCCGAACCCACAACAAATCTCATCTATTATATCAATACGACTGTAACAAAAGTAATCTTAATAACAAAACAATAGAACACTAATTTGATTGTCCAAGCCATGGCCCTTAAGGAACTTTTTTCGTTTCCTTTCCAACCTCTATCATCATTTATAACTTTATATTAGGATATAAAAAATATCTTCCGAAGAAATAATAATAAAAGAAGGGGATATCTGATTTGCTTTACAAAAACCATCAAATGCATATCTTAATCTAAGAGAGAGAGACAAGACAACTCTTCGCAGCCATAATGAATATTCAAAAATATGTTGAAAAAACCTTATTTTGTTTTTTTTACTGGTTTTTTGGTCTAGTGCTTAGTGATCCTGACTTTCCACACACGAATAATCATTGTATGATAAGCACGACCATTTGTTGTGTCTGGGTGTAATTTATCTATAATATTTATGTTTTTAGTAATATTTAAATATGTTTATCAGCAGTCTGATTACCATAGTATAGCCTCTGCTTAGTTTGGGATCAGGCAGCCGTGTGGGAGGTGTCTCAAGTTATTATTATATATTATTTTCATATTTTAACACTAAAGTTATTGCGGTGACCTACTGTGTATTTTTAGATCTTTTTTCGGTATCCGAAGTATCGATTTTTCATCTAAAAATAGGCACAAAATTTAGATTAATTTTAGTGTGGGAGTAATAAATAAATAGAACCGTGTCAAAGTGAGACTCTTGAGACATTTTCTATTTGACACATCGAATTACGGAGAGGATCAAATCTTTACGGAATACTTTATTGTAAAAAGTATCAAATGATTTACACCAAATAAAACTATTATTTGGTTTAAATCATTTATTCTCAAAAAGACAATAAAAAGCCACTTACATGAGAACACAAAGACATTTTGGTTAAATTATTTAAGTACCGGTCACCGAGACAAGTAAATACAAAGTTTAAATAAGTTGTAACATTAAAGACATAATAATATAGTAAATGAGTACGGTAGTCTATACAATAGGTAGATATACAATAGAATATGTAATACAAACGAGGCACCCGCTCAACACTTTTATTCTCAACCGGAATAATGTTATTTTTGGATAAGAAAAAAATTCGGCTATGTACTTAGACAGTTGAGATTTAAAGATGTTGAACGAGCTGACATTTTTTATATCAGACGGTAAATTGTTATAAATATGTACTCCTTCGTAAATGATATCTTTCTTTGCATAATTTGTACGAGTTCTTGTCAATACAAGTAAACTGGGTCTACGCCTGCTACGTTTAGTCACTTTTGAACTTTTTTGTCTAAGATTTTCTTTATCAGCATACATAGTATTATATATATAAAGTTGCCCATGTAATTTCATTAATTTAGTGTCCTCAAAAATTTTATAAGTAGGTATTTTTTTTATTGGGTATTTTATATTTCCATCCCTTTTTTGTTATTTGTTGTAAGCATATTCTAAGTTTTTAATAGCGTAACATGCTTTAAGAAGACAAGTCTTTAAAGCAATATTAATTGGTGTGACAGTCATTAGAGAGAGAGGTTATGTTCAGTAGCGAACATAGATGCATAAAACTTATCTTAGATTTATTATAAAAGTAAGTGACTACTCGATAAGATTATTATGAAATCGAAACTTTACTTAAACTTACTATTCTATAATACCCACACACTCATAAACACGTTTACACACGCATGCACACTTACACGAGAGAGGAACTGGTACTCATTACACAGTTTAAATCTTACCATGGATACCGAAGCCTGACATAAGTGTTATTAATTTAAAAAATGCCATTGTTGCAGAAACAATGTGTACGTACTATTTGTACTATTTATTTTGGTTATAAATTATTATTGGTATTATTAATTTTAAGACTAACTGTGTATTGTCAAATGACACAAATAGCAGGACTGTTACAATCTTTACTGTACAAGTTTACTGACATTAAACACTATTGTTCGTGCCTTAAGACGCCAGATTACATTAAAATCTTGGTTTTTTATTTTCACAATTATGTAATTTGTCGTGAACACATACACCCAAATACATACATACACCGAAATTTTGGGGTACGTATACATACCTAAAGGTAAATTTTGGCCCAATATATCATTATGCAGAATAAAAACATGACTCTCAAAATACGCTCCACATTTCTAATACTTACTTCAACTTCCTCACTCAAGAAGTTAAGCAAACCAGTAGTGAGTACGTACGTTAAATGCGTAAACGCCTCCGGCAGTTCAAACAAGTTCGTATCATAATACTGGCAAAATCCTACGATTACTGCCCACAACGGCCTGTATCTGTTCAAGAAACAAAAATAACAGGGACAAGACGGCAACAAGTTACATATTACGTTCTGAGGGTAAGGGTGGTTGGTACACTGGACTTTATTAAAAGCCTCGTTTACTTATTAGAGATAGTATATTAAGGAGTCTTAATGACACACACATGCGCATGTTGTAATCAAAGCCAAGGATTTTTAGGTTCTTCATATTTGTGACCTCTTTACGACACTGTAGGGCCAATCACGCAATCGTTACTACAAACAAGCCTACGACACCTGTATATTAAAGTTATCCACAGACAGCTTTCCGACTTTCTACTTTAAGTCCATTAATTAATTATATTTTGAAAAATTCTCAGTCCAGAAATATCTGCGGAACTTTAGCTTACTCTACTTATAATTTTTAATTAACCAAACTTTATGTTTGTTACTTAGGAAAGCTGTTTTTTTTTTCATGAAATAAAATGAGAATTCAAACATTTATGAACAGCTTAATGGGACCTTTGTCTGGTTGTAGCGTAGTCCCACCACGCTACATTTTGTTTCGACATGGCCATGTTCAGATGATTGTTTTAGTTAAAATATGCGTAAAAACAAAAAAAAAAACGATTTCTCTATCAATTCAGGTTCATTTGGTTTCAGTAAATGTTGAAGCTCTGCCTAGTTTGGGATCAGATGGCCATGTGTCAGAGTATTTTATACAAAAAATTAACGGGGTTAAAAATGGGCGCTCATGTCATCGAATGTACGGCAAACCAATGATCTCAGAGGGCACGTTGGGCGCAAGTCGCCCGTGGGATCAAAACGCGCGTTACCATGTGAACGACTAGAACAAAATGCTTCTTGTTAACGCGCGCTCAACGCCCGTCATCTAAACATGGCCTTACTAAATATACTAGCAGTAACGCACATGTATAGCTTGTTAGTGCAAAACACAATTTCCGGTGGTGAATATAATATACATGTTATGCCCCAGGCGTCTCTCACACGCCTGAGGAAAAAGGCGCTCACAATGTCCTTTTATTCCTATATTTTATTAACAAAAATATCTGCACTAATATATACAATATAGTATACCGTTCGTATTATGTTTCCTTTTCAATTAAAGTAAATGGTGTACTCGTGAAACTCTATTAATAATAAAGTTATTTGGAGCTCTCTCTGGACAGAGTCTACGATAGATTGAATTTTGTTAAAATAGTAAATGTTGAAGCAGTGTTTGCCAAGTAAACACACAGATATAATATATTCTTTTCAATTTTGATGGTTATATGCAAGGGATGTAAATCAGATATAAAATGATACTTGCGATTAAAATCTAATAAAATTGCAATTGCATCTTGCGTCTATCTTTGGCCCGTCGAATTAAGGTGTAAGGGTTGGTATACATCATATGGTAGACAAATACCTTAAACATTGGCATCTCACACTGCCAGCACGCATCGGTCTGAATTCGATACCTGGTTGAGCACATCTTTTCGAAATTTATGAGTGTATTAAAATTTTATTATCAATTGGTTAAACGGTGAGGGAAAACGTTGAAGGAATATATTATAAAGTTTTCTCTGATTTCCATGAAGATTTTGAAGTATGCCAACCATTTTTTTTTTCTGTGCGTGTGGAAACCTCTCAGGCTGTCACCCCACCGGGGTTTTCGGTGGGGCGGTGTGTCGGAATCGAACCGCTAAAACCTACCGCTAAAAACCACTAAAACCACACGGTGTACCGTACTGCGCCTTAAGTAGGAGGGATCCGGGAACAGCTTTCATTAAGACATCCGGACCCCCCCCTAGCGCCTGCCCGCAAAAGCGCGGGCACCACCTCTGGGTAAAACACTCAAAACCTCTCAATTAGGCGACGTCCAGGCACACGCGGACGCCACCTCCTCGCGGGGAGCCACTACAGCGGGTGAAGGGGAAAACCCTTCCCGTCCACCCGCGGCCACACTCAGGGCGGCATGAGGCGCTGGTAAGCTCGCCTTCGCCGCCCGGTTCACCGGCGGCGATCTAGGTCCGAGTGGAGATCGTCCTCCCGGACCCGTTCCGCCACCTCCTTCTGCGAGATGACGTCCTCGCAGAAGGTCGCGACCGCGGTAAAATTCCTGTCGCTACCGGCCATGGAGCGTATGACGGCCGGTAGCGAGAGATCCCCTCCGATGACTGCAGTAAGGGCCCGACGCTGCGTCGCCCAGGCAGAGCAGACCGCCAGCGTGTGCTGGGCCGAGTCCTTACTGCAGTCGCAGTGGTGACAGACGGGACTCAATTCCCTCCTAGCGACCGAGTGCAGGTACTTCCCGAAGCAGCCGTGCCCGAAAAGTACCTGCGTCAGTCAGAAAGAAAGGGCCCCGTGCTGCCGCCCTGCCCACTCGATGATGACCGGCTGGAGCGCCTCCACGGGGGCAAAACCAGCACGTGGAGCCTCCAGTCGGGACGACCAACGAGCCATGGTGGCTCGGCGAGCGGCCTCACGCCACTCGCGTACCTCTTCGGGCGGGGGCCCACTGCCGCTTCCCGCCCGGAACTCGGCCGTTCGCCGATATACTTCGTCTAGCACTTCTGCCTCCAAATCCCACGGGGGTGTCCCGGCCAACGCGCACGCCGCCTCCGTCGACACGGTGCGGTATCCGCGTATGGCTTTAACCGCCATAAACCTCTGAGGGCGCCAGAGGCGCACCCTATTCTGGGCGGTCAGAGCCTCCACCCACACCGGTGTACCGTAAAGTGACAACCCTCGTGTACAACCGTCTCGTTGCGAAGTGCTCGTCGAAGCGCCACCTTCCGTTAAGGATCAGGCCCAGATATTTTATGTGGGCCTGAACCGGTACGAGGAACAAGTTAACCTCTATGGAGGCGCCAGGGGTGGACCACGACGGGGCCCATGAAATAAAAGGGCCTCCGTCTTATCCAAGGCCACCCGTAAACCCAGCGCCTCGATGAGCCCGACCACCAGAGAGACTCCCCTGGTGGCCGCCTCCTGAAAGTTCACCCCCCGGGCTGTGACCAACGTGTCATCGGCGTAACAGATTACGCTGAGCCCGGGGGGGAAGTCGCCTCGAAGGGCCCAGTCGTACCTCATGTTCCACAAGAGTGGTCCAAGGACAGACCCCTGCGGAACACCACACGACATAGGCCGACGACTCAAAGCTCCATCTCGGTCCTCGTACATGACGGTACGCTCCTATAAATAGTCTGCCACTAGCCGCCTCAGGTACCCTGGCACTCCGTGATAGTGGAGTGCTTCCCTGATGCAGCTGAATGGCAGACTATTGAACGCGTTGGCGATGTCCAACGACACCGCCAACAGCACGCCGCCTCAGCTCACTACCTCTTCGGTCACGGCCCTCAGGCGCAAAATGGCACCGATCGTCAAACGCACCGCTCGAAAACCGAATTGGGCGTCCGACAAATCGGGGCCGACCTCGCACAGGTGCCGGACGATGCGGGTAGAGAGGATCCTCTCAAACAATTTACCCGCCTGAAGTATGCCAACCTACATTAAGCTACTGCGGTGAATAGTCTACCGTAGTACCTTAACGTGGCGTAATATATCTAACCCTTGTTAAACTGAGAGGTGGTCACTGCCCAGTAGTGGGATATTTATATTTAATAATTCTTTAAAAAAACCGTCTTAAAAAAACTATTCCATAGATGCCATTGTCAGAACTGGACCAAATTGAAATGGGACCACACTGGAAGCATCAGCTTTAAAGAAAAAAAAGAATCATGAAAATCGGTTCACCCAGTCGAAAGTTCTAACATAAAAAAGTACAGTTGAATTGAGAACCTCCTCCTTTTTTGAAGTCGGTTAAAACAAAGGTCAAAGACTGATAATAAAATCTATTAGTTATGTGATTTACACAAAAAACCTGTCTATCGTAGGTCTGGACTAAGCCCGCGGAGAAAAGTTCAGACATTATTTTTTATTTTACTTATTTCTTAATACAAAATACTTAAATAATAAGAAGGTATTGAGGGTAATTCAAGTATCTGTTTAGTTCCTGAAACCGATACTGGAATAGTAGTTGCAGTCTACAAGCCGTAACTTACAACTGAAACGTAGTTCTTGAAAGCGAAATGCTTTAAGCAGTTTATATGCTTCTTTAACAAAAGGTGAATGATTTTCCAGTCATCTTAGAAATGTGTTTTTCAATCTGAATAAAATGTTTTGGCATCCAGTATTAATCGGTTCGTCATGCACGAGGGAAAGGGTAAAAGAGAGTAAGAATTTCTAATAACATCGAACCTTAATATTACCAGCAGGACTTAAAGTACTAAGTGGCATAGACACAATTAAAGGAACTATAAAGTTTTCATCCCTTAATTTTCCACCCTTAGAGGTGGAATATCTTCTTCAATTTCAAATGGAATCAACCGTGAATATAATCGTGGGAGAGCCATGCTTCGGTAGGTATATATATATATCTCCCCCGCTTCCACCCTTCCTCTACTCACACCTTAAAGGTGCCCATGGGTGGCGGTAGTCATTTACCATCAGGTGACCTGTCTGCTAGTTTGTCCCCTATACCATAAAAAAAACCTATAGTACAACATTAAGTTAAAAAAAAAATTATTGAAATCGGTTCACAAATTGAAGCAATTGTATTTTAGTTCTGGAGATAATTTTGTATACTTTGCATGCTTGCTTATATGAGTCTGACGCTGTGCAGACCTGTGACCGCAGTCACGAGCTTTATGTTAACATGTTATGGGCGACGCCGAAGTCTCAATAAAATCGCAACATTTTTTCATTAAATTACTAAAGAAAATATGATAAATAGCCTGTTTATCCTTGAAGGGATAACCTAAGCTCTATTTAATCAGCCTTTTAGAAATCTAAGTGTTTAAAATTTTGTTTCGGTTAAATTAAAAAAATTCTAATGATGCTGTCGTGACCAGTGGCGTAGCTACCGGAGGGCTAGACGGGGCAGTGCCCTGGGGCCCCCAAACTCAGGGGGCCCTCTTACTCTAAACTATAAATTGAACTTGTGAAAATTTCGCCCACATTCGGAATATAAATAAACCAGATTTTTTAGAACCAGAAGTTATCAGTTAGTAACCAGTAGTTTAGTTGAGGCCCTAGTTTATTTTATGCCCCAGGGCCTTTGGTTATAACGCCACTGGTCGTGACTAGACATCTATTTATATATAAGTATTTATATTGTTAGCAAAACTACGTTTTAATTATATCTATTGAAAACCACTGCAGATGTTAGTTGAACATAAAATCAAAATGATTACCAAATGACAAATAGAATGTTGGAGGAAAAGCTGTAAAATATAAAGTGGAGTGGCTCCGAGTAACAGCCTCGCTTTATGGACTTGGCAACGTTAAGTTTGAGGACAATCTCTTTACTTGCTAATGAGCACTATTACAAACACTCGATGGCCGCGCGTGCTGTGCCACATACAATCTGAAGTGAGGCGTTCATTATAGATCTACGGATCATAAAACTTATTATGGTGACAGCGAATAAAATTATCAGAGATATATTATATATTCATCTGATCTTCTCAGTGAGCCATCTCGCCTTTGTATCCCCAACAACTACTGTCGCAGCAGGTAGCACAAGTTATTTGCTGTGGCATTTGGTCTTACCGTTGCCAAAGCCAATTCGACAGTACCACGAAGGCTCACTGCGCTTAACGATCTCCTGGATTCGATTTCGACTATTGATTTGTTTGCTAATGATGGGCGACGATTTTGTTTACATGTTTAAAATTCAGTGAAAAAGATGCATGATCGGTTTATTGTTATTATATTTGTTTATAAAATTAATTTTATTGTAATGTTTAGTTAGTATTATTAGCCTACAGCCGTACCATTAAACTAAAATAAATTCGCAAAACAATGCTTCGCTTGTGTGCAATAAATTAGTGTGTGAATATTATGTTCTAGAAAGGAAATGTGTATGTACTTGTATTTATTTTATTAAAGAATTTTATTTATTTTATATTTATTAAAGGTTGTGCTCACGTGTATTTTTTTTGAATGCCTGACTAGTGTCGGGCCCAACACAAGCACTACATCAAAGGCAGCTCGTAATTAGTGACATTGTGGCGTCTATCACCGACGCGGCCACGTAGTCGAACATTCTGATCGTTGGTAGCACAGGTTCCGCACAAGCTCTAAAGTTTTCACAAAGACGATGTCGGCTCGTTACTTTGTTTGCTTTCATTGAGCAGTGCCTCGATACAAAGAAATGTCAATGGTAAACCTGATTGCTGGAACCTAAGTTATTGACCGCCAAACCTAGTTAAGTTATAGTTATACTTTCAAATGTTGGTAGGCCCAGTTGATTAATCACTACATATTATAAAACAAAGTCCCCCACCACGTCTGTCTGTCTGTCTGTTCGCGATAAACTGAAAAACTACTGAACGGATTTTCATGCGGTTTTCACTAATAGGCAGAGTGATTCAAGAGGAAGATTCAGGTGTATAATTTGTTAAGATTTTGTCTAAATTGATTGAACTATGTTGATGATTGTTGAAGATGTCTCTGCTACCCGTGCGAAGCCGGGGCGGGTTGCTAGTAAATAAATAAATATTCTTTAACATTTTAGAAATGTAACCCCTGAGTGGTAGAGGACGTCAACTTTTGCATGAAATTCCTATTTTATTATCTAATTGTCACCGTGATTCTTTATTCTTCTAAGACTTGAACTGCAGAATAAGACTGCAGATTCTTATCCAAATTTGTCTAACTACTGCACATGGCAGGAAGAAAATGGATAATATTGTTTTGACTCATGGATGGACTTTCGATTCATGGATCAGAGTGCTGACATTAAAATTTCACAACAATATCTCAATGTTTTAAGCTCAACAAACTTTGTTTCGAGCGTGCTAATAACATAGAGATGATAACACCACAGCGGGTGGTGTTATCATCCGGTGCATCTCCCCGAGGCGCACAGCTCATTGCCGCGGTTAATGCGGTGCCGCACAATACCCAAACAAACACTGACATTATTGCATTACTATTCGCAACAGTGGACCGAACGAACATCGGCGGTAATTATACTTTATTAGGTTAACAATATTATTTACAATAAGTCTATGATGGAACAGATTGTACGTACACATGTACATTTGTACATATTATGTATGTATATATTACTATGCTAGTATAATATAGTCTTAAAGCAGGCTATTAAAACCTGCTTTTGCATTTCAGCAATAAAGTACAAATTAGCTTTCCAGGGTTAGCTAACCCAAAGAAAATACCCACAACTAGGACTTGTAGGTTGTTTATAGACTCCGTTAGTGCCGTGTACTGAAGGGCCAATGTTATTATTTGATATTTGCAGTATTGAAGCATTCTTGTATAATTAATATTGTAGGTATAGAAATAGAGCAAGTGCACTTACGGCAAGTTGTCACCTTTAAATTGTTTTTTTTTGGCCAATGCTGTAAATATACGTCAAATATATCAGTATCGGATAGTTATAAATATGGAATATCGATTTGTAGTCGTAAAACAATACAGAACTCAGAATACATTAAGTTCGTAACTACATAGGTCTCCATAGCCGTACCGGCACTCGTGCGGTCTGGTTGTGTTTTTTGTCGCGGATCGTTATCCCCACTGTGCGAAGAGTTGTTTACGCATTCCATTGACACGTGTGTAAGGCGTGCGCCGGACCTACCGGCTGCGTGTACCTTATACGATCGCGCCATGACTGACGATAACGTAAGTGTTTCATCGCGCTGTGCTACGCCCGTACCCAGAAATGATGTGTACATCATTTCGAGCTTATTTAATGATTCTTCGGATATGGATACTATTGATGATGATAGTAAAAATAAAGAGGAGCAGTCAAGAGCCGGAAAGAGGGATAGAGAGGACAGTACTGAAGACGAAGAGGGTTGGAAAGAAGTTAAGATGAGTAAAAAAAGATCTGTCATGGTAGTAAAAATTCTGTGGGAGAGGAAAAGTATGAGATATATGTTTCACATAAAGAACGCCTCCCGAAACAGTTTGCAATGGCACGTATTTTAAAAGAAAATAAGATAACGAAGATTAGTCAAGTTAAATATTTAAGCCCTTTTAAAATACGCTTCCAATTTGACTGTGAATCGGCTGCTCAGAACCTTCTTATGTGCGAGAAGCTTTTGGAGAAAGGATGGAGGATCCAGAAGGCTATGCAACTGTCGGTTTGCTATGGAGTAATTAAGGATGTAGACCTCGATTTTGCTGATGACGAGATCTTCAAAAATATTTCATGTGCGGCTCCCGCAAAGCTTTTATCTTTGAAGAGGCTAGATCGTCGCAACAGGGATGATGGTGGTTGGTGCCCAAGCGAAACCCTTCGCCTTTGTTTTGAAGGTGATCATCTACCAGTATCAGTTCGGGTATGTGACATAAGTATTAAAGTTTTGCCGTACGTACACCAAGTGTCACAATGTTCCCAATGTTGGAAGTTAGGCCATGTATGGAAAATGTGCCCCTCGAAAAACGTTGTTTGCCCGAAGTGTGGTGGACGTCATGAGAATTGTGATACTTTAATGTTTACATGTGTCAACTGCAAGGGTAATCACATATCACTCAGCAGGTCTTGTCCAATTTATAAGAAAGAGAGAAGACTAAGAGAAATTATGTCTGAGTTTGGATGCACATATAGGAAAGCCCTAGAATGTTATGTGCCCCCCGAAAAGCCCGCTCCCCCCAATACTATCGTCCATCTTCAAGCTCCGGTAATTCCAGAAAATCGTTTCTCTTCTACTCCTCCTGAAGACGTCTCTTTTACTACTCCTGAAGACGTCTCTTTACAAACCCGAAAGCCTACCTTTGCTGAAATAATTAAAACAAAGGCCACAGTCCACAAGGTACAAACCCCTGCTTCGGCTAGTTGGAATAATGATAAGCTTCCGAAAAATAAAAAAGGCCCACTTAAAGAAGACTGGATGTTTTGGACTGCAGATACAGACGAAGGAGAAGTTCATCAATTGCCTGTAGATGAAGAAGGTAAAGATGAATGTCCTTCTTTCAAAGAGTTGTGTTCTAGATTAAAGGAGGTTATCTACCTCAAAAAGACAGGTTTAAGTTTTAAGATAAGGTGTGTTTTTCAGTTGTGCCTAGAATGGTTAACCCTAGTGTCAGTGAGTTTTGTTTCAGAGTGGCCGTGGATAAAAGCAATGTTTAACTTTTTTATTCCTTGTGATGGCTAACAAACCACTCAAATTAAATATCTTGCAGTGGAATGCCCAAAGTGTAAGGCCAAAGTTAGCAGCGTTTCATGAACTTTTGTGTCAGGAAAAAGTACATATTGCTGCCCTTAGTGAGACGTGGCTTGAACCGGAAAGTAATTTTCAAGTCAGTTGTTATGATGTTTATCGCGCGGACCGGGATGACTCATACGGTGGTGTAGCAGTTATAGTACACAAATCTGTTAATTCGCAGCTGCGGCGCGTTCTCGTCAATAATAACGGTATTGAGGTAGTGTGCGTACAATTATTTAACTGTGACCCGCTTGAGAATGTTGTTTCTGTTTATTGTCCATCTAGAATAGTAACCACTCAGCAGGATTGGGATAGTCTGTTTTCATTATGGTCATCTAAAACGTTAATTCTTGGTGACTTTAATGCCCATCACGCCAGTTGGTCTTATAAAACTGACCGCAGAGGCAGTCTTATTTACGACTCGCTAATAGATAATAACTTTATTTCTTTGAATGATTGCACACATACGCGAGTTCGTTTAGTTGAAAACAACTTACAACAGTCTTCCCCTGATATTTCGCTGGTTTCTATAGATATTGCATTAGATTTTAATTGGACCATTTTAAATGAAAATCTAGGCAGCGACCATTTAATTATTAAAGTTTCTACATTGTGTACGTCATGCCTTCCTACAGTTATTAAAAGGAATTTTGCGAAAGCAGACTGGACTTCATATAAAACATATCTGGAAGAAAAATTTCGAAATTTATATTTACCCAATGACCTCCAAAAAGCGTATAATTCATTTTTGGATATTTTAAATGACGCTGCTAATAAATGCATCCCGATGTTCAAACTTAATCAAAACCCTGCTTCAAATTTTACTCCGAAATCATACTGGACTGCTGAACTGTCACAATCTGTGGCTCATTGTAGGTTAGCTTTATCCAAATTTAGACGAAATCCCACACCCGAAAACCTAGATACTCTTAAAAGTAGAATAAATACATCTCAAAGGTTAATCCGACAGGCTAGGCGAATGAGTTTTCAAAATTTTTGTTCCTCAGTTGACCACACTACATCGTATAGTGAAATGTGGCGCAAAATGAGATGGTTGAAAGGGTACCGTTCGCCTAGACATTTTATAGACGCTCAAAGTGCCACGAATCTTTTAAATTCCTTAGCACCTGATTATGTATCCCCACCGACCCCTACAGTTCACCATAGTAACCCTACATTAGAGTCTGAGATCTCTATTCAGGAGCTTGATAAATGTATTAAATCTAAGGATACATCTCCTGGATCTGACGACATATCTTATTCTATGATTAAGAATTTACCTGATGTAGGTAAATTTGTACTACTTAATTTATTTAACAATTTTTTTAAACATAGTTTTGTCCCCTCTCAATGGCGCGACATTTGTATCGTACCTATTCCAAAACCTGGTCGTGACCTTAGTAACGTTTCTTCACTCCGACCCATATCATTACTGTCGTGCATATGCAAAATATTCCATTTTGTTTTATATCGTAGATTGGAATGGTTTTTTGAAAAAAGTAACACATTCTCTGTGAACACAGTTGGCTTCCGTAGAGGTAGGTCGTGTTTAGACGGTTTAAGCTGCCTAATCACCACAATTCAAACTGGTTTTTCCGAGGGTTGTTCTACTATGGGTTGTTTTTTAGATATAAATAATGCGTACAACAATGTAAGTAATTCTGTTTTAATAAATGTTTTAGATAGCCTTAAAATCGGCTCCCGCATCTGTAGATACCTATGGAGTTTTCTTCATAGAAGAGTACTCAAGATAAGGTCTGGTAATAGCTTTATTAGCAGACATTCTGGTAGTGGTTTGGCTCAGGGTGACCCGTTATCTCCAATATTATTTAATATAGTAACGTCAGATATTTGTAAACGTGTGCAAAAGAACATCTGTATATCCCAGTACGCGGATGACTTTGCTATATATGTGCAATGTTCTTCTGTTAGTGAGGGACAATGCAAGATCCAGTCTGCACTTGATCTCATCAATAGCATGTTGGCGCATGTAGGATTAGATATTTCCCCCGATAAAAGTAAAATCTGTTTGTTTAGCAGAGGTTTTCGAAGGCCAGTTATAGAAGTATGTTTGAACGGGACTTTGTTAGAGTTAGTAGACCACGTCAAGTACCTAGGGTTATGGCTGGATAGGGGTCTCCGATGGAAGAAACATATTAGTGAAGTCCGTGAGCGGGTACTTAAGTTGATTAATATCTTTAGGGTTTTGGTGGGGCCTGGTTGGGGTGTTCATCCGAACCACTTAAGAAGATTGTATATTTCCCTTATTCGTAGTCGTATCGACTTCGGTAGCTTTTTACTAGACAATAGCGCCGACACACATTTAACTAAACTGGATAGATTACAAAACATATGCTTGCGGTTAATTGGTGGTTTTATCAAAAGTACTCCCATTCACGTGATGGAATCCGAATTAACATTGCCTCCTCTTTTTATTCGCCGCCGATATTTAGCTGGTAAATTTTATTTAAAATCTAAATGTTACAATTTTCCTTTAACCGATTTACTGGATAAGCTACATGGTCTTTGTTACAATAATCCCTATTGGAGAAATAAAAAAAAACCACAGTTAGTTTTGTCTCACGAAGTCCTAAATCAAGAACATATGTACTGCAGCAATAATCTTGGCATGTTCTCCATGGACACTTGGGTCAGCAATATGGACTTATCAGGTATTGTAAAGCCTAGTTTAGATTCAGTAGATAAACCGAAGCATTGTTATAATGTACATAACCTTAGATCAATATGTTGTAAATCTCTAAATGCACTGTACTCTGGCTTTTACTGTGTATTTACGGACGGTTCTAGACAAGAGAATTACTGTGGCGCGGCCTTTTTTGATTCACAAATAGGTGCTTCTTTCAAGTTTAAAATTTTATCTAAAGTTTCAATAATGCATTTAGAGCTAATTGCTATAGCTGAAGCTTTGGCTTATGGGAAATCTTTGGATGTGGATCGATTTGTTATCTTCACTGACTCAAAAAGTGCTCTTTATCATCTAATGAGATGCACGAGTACTTCACCTTTCAGGGGCCTTCCACTAGCGTACAATATAATAAAAATAATAGCTGATTTTGTTACCAAACGTAAAAGAATTGTATTGCAGTGGATCCCATCTCATGTTGGACTGGAGGGAAATGAGATGGTTGATCGTTTGGCAAATGAAGCGGGGTCTGATGGAGAAATATATCCTTGTTCGCCTTGGTATACTGAGCTCTTACCCTTAGTTAGAGACAGATGTATTCAATCATGGGCAGAATATTTTGATGAAAGGTCTTTGACTAAGGGTATCTGGTACAGAACAATTTAACCATCTCTTCCACGGGTGCCTTGGTTCAGCGAGGGCAGAATGAGTAGGCAGGAAGTTGTGACGGCTTTAAGGCTCCGATCCGGTCACATTCCGCTCAATAGCTTCGGATTTATGATGCGAAAAGTCGATTCGCCAAATTGTGCTACCTGTAGTATCATTGAAGATGTGCATCATATCCTGGCGGAGTGTGCTCGTGTGGGAGTCCAGAGGCGTCAAGCTTTTGCAAGCAGTTTTAATGTAGGCTTCTATAATAGCGTTCTGGCCTCACCATTGTCGGACGAAGCTAGAACGCTTTATCATATTATTATTATGGGTATAAGGTGGCGGGTAGGCTAGTCTAACATAAGTATATTTAAGTTAACTGTATGCAATCATCGGGGTGGCATTTTCTTTATAGAAAAAACCCCGTAAACAAATAAAGATTAAAAAAAAAAAAACTACATAGGTCTCAGTTATGTACATGTATTTCTACAACGTACGTGTTTTCTTCTTTCTCTTCACAAAAAATATGATATGCTACGTACAGATAAGTAAGAATGATGTATGTAAATGTCGTTTATATGCTAATGTAAGCAGCTTTTAACCATATTTCCAATGCATAATCATTGAGTGACACACTCAGGAGGATTCCCGCCGCCACTCCACACACACCGTACACCTTATATTTTATTGTAATCGTATTCAAAATACTCGATAAGTCGGTGAACCCTTTTTATTTTGGGTATAAACAGCTCTCATACATTTTGTCATTTTATATAACTGGTATTTCAATGGTTTTGGGTGTAAGTAAATAAGAGATAAAGGTCTTGTTTCTTTACTAATGCGGTGAAACTTAATTATCTTTTTTGAATATGCTTGGCTAGAAGGCTTGACGGCACGAGGCAGTTTCTGTTCTTTTTGTTTTTGTTTTTTAATAAAAAGGTTTATGTTCTGCGGAGATAAGAGACTTCTTTCCGTGTTGAATTCCTTTGTTTCTGCTAGTTTGAGTTTTTTTTTTCAAGTCGTAATAATGGCCTGGCATATGTCTCTGTTTAGCCCAGGCTATAGCTAGGAATGGCAAAGTGAAGATAATGGGGTTCCTTAGGATAGCTGCCGTAGTTAATACAAAACTTGCAGCAAGAGTGATACTCCGTTCTAATACGAGTATAAACATAATGTGATTTGAAGTTTAGTTCTTTAAAAAAAATTAAAGAACTAAACCTTTAGGGATGATACGTAAGTCGGGTACCTTCAGGAATACGCTTATTATTACTTCACCGCAATTGCTCCAAGATTTGAAGACCATAATTTTTAGCTATTTTGTGCTAGTGATTGTTTGGATTTATATTTACATGTATGCAGATATTTAAAAAAATGTACCCAAGCATTCTTTCATTATCAGCATCCTAGAATATTATTATAATTACATAATTAAATGAAATAACCAATCTTTTAGACGAGGCTGGAGGATGTTCGGCAGCGGATGGCTATGTCAGTTTACCAACCATTTAATCGATCTGTAACCATAAAATTAGACCTTAGGCACTTGGATTTAGCCATTAACCGTAAACTGTCAATGCACAACCAAGTTAAACCGAACGTCGCCGCGTCCTCACGACTCGACTAATCGGTAGGCCAAAGGTCCACTCAAAACTTTGGGTAAGCAAATGGTATCATCTTTTGTCACTACATATTATAAAACAAAGTCCCCCGCTTGTTAAGGTTTTATGTAAATTGGTAGAAATATGATGATGATTGTTGAAGATGTCTTTGCTACCCGTGCGAAGCCGGGGCGGGTTGTTAGTATATATATAAAAATCGATGTTTGTTTGTTTGTCCTCTATGAGTTCCAAAACCATTGATCAGATTGTGATTAAAATTTGGTAGGGTCCCGTTATCTCCAAAGCTCTTCACATCGACTCTAGAAGAGGTATTTAGAAAGTTAGCAAGCTGCTGGAATATGAAGGGCATTGTCGTCGGTGGAAAAGGTTAACAAACCTTCGTTTCGCTGACGATATTGTACTCTTTTCCACCTCATCATTTGAACTAGGCACTATGATCACTGAACTCAACCGAGCAAGCCTCGAGGTTGGATTGAAGATGAATATGTCGAAGACTAAGTTAATGACGAATAGTACGAAACGTAGGTTAGAAGTCGACAGTGCAGAAATCGAATACGTCCAAGAGGACATATATCTGTGCCAATTAGTCTCTTTCCAGGCGAGACAGGAAAAAGAAGTTGCCAGACGCACCGAAAACGCCTGGAAGAGCTATTGGTCCATGAAAGACCTAATGAAGGGTAACCTTCCTTTGTCCTTGAAGAAGAAGCTCATGGACGTATGTATACTGCCCATCTTCACCTATGGGGCTCAAACTTGGTCTTTGATTAAACATCAAAAGTCCACACTCGGGGTTTGCCAGCAAGCCATGGAGCGCAGTATCTTAGGAGTTCGATTATCAGACCGTATAAGGAACAGTATACTGCGCTCCAAAACTCAGATCACCGACGTTGGCCATAAGGCTGCAAGCCTAAAATGGAACTGGGCTGGTCACATCTGCCGCATGCCGGACGAACTGTGGGCAAATCTGAAATGAAATGAACTGGATGCTTATTGGGAAGATTGGCGACAGAAAGCTCTAAACCGTGAGGAGTGGAAGGAGGGTAGGGAGGCCTTTGCCCTGCAGTGGAACGACCATCCCTAATAATAATAATAAATTTATACAGGGCACCTTGTAATTTTAAAATAAATAACCTTAATCTTTGTAGTCGTATTAGGTTGCTGGTGCTAATACCCCAGGTTCACCTTTTTAAGCACCAGCCGCATTAGTAAATGATCTCCATTATGTAAACAAAAATGTAGCCCAACCCATATTATGTAAAAATACTTTTTAATACAATAACCTTTTATTATAATTAAAAAAAAATATTATTAATAGGGTCTTTAGGAATTAGGTCTCGATTTAAACATCTGAAAAATCGACAAGTCACGAAAGTATCAACCATTTACTCATTGCTTGTTTACACTATTTATGTTCAAAGCTTGACTGTATATATTTAAAAGTATGCTATACCTGTTAAATACGTGATGGTGTTAATTCACGTCAACATCAGTATATAATCGTAATAATGTTAGGATACAGAACAATCGTATTATTGCCAATAAACCTAATAGTGTAATAATAATAATATCTTTATATATAATATGTCTTTTGTTTGTCCAACTTATTTGTAATCTAAAGCCACTTTAAGCGACTTTAGCCCAACTATTTTTTGCAAGGCGAGTATAACATTCTCAAGTCCATAAGTAATAAAACTTGTTGGTTATAGAGTGAGTTCGTCAGTTTTCTCAATAACAAACACATTTAATAACGCCAAAGTTATTAAAATAACACCAAATCACTATACTAATAAAGGTCATTAATGAAAAAGTGAGAATCCACTAACTATCAAAGATTCTAAGTAAAAAACCCTATTGCGAAACGAAATACCAAAAAATACATTCAGTAAGAAAATATCTTATTACATCTACTTGTATAAACCGTTTAAAAATGAGCATGTTTCAATATTGGCCCATTTCAACCCCCTTCCACCCCCGTGGTGGATGGTCTGTGTTGTTTGATCACATGTCTGTCACGTGCTAGTTGAGTCACGTGGAAAAATCCCTCACGCTGTGGCCGCGCGACCTATTCATCGTGAAACCGACTCAATAAATACCAGACGAGTTTAATTAGGTACACTTGCGTGCTTTCTGCCCATTCCATAGGGTTTGGATTGAAAGATGGATTGTTTTCTTTTGTAAATGTAGTGACACATTCATTTAATTCATGGAAAAGGTTTGAAGTGAGTTGAGGTTGTTAATATAGAAGTAGTTGTTAAAAAAAAAGTCTCTGAAAGTTTCTCTAAAAATTACTGCGTCATATTTTTTATTTTAGTTTATTTTATTTGTAAGATACGCAGACAATAGATTAGTTATTTTTCAAACTAAATGTCACCTTATACAATTTATAATTCCTCCAATTACATCTGTACACAACATTTAGTAGTTAAATAGCTTTGAGGAAAAGAACATAAAAATTATTAAAGCCAGTAATAATCAAAACAAATTAACAAAATACAAAATTATAAATTCACTCGTACCATTTATAGGTCGTTAAATGTCTTCGTATAGCTTTTTTTTAATAGGAGTTTATTTATGGAAATTATCTACTTAAAAGCATGTACTACTACTATATTGCTCACACATTTTAACAAGTGGATTATATATATAATATATATTGTGTACATAAAAGTTAAAAACGACTAAGACAAGCTAATAATTAGTCGCCTTTCAAACAAGCATAGAAAACTTAAAGTGGGTTAAGCCGTGGAAGTTGCGATGGTATCATAGGTTCAAAAAGGGATCCTTCAACCTCGTTACGTGATCATATATGGTGTGATCCACAAATGATCATCGTGGTAGACTTATTACTACCGTGTTTACAAAGACTTTTAATAAATGAAATATCATGACGGTAACTTGTTGGGGCTAGATATCTCTTAAGGTTATTCGCCCAAAAAAGTAATAAGTCGAAGTAATCAAGGCAAAGTCGAACTTCGTAATTTTATTTATACAACGGCAGAAGTAGTTTATAAAGTTATAAAGCTGAGGTTTATTAAATATTTTCCTTCCTTAAGATTTGTAATGAAATAGAAATACAAAATTCTGTTCTACCTTTTAATTATTTTAGGCTGTTCATGTCAAGACTAATCATGATAACTTTAGAAAAATGTATGTAATTATATTCGACTGGCCTGATTATCTACTGCTTAGTGATTACTACCCAAAACAAATAATTGTTATGAGCATGACCATTTATTCTGAGTCTGGGTGTAATTTATCTAAAATATTTATGTATTTAGACACATGCAAGTATGTGTATCATGTATATGCTGGTTTGCCAACGTGGCATAAAAAAATCACTGTCGCAGACATGGAGCATTTACTTCTGAATTAGTAAATCGTTTTTTGTTTGATTGTTTGCACTAATCTCTGGAACTATCCATATATTGGATAAAGTATTCATGGCGGAAAGTGATAGGGTATGTAATATCACGTAGCGACGCTTAGGAGTGGAACAATGACCATACACGCAGACAAAACTGTGGGGAACGACCAGTTCCTAATATATTATTAGGTCTTTACCTATGAAATTGCCGTTTTATATGAATCACACCGGCGCTAAACCACCAAACAGTGACCATAATTTTTCTAGGAGTGAGTTTTCTTTTTAGGTCATTGTTTAGGTGCTGAACCAACTTGCTGAGCGCTTGCGATTGTCAAACAGAATCCATTTTTCATCGCAGGTAACAAAGGTTTAAAATTCCTTCGTTTGTGAGCCTGTTGAGCTATTGCCTGCAAGGCACGTCTCGACATCTAAATTTCCAGAACGGAAGTGGCAAACCAATAACAGGCGGTGCGTTGGTTTGTAGTGTTAGCTCCGTAATCGTTGTTGATGTTGCGTGCCGCTTGTACCGCGTTGCGCACATATTCCATAATTGCTCGAATTTTCAACGTATCCATGATGACAAAAATAATTCAGATGCGATGAAAACATAACACTAATCAATAAACAAACGACTACTTTTGAAAAAAGAAATCCATGTTTTTAAAATAAAATTAATTTTAAATTACAATTCTTAGCAAAAAAAGATATTTTGATTTGAAATAGCCAAGCCAAGGCTATTATTTTAACCAGATTTTAACAAAACACGGCCGTCGGCTAGGCGTGTCCTTACTACTTTCACGAGCTGTGACATAAATATTTTTATAGTAAAACATTACAGCCGCAAAACTAGACAATCTGTCTCCAGTCAACAAAAGGGTTAATTAAATAAAACATTGTCTGTTTTTGTAGTGAGAACGTCTAGTTTTTTTACGGAAACACTGTCAGGAAAATCCATCGTTCCGTAGCAAGATTTTTTGTTCTGCTGGGTACACTCGGTCATTAGTATCATTGCACATATAATAAAAATTCTCTGTGACATATTACACAGCGATATCTACGCCCAAACTAAGCAGAACATGTAGATATAGATTTGGAACACAGATATACATACTTAGATGCGTCTTTTTGATAATACAGACATAGTATAGCTAGAAAAATATTGAACCAATATAGACATATTAATGGAAATAGTTGCACTAAGCTCGAATTGAAACAGTGAGCCCTGAGGTTTCAGTATATCAAAATACTATAAAAAATAAATTAAATATATATTCAGTCAAATTACTAACCTCCTCCTTTTTGGAGTCTATTAAACGTACATAATTATCTAGATTAATAATTCGGTCAAGGGCTACGGTAGACTCTATTGAAACCTTCCCTGAATAATAAAACATAAAAAAATAATGATTTCGAGACAACATATATCCGCAAAATTGGGATTATCGTGTATTTTGTTAAAATCTAACGGTACAAATGACAGTCGCCATATTGGCCACTCGGATGCCATCTTGAGTTCGTAAAGGCCGATTCACACGTATATCTTGAGTTCGTTAAGGCCGATTCACACGTATATCTTGAGTTCGTTAAGGCCGATTCACACGTATATCTTGAGTTCGTTAAGGCCGATTTACACGTATATCTACCTAGATTTAGTAAAAGATTGTGTAATATGAGTCACATTTCACCCGAGCGAAGCCGGGTTTTCATCTAGTTATTAAATAATACTTGTGCATATTTAAAAATGTCATCATATAAAAGTAATTTTAAGCACTACTTGGTCTGTATTCTGTAACTGTACTTTTTGCAAATAAATAAATAAGTAAAATTTTGTAAATGTACGAAGTATACTTTTGTTCTACGGTTGATCATAAGATAAGATTGTGTTAATAGTGTTAAATCGTTACATATTTATTGAGTACGAGTATTGTAGATACGATAAAAACACGGAACTATATTTGAGTCACCCACAGATAAATTTCCCCGTAATTTTAAACGATTTTTAAACCGACTTCAAAAAGGAGGAGGTTCTTAATTCGACTGTTTTTTTTATGTGTGTGTTACGCGATATCTTCGCCATTTGTGAACTGATTGTTGTTGTACTGAAGGTTGGTCCCATTTAAAGAAGAAAATATTCTACGTCTGAGAGTAGAAAATTAAAGGATGAAGAATATAGCTCATTACAACAGGGCAATTTATCATTATTTGGGCGCATTCAAGTCACTACTTTTATTAAAAGAATAATTATCTCTCAAACACTTTACGTATTTAACAAACTTTGCAAACATCGCACATACTTAAATAGCGTCGACGTAAAGTATAGGGCTGGACACGGAACAACTATTTATGAGTTTTTAAAAATTTTAATCAGAACAGAGTGATAGAGTTTATTAGAAAACTGATAAAGTGATAACTCACAACGAACTTTCACAACGTGAAGCGTCGGGAGCGAACCTGGTCTAGCATCCTCAACATACACACGTGGTTAAAACCGTGTGGCCTTTCGAATAGTACGAGTATAAATATGAAAGAGATTTTGTTTATTCTTTACGCTTTCACGCCTTAACCATTCAACCGATCGTCATGAAACTTTGCGTACACGTTGCCAGGGGTACAAAACATAGGGTATATTTCATCCGCCTCTCGCTAGAGACCATAGTTCTGTCCATGGTCCAAAGTGAGAGTGCGTGGTATTCCGCCGTCTCGTTTTGCCAGGAGGTGATGTTGGCTAAAGAGGCGGCGCAACGGGAACATGACTAGGACAAGCACTCTCCCATCCCGCAGAAGACGCACCAGGCGTCGGAGAGCGCAAAATGATCTCCGGCCTCCATGAGCGCTGGCCTGGGGGTAACGGGTCGGGCTGACCGTTACCCTTGCAGAAGCAGGCCCAAGACGGTGGCGCGACGTGTTCCACGCGCACCTCTCTAATCTGGAGGGGGGTAAGGCCCCCCCGGACTCCATGGTGTGGTCGCCTGCTGAAGGCGACCAAGGTCTGCAGGGGTTCCCGGAGGACTCCTTCCTAGGGTATACCCGGGACCTCCTGCAATAGACCTCCTTGTGACGGAACACCGTGTGGTTTTAGTCGGTTCGATTCCGACATACCATCTTACCGTTAGCTCCGGTGAGGTGATGACCCGTGGGGGTTTCCACACGAGGGATAGAAAATAAACAGTCACGCGAGCGAAGCCGAAGGAGTCATTAATAAATATTATTCTTTCTTTCTCAACACTACTCGTTAATAAACTGACATGCTAAAACCTGAATGGTAACCGTAGCAACGAAAATGAGTAGGTACATGAATTATCTTCGTAATATAAATGTGCAAACAATACAACTTTTAGGATCCGAACTCGGGCTGACACAGTGTGTCTCTGTGTCGCTATCGAAGTACACTTTCCTCGTAAAAACCTTATCTGTATCACACACGGAGCCAGATGGTAAACATACATCATAACTGGTTTTTTAATTACACTCGCTGATAACATTATCTATTAGTTTGGTAAAAGAGTTGGTACACTGAAATAGTATAATGGTTGCTTTAAATAAGAATTGTTAGGAAAAAAAGCAACAAATTTATGAGATTTCGAAAGTAATAAATAAAATTTACGATAAGACCGGACAGAGACTTGTCTACATGTATAATATATTTTTTAAATAATAATATACGGTTTTACTCCCATGTTTATTGCGAGGATGCCCGACTAGTTTCGGACTTGACGGGTGCCCTCCTTCAAGGAGTGAAGCGTCTTGCTGAAAATATGACGGAGTAAATATAAATACCACTCACTAAAGTTTTTATTGCAATATATAACATAAATATATTATACATAGTGTTTTTACTAATTCGATAAGGATGTCTTTCCGGGTTTTTATTTTAAATGAATTGATATACAGGCTGTGTGATATTTTCGAATCATTTTGTTGTTTTTTCTTTTTGACGATGTAAGTGGTCAACTGACTAACTAGCACCACGTCGCGTTGTGTCATGTCCTTGTATTAAGCAATTTACATATCACGTTTGTAAGTCCATCGCGAGACAGAGAGTTGTCTCTCTCACCATGAAACTTAATCGAATTTGTTTTTATATGGTATGTACGAATTTGTATATATATTTTTATATGTTGACTGCATGACAAAAACAAAATAGACTATTGTTAATATTTGCATACCATAATAGGTGGAAGATGGAGCAACTTTATATAATTATAACACCCTTGTACCTACCCATTCTTGCAAATAAAGAAATTGATTGATTGATTGATTGATTATATTTATACTTGTTAAAATTCTGTGTGCCTGTTAAGATCTATCATAATATTCAATGGATTTTTATTTTTATCGAACATTCTTAAAACATTATTAAGCATTAGACAATAATATAATGGAATAAATAATATGTTAAGCATGTTTTAATAATATTTTTCATAACATATTGATAAGAATAAGAAGTGTTCAAACGGGAATAATACACCTCATACCAATAAAATATGAAGTTTGTGGCACCCCTGACCCTTACCTGTAGAAGGAACCAGTCGACTATAAATTCAACCAAAATCTTTTGTTTAACTGCTTCCGTGCTTGTGGCAAGTATTCAGTGATTACTTTAACCAATTTTCAACTATTTTATCAAAGTTGTTTGTTGAGCTGTGTTTTGGGAATATCAGAATATTTAATATAAATGTAAAAAAATCGACTCACGGAGCCCTCGTCATCAAACCGTAAAAGTTTCCCCTCACAAGCTCCAGACGACGCGCCCTCATGAACATTACCGACTTGGTTTATACGACAGTTCACCGTAACGAATCTCTGATAAAACTTCTTCAATCAACAATTTAAATTGTACTTACTTACAAATATTCTAAGTTCAGGACCCCCTCTCTTCTAACACCAATACTTGAAAGCTAGTCCTCAACACGAAGCAAACATTCACTATACATATATACATAAGCTGTTCAACAAATATGTACTGCAAATAAATGTAACTTTTATTTCGTACTAAGTCGAGTAAAGTTTTGTATGTGATTTAGCAGAGAGTGCAGTACCCGTGCGTCCACAACGAGCGCGTCGCGCCAACTGACTCCGCCAAGCCGACTTCACACGACGGAATGAATGAGCCGTAGCGTTCATAGCTCGTAACGCCGTAGCTCGTAGGACGCCTACGAATTAGTCGTAGGCTCTGTTTTTCTTTTCTAGTACATTCAAAGGTATTCAATTCTATTTGATTTCCTTAATTATTTTGCTTGGATAAGCTAATGTCTATTGTTTCGCTCTCGTGTTCAGTGATGTCAAGTGAGTTTATTGTCAAGGTTAGTTCTACAACAATTAAAATTATACACTCCGTGAAGTGTTGAAGATTTTTGATTAAATAATACATTAACAGCCTATAGGCACGCAACACGTGTTTATAGCTGCTAGCTATGTTTTAATGTAAAAGTGAACTACCGTTTTATATTATTTTTGACATAAATAGATTAATGGTTGTGTGTTCTGAAATTATTAGTACATGTTTCTTTTATTTGTTTATTATTATTGTTTTTTTACGCATTCAAGTGTTTCTTGGGTTATTATGGCATATTTCTTCAATGTACAGAATTGGACCTGTTATAGTTTTATTATAATTATGTTATATTAAATGGGAGGGGCTCGTGGCCAAGTGGTAGCCGAGTAAGTTAGAACATTACAAAGTTAAGCAATACTAGCCAGGTCAGTCTTAGGATGGGTTTACATCTGAAATGTTCAGCGTGTTTGAGTTTCATCTAGGATCATGTAACCGCAGTACATGCCGATCACACTAAACCTGTATATACATTAATATTAGTTTGATCCTGTTGCCAGACGAAAATAACTAATATGCTAAACAAATGAGGCCATTGAAAACTCTCTACTCACCACAATATGCTAAAATCTTTGTTAAATGTGTAAGGTGTGTCTGAACAACGAACGGTTGATCGCACCGCGAACACAATGCTACCTTTAAAGGCGATCTCTATCGTAAAACGGAACTTGAACTAATTAATCAGTACAAGCACGTACACAGCCTTAATGGCTCATATAAAAGCTTTTGTAAACTTTTACAGCCTCCCCGGAGAGGGTTCTATATATTCTTTTATTGTAAAATCTGTATTAAAACTAATGCAAATATTTAGTATCGCAGTAAAGCTACTAGATTAAGAACGAATTCTCACTGAGCAGACAGTATGTGGCAAACATACTTAATTGTGTAATTATTTATTGTGGTTTAATTATATTTAACGATTCCCATGCTATAAACAGCCTTGGAAAAGTAAAATTTCATTTATTTAATATTTGAATTGGATTCCACGTAACATATAATTTAATTTTCTTATAATTCTTCTGTATCTGAATCGAATATAACGTGGTAAACGTCAGATCAGTAAAGTTCAAACGTATATAAATTCAAAGTACACAAATAACACGTAAAGAAAGAAAAAGCTGTTAAAAACAATTGTGTAAGATAACGTGTGTCTTTCCTTACTAGTCGTGTTTACTACTCAAACTGAGCAACAATTATTTTTTAGATCAAACTCCTGCTTCAGCGCAGGCCACGGATGCTTCATAAAGTGGTACAAGTTGTCTGTCAAGAGATAACAAATCACCAGTGGACTATAAAACGTCTCGTAACATATCTCAAGGTCACAATGTTTTTTACAAAAAAATAACTCTCACTCTATTCAGTAATGTCACGGCATTATTCAATTTTTTGTACGAGAGTGGGCCGTCCTTCCGTCGACGACGACATAATTACGACCCGTCTTGTCTACATTATGTAACCACTAGCTTTACTTGGCCGTTTACATTTGCCTCAATCAAAAGTTTATGTAAAACTTTACTGTGTACATTTGATACAATTTGTAAATACAGTACATGAAATAAAGATACATTTGATGAACTTTGTAAATAAATTAACTGTAAGTAATCCCACTATATATATAATATTATAAATGTGAAAGTTTGGATGGATGGATGGATGTTTGTTACTCTTTTACGCAAAACCACTGAACGTTATTGCGATGAAACTTGGTATATAGATATCTGGAGACCTGGATTAACGCATAGGCTACTTTTTATCCCGATATTCCCACGGGATCGGGACTAACGCGGGTGAAACCGCGGGGTGCTGCTAGTGATAAATAAAACCATGTGTCCGGCCACCGAAAGCTTGTGAGGAGGGATGGATGGATATTTGTTACTCTTTTACGCAAAAACGGCTACAAAAAATTTAAATTTGGTACGGAGATAGATTATAGTCTGGAATAGCACATAGGCTAATGTTTATTCCGGAAAATGTACGATTCCAAAGGGGTAGATATCTCCAAAATTTCCACGATCCACAGCTAGTATTACCTATTATTAGAACATAATTTTATAAATTTGTTAATAGCAACTAAACATTCATTATATCTTATCACACACGACTTCACCCTCTAATGTTTCTAGTTTCAAAATTCGAAAATATTAATTCAGTAAACAATGAACTTGATAGCTTCACCATAGCACAGTCATCTATCTGTGAGATAGAGGATTGTCCTAAATTAATAAATAAACCTTACTCTAGTCTAAAAATCATTCACCAAAACATCCGTAGCATTAATCGCAATTTTGATAATTTCTTAACGCTGCTAGATCGCTCTGCTACGGACTGGGATATAGTTATCCTCACGGAGTGCTGGTTACGGCACACATCCAACATTCCTTCTTTGGACGGCTACAACTACACAAAAAGTGAAAACAACCTATCACAAAACGAAGGTGTACTTGTATATTACAAGGGAAATATGCGCGTATCGGTGTCAGAGCCTATTTTACAGGAAGCTAACTGCCTAACATTACAGGTCAACACCAACACAATCATTGTTGCAATTTACAGACCCCCGGGCTACAAAAACATTACTCCATTTATTGAGTCGCTAAACTATCTAATCAGTAGCTTTCATTTTATGAATGTTATTTTAATTGGCGACATTAACGTGGATATAATGCCCGATACCAAAGACCCCAACGCAACTATATATTTAAACCTACTAGCTTCTCACGGTATCTTACCGGCCCATCAATTGCCTACACACAGCAAAACCTGCTTAGACCACCTTATGCTCAAAACCATAAGCCCAGCTTACTGCTTTGTCGCTGAAACAGCAATAACTGATCACGATTGTGTCATATTTCTATTGCAACACCATACCCAATCTGCAAAACCATTAGTAATTAAGAAAATTAACTATGACGGACTAGACAATGACATGGACAATATATGCTTAAAGTCTATCTACGAAACATCCGATGTTAATATAGCCACCTCACGTTTAATCACGGAGCTACATTCTAAAATACAAGGAAACACTACAATATCTACAATTCCTAACCGCAAGCGAATCAAAAAACCATGGATAACGGTTGGACTACTGCGTTGTATGAAAAACCGCGACAAACTACACGTAAAGTCAAAGAGAAATCCTAATAACACCATAATCAAGACCACCTACACAAGGTACAGGAATTTCTGTAACTCTCTACTAAAAAAACTAAAACGAGACTACGAAACAAAATCAATTAGTAAGGCGGCTAATACCAGTACCAAAGTGTTATGGGACACCATTAAACAAATAGCATGCACTAATAAAAAGCATACCACAGCCTCTGACCTGCTCTCTCCCACTGACCCTGCCATGTCAGTTAACAAGGTAAATGCATTCTTTGCGTCCATCGGTAAAAACCTCTCCGAAAAAACTATGAACACTAACTCCCGTAATTATCTAACGTATGTCGATTCTCAGCCATTTTCTTTCGTCTTGACTCCCACAGATGAGGCAGAGGTTCAAAACATTATTTTAAACTTAAAAAAAGGCAATTCCATCGGCCGCGATGGTATTTCTGGTTATTTTTTGCAACGGTATCACCAAATACTAGTCGCACCTCTCACATACATATTTAATTCTATGTTCAGTACTGGAGTCTTCCCGATGGAATTTAAATTGGCTGAGGTTATTCCTATCTACAAGAGTGGTAACGTGGGCTGTGTCAATAACTATAGGCCTATTTCCATTCTTACTGGCATTTCCAAAATTGCTGAAAAGCTCTTGAACAAACGGCTTGCAAACTATCTCGAGTCAAAAAATCTTCTGTCGAGTTCACAATTTGGATTCACACCTGGCATCTCCACAAACGATGCTGTACACGAACTGACCGACCATATAGTTCGCAAACTCGACCAGAAGAAGAAAGTAGTGGCAGTATTTCTTGATCTGGCTAAGGCATTTGACACGGTCCGCGTCCCACTCCTATTGAATAAACTTGAGAGGTTGGGGATCCGTAACACTCAACTTAAATTGTTCTCTAACTATTTGACTGGTAGACTGCAGAGAGTTAGTGGGTGATATCGTTAGTGATGATCTACCTATCAACTACGGTGTTCCCCAAGGTAGCGTCCTGGGACCTTCGCTCTTTCTGTGCTTCATAAATGACCTGTGCAGTCTCCCACTCACAATTGGTAAGATAGTGACGTATGCCGACGACACTGCATTGGTTTTTCATGGTAACTCTTGGGATGATGCATATGGCTTCGCACAACTTGGACTTAACGTTGTTTCCTCGTGGCTTAAAGATAATGGGCTAACACTGAATCCTGAAAAAACTATTTATATGCCATTTTCTATTAAGAGCATACCGCCTTCTATGCGGGACAGCCATGGTATAATATAACACACATGCTCACTCTGCCACCCTTGCTCTTGCGCACATCTAACTAAAGCCTCCAGCATTAAGTACCTGGGAGTTGTACTAGATAGTTCCTTGAATTTCTGTCACCACTTGGACCTACTCTCCTCAAGAGTTCGTAAATTAATGTTCGTTTTCAAAAACCTACGACACATAGCAGATGTACAGGTCATTAGAATGGTCTATTTGGCTCTTTGCCAGTCTATAATAAATTACTGTATAACGGTTTGGGGCGGAGCATGTAAGAGCAATCTCATAAAATTAGAAAGAGCTCAACGGGCAGTATTGAAGGTAAGTCGGTCCTTACCATTCCTCTTCCCTACCAAAGACCTGTACCGGCTTACCGACGTCCTAACAGTAAGACAACTATTTATCCTGGGAATCACACTGAAACAGCACGCTGCTCTTGCTTATGAGCCCTCTATTCACAATCATAAGCGGCGGAAACATCATGTCTGTGACACAATTACCACTCAATGGACTACAGCGTTCTCCATGAGGTTCTTCGGTTTTCTGGGAAGCTATCTCTATAATAAGATCAACAAACAAATTGACATATACTCCTACACGCGTTTCCATTGTAATAAAGCTGTCACATCTTGGCTCAAGTCCCTCAGTTACGATGAAACAGAAAATCTTTTATATATTCCATCATAATACAACACTATGTGCGCTCTCATATTTACTATTATACACATACATATTTACTCTAAACACATCTTACACTATTGCTATTTACACAATCTCACACACACACACACACACACACACACACACACACACACACACACACCACACACGCGCATACATATACTTACATACACTCATTTATAAACGAACACACTGCAGCTTGGTAGTAGTTTTTATACACTCTCAAGAATAACACTTACCTGACATCAAGAACTGCACATATCCAGAGCTGGGAGAGGCTGGTAATCTGTCATACAGGCCTGTCCTAGTACAGATACCAGTCTCTCACATAGAAGCATAACAATGTGTCAAAAGTAATTTTGTTTTGTAATGTCTAATGTACTGTGTGAGAGAAACAATAATTTAATTATTATTATTATTATTATTATAAAGGGAGAGCCATGCTTCGGCACTTATGGCGGCTCTGACCGGAGTGATACCACGGTCTCACAGAAAAACGGCAGTGAAGCAATACTTGTTTTTCGCCGAGTGAGTGAAATTACCGAAGGCCCTAACCCTTACCTCTTCCCACCTTAAAGGAGGGCAACGCACTTATGACCGTCGAATCGCAGGTGCTCATGGGCGGCGGCAGTCACTTACCATGAGGTGACCCGTCTGCTCGTATCCCATAAAAAAATTAAAAAAGTATTTTAATAATGAGACCACACATCACAATGGCAGCTATCTTCAGTACATTTTATGATTGTGTCTATGTTAGACAACTAGTCACACGAATTTTTATAGAACACTTAGATTTATATCTGACAAATATGAACAAATAAATCAGCATGTTTTATATGACTGGGCGGCCATTAACGCGGACATAACAGATCTTACAATGATTTAGCTCGTCTTGAATGTTCCGTCTAGCAACACTCCAGTATTAATACAACTTCAAAGCAGCTCGGCACACTACTGCTGCTTGTTACTGCTGCTGGCTGCTTGTTATTTTTTTTATTTGATAACGTCAAAATAACATAATAAATAATAGTTAAATAGCGAACCAAATTAAAAGTTACTTAAATAAAAAAATACGCTTAAAAAACTGACCTAAACTGAACATACCTTAAAAATTTTGTGTACCTCTAGGTCTTGACTCTTGTTTGAAATATTTTCTTGTTTCGTACTTTTTGATCACCTTTATTCTTTATTTTTCCGTAGTCGGATTACACTTTTTTACACTTAATTTTTTAATGTATACTTTTCCGTTATTTATTGTATAATAGGTATTATTTGTGCAGCCGCGCCGTACGTTGCGCAGTCTCACTGTTGTTTGTTTGGTAACAAACATAAATTTATTTACTTAGACAATACGGTATTTACATTTACGGTATTGCGGTATTTACATATTTGTAATGTGCTGTTCAAGACTTTCCTTTTGATGCCAAAAACGTGATGATCATCTCAATAAAAAAAAATTCACGGTCAGTAATTGCTGTTTAAAGTCCATTATGATAAATTTAGAGAGAAATGTCACTTGGACCATTATGACGAATCTGTCTATACCTTACTCATCGAAATTGGTTAAGTAGTTTAGCCGCTATACATACATAGAGTGCTAAAATCATAACCCTTCATTTTAACTTTGCCGTAGTCGGATCAGTTCCAAGATTCCAAATTGTTATCCAAACTATATATGCATACAAAGTTTCATTTCAATACAACAATTAGAAGTAGATGTGTAATTCGGGACTCAATCGCGATAATATTTACAAGGTACAATACCTCTTGGTTACCCGACGTTTGTACCTCTTAAATATTATCGCGACTAAGTCCCGAACTACATATCTAATATGTATCAAAGTCGCGAAAGTTTAAAAACAATTAGAAGTAGGTTTTGAATTAACTTCCTATATCTGTTTACATAGTTAGTTGGTAACAAATGAACCTAAGATACAATTGTTTTAAAAATGAATACGACAGATAGACAGAATGTATGTCCAGCTTCGATCTTTTTTTTCTGACTTAAAATGTTTACACTTAATAACTCACCTCGGTACAACTCGGGACAAAAATCACTATAATGAACTTTAATTTTCTACTCTACGCTACTACTAACTACTAATCTTAAATCGGTTTATTTATTGAAATGGCGAAGATGTCGCCTAATATACGCACACAAAAAAAAGTAGAATTTAGAATCTCCTCCTCTTTGAATTGGGTTGAAAACAATGAATACTTCTTACAACTAGTTGTGACGATGGGCCTGTTGGTCTAGTGGCTAGTGACCCTGACTTCTAAGCCAGAGGTCGTGGGTTCGATTCCCACCCAGAACAAATAATTGTGTGATGTGTCTAAGGGCCTCATGATATATTCTTATGGTAAGTTAAGATGACGTTATTCTGAAAGTGGGACACTTTGTGTTAATAAGCACTACACACAGAACACACTTGATGCCAGTGCTATTGTGGGAAGATCAATTAAAACAATTAGCCTTTGGCATCTTCAGTAACTTGAGCTGCTGTATGTGAAGCCCGTAACCTCTTCATAATGGCCAACGCCATGCTTGATAACACAAACGTATTTTGCACCGCAAAACACCAATACTCATAGTTCTCGCAACGTTTTAACTTCGGTACGTTAGCGATATAGTTCGACATCATTTTTAACAAAATATACATACATAGTACTAAACGTTATTTTGATGTCTACTATTTCTGCTGGGCCTATAACCTGTTAAATGATATATTACGTAGTCTGACGTTTTAACATTAGTTACTGAGAACTTACATAGGATGGCATTAGTGGCCATTAATAGATGTAACTTATTTTGTTATAACATTACTAAACTAAAAACTAACTCAACTTCGCATCGCTACTTTCAGGAAAAGGTCGCTAAGTGCAGACTAACATATGAAAAGTTTTTCCCAATTAGATTACTTACCAAAGTTAACACCTTTAATATACATCTGCGGCGTGGTTTATCTATTAACAACGAGATCTTAAAGTGATTACCATAAACAAAAAAATACCTCTCTATAATATTGTACACGGTTTAAGCGACGGTGTACCGAAAAGCGAAATAGTAATATTAATAATAATGTTTATTTCCATGTAGTAACATTTATCCCACCAAAAACATTTTCAAATAAAATGTTGCCAAGACGAGACCATATGGCTCGCTCTGTCAAAAAGTCATGTCTACATTAGATGTGATAACTTTTGGCGTAGAGTTAGAAGCTTGGCTCTACACGCCCTAACTCTACAAGCCCTAACTTCACAAACTCTACACCATAATATATATAAAATATGTGGTCTGGGCGTTTCGCCACCATATTATTTATTTCGTTTATTTCTGGGCGTAAGGTGAAAAATATTCACTGTTCATTACTTTCCTCTCATACAATAGTTCTTGTAGTAACGAAACGGCCAGACCACATATTTTGACTAAGCTGTAAAAGAAATACAGCTTTATTAAATATCGGTACCTATAGTAAAATTATTTTTTTTCTGCGGACTCGGTCATAAGTCATAGAAGCAGAAATATTGCGAGCTTTCACCCACATATAGGTAAGTTAAGGCTCTTTCTATTGGAGGCGGGATTGATAATTACTATCAAATATTTGACAAATGCTATCGATATAGATGATGTTAAATTTTGATGTGACAGTGAAATAAAGAATAGAAATAATAAAACATTTGTTTAATAAATCATAACAATAATAGTCAATGTAAAGTTTAAATTAAAGACAGATTCATCCCCCCGCCCTATTCAACTTCTCTTCTATCATTAACAAGCTTGCGCCCGCACCGCAAAACCCAACAAACGCAACGTAACACTGATGGGTGTTTATGACGTGTTAAATCATACGGTCATAAACACTGTTGATCGAGTCCTTTAGTGATGAGTATTAGTGATAAGCAATCAAAAGAAGAACAAAATAGATACATAGAACACATGATAATAAACCACAGCAATTAATTATGTTATTGTATATAGAATTATATCTATACCATCAGCAAGTTAAACAAATGAGATACAACTTAGTTATATTATAGTCAGCATAGTCAAGGTACTTGTAACTGTCTAGCACCTGAGAGTGACTGGCAAACGGAGGAATGTTGGATCGTTAACACTTAAAAGGTCCTTCTTAAGTACTGCCAAAGAAAAATAAGACTCGAATCTCGCAAGAATTGCACCTTATTGTTTCTCACTAACAATACGTGGCTTTTGTAAGAAAGCTAGGCACTCAAACCTCTCTCAAGCGCTACAACAAATATATAGATTCGATTTTTCTCTACAGTACTTTACTTTATTTACAGATCTGAAAACAAAATATTGTAATTTCATTATTCGCGGTCTCACAAGCTCCCATTAAAATCAATGAAAGTAGCAGTTCCTTGGCGACATTGTGTTCCGAGAGATCTCGCAAATTGAATAATAGACGTCTTTTAAAACCGTGTAGAGTTTGGTTCTGTTGGAGAATTTCATTTGCGTCTCGACGCCGACATATTTATTACTTTGAGAACAATTTAAGATGGTACGTGTGTAGGTATGTATTACTTTTGAAGCCTCCAATTTAGTAAACGTCTTTTGGAATATGTATTTGTATGTAATGTTGATATATTTTTGTTTTGTTGAACTCTTAACTACATACTCAAGCTAAATGGTGTCGTGTTTCATATATTTTCGCTAACAGCATGATAATGGTTCTTTAAATAAAACCTGCTTTTAGCGGTTTTATCTAAATACGTCATCCTCAATTATTTCCTTTGAACTTTATGGAAAGAGACTGAAGTGTGTGTAGCAGACTTACATAAAGATGTATAATATGTAGGAAAGTATACAATAATCGAAGATTAATTAGGAAACAGAGCTGGTTTAAGTATTCGTTCTGAACGCCGGTCACGTTCGACAGCAGACAATCGGAAATCCATTCTCGGGAAACAAGTGTTAAATGTAGTAAGAGCGTACTTCTGTCCCTAAGACCGGCAACGCACTTGTGACTCTTGAGTTGCAGGTGTCCATGGGCGAAGGTAGTCACTCTCCACCAGGTGACCCGTCTGCTCGTTTGCCCAGTATAATATTTAAAAAAAAAATGGTGATGGAACAGATACCTTGTTCAACGGCCATGCTTGGGAAAATGCTGTATAATAGATTTAAACGATATTTCTTTTAATATACTACCTACATAAAGATAACATGAGATCTCATATACAGCACCGTAATATCTATAGAGATCAATATTATACGGTCACTATAAAATGTTGTTAGTTAACTAATTAGGTAACAATAACATCTCAGCACGTTGTATTTTTAATGCGATTATGTAAAATGTAACATTATTGCAGTCAGGCTGTCCGGTACTGATAATACCTACTACTACTAAGTCTACGTATTAACGGGAATTAACGCGATCACGAAATGGTATTACATACCTCTGAATTTGCCTGACGTTTCGACCAGGTTGCAATGGCCGCGTTAATTCCCGTTAATACGTAGATAATATTATATCATGGAACGCGACAGTTTAAAAGTTAGTACTACTAAGTCATCTCAAAGTATTTGTAGTGAACTCTTCACGTTAGTTGAGTGGTGGGAACCATTTGTCTGTAGTTAGGGTAAGTTTAAATTGTTTGTTTAATTGCTTTAAATTGTTTTGGTACCCCTATACCAAGAAAATTAGTCGTCGGTAAGGTTAGACTTAATTACGAAGTTTTATGAAAATTCAATATTTCGGAGTAAATAGGTCAGATGATGAAACCTATATTTACGTAAGATGCCTTCGTAGAAGTCGATTGAAAGCGGTCTAGATATTTTTTACACGCCTGTAACGGAATCTTTCAAGGTAGTTTTCACTTACTTCAAGACGCCGATGACAATACAATCATTTTATAACTTTGGTCTAATATTATTTCTTTATTATAAAGGTATTAGGTATATAGGTATTTTCTAAATAATCTTTTTGTGAACTTACGTTGTAAATCCGTGCTCAATATTTTTTTTTTTTTATCACTAAAAAACGCTTGCACAGTAATTAAAACACAGTACACGCATTATTTGCATATAACTATTGAGAGAAAGAATAAACAAAACGGTTTAAGGTGTCGCTTGTACATTATAAATTAGGATAGTACATTAATTTGTAAAAGCATAATATTTAGAAAAAATCATGGAATAAAGGTACTCTAGCCTTTGAATAGCAAACAACAACGGCTGCTTTAATATAAGTGATAGCACTCGCAAGATATTGCTTTGTGTTTGTCAATTGTCTAATATGTCTGTGTACCGACCAGTGACGTCAGATATACGGCCCTGGGGACCAATAAGCCAAATATTTTACGTGAAATCCAAGGATGAGTTTACATGGAATTCGATTTTGATGGAAAACGTCTAACGGCATGAAAATAAATATTTTATTCAGCCAACGTGTGCGCGTGGAAATTTTTGTGACATCACTGGAACTGTACAGGCTACAAACAGTAGCCTATGTGCTATTCCAGACTATAATCTATATCTGTGCATTTTTTATAAAGATCCGTTCAGCCGTTTTAGTAAGAGTAACAAACATCCATCCATCCATCCATCCATCCATCCATCCAAAACGCAAATGTATATTGTATCTATATCTCAGAGTTATATTAATCGCACACTGCTCATTGCATTCTTAGTCTTTCTTTCTATCCACTGGTTGCCTGGAAGAGATCTGTTTTTTTCTTTTAGGCTTTAACTTTAGTTTATAAGAATATATACCTATGTATAAAAATTGTATCTTTTTTGTTATCTATCTGTCATCATAAAAAAAATTACTAACTGTCTTCGAGGATTAGAAAAATAAGTTAAACGTTAGCGAAACCGTGAGCTAATAACGTCATAAGTTTAATCAACACTGGAGGATAACTTCAAATACAGGTGCTCAAAGTTTCATGATTGAATAAACAGTCAGTTTTTTAAACAAAATCATGCAGCTTTCGTACATTTTGTCCTGCAGACAGAAATAATAAAACTAAGAAAAAGTCTTCTACCCCAAAATGGAACGATTAGGTTTAATTCAAAAAGCGCCTTAATTCAACTTTATGACATAATAAAGTCCAGAGCAAAAACAATGAGAAAACCGAATGCATCAAATAAAAGCATTACAGCATATTGGTTTGCTAGTGTTGCTATTACAAAAAGTATGGGGAATAGTTTAATTAAACTAAAAAGTAATTTATTCTTTATTTCAAAGTAGGCCCCTTCGCTGGCAATACAGCTACGCCAGCGCTAGACTCAGTTCCACATAACTTTTTTGTAACCTGATTGATTTTGATTGTATGGCATTTTATTTTATAGCTTCAATTGACTCTAAACGTCTTCTTCAAAGTGATCGTTTTTGCCTCGGGAACAGGAAAACGTGAGACAGAGCCATATCACATAAAAACGGTGCTTGATCGATGACGTCCGTCGAGTTTTTGGCTAAAAAACAAGTTGCAAGCACAATGATGGCTTCGTGCAAAGGTGCATTATCATGGTGTAAAATCCATGAAGTTTCGTTCCACAAAGCTGAGCGTTTTTGGCGGATATTCTATTGTAAACGCCTCGTGACGCGCTAAGTAATGTTTTTTAATTTTGTGAACTTTTATTGATTTATTCACCGTCCCTCTGGAATTTATAGTGCACTACACCGCGGTAATCAAAGAAAACTATCTGCAAAACTGCAATTTTCCAACGGCTTTGACGCGGTTTTTTGGGAAGATTGTTGACTTGTTTGCATATCGTACTCGTAAATCCATGTCTCATCGCCAGTTATTATGCGTTTCATTAAGGTGAAGTCCTCAGAAACTCGGGAAATCAGGTTTCAGCAACCTCCTTTCGATGATTTTTTTGGACAAAATTCAGATCTTTTGGGACTCTTCGCGCGGCGACGCGTTTCATGTACAAAATGTCAGTCAGAACATTATGATTAGATTTAAAAGATACGTTCATCTCTAGAGCTAACTCTCTAAGACTCATACGATAATTTTTAAGTACCAGCTTCTTGATTAGATTGATAATTTCATCATTCCCATCGGTTGGGGGTTGACCAGAACGATTTAAGTCAGTTACCACTTGTCGGCCTTCTTTAAATACTTTACACAATTTATTTGCCATGTTTTTGTCATGTCTTCTGTAACATTTTCAGTGATTTGGCACAGAAAACTTCGTTTGATACGCTTACTTAAGGCAAACTCTTTGTTCAACAAACGTTTCCATAGTAAGATCGCAGAGCACTTAAAATAATGAAATCAAAAACAGCAGCTGCTATTACACTGAGTGACAGAGAGCGCTCAAAGTTTGCGCGGTAACTCAGTTCAGTGCTGCCAATTTATAAAAAAAACGAACTCTCTGACCAGGCATTTGTTGGCTAAGTGTAGCTGGTACCTCCAGAACCTACTTAATCCGACACTGGCACAAAGTGTTACTTCGATGGTTGTTATACCGCTACGAAGAGCTACGAGCACTGAAGCTCATCAATAGCTATGAAACAAAACAATTCAAACTTAAAAAAACACACTTTAAACCGAATCAAAAAGTAATCAAGTAATTAATTTAAAAACTAAAAGCTACTGCACCGCCAAAAAACAAATTACGCGGCATGCAGACGCCAGACGCCAGATGGTTACTTACCATCACGTGACATGTATGCTTGTTTTCCCCCAATAATATAAAAAAAAAATCATATGAGCCCAAACTCGAGGGAAGTATCAGTAACCTCTGAAGAATCCCATTATCCACCTCCCAGCCCCATCATAAGATCAGTTCCAAAATACAATACAATACAATACTCTTTATTGTACACCATGAGGAACATTTCAAAATATTTACACAAAGTAAAAAAAAATGGTACAAACTGCGGTCTTATCGCTAGTTGCAATTTCTTACAGACAACCTTTAGATGGACAGACGACGATGAGGTGCGACAGATTAAAATTGACTTTTAAGATTTGTTTAATTTGTGAGTTAGTTGCAATTCAAGCTAATAAAAGCATGGTAAAAAAGAAGAGAATCAATTGATAAACAGGAGAAAATGGTTCTTAACTGTTTTGTCTTTGCTTATTTATAGATTTATTGAATAGCTATGAAGTTTAAATAATCTTTCAAAGTCAACCCAATATAGACGCACCTTAATATCACTCACAAAAAGCAAGGAAGCTTTTAAATGAATGGGTTTATTTACGTCACGCATAATATTTTTATATAAAATATAAAATTTGTGGTTTATATATTGTCATAAATCTAGGTAACTAATTGCGACTGAGTTGTTCAGTCATAAAATGTTCACGCGGAATTATAAAACATTGTAACTCATTGAAAATGAAATTAAATTCCGCAGCTTTTATAAATAATTTCAAATTATATCTGTTGGCTTCCGCTCACAGACAATATCTGTAGAATATTTCTGAGCTCAAGATATTGCTTTTATTTATGTCCAAGTTATTTATTTCATAACCCCTTAGCCATCCTTGTCTAGCCACAAGTTTTTGTTATACAGTAAATTGGGTATATTTTGCAAAAAGAAGTAATTAGTATGAAAAGAAAGAATATTACAATAACATATATTGTAAAGAACAGCTAATGTTGTTTCTTGTTCAAACTTAACTAAGAAATAATTTCAAACAGTTTTGGAATCACGAGTATCTTTAAGATACGTGCCTGCTCGAGTACGTTTTCTGCAAAGTAATCTTGCAGAGATTCTAACTGCTTAATGGATTTTATAAATCACAGTGAAAAATAATATGTAAACTGGCGAGGCATCAATCGATCACTACCGCGGTGTTGAAACTTGTACAAGCATTCAGATAAATCTCTTTTCAAATACAAATAACTTTACGAGGTGAAACAGATTAGATACCTTTGTACCAAATAATATTGCAGCCAGTTTGCCTTAATGTGTTATCTTAGTTTGGAATACAGAAAGTTTGTCTAACAGAAGGGTAAAAGATTAAAAGGAAAGTTACGAGTGACTTTATTATAATACAATTAGAAAGTGAGCAATTCATTCAGTTTAGTTGTAACTTGGGAATAGAACTAAGTGTTTGAAATTATGGGTCCTCTTAAATACAGATCATTTAATATCTTTTATAAAATACTTTTTCTGTCTCTGGGAAACAGTATTTTTTTCAGGTGTCATTTTCTGTACTCTTGACGTCAAGGAAAATGACACTTCTTCTAGCAAAAAGTAAGCAAAAAAATTTATGCAGTTAAGGTATGAAAGCGTAGCAAACTAGCATTCACATTTATAATAATAATTATTTTGGAATCATAATAGATACGAGTACAGGTATGTTTAGATTTGAAATAATTGCAATAAGTGGTATCGTATGGATGAAACGATTCAGTAAGTTCCCAAGCCAATTATGGAACCACTGCAGCACTGTAAAGAGATATATTATGAAATTCAGCTTGAGTAAGATTTGAATGTAGATCAGTGCCATTTACACCAGCTGCTTTGAAACGACCCTACTTATTAGCTGTTGGATACGCTTATCTTCTTAACTACATCGCACTCTCAGTGCAAAGAAACACAAGAAGTTTACTACTAGTGTTATTATCATAACTGAAAATGATAACTACAATACAAATGTTATTTTAAATTATATTTCTTTCTTCTTAACCATTTTAAATAGGATCTTGTATAATAGTTCGTTTAACTCTTCTGTTTATTTTTTAGCAAACAACGAAATTATGTTGTCTAATTAATTTAATTATACTTTTATTTTATACAACAAGGAAATTGCTTGGTTATATAAAATTATATATAATTAGGAAAATAAGTACACAAACGCTTTGATTTAATGAGTAGAATTCAGAGTCATATTTTATATTTATAGAATCAAATTGCTTTGGCATTTCTAATTTTTTTTTTTTTATTATTTATTTAAGATCGCTCAAACATCTAGGTCATTAGTGACCTCTGTAGGTTTACAACATTAAATTAAATCATAGCGATTAATAAGTTTAAGGAATTTTACAGTCTTTTCTACATTGTTCAAACAATCTTTTAAATTCATAGGTAGCTTAACTTCTAATCTTTCTATATTATACATGTGACATTCAATTAGTAAGTGCTTAATAGTGAAGTCACTATCACATCTTGAACATTTCTTCTTAGCTTTGTGGAGGAACGGGTGTCATGTTCCTCCAACACAAAGGGAGGATCCTCCGACCAGGCGAGGTGATCATGCCTGGCGGGCCGCGGTCCAACGGTTGATGTTGGGAAGTTGTATATATACTAATCGGCGCGAGAACTATCATAGCGCGATGCAGGATTAATAGGTTGTAGATGACGTTGGGGTATGTTTATTTTTGCTGTATGTGGAAGTCGCCACAGCTTCCTTAGTAATAAGATGTATATGAGTTACATTACAATATCCTATTCTTAATCTATTTAAAACTACTTGTTCTTTTCTATTATTTGTCAGTAAATTGCGTTTTTCTAAAACTGTTTTTCTTATCTCATACAGAGCACTATTGTTATCTTTTACCCAATATCTATTCCACAGCATTTTTACCTTCAGGTTTAAGTACTTTTTTAGGTCTTGCATATTAGAAGTAATGTTAATACAATTATCAAACTTTGTGGCTTCTTTAGCTTCTACATCTACCCTTTCGTTTCCGGGAATAGCTTTATGGCTTGGTATCCAGATGAATTCTATAACAAAATCATTATTGATTAGATTAAGGAGGTTTTCTCTTATTAGGTTTATTAAAGGTTCTTTATTTCTAATATTGGTTAAGGCCATGAGAGACGACATTGAATCAGAAAATATGATACTTTTATTGATACTCATTTTGTTCCTAATTACTTCTAGACATTTCAAGATAGCAACTGTTTCACATGTAAAGATAGATCAGTAGTCTGGTAATCTGTACTTGTAGCTCTCATTTCCTGAAACTATCGCACAACCTGATCTTCCTTTAAAAACCGAGCCATCGGTATAATAATGTACATAGTCCGGATAGCTATCTTTAATTTGGTTAAACAGATTTTTTTAAATATAATCACTGGTGTTATCTCGGGGATATTTGTTGGCTATATCTAAGTTAATTTGTATATCAATTTTTTCCCATGGCGGTTTTTTTGGATGCTCGCGAGGATAAGTAGAAGGAAGTTTAATTTCAATTTCGTTTGCATATTTTTTAACTCCTAATCTTAATGGGAGAGGAAGAGATGGACGTAGGTTGTATTCGATATCAGATTGTAAGGTGGTTTTTGAAAGAAACGAACCTTTGTAATTAGTTATATGGTTGGCTGCATATGTGAGACATAGTTCTTTTCTTCTTAACATTAGTGGCATTTCGTCTGCCTCAACTAGGATACTATTAATTGGGCTAGTTCTAAATGCTCCTAAGCTTAATCTTAGGCAGGTGTTATGTGAGCTTTCTAAAAGTTTTAAAATATTAGGAGAAGCCGAATCGTATATAATAGAACCATAATCAATTTTTTGCCTAATCAATGCTTTATACGTGTTTTTAATGCATGTACTGTCCGAACCCCATTTAATAGATGATAAGATTTTAATAACATTCATCCTACTATAACACTCTGATTTTAGTTTTTTAATGTGAGTAACCCAGTTAATTTTTTGATCAAATGTTAGACCTAATATTTAAGATTTTGTACTTCTCTAATTTTATGATTATTTATAGTTAAACATATTGTATCTTTGCTTTTTCTGTTCGAAACAATCATAAATTCAGTCTTTGTTTCGGAAAATTTAAAACCAGTATGTTTGCACCATCCATTAAGTTTATCCAAAGTGTATTGTAAGAGTCTCTCTGTTGGTTTAAGAGTATTGCCGCTACACAATAGTGTCAAATCATCTGCAAATAAATAACCTTTCACAGGTCTCTCTATAACATCTAAAACATTATTTATAGCTAACAAAAACAGTATTACACTCAAAACCGACCCCTGAGATAGTCCATTTTGTGTGTGGAGCGGATCAGAAAGAATACCATCAAATTTAACCCTTACGGTTCTATTAGTCAAAAAGTTTATAATAAAGGCAAGAATGTTACCTTTCACATTGAACTGTTCCAAGATTAAAATAACCCTATGTTTCCACACCATTTCATAGGCTTTTTCCAAATCCAGGGCAACTGCTACTACTTTATTTTTATTTGCAAAGGATGTGAGTATATCATGTTCTAAGTAAGCTAAATAATCTAAAGTTGATCTAAATTGCCTAAATCCGAATTGTAAGTGAGATATTAGTTGATTATGTTCCAAATACCATCTCAATCTATTACTTACGACTTTCTCAAACAATTTACATAAATTACAAGTAAGAGATATAGGTCTATAGTTTGTGGTTAACGTAGCGGCTTTTCCTGGTTTTGGTATAAGTATGACAATGGCCTCCCTCCACTGGTCACGAAAAACTTGATTAATCCAGATGTAGTTGTAAATGTCTATGAGACGTTCAAGAGCTAAGCTAGAAAGATTTTTGATGAAAGTATTTGATATATTATCGGGACCCAAACTAGAATCGCCTAATTGGTGTATAATTTAGCGAATTTCATGCAGTGTGAACATTTCATTAATTGGATTACTATTATCCTGTAAGTTGAATACAGTGTTGGCCTCTTCTATTTGATTCTTTTATTGTAAAAAGTCTTGATCGTAATTATTGGAGCTAGAATTCGCGGCAAAGGCTCTCACTAGTAAATCAGAGTTCATTTTTGGATCAGTACTTAATTCTTCTTCATTATTTTTTAAGATTATCGTTTGCTTTTTCCTTTGTCCATTTATTGAGTTAATTTTTTGCCATATGATTCCTATCGGAGTATAACTATTTATCGATAATACGAACTTTTCCCAGCTTGCTTTTCTACTTTCTTTAAATATCCTTCTAGTTCTCGCTCTATTTTTGCGATATTCTACCTTCAGTAGTTCTAGATTATGTAGGTTTTCTTCGTTAACATATTGGCTGTCTTGGTTTTTTATCTTTTCCTTTGTATATACTCTGTAGGCTTTTTTTGTTTCTTTCAGTGATTTAGAACATTCATCATTCCACCATGGAACTTGTTTCTTTTTTAATTTTCCTGTAGTTTTAGGTATGTATTTTTCGGCAGAGCTGATTATTATTTGATTATATTCATCCACTAATTTATTTATACATGTATGAGGGGACAGGTTTAATTTATCTAATTGTATAATCTTGTGATCTATTTCTGAACGAAAGTTGAGCCAGTCTGCACTCTGATATTTCCAATATTGGGAAATGTTTCGAATATTAGGAGCTAAATCAATTCTAAATGTAGTGGTGATAGGAAAATGGTCACTGTCGTAGAGGTCGTCTAATGCATTCCAGTCGAAATAAATTGATATACTTCGTGAAGCAAAAGCTAAATCAATACAACTGGTATGGCCATTACTACTATTGAAATGTGTAGGTTGATGAGAATTAAGGAGAATTAAATTGTCACGTAAATCCAACCAATCAGCTATAATTTTACCTCTCTGATCGCAGCGATTTGAACCCCAATGAAAGTGGTGAATATTAAAGTCTCCCAGTAACACGAATGGCGTCGGAAGCTGGTTAACTGAGTCATTCAAGTCATTTTCACTAAAGGAATAGCTATTGGGCAAGTATATATTACATATAGTTAAAGCTAGTGGGAATTTAATTTTTACAGCTATTACTTCTAAGGAGCTATTGATATTTATAAGTTCAGGAAGTGTGTGAGGTTTTACATACGTAGCTACACCACCACTAGCTATACTGCTATGTGTGCGGTTTTTATAAAAGCTGTCGTATTTTTTTAACTTAGCACAATAGTTATTTTTAAAGTTCGTTTCTTGTATACAACAACATAATGGGTCTACATCATTTAGTATTAGTTTTATGTTTTCAAATCTGGCTTGGAAACCATTAACATTTCACTGCAAAATGTTCATTACGAATCTAACCAGTTCAAAGTATTAATATAAAATAATTAACCAAAAAGAAAAATAAAAAGGATACTAGATATGAAAAAAAAAAGAAAAATGTATGATTATTGTTACTTGTTGAATTTTCCTTTGTATAAATGTCTTGAAGTTTTCTTGAAAATCTTGAAAATCTGTTTTTTAAATTCTTATTCATTTTGGGGTGAAAGAATAAACACATGTTGATTAATTCAGGCATATTTTTTAGTGTAGTCCTCGATGACTTCTTGAATATTTTGTTTATTTCGTGATGTATCCAAAAGGCTTACGAACGGATCTAATGTTAGAGGAAAATGAGGTTGGGATTCTTTTAGTTCAATTTTAATATCATTCCAAACTTGTTCTTCTGTCCTATTGTCTATAGTTTTCTTTTTCTTTTTAATAGATCTGTTAACTGCTATTTCTGCTTCAAAGGAGTAGCTGCTGTCAGTATCATCTGTCAAGTCACTTAGTTGTAGGAACTTTTCGATAGGAGGATTAATTTGATTAGGTTCTGATTGCGATGGTTCTGATGCGGTATTTGAATGAATCCGTTTAATGCCTTTGTTATTCTCTTGAGTGTTGACTGGCAATTTAGTTTTATTTATCTGCGGTTTGATAAACTCAATGGGAGGGTAGTCTGAATTTTCGATCGTTTCTTGAGCCGAATTATTTAGGTATTGTGTCGACTCCTGTTGTTGGTTAGCTTGACACACAACACTTCATGGATTCATTTGTTAAGTAAATCCAGTAGTTGGTATTTTCATAATTGATTTGCATTGACTCAGGGAGCCTTTTTTCATCGTCCGGTGAAACGTACAATTGACGTCGGAAACTCATAATATGAGAAAAGCCTGGGCCCGGAATGCCTACCCTCATGTACGTAATGGGAGACAAAATTTTTACATTTATTTGTTGGAATTTTTCTTCTATAACTTCATGCGGGATGAAAGGGCAAACATTCGATAAAACTATTCGTTTATTTCTAGTTATTAGCGGTCTGATTTCCAATGAATTTTCTTTCCTTGAGTTTTTTGATAACATCGACCAGTTTGTCAGCGGATTGTTTGGAGTCCAAGTACACACATATTCTTGAGTTGGCTATACGTGAAATAAAACGGATGGACGATGGCTTGATGACGGTGGAAAGTGATGATAAGTAGTCTCGTAGCATAATTCCGTCGATAGAATCAATTACGATTGCTTGGTCTTTCCTTGGGTGAATAGTTTTAGAAGTAACGTAGGCATAACTTGCGGTGGGGGTACTTGTAAAATGTTCCATGATGGGTTAGGGGGCCCCTGATACTAGGGGCACCCTTGTAATAAAAACTATATTAGTTATCCGTACGTTAGAATACTTAAAATAATGTTTTATTAATAAATTACTCGCGGTGAGTCGGCACATTTATCGGAATGCGATAAAACGCGCGAACCGAGCAGCGGTCGCTGGGTAACTGTCTAAATTTCTATTTCCATTAGACACTCAAAAAAATAATAATCGTTGTGGTATCTTTTAGTACTGTTGTTATAGATCTCAGTCATGAGACAATTAATGATGAGGTAGTATAACTATACTATGATGATTTTTTTATGCATGTATGGTGCCTGTGCGTGAGTATAAACCTTGTGTCTGCAATTACAGATTTTTTTATTTATTTCTCTTTATTTACTCCATGCCAGTAATATACAATAGATACGTGTTACAAACATTAACGTACATATATCAATAAGATATTTACACCCTTTTTATAGTTCCGTTCCTAAAAAGGAAAAAAAGGAACCCTTATAAGATCACTTTCTTGTCCGACTGTCTGTCTGTCTGTCAACCGAGTCAGAAAATACGGCCATTTAAGACTTAGATTTCACCAAATTTCAATTCGTAGGTAAATCAAAACCTCTATACATCATACTCAAGCTTATATGTCTGAAGGAGAAGGCAGAGGTGTATTAAACACGCACATTTGCCAACTAAAATTTGGTTCCACCTACATAATAGGGGGTAAGCCTATTGGCGTCAACTAAGCACTTTAAGAACTAAATGTGACAAAATTAGGAGTATATTGACAGGGATAAGTAGTTAAGAAGAGAAGGCAATACAAGGAAAGGGATGACGGATGGTTTTGTGAAAGTAAACGATAGCTCGAGCAGGTCAAGGTCGCATACCTGTCATTCGAACTGGCTGGTCCTGGCCGGCCGAGTCCTAGCATCAGTTTCATTACATGTATGTCAACATAATTATTACCAGGTTGTTAAAGTATACTACGAGATCTCAAAATTTCAGCAACCCGCCCCCGCTTCGCACGGGTACAAATTATGCACCTAAACCTTCCTCATGAATCACTCTGTCTATTAGTGAAAACCGCATGAAAATTCGTTCAGTAGTTTTTCAGTTTATCGCGAACAGACAGACAGGCGCGGCGGGGGACTTTGTTTTATGACATGTAGTGATTTACAAACCATTCATCTATTTACGTAAAATCTTTTTAATACAACTGAGTGCATATAAAGTGTTACAGCATGATGATCTTATCACTTCTAGTGAAAACTCGCTTCGTATACACGAAGTTGGGAAGTTGTCGCTAATTCATCAATGGCGCAGGCTTCATGCCTTATCAACATATTCAAAGACACGCACTACTCGGGCCAGAGCGGAGGTGCACGGTGGGAAGGGCAACAGTGTGTAAGGACTCGCTTACACTCTCCATCGCTTCGAAAGGATACTTGGTATTAGCTCGAATTCGAATTTAAATTCAATATTTTTATTTCATAAACTTGATCGTCAATAATTATTCGAAATTGTCAATATAAAAAATTATTATTATAATTTAAAATTATAGATCAACACACACAGAGTCACTGAAACAATAGTTTGCTTTGTCAATTAATGTGAAATAAAAAATAGAAAACTGGATAACATAATATTATTATACTAGCAGCGCCCCGCGGTTTCACCCGCGTAAGTCCCGATCCTGCGGGAATATCGGAATAAAAAGTAACCTATATGTTAATCTAGGTCTCCAGCTATCTACATACCAAGTTTCATCGCAATCGGTTCAGTAGTTTAGTTAGTCGGCGTGAAAGAGTAACAAACATCCATACATCCATACTCACAAACTTTTTAGTCAACTTATTAGTAGGATCTCCCAATGTCGATCCGCCCATGTCTAAATGGTTGACCCTTGTGAGAAGAAATAAAAAATACGTGAAAAGAAGCACTCGTAAACCTGATGCCAGACAAACTGTTTCAAGAAAATGACCGAGATCAATCGGGCTACATGAAGTGCGAATCTATACGGACTGTTCCAAGATGGGGTCAGGGACTGGAGCCGAAGTTTTCTCACAAGACTTAAATATAAAAATATCACTGGCGCTTGGCCAACACAGTTCCATATTTCAATGCGAGTGTGTGGCAATAACCTACGCCGCCACTGCGGTCATGTCAAAAGGTATAAAGGAGTTTAACATCCGTATACTGTCAGACAGTTTGGCCGTCCTAAGGGCCCTAGAGGGCAACACCATGAACATGAACTCTGGTCTCATTTATGAAGAGGTCTCGTGATCTCGTTTAGCCTCAGCCAATGCGGTAATTCTTCAATGGATCAAAGGGCATAGCAACTCACTCGGGAACGACGCTGCCGATGAGCTGCCAAGTAAGGGATCTGAAACGTCAGCGGCAGGTCCAACTATACTGCTGCAACTTACTTTCAACCAATTTTGCTCATTGGTTAGGCCATAGACTCGTGAAGCGCACAACGGTCGTTGGGCCGATATACAAGGCTACAGGCACTCTAAACTGTTGCTCACGAAGGTCTCACCAGGTTTGACTTACAGACTGCTCAGTCTTAACCGACTCGACATCAGAATAGTTGTAGAAACCATTAAGGGACATTTGGCCCTGAATCGGCATCTATTCACCATTAATGCAACAGACAGCCCTCTGTGCAGAGGATGTCTCAACGCAAAGGAAGTGGTAATCCAAGTTATCCTAGAAACCGAGAGTGGCCACACAACGGGCAAATATCGGTCATTCGTAGAAGACTGTTAACGATCCAGGAGGCTTCCGCGCTTCTGGAAGGAACTGGACTGGATCAACTAGCCAGCCATGTTTGCACGCATAATGTCTAAATGCAGAAACAGAGCCCTTAACCAATACCAATACTTGATTAACCGAAAATAAAGTTAAATTATTGTGTTTAAAGCCATGTATCACGAAGTTTATGTAATACGTGTCCTCTAGGCATTAAACAAACAAATAAGCGTACTTTGCTCGTTCACCACAACATGCCATGTAATATGTACGATACATGCCACGTTAGAATGTAAATATGGAATACATTAACATCTTTCACTAATTAACATGGAGTCTAATTAATTCTAAAATGACTACAAAACGAATGTAAAGATTATTATGAACTTTAACTCTTAGGCTGTACATTTTAGTACCATACCTATTATGGTATATCTATGTCGCAGTAAGATAGATAAAGCCGTAATATAGTTATATCCCTAGGGATATAATTATATACCGTAACATAGTTATACGAGAGCGATTCATTACTATCTCACTAGGAATATAGTTATAAAACGGTCCAAGTTTAGTGATATACTTACATTACTAGATTAAGTTTAGTGTTATAAATATATTACTTGATTAAGCTTAGTGAAATAGAAATCTACCATATATAATTAAATAAAACAATATAATATTGGTTTTATCTTTATTAAAAAATCAACTTTATCTATCCTGCAGATAGTTACAATACTTTGTGACATTAACACGTATTAAAGTAATTTCAATTATAATTAAAACGATCATATTTTTTGGAATTTAAACATTAACTAAATATATGCCATATGGCTCGCACTGTCAAAAAGTTATCAGATCTCATGTAGAGCCAAGTTTCTAACTCTACAAGCCCTAACTTCACAAACTCTACACCTTAGTCAAAATATGTGGTATAACAGAAAAGTAATGAAAAGTGAATAAATTGTCTTCTCAGTAATTAAATTCTTTATATTACCTTACGCGTACATGTGACGGTAGCGAAACGGCCAGAACACATATTTTGACTACGGTGTAGAGTGAAGGATCATGGGGGTTGCTTTATTAAAAATCCTGAAATATTTATTTTATTATATTTATAATAAGGAGTCCTTCATCAATTTGCAGACCTCTAGCATCAAAATTTTGCGGTAGTCTCATCGAACTTTCATCCCCTAGTTTAAGGGGTTGGGGGGTAAAAGTTCCAAGTTATAGATTTTTTGTTGTTTGTGCACTTATACTAACTTACCATACCAAATTGTAGCTTGCTAGGACTTCAGAAAGTACCCTAAGAATTTTGATGATCATCAGTGAGTCAGTGACGAACTCGGGGTTTTTTAGATATTAATAAAATCTAAAGTATAAAAGCTATGGAATTAAAATTTTATATTTTAAATCAGTCCACTATTGACATTATATCCCGAGAATTTCGTGTATCTGGTATAATTCAAACCTAAATTAAGAGGGTTTAAAAAAACGACAAAGCGCTTCGAGAAACGGTAGGTAGTGCCCTTGCGCTTCGCTTGGCTCGTCTTGGCGGGGTCACTACCGTGCTCCCAGATATAACAGACCAAGAACCCAGGGCCGCCAGACCCTACTTATTTTCTGACTAACAAAATGCGTCATATCAAATAGTGTTAGTAGAGACTCTGAAGTTAGGTATATCTGCTAGCTTGGGCCGGTGACCAATTTTTAGGTTCCAGATGCTAAAGTTACCTTACTTTCATCGCTTATCTTAAATTGCAATAAGGTTAAGTATCATATACATTGTACAACATACAGAGGTACTTCTGTACACAGGTCGTCAAGCTACACCGGACATTTGAGAAAACGTTTAGTAAAGCTGAATAGAACATGAATTTAATACAATTCATTTTACGTAGATAAGTTGTCGATCGATGAACATTGATATGTTCATCGATCGACAATTCTTTTCACACAGTCTTAATTCAGTCTTAATTTCTCTTTCTTTCCACTGCTGCATTTATTGGAATTACATATTTAATATTATAAATCTAAAAAATTGACATATATATATATATGTATAATATGTATTTTTATGTATGTAAGTGTAAATAAATAAAATAAAAAAAATAAAAAATACATTGATATAGTGTACATAAATATGTATAAGTTAATAGGTACGACGTACCTAGTTTTTAAACTCGACATTTTGATTCCTCTCAACTCTTATAGCGTTTTTCTCTCTATTTCCTTTCCACACCAAAATTACCCATTAGTTTCTTTTGTATCATATTATATTTGTCCATCCTAAGGTTGCCTGAAAAAAAATAGCATTTAGCGATAAGGCCTCCCTTTGTACATATCAGTTCTGTATACTCACTGTAACCTATCTTGTAATGGTGTACAATAAAGTTTGTTCTATCCTATTCCATTCCATTGTATTGTATTGTATTGTATTGTAGTGTATTGTATTGTATTGTATTGTATTGTATTGTATTCTGTTCTATTCTATGTGTAACTAATAGAGATTAGTTGGACATATGTACGTGTATAGATGATCTTGAAACACATCTATGTAATAACAACCTAGAAAGGCTTCAGGCATAGGTAACTCCATATTAAGGCTATTACACTTACTTCTACTAGCATCACAGCTAAAATTTTCTTTTGTATAACTCTCTAGAGCTTATTCAAGAAAATAACATTTTTATTCATGTCAAAATAAGTTTAGCAGATCACAACATAACCGCCATATTGTTGGAATAAGGAAGGGACATGCATCAATCAACGGAGTGTGCTGACTGCAGATATCAAGCCCCTCTGTCAGTTTTGAAATATCGTCAGTTCACACACTGCATTAGTAATGAAGTGACGATAGCAAACATTGTGCAGTATAAACAATAGACTGTATACTGAGCTTATCTCCAACGGTCAACGTCATCTCTCTAGGCCTGTCTCAGTCCAGCTGTATAAGCCGCTGGTCGAAGCTGCCAAGTCCACATACAGTATAATATAATATAATACAAATAAAAAATATTGCAAACGTGAGAAATACAGCGCCTTCGTCTCGAAATTAAGATTTAAGATTTAATTTAAAAAATAATTATTTACCGAATACTCAATTTTACAGCGCAGACAAATCAAATACCTACTTCAGTAGCGTTTGAGAAGCGAATAAATATTAAGTAAGAATTATAACATGTATTAATAAAAGAATAAAAGCTCACACATCACGGTAAGCTTCGTTCATCAGATAATGTGCATGTTTGTATGCCATTCCTATTTGTAGTAAGTTTCTAATTCAAAAGTGCAGACTTCTGCCATAGAGGAATGTAGGAGTTCTAGGTAGGTGTATTACTTAGAGTAACTACGTGACGAGAGCGTAGCAGTGACGACCTCGTGTAGAACTTAGTTGTAAGCTATTACTTACGACTCAATTACCAAGTCGAACGAATCGGGCAACTTTGAGAAACTTCCGCACTACCACACTACTGTTAGAGGAAACTTTAATCTTAGCTGGAAATGTTGAACCAGTATGTACGGGGAGAAACACTAATAACAAAAGGTTTGTTGCCTAAGACCTGTTAGTTCTGGAAAAGAAATTTTGACTGCTGAAGATCTACTATCCTACTGCTTGCATCTCAAAATTCACGTATTCACCACATTCAAATATACCTATAAAATATAATATTTTAGGACAATTATACACACAGCGCTATCTGGAGCCAAGCTAAACATAACTTATCTTTTGGGTTCTGAAACACGGATAGACCCACTCGGATCACTTTTTTCTTTTGTAAATACATACATATATATTAATAAGGTTTCTGTTATAATAATAATATAATTTAATAATAATAACTCCACACATTTCACACACGGCCGTCTGATCCCAAACTGGGCAGAGCCTGTACTATGGTAACCGGACTGCTGATAAACATACTTATATATTTCACAGTCACACAGAACAAATTATCGTGCTCATCACACAATTATTTGTCCTGGGTGGGAATCGAACCCACGACCTCTGGCTTAACAGTCAGGGTCACTAACCACTAGACTAACAGGCCAGTCACTATAATCCCTTCTCTCGGTCATACCCACGGGTCATACCCAATATTTAACAAATTGAAAGAATATGGTATACAGCCCACATGAGTCCGTCAAAACTTAGATACTAACGACATTTGATATTGTTATTATTTACCTATATCATGGTAACCCTAAGCTAAAACTCATTTAACGTTTTTTTTCGTTTCCTCTATAATTTTTTGTAGTCTTGTGTAATAAAAACACTGAAATAACTTGTTACAGAATAGATATTTTACAGCTATATAAAGCTGAGTTGGAATTTGGTCATGTAAGATCGTATAATACATCCCGTGAATAACGAAAACCGATCATAAATTGAGTCAAATTCGTAATTTGTTTTCATATTGTGAACTTTTCGAATTCATATTTCTCTTGAAACTGTATTCGGGCTATTATAGACATTGAAAAAAAACGTTGATGCAGTCGTTCTAAAGTGATCCGTTTCGATACTAACAAAGAAAATCGACATACATTTAAAAATATTTGTATTTAATGAACGCACTAACAACAAAGTGCTTGACTTCACTCATATACATTATCATAATTGCGTCAATTTTCAAACAAACTAGGACTTTCTTCAAATTAAATATAACTCAGAATTTATATGTGTAAATATACAAAACCTAACCCTAATTTTTGTCTTCAAAGGCAAAGTATAGAATACAATAAAGTGGTGAAATATTAAGGTTTTTGTTTGGTCAGGGTTCGCAATAAAGTTACTAGTCTCCGGATCGGATGTGTTGTTTACCAAACCCGCCGTAGTCAACACAAACAACAACATAGACAGTTTAATACAGCGAGATCTATTTAAAAGCAACAGCACCCGGGGATAGGCGGGTAATGTTTAACATCGTTTAATAGTATCAAGAAGTAGACAACAACAAATCTTATAAGACACCAACTGAGAGAAGTTTGTAAAAAGTTGTGTGAAGTTTTTAGCATTACTTGCAGTTGACGTGAAACACTCCAGACTTTGGCAACATACAGAAACACTATGGTGAATACAGTCTGTACTTCCTCTTTTTTTATTCGCCGCCTCATTTAAACTTATCACTCATAGAAACTAGAAACATCTACGTCATACTAAAATGATGTGATTGTTACGAACAAATTTGTTGTGAGACATGATCACTAATACCAGAGCAAACAAAGATACACACGGTTGTAGATTATAGGCAAGCTACAATTGGAATGCCAATGTACCAAATATATAGAGAAGGACTGGGCAATAAAAATCACTAACCTAAATGTTATTTGTGGTCAGTTCTCTTTCTACACAATAAAAAACCTCCTGTCAAACTTTGCACTTTAAAAGTATTTCGATTATTAAAAACAGTAATGAACTCAATGCCAAGAACAGACACGCACTGGGGCAATCTGTCCGTATGTTTACAAACTAAACATTACTATTGTGCTATTTTCGTCCGCAGTCAAATAATAAAAAAGTTTATACGCTCCATCATGTTTACGACTAGCAGTAGAGCCAGCCCAAACAAATAACATCGAATTATTTTATCTAATTAATGTTGGTTGATATGGCAATAGGTTCTTATAATTTTATTTTCACTATCTTTATAACCTTATTACAAAAGATTTAAAGTAATTAGTAAGGCGGATGACTGAGGGAGTTGCGAAACAGAAGATTTCCAACCATAGCCAACAACGAACTAAAGTAATTTAGAAATAGTATAAATTCGCTTCAGTAAAACCAAATATAGCTAAGCAAAGGCACTATGTTATGGGTCTTGAATGATTTATATTTGATTGTAATAATATGTACATCAGAAATAAGATGAGCAAATATATAAATTAAGTTATCATCCATATTACACTTTCTAATATCTCAAGTTGATTGACAAAAAACATACACGGCCTGTTTAACCTTAATTGTTTTTAAACTTTTGCGACTTTGATACCTATAAGATGTGTAACTCGGGACTTAATCTCTATAACCTTACGTCTAAGGAAAAACTAAATGGAATTAGTTTAATGTACTATGAAAGATCTAGTAAAAATTCACGTTCTTGTTCTAGAACTACTAGAACTGTTTAAAGATACTATGCCTTGAGGAATTCATAGTGTTTACTTACATGTAACCTAAGATATACATTATACAGATAGATTATACTTGCTTTGATAACGATTTGTTTAAGCAAGTATTTTCAGAAAGGCTCTAATCACTTTAATTGAACGAAGTTATTTGTAAGCTCTTAAGCAGCATCTTGACCTAACGATCGAAGCCCCCGTTTGCGAACTTCTAATATATTAGACTTGACAACTATCTCGCATCTCCGTTTATCGCTCAAGTCTGCAGTAATCCTTAGCAGTTAAAGAGATTAAAACGACTAAGCAATCAAATAGAGAGCTATTCAACATTAACACAGAGACAGATAATTGACAGCTGCTTGTATTGAGTTTACTAACTCCTCGAGAGAAAGGTACATTACAAGCAATAGGTCTAAGCAAATTCGGCTTAGTGTTTAAATACTTTAGATTAATTACACTAGATCATGTTATGTCTACTGTTAAAATTAATGAAACGAAAGTTTAAACTTTAGATTACAAGATGGTTTGAGGAATACAAGGGCTCTCCTCACAATCACAGACATTTTTTGGCCCCTACTCTTCCGTTTGCTAGTCACCTTTCAATTACTTTAGATGTGGCCCCATTTCCTTAATTTATCAAAAAAATATTGTGTCTCACATTATGGATTGTTTAGGATAGGTCATTGTCTCAGCGATATGTCATTTAAGCCTTTTAGCAATAAGCCGCTTTATTTGGCCTATCTAAAAAAAAACTGCAGCTTCGGTAGTTCTATATAGGCCAAACAAAGCGGACTGTTGCTGAAAGGGTCAAAGAACATATCAATGAGACGAGGTGGGTGCGGGTGGATGAAGAACCTTCTACCTCACGGACTCGACTACAGCAGGCTGGACAGGCTGGCCGCAGTGAACCAGTCAGCCTGTGACCACGGCCAGTGCAATCTGGTCGTAACGTTAGGCAATTCAAAAGTATGTAATACCTATTACGGGATCGCGTTATTTCCCGTACATACAAATTATCGTTGCGTTGACTCTGTGTGTGTGTTTTTTTCTTTTAAAGCATATACCTTATTATATATATCTTACAGTAAATCGACGATTTCGAATAATTGTTGATCAATTTTCTGAAATAAAGATACATATATATATATTCTTTTAATATAAAATATTTAATATAAAATTCTTTTAATGTAAAGCAATTGTTAGATACAATACGATGTGTTACGGGAGGACCTTTATCGACTGACATTTATTATTTAAGAGAAAAGCAAAGGAAACGATACCAAAATAGATTTTCCTAATTTTGTCGTAACAATTTAAATAAACTCTGTTCATACAGCAATATCCATTACTTTGTTTAATGAAAGCAGTTGTGTACCGTCTACTCGACGTCTTGATATCATTAATGACATTGCCATTAATTGTGTCTTTAAAATGTTAAATTCGTTGTTGAAAGTAAAATAAATTAATTTTATAGAAATGATGACTTATATTTTAATTATTCTGTTTTATGCTACAGAATATGTTGAATGATATCGGTAGGCCAAAAGGTCGTTTATTGTAATACCAATATCAAAATTAACTAACATAATAAAGAGATATATATAAATTTAATAAAACTCAATAAACACGTTTTATGGCGAACCGACTGAAAACGTAAAAAGAGGTACCAATATCCATCTTCCGGCTCTATCTTCAGATCAGTTCCAAGACTCCAAACCATAGGGTTGTCAATCAAACTCCAAGTTTCATTTTGATACGATAATAATTAGCAATAAGTTAAAATTACCTTCCAAGATTTGTTTACATAGTTAGTTAGTTCCATAAGTAAAGCAAATAAACGCGTGTTAATAAATTGAGCCATCTATTCTTTCTTTACAATATAGAACTATCTATCCTTTCACATAAATACATATACACGGTCCGGATGTAACCGAATATGGACCTCGTAAAAATAATGAAAGTCCAGCAGAATTACCAAATCACCATTGCGGGTAATAAGTCTAATCTTGGAGACAATATGTTTAGTTGCTTACCCAGCTAGTTGACACAAACTGACAGTTGAAACGCACATAAAATATAATAAGAAAATGGCATATGAATATGTCGGTAATACAACAAATTGTCTTGGTTAATTAAAGCTTTAATCCCACTAATATTATAAATTATTAATTATTTTTTTATTATTATTATATTATTAATAATATAAAAAGTGAAAGTTTGGATGGATGGAGAAATGGATGTTTGTTACTCTTTCACGCAAAAACCACTGAACCGATTGTGATGATACTTAGTGTGTAGATAGCTGGAGACCTGGATTAACATATAGGCTACTTTTTATCTCGATATTCCCACGGGATCAGGACTTACGCGGGTGAAACCGCGGGGCGCTGCTAGTTATTTATAAAAGAAACCAGTATTGTCATGAATTCCAGTCAAACTATTCGATAGCGAATTAGCGACGGTTCCTCATTGGTTTTCGAGGCTTAAATACGCCTTCTAAAATATTAATCGCCTACAAAAACACCCTGACAAAATTGAATTGAAATTGTGGTTAGTTGAACGACTACAGAGACGAGGCTAATGCCTAAATCCGTTGTGCCAACAAATGGGAAGGGCTCCAAGTTCCGTCTGGCCAATAATTGTCTGCAATAGACGGAATGATTACACCCCACGCTGTGAACCCCCTTGAAACTTGAAACTTGTCTTACTCTCACTAAGACGTATCTTGTTCTAAATTGTTTGAAACGCAGCTACTTCCTGTTGTTATGATAATTATTAAAGTTTTAACTCTTATGTTGCTAATTTATAAATTCCCATGTAAGTGACCGAGACCAGTAGTTAGTTGTTTTCTTTCACTTCCAATGTTTATGATGTGAATGTTTTGAAAGATCTTCGATTATAATTTTCTCTGGAAATCCAAACGAACTACCAAGCAGAGAAGAACTAAACATAGGAACGCCCCAAGTTCTACGAATATATTAAACGGTTAAACTTGCTTTAAACATGCAACAAGCTTGAGTAGCTTGAAACGAATACATTGTTTTATATTGTATATATACCTTATGGCGTATACATAATTTTAAAGAGAGTCAGTTCTCAGTTCGGCTGACTTTTTGTGTATTTGGGCGAGATATCTACCATTTGTAAACTGAACTATTTTTTTTTATTTCTTTTTGTATTCAAAGTTATTATACCTAAAGCATTAACTAAACTTGTAAAAATTTTAGTTCATTGAAGTCTCACAACGCAGTTTATTTATTGTGATCGTATCAATATTAGGTGCATTTATTTCTGTAATAAATATGGAATACATGATCTCCTTTCTTTCTGTAGGAAAGTATATTAAAAGAAACATCGTTCGCATGTGACTTTCGGTATCTAACTACCTACTTAGTATATATAATTATATACCCAACGACTATTTACCTATTTTATTTATTTAGTGTAAGTGTCGAAAATACGTATGTAAGAAACAGTCTCGGAACCACTGATATAAACTATGAAAATCACTAACTAACACCAACTGCCAAGTTGTTCGTACCTCTGTTCGCACTAAAGTGAAGTTCTCATCTTATTTCTAAGCTTTTATAAACCCACTATTCGTTAATATTTATCAATCGACCAATAGTATTGCGTTACCGGCATAACCAGTCAAAATAATGTCTATTAACTTGTTTTTATTAAATAGTGAACTGTGTTATCATCTATTATAGTTTGTCCCTATTTTCAATAAAATAAATAAGAGTTTTTAATGTGGCGACAATACGGCCGTCCTGCGTACGCATCCGTCCCGGATAGAGTCATGGTGTGGTTGCTGAGGACAAAGTATTTACCATTAGCTTTTATCTATTTCAATTCATTTATTTGCATCGATCACTTTTTTTTATAAACAGCAACGAGGGCTCTTCCATCTACTATTCCATCGACGAAAAGTAGATAAAGAGCTCCCCGCTTCATTTAGACAATCCCCGGACACTACTAGGACCTTAATGCTTACATAACTGTTCCATCGGCGGTCAGTTATACAGCCAATGTTAAGACTCGAAGTTTACCTTAGGCGATGCCTTTGGCCAACCCTAGTTGCATATCACAACAAGTCTTAATATCTGGCTGTAAGAATTTACTCGTGCGTGTATAACGATTCCATCGGCGGTAAGTTATACAGCCAGCGTCAAGCACCCGAAGCTTCCCCTAGGCGATGCTTTTGGCCAACCCTAGCTGCATATCACAACGGGTCTTAACGTCTGACTTTACACGAGTAAATTCCGCATATAGGTTACTCAGTATTATCCGAAGCAAATGTACTAGACTAAATATCATACATATTTGCTTATGTTCTTATTCCTCACTCTTAAGTCTATCATCATATGTACTTCTCTCAAATATCAGTGAACAAAATTATGACACAGTCATAATTATGTGCTAAACAACATACTCGTCTATCCAATTTCAGGTTGTTTTCATCCAATACTGCTAAGTTCAATCTATATTTAAGCACATGTTGTTCTTAATGTTTGATAGCCACTGGATCGTTTTATGCCTGACCAGGTTTTTCGACGTGGTTGTACTTCCTTTCCTGTGAAGCTCGGCCTGGCCTGACTGTAATGCTTAAGTGTCTAATAAAATATTAGCACCTAGCAAGTGAAGTGATAAAAACCAATTCTTTCTTTTTTTTTGTTTGATATCAGCGGAGAACAGGCACTAATAGTATTTCTCTTTAATGAGTTAAGTGACTACTTTTGCGAAACTAGAGAGTATAACTTTATTTTAAAAGATGTTAACAGGATTGGGGTGTTCAACACACTTTTTATGACTACTTCATATGTCAACAAAAACCAGTTATTAACATCACTTTAAGGAATATTTAACCATGCTTCATTTTCGATTTTCATCTTAGTAGGTACCTACTACTAGTACTTTTGATAAACACTTCGAATTATAAAGATCTTAACGTAATAACTTGTAAAACCAATTTTTAAACATTAATCCAAGGAATCAAAGTATAAACAGTTATGTTTTTATGGCAAATAGTTTCTACAAATATATAAATATTCGAACACCTCATTTTATCCATATACCCTCTTAACCCTTTTTAATTAAAATACATGTACTTATTGCAATCCTTAGATTTTTTTTAAAAATTAGTAAATTATAAATAATAGTTAAGCTTCCAACTCTAAATTAACCGTAAGAATATCACAATAATGAATCCGATAGTTCGAGTATTCGCTTCTATCACATCTACCCACATTAGAATAAACACACACTCGGAAATTACTAATGAAAACGTTTTTGCTTACTGTTAGATGCATACTCATTGTATCCCGATTGCTTGATGAACACCATGATGAGGACGTTGGGATTTACGAATAGCAAAATCTTGCACAAGAAACTTTTTACTTACTAACACTTTTTTTTTTCTTTCAATTGGGGCGCGTTCTTTATCTCACTTCTGATGTAAGAAACAGTCGGTTTCGAGACTGTTATTAACTGCTATAAACTATGAAAATCACTAACGAAACGAAACGAAAATCACGTCTATTAACTTGTTTTTATTAAATAGTGAACTGTGTTATCATCTATTACAGTTTGTCCCTATTTTCAATAAAATAAATAAGAATTTTCAATGTGGCGACAATACGTATGAACCGACCGAAAAGTAACTTTATAATCAATGATACATAGGATTATAAAGTAACTCATGAAGGTCCGACATTTAGAATACGGTGCTGAAGTTGCGGTATATTTTAGATTTCTTTGCTTTATAGGCTAAACACTAATAGGTTCGAAATTTTAAACCTTGAAATTTTGATGATCGGTGTGTGAGTATGACAAAGACAAAATTAAGGAATTTTGGCTTGCAATAGATTTGAAACTACAAGTTCAAACTGAATGAAACTTGGTATTTTTTTTTAAATTAGAATACTAGCCAAGTGGGTCACATGTTACTAGTATTCTTGTTAACCCCTCCAACTAAGCTTAACGCTTTTGTTAGGAGTGGGTTCACGTCGGTGGTGCACTGGATGGGGTTTGAACCCGCAACCACTTGATCGCAGTCCGACGCCTTAGCCATTACGCTACCGCCGCTTTCAATATACCTTTTATGGTCTCTTGGTAAATGAAAATTCAGACTTTGGGGTTTATCCACAATAAAGATAAGGGGGTTCAAAATATCCTTAATAGCTTCGAGACAAGAATGCTACGACTATGCTTTAGCTTTTTTTGCTCGACTTGGCGTGGCTTGACAGATTATAAGGTAGAAGACAAGTGGTGTCAAGATAAGACTGATGTTCCTACAAGAGGTATGACACAAAAATAAAACTTTACAATGGATTAGTGTAGATGAAGTAACTCTGAGAAAACTTACGGGAAATATAAGTTTTTATGAACAACATAAAATATCATTACAGTTTAGATCTAATATTGATATTGATATCGATAATTAATATTATATTATTATATTATTTATATATTTATAATTATATTCACCTAAAGTGAAAGATATATAAACTATAGAAGAAACTGGTGTAGATAATACATATACTTATTTAAGTATATATTGTTGTGTATGTACACAACAATATATACTTAACAATGACTTATTCTATCAAATGGACTGGAATGTTGATTCTGCAAAGGGCCATGTTAAACTTGCATCACAGTTCTTCACGGAATTTTCCTTATACTTTCCAATAATAACGTTGTTTTATGCGATCGTACGCAGTATTGAGCCGAGATTTGTTCTTTTAACCTTTTTCAATTACAGAGTATGGTACTTACGTTAACGATAATGTATTTGTTATTGAATTACACAAATTACACATACATGCCGTACATTTTTACGAACAAATACTTTTCGAATGCATTTTTAATGTCGGGTATTGAAAAATCGTTTTTAGTACATGTTAATGGAACCTCTTGCAGACTTTAAGTATGAAAAAAAACCGTTATCAAAATAGTACAACTTTAATAAAAACTTTCGTGAGTGGTATTCATATTAGTTAAGATATACGGTTTTACTAACGTGTATATTTCAGGGATGCCGGGGTCTGGCACCTGCAACCGGCGCGGCAGGACGCCTCTCCCCTTGATAGAGGGCTCCCGTCGGGTCCGAGTAATCCCATGACAGCCTATTTTTTTTTTTTGTGACGTTGTTGTGAGTTTTATAATGTTTTTGCAGTTATTTAAATAGGTATTTCGCAATCGATTGTTTACTTAAACGCTATGAAAGTATTTAAATAAAACTGCTGCTTTTGGAGCTTATTTTATAATGAAATAATCGGATTAAACTTTTTACACAATTTGTAACACATTAATTTTAAATTTATTGATTTATTCACTGCACTCATCATAACGCGAACATGTATATACATCTAGAATGACTATTAGAACTTCAAACATACGAGAACGTGGCGAGTGTAACATAGTGTAGTGAACTCTTTTTTAAAGCAACAGGTTTTTTTAAAGTTTGTCTTGTAACCTCTTCACTACGTTTGTTTTAAAGTTTGTCTTGTAACCTCTTCACTACGTTTGTTTTAAAGTTTGTCTTGTAACCTCTTCACTACGTTTGTTTTAAAGTTTATCTTGTAACCTCTTCACTACGTTTGTTTTAAAGTTTGTCTTGTAACCTCTTCACTACGTTTGTTTTAAAGTTTGTCTTGTAACCTCTTCACTACGTTTGTTTTAAAGTTTGTCTTGTAACCTCTTCACTACGTTTGTTTTAAAGTTTGTCTTGTAACCTCTTCACTACGTTTGTTTTAAAGTTTGTCTTGTAACCTCTTCACTACGTTTGTTTTAAAGTTTGTCTTGTAACCTCTTCACTACGTTTGTTTTAAAGTTTGTCTTGTAACCTCTTCACTACGTTTGTTTTAAAGTTTGTCTTGTAACCTCTTCACTACGTTTGTTTTAAAGTTTGTCTTGTAACCTCTTCACTTCGTTTGTTTTAAAGTTTGTCTTGTAACCTCTTCACTACGTTTGTTTTAAAGTTTGTCTTGTAACCTCTTCACTACGTTTGTTTTAAAGTTTGTCTTGTAACCTCTTCACTACGTTTGTTTTAAAGTTTATCTTGTAACCTCTTCACTACGTTTGTTTAAAAGTTTGTCTTGTAACCTCTTCACTACGTTTGTTTTAAAGTTTGTCTTGTAACCTCTTCACTACGTTTGTTTTAAAGTTTGTCTTGTAACCTCTTCACTACGTTTGTTTTAAAGTTTGTCTTGTAACCTCTTCACTACGTTTGTTTTAAAGTTTGTCTTGTAACCTCTTCACTACGTTTGTTTTAAAGTTTATCATGTAACCTCTTCACTACGTTTGTTTTAAAGTTTGTCTTGTAACCTCTTCACTACGTTTGTTTTTTCAAATATTAGCTAAATAATTATTAAAATGAAAAACAGCAGGTAGTAATAACTTTTTTCTTGCTTAATATATGCTTCGATGTCATTTTCATCATTGTTACCTAAATATAAAAAAAATATTCTCTGCGACATCCTGCTGTAAATTTAGGCTTATCTCTGGCTACCGACGGCACCCTATCGTTAACACTATAGCGTACTATATGTCACTTATAGTTATAGGTCCACGAAAAATGTCCGTTTATTGTGATTTAGAGCCTTATTTTTTCTCCAAGGGACTGTAGGGACCTTGATAATTGTCATACGACTCCAAATTGATAGGTATCAAAGGTAAAGGTTTACCTTAATCCTAAAAAAGGGGCTTCTTGGATCAACAAAAGTGTTTTATGTATATTAGCAATGTTGGCAGGTATTATAATTAGAGTTTAAACTCAATATCTACACCTTATCATTTACCATAGTTTCACGTGACTCAAACACCTATAATTGTAAATTGGAACTTCCTTATGAACAGTCGTTCACGTTTGAGTGCTTGCGAATCACGTACTTGAAGAGCTTCATTGAAAGCTATATGTTAATGCAATGTATAAGTCACCAACAATATTGTATTAACGTGACTTGTAAAGTGAGATTATTTTTTGGAACTTACACCGCTTTTGCACCAGATGTGCTTCTAATTCTTGACTACGTAATGCTGCACTTGCTGTAATTATTGGCATAGCACAGTATATTCATTTGAACTCGTAACCATTTCTTTAAAATAATATTTCGTCTTCGAATTAATCCGAAGTCGATTAATTTGCTATTACTTTAGCCACGAAGGCCTATGACTCTCTCTGTCTCTTTGCTGTGGGTCGTTATATGAGACGCACAAATAAAAACCACGTTTTGAATACAAAGTTTTACATAATGTAAATAATCCATTTTATTGATATACAAGGTAGTAACGTAGGGTAGTTTTTACGGGCCAAGAATTTAGCTTTAAATCGAGTTAACATTTACTAATCAATAACGAACTTAAGACCGCTCTAAGAGCTTGTATATTAATATTTAAAAAAAACATTGAAAGCTTTTTTATTATATCTCAAAGGAATGCTTAAAAGAATTATGTTTTTAATAGTATCTGGCACGGCAGTGCCCCTGCCAAGTATAGCAAAAAACAAAACAAAGGCAAGGCTGTAGCATCATTTTTTCGAATCTATTCAAGACATTTTCAGCTCCTACAATTTTTGTATGGATAAATCATGAATTATAAATACAATAAATTCAAAGTTGCTTAACCTTGTCACTGTTTTTTGTTCTAGCAGTCATACAAGCTTGTGTTCAGCCTACAAAGCAAGGAAAAATTAAAACATACCGCAATTTCAGTCCCGTTTCTTGGATAAACAGGCTACGGTAGTAATTTTATAAACCTGAGTAATATATTTAAGATTATATAGTTGTTTTGCAGTTCGTACAACGTTGAGTTTCTTCTCCTAAACAGGTAGATAGGTAGCAAATAGTGGGTGTAGATATAAACATTTTTAGCCAATTACACTGCACCTAACAGTATTATTGGCTAATAATGTTTCCCTGAATTTACACTAAATTAAATAAATAAAATGACATGGTAATCGCACATGGCAATGTTTGTGTATGCATAAAGGCTTAAGCTGGCTAAGTTCAATTAGGACTATTTAAAATAGTAGACTATTCTCATGTGTTTAAGTTACGGTGTGATAGTCAAGTTATTATATTTGTTAAGAAAATAAAGACGTTGAATATTGATACGGTTACTATAAAATATTGGTAGTTATAGTTAACGAATTGAGGTAGAAGAACCGTGTTACTAGACTTTTAATGAACTCCAAGAGTGCATTAAAATATAATGCACTCGCTTAAACTGTGAGAGTGGTGTGCCAAGGAAAGCGGTGTATTGACAGGGAAATTGTAAATATACAGATATATCTGTGAATATTTCTCATTATATTTCACTTTCTATCTACTACAATAACTTTTTTGTATATTTATCACTTCTTCATAGCAGGGGCTTGACTGGCTCTTCTGACATCTAAGACGAGAGTCGCCCTTCTCTTGTTTTCTATCCTTTTCATTATACAAACTTATCATAAGAACGTGTTCGACATAGAAATCATATTACTAGCCAGCTTCTTACATTGTACAAAGTAGGTATAAACACCACGTCATATCAAGTAAAATCTACGGTTTTTGTTTCCCATGGCTCTAAAACTTGACATGGGATTTACCTATCTCGGATGTTATTGTAACAAAAATTAAAGAAATACGTGAAGAGAAGTGGAAACTTGCATTAAGATCATAATAATAAGTCAGATGACAATTATATAAGATGTATCTATCAATGCGACACTTGCTGAAATCACCGAAAGGGTATAACTCTGACATCCAGTTACAAAATGAATGTAATGTTATGCCCTTTCGGTGATTGAAGTAAGTGTTCCTTTTGCTAGGGTACACTCTGTAGATAAAATTTGTTTAGAAACCTCAGGAAAAAATTATCGGGCAACTCTTTATTTGATGTCTTCATTAAAAATATTTATGGAACTTCTAAAAGTAGAAGAAGGAATAGCCTCTTTTTTTTTAAGTCTCTACCTATGAAATTGCGATTCTACAGTAAAGTATATATTCAAAAGTAGTCGTTTGTTTATTAATTAGTGTTATGTTTTCATGGCATTTGAATATTTTTCGTCACTTCGTCACCGGGAAAATGTGTACCGTCGTGGCAGCAACGCGGCACAAGCGGCACGCAACATCAACGACGCTTACGGAGCTAACACTACAAACCAACGCACCACCTGTTATTGGTTTGCCCGCTTCCGTTCTGGAAATTTCGACCTGAAAAATTAACCTCGTGTAACGAATTAAAGGCGATTGTGGAAGCTGATGATAATCATTCTACGTTAGTATCAAAACAATATTAATCCATTTGCGTTAAATTGTTATTATTATAAAAGAAACAATATCATTTTTAACATCAAAATGTGCTTAATAATAAAAGTTATAAAACAAAAGTGGTTTCGCATCAGTTCAGGTATCAAGAAAATAAAATAGTGCAAATTTTAAACTCCGACCATAATATTTCTTTGCAAATCAAACCAGGGCGTGGCTTTAAAGAAATAAATATGTAGAAACTCCTCTTCGTCTATCGGAAACATCGGGTGTGTTCATGTTTAATGTTGCGGGTAGACGTGAGTTGGCGGGCGAGGAGAATAAGAACGTGATTTTCACAGTCATTTTACTATACTTTTTTAAACACAAAAATATACTCTGAACAATGATTAGACATCTTCAATCAAGCTTTAAATCACGACACTCCACAGAACACGTGGTGCGCCTACGAAATGCAAATCGATTCTGCCTTTCCCGCGGCCTATCCGAATCGTAACTGTCATCCGTCGCGCGCCAGCGCTCGGTGTTGCCTCAGTGTCTTAACTTCTGAGACTTTGTTAATAATGTTACAACTAAAATAATCGGTGTGCCGTCAAATATATCAGCTTGTTCAGCCATCACTAGACACTAAGTCACTTAACAAATTTATATTAACATAGAAATTTAACACAAAAACGTCAAAATATCTTTCCACGAATTATTTCTACTATCCCAACAGGCAGTGCACAAAGCTGTTTGATGTTTCCGGATTATCTGTTTGACAGCTGTCCAACTAGAAAAGCGGTCTGTACGTGAGCCCTTTAACCTATTCTCAATAAGACAGTTGAACTGGCCGAACTTCCGACACAAGCCCTTCCTGATATCTTGTTAACCTCACGATCGCCCTCAGTAGCTTTTACCTTTACAAATCATCGTCTGATACAATAATGACGGGTCTAAAAATTGACCTGATTTTTTAATAATAATGTAGTATTATTTTCTTTTATGATTACGAACATAAAGGCTATAGCTTAGAATAATTCATAAAGCAACATTTAATATGTATTTTTTGAATAAATGAGTTGATATATCATGTACTAAGACCGCTTTTGTATTCATATACATTATGTCCTCTATTGTTTTTAGTTAAAGCGTTCAAGCTTTTGCCGCTTGCCAAATCTAGTAGGCTTTGCCGGCCACTTCGCTCGCGTTAATATAGGTTTTGTCGATCAGTTTACTGAATCAAATACCTTTTACAAAAAAGTACCATTGCCGATGCATAGTGAACTGGTCTATCGGTAGTGGCCCTATGTCCCTGTCTGTACCCTTGATAACATAACTGCAAAACTTCATAATGATCGGTTAAATATTTAAAGTGTCGAAGCGTTACAAACAAACAAACTCACTTTCCCATTTATATTATTGGTTATGACGTTAAGCCGAATCCGCACGTTTGCCACTTGCCACAAACTAACCTCTACAAACGTTTAGCTTGATTTTGGGAATCAAACATCGCCATCCGCACGCTTGCGAGTGCGGTAGTGTATTCTGAAGAGGCAAGCATGGCGGACATCGAACTTGTGTCGACCATAACATTTGGCTTAAGTTATTTTTATTATAAAAACAAGAAAATAAATAAAAGAAAAATACAGCAAAGAAGATGGTGGATGTTGAAAATTCATAAAAACCGTACGGATTCTTGTTTGGACCAATTACTCGTTTTTTTAATTATTGCGTATCAATAACAATCGGTATTCGGTACGGACGAGCACGTACGGTCGTCGCCAGCGCGCAAGGCATACTAACAACACACAAACATGTGGATGCATCGCAAACGCTTGCCACAAGCTTCCTTTGATTTGGGCGTCAAAAACCGACAGAGTTCGGATCGTTTTGATCAAACGTTTGGCAAATCGAGCAAACACACTATCCACACGCTTGAATTTGTGACTGCTTGTTGAGGTTTGGCAAGCGTCTGGACACGGCATTAGGATTAGGATGTCATAGTAAAAACTTAACAATACGATAAAAGACCACCCTGAAATAAATTTTAAATACTCAAGAGTGACAATTTTGTCACTCTTGAGTATTTAAAATTTATTTCAGGGTGGTCTTCGCCTTTTGTTTTAGTTTCATACCCTCATTTTTCAAATCGTCAGTAGTTATAAGTGACTATTTTAGTGATAAATATTTAAAATTCTACGAGTACTTAAATGGCCAAATTCAAATCTATTTAAAACTAGCTTCACAATTCACAAAACTTGAAGTTTATTTTCACGACAAAAAGTAACCTATATCCCAAACTTCATCATAATTGGTCCAGTAGTACAACCGACAGAGTTACTTTTGCATTTATATTATTATCAAAGATATAGGTAACAAATAACACAGAAGGCAACAAATTTATCAACAACATGTTTGAAGGAAAGACAGATTTTGACTCATAGTCGAAGATTGACTGGCCTGTTGGTCTAGTGGTTAGTGACCCTGACTACTAAGCCAGAGGTCGTGGGTTCGATTCCCACCCAGGACAAATAATTGTGTGATGAGCACAATAATTTGTTCTGTCTGGGTGTAATTTATCTATAATATGTATGTATTTAGAAATATATAAGTATGTGTATCAGCAGTCTGGTTACCATAGTACAGGCTTTGCCTAGTTTGGGATCAGACGGCCATGTGTGAGATGTGTGGAGTTATTATTATTATTCTCTTCATTTATTTTATATATGTCGAATATAATTATAAGGGGTTATTAAAAAAAAGGCAGACCCGCTGACCCTGTTTGGGCCATCGGATCTGCTTACATAATCATAGGATTGATACTTCTATAATTGTTATAAGATGCATATATAAGCTAATAAAATATTTACAGATATAGGTTTAGCAACAAAAAGCAAGTAAATTAAACATTAGAACATCTATTTATTTAAAATCAAATTAACATAATTTACTCACAATGTTGCTCCTTCCGATGTCGCCAGTAAAGTGAGTCTCTCGACTCAAATCACTGGCTTTTATAATGTACTCCCCGCCATTTCAAAGTTTACGTCACATTAACACGTGGCTGGAGTTTTATTACAAAATTACTATTTGACGTTATAATGTTTGATAATTTAGCTGATTAAATCAAGAATGATTTAGCACATAAAGTCCGAAGGTTTATTTAAAGGTTATTTTGAATTTATTAAAAAGGCTTTTACATTCCTAATAATAACACTTCCGGAACAATCAAATATTAGTTACTTATAATCTTTTAGAAACTGTTTAAGGACTACTAAGTACGTAAATTATGTTTAGTAATATTGAGGTAATAATGTTAGGAAGTGATTTTATAATAAATACCCACGCAATTAAATACTTACATAGTTCTATGTAATTTCATAGTTGAACTCGAATTACAATTGTTTATTACATCTAGAATTGTTTCTTATTGAATTAATCAGCTTTTAGTAATAATTTAGAATACTATTTATGAACTTATAATAATACAATCATCTAATTAATGATGCGGCGACATATACATATACATTACATTTTTAAATACACTTATAATTAAAAAAACAAAAAATAAAATATATTTAAAAATATAAAAAATAGTGTCCTACCGGTATCGGGTACAGGGACCAAGCTACCGGTGGTTAGGGTTCCAGAGATAGAAACCTCCTCGCTATGCGTGCCGTATCAAGGAGGACTGCTTTCTGCATCAGGCTCTTAATCCAGCTGCCTAACGTGAGCGTCTGAAGGTGTTGGTCGAGGCTCTTAGCAATTAACCCATGGGCCGAAATGACTATCGGCACAGTGATTGCTGAATCCACATCCCACATGTCGACAATCTCGTGAGCTAGGTCCAAATATTTTATTTCTTTATCTTTTTCGGCTTTTAAGAGATTGTCGTCATGGGGAATGGTGATGTCAATAATCATTGCTCGGCGCTCTAATCGGTCTATCACCACTATATCAAGCTTATTGGCAACAATAGTCCTGTCAGTGATGATAGATCGATCGCAGTACAATGTTGCACGACCATTTTCGAGAACTGGGTCGGGCACATACCTGTAGTACGGTAACTCGACAGCCACAAGATTATATTTAAGAGCAAGTTGCTGATGGACTATCCTGGCCACTTGGTTATGTCTATGCAAGTACTCGCCGTTGGCAAGACGAGATCAACCAGAAATTATATGCCCGAGGGTTTCTCCGGGACGATGACACGCCCGACAAATGTCAATTGTGCTGTCCTTCAGGATATATCTCCAATAGTTATTCGTCATAACAACTTCATCTGTAATTGCACAGACCAAACCTTCAGTTTCTCCGAAGAGGTCACCGAACCGTAGCCAGGATACTGATGCCAATAAATCTATATCGGGCCCATTTAAGGCCTGATAAAAACGTCCATGCAACGCCTTGCTCTTCCATATCTCCTTGCGGTCTGTAATAGTAAGTACTGCTGGTTTGCGCCAGTTCTCTTTTCCTAGAGCAAGCGGAGTGAGTCCGTTGTCAACTGCCACCACATTTCCGTGGGATATACAATCTCATGACCCACGAACGTGGATGGTGCATTCGGTACGCGGTAAGCAGTGTACGGACTCTTCTATCCAGGGCATCTAGTTCAGTCTGAGTCCATCTAAGTATGCCAAAGGAGTAGGTTAGGACTGGTCCTAACCTACTCCTTTGGCATACTGATTGGGTCATACCAGTATGACCCAATCATTATAGGCCCGCACCTTATTACCACCTAACAAAAGACTATTATTATTATTATTATTCATAAAGTCCCAGTTGAACAACTAAGGCTTGACAGGTGCTCTAGTCCACTTCTTCTTTCTCACACCACACAACGTACCGTCTCAACCCTACGCGAAACGATAACAAAATCATTGTGTCGAGACAGAAGACTGCCGTTTGGAAACACTACAAGCCTTTTCTGCTTCTTCTTTTTTTAAGTAAGGGGAAATAGGGGAGTTTACATAGGACGCTGACACTGTTTATGCACTGATAACCACTGACCATCAGCGGACTAACTAACGACTAACGGTAACTTTAAATATCTGATTTATTACTTTTAGTAGTCCCATATTTATGCTGAGATCGTGACCTGCCTTTGCTAAGCTTTCTTCACAGAGGCGTGGTTTGACGCCATCGTTTTTATTCGTACAATTTTCTGAACACATTACTTCTTTCCCGGATCCCAAACATTAAATGGAACTAATCGAAAGCAATCCGCCCCTCATTTATCTCGCGAACACTAGCAAGAGCTCTAATTTAACCGTCCGGCACAATTTAACGCCACATCCGGATAACCGGACAGGGTGCGTCCGGCGTCCGATCAAATTGGTCGTGCAATACTGGAGAGCCTAGAGCGGATTGGTTCGCTTTGTAATTGCTTGTCAATTGGAAATCCACAGCGCTGACGGAATATTGATGTCTGTTTCAAATGCATCTGGCACAGACTTATATTCTAATAAGGTTTTGGTATTATGGTGGCAAATTGGATTTAGGAATTACTAAACTCATTCATTCAAGCAGGGCACATACTTATTTTATAAATAAAACAAATTCAAAAACATACGTATATATAAGCGGTTTAAAAATTGAAATAAAAAACTAATTGCCTCGGCAATGTGGCACACACTGTTTGTAGTGTAACCCAACTGCCGTACTGATTTTCTAGATTCCATTGCTAGAGTCTTTCCATTATGTAATGTTTTAACGCTAAAATATAGTCGTCAGTCGGCACGACTATGATAAGCTCTAAATGCACAGCTCGAGTAAGTTAATATAAACATAAAAATAAATACATGCCTGTAGCAGTTTAGCTCCTCTGCCCTGCCGATTAAATAAAAACATTGGTCCGGTAATCCAAAAGTAAACAAGGGTCCAAACGATCTGAAAGCAACTTTAAGCCAACAATTATTTACCTTTATGAATAATTTATGCCTGCATGCACTGTTTTCATTTCACTGGTTTCACTTCATGGTATATGCATACGTGTTATATCTACCTAATAAAGTTATAAAATTATGTTTACCACATAATAAGATTCAGTGTTTTTGTTATAGTCAAAACTCTCAGCTCCAAAGCATTCAATTTAAACACTGATAACGAATAGGTTTCGTGTTTACGTTCACTTCCCAACACATGTTCGCCTATCCTTATTATAAATTAAAGTGATGTACATCTCATAAAACCCAGCTCCCTGTTTAGAATTTGTTAATTGTTTCATTCTGTTAGCGTCTCGTTTAGTTGTGCCAGAATAAACGTATTTTCTTTCTATCTTTCTTCTTTCTTTCTTTCTATCCACTTAACCTATTAAGTGATGAGTAATTTTTCAAGTAAAGCGTCGTGATAGCAAGACAGTTTAGGTTTATTAATTAAGATTATAACTGGAGATTGTTAACTGTTGTTTGTTGTTACAAATTGAAGAACTGGCAACTAATTTGGAAAACAATTGTGGTGATAAGGTCCGTCGTAGAGGATTGCCTGGAGAAGCAACTTGGCTTCCCCTTCCTACCGGATGATGCAAGTCCTCACCAGACAAGGCTTCTTCGGAAAGTACCTGTGTCGAATAGGCCAGGAACTAATGTCTGTGGATCACCACTGCGGATCCGACATACTACCTTACCGTTAGCCCCGGAGAGTTCCGTAAGCTGAAAAGGAAAAAGAAACAGGCTACTACTAATCATTTTAATTACATTAAATATTTATCGCAATATATATGTTCGTGTTGAGAGACGAGTAACAGCAGTTAAGAATTTTCAAAAGCTCTGAAAACAGCTGCAAGGCTCCACAGCAAGTCAGTTGGACAGTCTACGGACAGTGGAAAATATTATAATTATGTATTACACAGCTCAGGCACAGGTCACAGGCAGACGTGGTGACTGCAGTCAGCCTGTGACCACGGCCTGTGCAACCTGGTCGAAACGTCAGGCAAATCAACGGTAAGTAATACCTTTCACATGATTGTGCTAATTCCCGTACGCATACATAATTATATATCATGGAACACGTAAGTTTAGAAGTTTGTGGAAAATATTAGTGTAAATGTGATTAACAGTTACATTTTGACAGGTATATGTACCAACATCCGTTCCAAGTATTTGCCGAACTCTTAGAATTGAAACTGGTGGTCTACTACACATACGGTTGAACATTTGTACTGTGATTTAACACGTACCAGTTAGAGCGGAGCACGTTGTTTGAGCCAATATCTAATAATAAGCTCCAGGAATTAGATGGACAAGATCATTGCTGTTTATAAAAGCTATCGTTAGTCAATAGACTGCATATTCAGGACATGACACGATTAGCAGATTAGCACTTGCTTTGCCCAATTGATATAATTTATTATAATTCTTGCTTGGTTTAAAACATGTAAATATTAGTGTTGGATACAGTAAATGTTTCAACGCTTAAATTAATTAATTACGTGTGTTAGTCTTCAAGAAAGTGCAAGAAGTAACGAATATATAGAAAACTGCATTCAGTTCAAATAAAAAAAACCGGACAAGTGCGAGTCTGGCTCGTGCACCGAGGGTTCCGTACAAACTTGCATAGTGGTTTTTTACGAAAGACAAAGTTAACTTTTCCGTTCTAAAAATACTCTCCCATACATCGATGTACGTCAAAATCAATTTTCCAAGCGCGGAATATAAGTTTGTAACCCAAAAAAATATGTGATATAATATAACAACAAATTAAAGACTTTCGGATTTTTTCCTTTACTTGTGCTGTGAGACCTTGCACCTTACGAATTTTTATGATACTTGGTCAAAAGAAAGTACCCTATAGGTTTTGATTTACCTGCGAAGTGTTAAAATTGATTAAAATATAAGGCTTAAATGACCGTATTTATTAATAAAATTATGTTAACTCAGTAGCTTGACTTTTTTTTTAATTATTTCAACTCACTACCTCCACGCCTTCCTGAGAAAAGTGTTATGACAGACAGACAGACTAGGTTCTTATCACTTCTTACCGATTTTTTTTGTGAATTAATACACTGCTGTGGTGGTTGGTAACTGCGAACTCCGTTACAATGTTTACTTGACCTGTTTACCATCACTGTAATGATACATTACTGCCATTTCATGCGCCAGCCCCGAAGCTGTTGGTTTGCTTTTAGCTGAGGACAAGCTTTGATGTATCGTCCTGTAAACAATATCGGTCGCGCCGGCCTGCTCGCAGCGTTGTTTTACTCGTAGGCTCTAATTTTAGCTCGATTGGTTACAACACGCCACTTGAGAGTTATGTAAATCATAATGCTCCTTTAATAAAACAATGTCGTGTCATTTAAAATACTTATACATTTCCATGTTTTTGCTTTTTACTAATTTAATAAAAATATGCTAATCCGGTACATGGGCCGTTTCGCTACCGCCACATGGGCGTAGGGTGAAAAATTTATTCACTGTTCATTACTTTTCTGTAGTACAATAGTAGAGAACGTGGGAGAGCCATGCTTCGGCACGTATGGGCCGGCTCGACTCCGCTCGATACCACGGCCTTACAGAAAACCGGTAGTGAAGCAATGCTTGCATTGCATTTCGCCGCGTAAGTGAGGTTACCGGAGGCCCAAACCCTTCCCTCTCCCCTATTCCCGTCCTTCCCTTCTCCCCTCTTCCCCCCTCCCCCTCTTCTCCTAATCCCACCTTAAAGGGCGGCAACGCACTTGTGACTCTTTGAGTTACAGGTGCCCATGGGCGGCGGTAGTCATTTACTATCAGGTGACCCGTCTGCTCGTTTGCCCCCTATAGAATAAAAAAAAAAAGTCATATTCATCTCTACATAAGATCTGATCTACAAAAGATAATCTATTTTTTCATACAAGTAGGTAGGGGTGTTTTTGTTAACTTCTCCATACATTAAGGTAGTCAGGTGCTTCTTCCTTCTGGATTCCATTTTAATAATGTTCTTGTCATTGACATAAGGCGTTACATGGTGGCGTCTAGGGATTTTAAAACAGTAACGAGTGCAGGCATTTTGAACTCTTTGTATGAGATTCTTTGTTCTAGCCAGTAAGCATGGACCATGCACTATGTCACAATAGTTAAATCTAGATAACACAAGAGTTTCTACTAGTTGTTTACTTAATGATATACTACCTTAGTAGTCTCGGATGTTAAACAGATTTTTTAGCCTATAGAAACAATTTTAACAACATTATTTATATGTGCTTCAAATCGTAACTCAGAGTCCATTAGTAATCCTAAATTATTAGCCTCATCCACCCTTGCAATTCTTTGCCCATATATGAAAATTGCTGGATCGCCATCCGCTATTGTCTGGATTTGCCCTTTACTACCGAAAACCAAAAAAAATCGATTTTGGTCTCTAGACCACCGAACTACTCTTTCTAGGTCTTCATTAATTCTATCCACAACTTTCGTTTCACTAGGTTTAAAAGACCAATAGAATTGAGTGTCATCTGCATACATGTGGTATCTGCAATTTAGGAAGCAATTAGTCAGCTGTGTACAATATAAACAAACTATCGACGTTTAGTTCCAAATAAACGTTTTATTTATTATTTACCTACATATAAGTTTGTTTGGTTACGGAACCCTCGGTGCGCGAGCAGACTCGCACTCGTGCGGTTTTTTTATGTGATAAGGCCGCCATTGTATTTCTAAAAATTTCAAAAAAATTATAAGTGTTCTATTCTCTGATTAACAGACGAGAATCCGTCATTTACCTTTATTTAATGTTACATTATTTATCGCTATCTATTAGTTGAGACGGAACATCTATAATTCTGCATAATACTTTACTCACAGGTATTTTCAAAAACAAAATACACAAATGAAAACCGTGATGGTGATTCTCATGTTTGCGGTAATTTATTAATTGCTGCGTTGAAATATTTACTGTATCCAACATTAATATTTACGTGTTTTAAACCGAGCAAGATTTTCTTTATAAAATGAATTGACTACAAAATCGTAGATGTGCTCATTGCGACTCAAACTCAATACACCGCTTTTTCTTGTCTTGACTAAATTAATACCTTTACATAAATAGGCAAATCTCAATTTTTTTTATTTTTTTAGTGATGCTTCTTTAGAATCGTTGTGATTTGAAGTTCTATGCAACGAAAAAATCACACTAAAAAGAGACAAACAAGACAAACATCCATAAATAGGAGCCTGTGAGAGAATGAGATAGAATACAAGTATACAGTGTTTCCTATAATCTTTGAAAAGAGACAAACGTATTCATAAATAGGATTTAGCCTGCGAGAGAATAAGATAGAATACAAGTATACAGTGTTTCTTATAATCTCTGTCTTCTGCGCCTGCGTACTACGCCTTCAGAAAATGCGTCAATGTCAAGGTGGTGTCATTTTAGTACATTTGCGTATTAAAATTCGTTAGTTAATGAGTTGATATTAAATATTTAACACATTTGTGTTAATTTGACCAATAACTTTTAAATAAATTATTTAAAATTAAATTTATTAAGATTAGTAAATTATTTGTGTTGATTTTACTTTTAATTTCTGATTCTCTTGTAGGCTACTTTTCTGAAGTTTAATTTCTGCCTTGTGTGAATTGCACACACACTTCTTTTTCTTATGGTTCTTTTTTGTATCCCCAAAGAGCATCGGTAGCCGTAGGGTTGGCCTATAATACAATAATTCCAAACTGACTTTATTCAAGTATTCCGGAAGGTTAGAGGGCGTTAGAGGGGTCGGACTACCCGGCAATAGCCAGTTTGAGTTACAGGTGTCCGACTCTGAACTTTTGCCTACACTCCCCAATGCATGCGTATAAGTATATCCTTCTCCTTAAACTGCCTTGCCGTCGAGCCTACCTTTCCCTCTCAATATACTCTCGATGTCCTATCTTTAATTTCCAAGTGTCCGGTTGGCGGCAATAGGCTTTGCCCTATCCCGTGAGTGGGACCAAATTATAGTTGGCAAAATGTGAATGTTTAATGCGGCTCTTCCTAATCTTTCGAGAATACAGGCGTGAATGTATGTATGTTTTACATGTCACTGAATAGTTCATTCAGTAGAGTCTGTGCACGGTCCCACTTCCCTGCTACGATAGCATTGTTTTATAAAACACTTAAGCACTTAATACCTTGCACCGCTTAGAAGATACCACTTTCAGTTATGGAAGTACGCTAGGTTATAAAGTGTGACAACACAGAACACACTTAGTCAAAAAGAGTCCTTCGGTGATTCGCACCACGGTGCGAATTGTCGACCTTCAAAAAAGACATGTGATTTTGAAAAAAATCTGCCAAATCAGTAGAGCCGTCCCCATTTTCACTAGGGACATTTGTCCTGCGATCTTGTCACCCGACACAAAATATACGTATGTTAGAAACAGTATCAAAACCACTGATATAAACTATAAAAATCACTAACTAACACCAACTGCCAAGTTGTTCGTACCTCTGCTCTGTTTGCACTCAAGTCAATAATCTAAACATATTCCTACCCTTTTATAAACCCACAATTTGTTAATATTTATCAATCGACCAATAGTATGGCGTTACCGGTATAACCAGTCAAAATAATATCTATTAACTTATTTTTATTAAATAGTGAACTGTGTTATCATCTGTTATATTTTGGCCCTATATTTAATAAAATAAATAAGAGTTTTTGATGTGGCGACAACACGGCCCTCCTGCGTACGCATCCGTCCCGGATAGCGTCATGGTGTGGTATAGTTGCTGAGGACAAAGTATTTACCATTAGATTGTATCTATTTCAATATATTTCTTTGAATCAATCACTTTTTGATAACAGCAACGAGGGCTCTTCCATCTACTATTCCATCGACGGCCAGTAGATAAAGAGCTCCCCGCTCCATTTAGACAATCCTCGGACACTACTAGGACCTTAATGCTTACATAACTGTTCCATCGGCGGTCAGTTATACAGCCAACGTTAAGACTCGAAGTTTACCCTAGGCGATGCCTTTGGCCAACCCTAGTTGCATATCACAACAAGTCTTAATATCTGGCTGTAAGAATTTACTCGTGCGTGTATAACTATTCCATCGGCGGTAAGTTATACAGCCAGCGTCAAGCACCCGAAGCTTCCCCTAGGCGATGTCTTTGGCCAACCCTAGCTGCATATCACAACGGGTCTTAACGTCTGACTTTACACGAGTAAATTCCGCATATAGGTTACACAGTATTGTCCGAAGCAAATGTACTAGACTAAATATCAGGCATATTTTCTTATATTCTTATTCCTCACTCTTAAGTCTATCATCATACATACTTTTCTCAAATATCAGTCAACAAAATTATGGTACAGTCATAATTATGTACTAGGCAGATTTTACAAATACAGATTTATAAATACCGGCCAACATCCTGGTCTATCCAATTTCAGGTGGTTTTCATCCAATTCTGCTAATTTAGTCCAAGTCCAATCTATATTTAAGCACATGTTGTTCTTAATGTTTGATAGCCACTGGTTCGTTTTATTCCTGACCAAGTTTTTCGACGTGGTTGTACTTCCTTTCCTGTGAAGCTCGGCCTGGCCTGACTGTAATGCTTGAGTGTCTAATAAAACATTAGCACCTAGCAATTGAACTGATAAAAACAGATTGTTTCTTTTTTTGTTTGATATCAGCGGAGAACAGGCACTAATAGTATTTCTACTTAATGCGTTAACAGACTACTTTTGCGAAACTAGAGAGTATAAATTTACTTTAAAAGCTTTTAACAGGATTGGGATGTTCGACACACTTTTTATGACTACTTCAAATATCAACAAAAACCAGTTATTAACATCACTTTAAAGGCATATTTAACCATACTTCATTTTCGATTTTCACCGTAGTAGGTACCTTTTACTAGGACTTTTGATAAACACTTCGAATTAAAGTCCGAATTATTTTATTTTATTTTTAAAAAATTCTTAAAGTAATAACTCGTAAAACCCATTTTTAACCATTTTGTCATGCAAAAATTAATCCAAGTAATCAAAGTATTAACAGTTATGTTTTTGTGGCAAATAGTTTCTACAAATATAGAAATAATCGAACACCTCATTTTATCCATATACCCTCTTTTTTAAATAAAATACATGTACACTTTTTCAATCCGTAGATTTTTTTTGAACAAATTAGTAAATTATAAATAATAGTTAAGCTTCCAACTCTAAATTAACTATAAGAATATCATAATAATGAATCCGATAGTACGAGTATTTGCTTCTATCACATCTACCCACATTAGAATAAACAAACACTCGGAAATTATTAATGAAAACGTTTTTACTTACTGTTAGATGCATACTCATTGCATCACGATTGCTTGATGAACACCGTGATGAGAACGTTGGGATTTACGAATACCAAAATCTTGCACAAGAAACTTTTTACTTACTAACACTTTTTTTTCTTTCAATTGTGGCGCGTTCTTTATCTCACTTCTGATGTTAGAAACAGTATCAAAACCACTGATATAAACTATAAAAATCACTAAATAACACCAACTGCCAAGTTGTTCGTACCTCTGCTCTGTTTGCACTCAAGTCAATAATCTAAACATATTCCTACCCTTTTATAAACCCACAATTTGTTAATATTTATCAATCGACCAATAGTATGGCGTTACCGGTATAACCAGTCAAAATAATATCTATTAACTTATTTTTATTAAATAGTGAACTGTGTTATCATCTGTTATAGTTTGGCCCTATATTTAATAAAATAAATAAGAGTTTTTGATGTGGCGACAACACGTATCCCGTGGTGTTTCATGCGAGGTCACCCGATGTCGTTTGCGACATCTACGAGTCACGCCGGGGCTTGTCGCCAGGCGATCCTCTGCGAGAGTCGCAGGCGCGCCTTTCTTGTCCCTCGTCAGTCGCCCGACAGCTTTTCATTTAGTCATACATGTGGCAATTGATTTTTATTTATATAAATGAGAACATTATTAAAAGTTATTGCAAATGTTTGCTTTGATATCTAACTTAATATGAGTGAATAAATTTATCAAATATCTAAAGATTTCCATCTAAACTCTGCAATACTATAGTAAATAATATTTCTTTATTAAGATCAAAAGTATTAAAAAAACAATAAAAATATTGAGCGTTTACATTCCTGTTGGGTGCGTCTAATATTAATAAAACCAAATTACTATACATACACATGGATTAACAACGAATAAGTATTTAATAAAAGCGGGTACTGTTTTTAAAGGTTTTTTGACTTTCTCTATTACAAGTTCAGTGACAAGGCATTTGCCTCATATCAAATTACATTACGAATCGTGCGCTTCTGACTAATAAGTAAAGTTATTAAATTATCTTTAAGAATAACTTACGACCATTTTTATGAATACTTATTGTAAGTTGAACGATATTCAGCTATAATATGAACGATATTCAGCTATAATATTAACAAGAAAATAATAAAGTAATAAAAAAAATAAAAACCTGACTGCGGTAAAAAACACTAAAGTTCAAAATAAATTTATGTTATCAAGTGAAAAGCAAAAAAATGAATGAATAAGGCAAATGCCGCGTAAATAAAGAATGTGTTATAAAAAAAATATTGTTAGGTGATGGTAAGCGAAAAGAACGAGTGACGTCACATACCATCCCATGTCAGGCCATTAAAAGCCGCACTGAAAAAAACCTTTTTGCATAAATCTTCAATGTTTTTATAAGGGACATCGGACTTGGAACGCAGAACTGGAATACTGAAACAACCTTCGATTTATTATTTTATAACTTGTTGAGTTATGTGTCGTATTTATAATTAATTATTACTTTACTTTAGTACTTTAACTATGCAAAAAGAATGTTAAAACATAAATAGTAACGTAGATTCTGCTCCTACATGTCAAATTCAAATTCAATATCTTTATCATTGTCTTATCATTCATAAAATTGACCATCAATTATTCGAAATCGTCGATTTAATAAATAATTATTATAATTAAAAATTATAGATCAACACACAGAGTCACCGCCACAATACTCGTAGTTTGCTTCGTTGACGAAGCAGAGGCAGATGTGATATTATGGTATCCATGTTTTATTCTTTAATAATTTTACATTCAAATGTAATTATTAAAGAAAAAACATGGATACCATAATATCACATCTGCCTGTTTCGATCTAAACCCGCCCGTTTCCAAATGGTTGAGCCTTGTGAGAAGAAATTGGGCAAATAAACTCATGGCCGCTCTTTTAAAAAAAAACAGACAGAGGTCACATTAATAACGCATTCGGTATGTTAGATACACCCGTAATACAATCACAAGCAAAGAACAGAAAAACCAATAATAAAATAATTTCAGAATCTTAAAATACAGATGTATTACTTAGTGCAGAAAACATTTTTAACAAGAGATTCACAACACCTAAACTTAAGTATTATTCCGTATAAATATCACACATACTTGTGTAAATACGTGTGACCGGCATACAGTGCCACATTAGGAAGGCAACCCAACTATGCCCATCCTTTTAAATGTTCCAATTGTACCTAAATATTTTGACGTACCCTCATTTGCTAACATATTGTTGAGTCCAACGTGCCGCTACTGACGCAATGTATCTCGCTCAAGTTAGGCAGGCGCTTCTAACGGTCCCGACACTGACCCAATTATCCGGACATGTGTCCGACGCAACACCCTGGAAGGATATACAGCCTGCCATGAAGTGTATACGTACACTATCTGCTATTAACTTCTAAAAGGTTATTATATTGTACAGAGGCGTGATACAACATTTGTCTGATCGTAGTACAATATTTCTCTTCTGATCTTGAGAGTTATGCTTAACTACATTCGCTATTTGCAATAACAAAAGAACTACACACTAGAATGAAAGAAACACAATATGATAAAGTCATCAATCTCGAGCACAAAAGTGTTAGGTATTTTTTCGTTGAGAAACATTGGTAGCGAGTAAATCCATGTCTTTTTACCTCGGTCTAGTATAGTATTATAGTATCTGTGCCTCGGTACACCTATCGGATATTCTCATATATCTATTTTGACACAGAATGTTGTTATTGAAAAGGCACACATGCAAAAATTGTGTCTGGGATTCCATTGTCTCGTCATATATTTTTCATGATCGAAAACTGCTTCTTCTAATTACTACAATATATTTGTATTTGTGTATGTATGCATGTATGTACATCTATATTTCGCATTTGAATTGCCACAAAATATCCTTATCCTTATTTCGTTACTAATACATATTATAAATGACAATGTGGGTTTGTTTCTTTATTTGTTTGTTACGCTTACACCCTAACTACTCAACACAAAATTTTGCATACATGTATCCTTGAGGTGCTGAAAAGTACATAGGGTATCTTACACCCACAAAAAGTACCTACTGTTACTGAGGGATAGCTAAATAAGTTTTAGGGGAGCGAAGGAGCGGTCAAAAGTTAGTATCTTATAAACGCGTTCCGAACCTTTAACAAAATGACATTACCCTCTTATTGCCTACTACAAGACTACACTCGACTAACACAAAGATGAGATGTACTTATATTGTGCTGCTGCTAAAACAATGCAGGGATTGTATCGTAATCATATCCAATTTAAAAACACGCTTTCTGCTCCTGAGCATCAGTGCTCACTTCTCCTACGCCTTGCACAAGTTATCAGGACGAGGTGCTAGATTAGTAATTGATGACTCAGCATGGATACTTGCTCTATCGGCCTATACAAGTGTACGTATCAACCAGAAAAATAGGCTCCAGATATGATCTTTAATTAATAAGGTAAATGAAAGCTCTCACGTCGCAGCAGATGTTCTTGTCTCAACTGCATACTGTTTTTATAGTTTTGACATTGCAGAATTTGATACAAATAGGTGATTCCAGGATTCATTTAATTTAATAAACTAAATCATTTATTAATATAGTACTTTACTATATTAATAAATGATTTAGTTTATTAAATTATATAATAATAAGTTAAAAGTTAATGTTGTGGAAAAATAAGGTCATCCAACTTAGACAGAACACAAAGTATATTACCTAATACCTCAGAACTCGTTCTTATCTTACATTATATTAGTAATTAGTAACAGACCGTTATTCGCGTATGCAGGTACAGTGCATCCTGATGCTAATGGATGCATCAGAAAATGATTGAATCCTATTTTCCATATAGCAGATCCAGCACAGACCCCTGAGGAAATTCCGTGGCCTTATTTTAATAAACTGTGTCTTGTAAAATGTAGGAATAAATGAGACAGTAATATTGCTCAAGGACTTTTGTAAATTTTAAATATAGAATGATTGAAAATTCATTGACAAACGGCACTAGAAATGTAAAATAAAAAAGTACCTATGCGTAATAGGATCGTGACTTAGACTTAGTAGGACTATTTACTTTATTGCTCTAAAGTAAAACAAAATTGTTTAGTATTATACAATTTCACACAACAATGCGTTCTAATGTTGGTAGTCAGGATTTGGGCAACATGACTTTGGGTCATCTGCTTGTAGATCACACCGCCAAACTAAAAAAATATTCCTAAATATGCGTAAATCGTTGAACCAATTTTAAGGACATTTCGGTTTAGAGGTAGACGAGAAGGCTACTTTTTGTAGCGAAAATAAAACTCTCTTAGCCGGCACTCTACCGTGGAACCTGGAAAAGCCCTTGCGTCCTCATATGAATGGCGCAAGGAGTCGCTGGACCGCTTTCTAAGGCCTTTGTCTGGCGTAATCAAGGCCCAGAGGTCCCAGGTCTACCAGGTACTCATGGCTGAGTGGAAAGAGTGACTCGGGCGACCGAGCAATTCTGGCGGTAAGGCCCGTCATGGAGGAATGGCTAGAGAGGCGTCATGGCAGTCTCTCTTACCGGCTGACGCAGGTACTTACTGGGCACGGATGCTTCGTGAAGTACCTGTGTTGCATAGGCCGGGAGCCATTGCCTGCGTGCCATCACTGCGGGGACTGTCCCGCGGATACTGCACTCCATACTCTGGTAGAGTGCCCAGCGTGGGCCCAACAGCGTGACAACCTCGAGACAGCTATAGGAGTGGGAAGCCTCTCGCTAGAGACCATGGTGCAAGCTATGGTACTCAGCGAGAGTGCGTCGGACTTGCCCCATTTTGGGGTGATGTACGCCAAAGAGGCGGCGGAAAGGGAACGGGAGAGAACTAGCAGTCTCCCGTCCCGCAGAGGACGCACCAGGCGCCGTAGAGCATCTAATGACCTACGGCCTCCATGAGCGCTGGCCTTCAGCGCCGGAACCCGGCGCCAGAAGAGGAAAAGTTATGCTGAGACGATGGCCGCGATGTGATCCACGCGCGCCTGAAATGCGAAAGGGACACGGCTCCCATTTACGCCTGCGAGACTACCTTGCTTTATGGGAAGGTAGTCAAGTCTGTCGGGGCCCAGGGAGTTCCTTTATAGGTTATACCTGAGCCCTCGGCCATAGACACCCGTGACGGAACACCGTGTGGTTTTAGTCGGTTCGATTCCGACATACCCACTTCACCGAGTATCAGCTCGGTGCGGTGGTACCCGAGGGGGTTTCCACACGTAAAAAAAAAAAAAAAGCGAAAATAAAACTCTAAGGAGGTGAAACAGGAGACGAAAGTTTGGATGGGTAATCGTTTTATTTGACAAATAAACAGTAACACAATACAGATGCGTTTAAAATTTATAGTTACTGTGTCACCTACAGCGTGTATTACAGCTAACAGAGGTATTTTTTTCTTTCCCTCATATAACGGTTTAGGTCCATGTTGAAACCAATGCTACATTTAACGGTACTACTAGATATGAATCCATCCCATGACAATAACAAAAAGTAAAATTTCTCTTTGATTAGTAAATAAGGTGTGGGTACTAAATAAGTCGTGCAACGTCTGTATTTTTAAATGATTATTACATTTACACGACTGCCAAAAAAAGGAGTGTAATATTTTTAAGTTAGTCCGTTGCTGTAGAAGAAGTCGGTAGTCCGGTCGGTCTTGACGGTAGTCCGGTCTAATTCACTGTCAACTACGATTAATGGCGATCAGGAAGAGTCAAACTAGTATGATAATGATTACTAAAAGACTTACACAGAACAGTTATAAGCATATAAACGGTTCATCCAATGTATCTATGTATGCGAGTTTCTTTATCCCACCATAATTTCTAATTGGAATGTATCGTAAGAATTCGTATTATTTTATGTATGTTGGTGCAATAGCATGGTCTGACATTAATATGTGGTGAAAGTTTCTATTTATGTCCCTATGAACTAATCTCAGTTTTAAAGTTATAATAGCCGTCATAATATTAATGTGAGATGAACGATAGCGCGAGATCTATAAATGAACAGCTCATATACGTTTAAGTAGGGTACGGCGGAGTACGTGGCCAGAGGCTACGTTGAAGGATTTAGAGCCGATCGCGCTGCGGCCCTGAGGAAATTATGTGGACGCACAACTACCCTTTATTACTTCATTAACTTTATGTTTCACCAACGTTCGTCCTCTACCCTGCCAGCATTCTACTCGAACCATGAAAACCCTTTCTTTCACCAACAGGCCCTAGTAGTCTAGTGGTTAATCATCCTGACTGATGAGCCCAATATCGTGGGTTCAATTCACACCCAGAACAAATAATAGTGTGATGAGCATGATCATTTGTTCTACTTGGATGTAATTTATCTATAATAGGTATGTGTTTATTTAGTAATATATGTGTAAGTATGTTTATCAGCAGTCTTATTACCATAGTGGGTACACACTCTGCCTAGTTTGGGATCAGACTAGGCAGTATGAGGTGCCTCAAGTTATCATTATTATTACATTATCGATCTATTGATATTATAAACGTGAAAGTTTGTGAAGAAACTTGGAATGTAGATAGCTGGAAACCTGGATTAACACATAGACTATTATAGACTAGTCTTTTTATCCCTATATTCCAATGACATCGGGACGTACGCGTGTGAAACCGCAGTGCGGCTAGTTTAATAAAAATACATATATAAATCGTTCAAAACCACTGTAGTAACTATTGTTGGGTTTTCCGTTGGTCGAGAAAGAAAAGACTGTGGACTGTATATAGGCGCACTGGTGGTGGCAGTAGGGATGCGACGCGACTTTAGTAGATTTGCGCTGGCGGCCGATGTCGAGAGTTTAATCGATTCTCGACACTATTCTACGGACTCAAAATGGTTTTTAATACATTTAGTCTTCCCAGCGTTTACAGACAAGCCAATTCTCATGTTAATCTGTCCAACAGGATCGGAGTTTAATATCCAATATATAAACGAACCAAAACCAATTTATAACAAAATTATTCTCCCTAAATGATTTCTGGGAATTATCGCGTTGGTTTGGGTCTGAAACTGCCGAGACCATTGGATTAAGTGACCACGGCCTGGTCACGTAATGTATAAGTAACTTTAATAGTTATTATTTTCTTCCTTTGTTAACGAAACCTACGCAATAGAAAAGAGATTCTCCACTCGACGCGTGTATATAATACACAGTTGCTTACCATAAGTATTAGTATAAGTTAATCCCCTATTCACAATTCTTTTTTAACAGAACTATCTTTGCAGTAACCTTATCTTTCAGGGTTTACACTGTAAAAAAATAACAATTGTGACGTCATGCTGGACAACTACATATTTTAAACAGTAGATAACAGATACCTTATAATACTTCACTACGAATTATGGGTGACATATAGTGAATCTTTACTTGAGCGTAGTTTTAAATTACTCTATCTCGTTATTGTCAAGTAAATAAGTTGTTATAAACTCAATGTGAATTTCCTCAGTTTTAATGGAATTGTGTAAAGTTTTTTAATTCAAAAATTTATTCATAAGCAACCTGGAACAAAGTTGGAATGGCATTTTTCTTCATGGACAAAGGATTATCAATATCTGGAAGATTATGGCTGGAGAATTAGTATAACAAGTATTGTATCAATAATTAAGGATTTTTATTGGCATCCGGCCCTACCATCGTTCCTCGCATACAATTGATGTCTATAGTACCTACTTATTGAAGAAATTCCACGAACTAAAAACGTTTCCTGTTTAGTTGAGGTGTTCCTATGACCTTCCTCATACCTCACCGTCATACCTTCTGCTTACCATATTAAGGCCTTGTCACCAGTGTCAAATTAACTAAGCATACACCAATCATCTGCCAGCTACTAAAAAAAAATACAAAAGCGGAAACCAGATATACTAACGAAGCAAGTTAAATAAAGCTCGTAATTATTTAAAATTACTAAATACAGTACGTACCAAAACTTAACAATAAGATTTCAGTACGTAAGTGGGTGAAGCATTGCACCGATAATATGTAATTGAATCTACAGAGAAGAGGCCGATAGCCAGTAGTGGGTTGATGTCGACTTTAAATAGGGATGAAGATGATATTATACGAAATAAAAAATTATGTTACGTTGTAACTAAATGATTACTTGTGAATTGTGATGTTTTAAAACCTTGAACCATTTTATTTTTAATTTAAAAACTATAATATAATCGGTTGTAGGTAAAGTCGGTTTACTGACGATAGTTGAACGTGACAACGTCATAAAGGGAACGCCTCAGAGCGAGGTAACGCCGCATGAGTCATGTTTTTTCTTGCGTGCAGCCGACTCCATCGAATTATAAGACGTTGTCACGTCAAAAAAGCTGAAATATAAACTATTATCATGTGACTGCAAACGCAACCTATATCTAACACATCATCAACATTAGTTGATGATGTGTTAGATATAGGTTGCGTTCATTAGAAGAAGAAGAAGTTCATTAGAACAAGCTGTCAGTTGTTAACATAATTTTAAATACATTTTTCTTTTCAATTTTATTTTTCAATAGGCTATCTTGCCTTTCTTCTTTTCAAAACCTTTTCATATTTTATTACATTTTCTGACAAATATTATATGGGTTTAAACCCGTAGATAGAGTGAACCTACGACGTTTGCTAAAGTTAGCGCCGACATTAGCATAACATCTACGGCGGAGGACTTGCTATCCAGACGTCGCGGGTTTGAATCCTGCCCATTACACGAAGCATTTGGCTCAGTTGGAGGGTTGTCAAATGCGCGACCCACGTTGCTAGTAGCATTTTAAATATGTGTATTACATTGCACTATTAAATCAATAAACAAACCGTAGGTATATAAGTCTAGTCGTGTCTGTAATTTAACAAATTCGGAACTCCATTTAATCCACCAGCATATTATTAAAGAGGACCGCGTCTAGAAGAAAAATAGGTATTGAAATGACTTACGAGTATACCCAAAAGTGATGTTTAAATACTTAGAAAAGCTTGTCTCCCTTGGGAACCATAAGTACTTCTTACTCTTGAAGAAATTGGCTTATCATCCCTATCCTATTATATTTTAAGGGTTGATGAAGTTTGAATGAGTCATCTTTCGTTTATATTAAAGTAGCTTTTGCTTGCGGTTTCGCTCCCGATAAAGTAATTTGTCTGTCCCTCGGGAACCAAGGTCCCCTCTGACCCTCTCCGTACATCTGCCGTGTTTGCGAACAAATAAACAAACTCACTTTCGCATCTATTTGAATGTTTACACTAAAACCACAACTTATACCAAAATATATTTTTTTAATATTTTTCTGTCTGTTTATTCAGGCTAATCTTCTAAATGATTGAACCGATTTCCACGGGACCTTCACTAGCAGATAGCTGATGTTAAAAGGAGGCTAACGTATGCTACTTTTATTTTGGAAAAAGGTTTAGAGTTGAGGAGCACAACTGGTTTATAGTATTCGTTAAGAGCATATTGCAATATCTGCGTTATATTACATAAATTGTTAAAGTAAATTAGTGACTGAATTATAATATACAGAAGTCATAAAAATATAATTTATAACTGGTTTCATCTCATATTGACCAGCTCATGCACAGTCGAGATGCTTGCTACAACTCTGACTTCGTGTATACTATGTTTTCTTAAACGCGTTTAAAACAATACATAATATTATTTACTGTCATAAATCGGAATATAACCAATAATATCTGTGTGATAACATAATACTTTAGACTACGTGAATATATAATTAAAGAAAAATATCAATTTTAGAAAAAAAGTGTTTTTTTACTGTCAAGATTACCATGAAAATGTATCGATAAAGCTTATATTTCATAACACTGTTATGATGATATAAATACTAAGATTATAGATTATCCGGATTCACCTTGAAATATCCGCATAAAAATCATTCCAATTGACATGAAAATTATGCATCTGCAAGAAAAATTATATTTTATGCCTTCTTCTAAACTAATTCAAATCGACTGCAATCGGCTTTTAAAAAACAACCACTGCTTTTAATTTTCATAAAGCACTGGAAAGACGTCCATTTTCTAATAAAAATTTCAATCCCATAGCCCTATATGAAACTAAAATAACATCAATACACAACCTAACATTGAGAAGAACTACACAAACGTATAGTATTATTGGAAACCGCATATATGTAAGTTGGGAGGCGACCTAATCTCGTCCGAGGTGTGTCCTCCGTGAGGGACATATAATAACGTTGGAAATACGCACAGATTGCACAAGATCACGGCAGTATTATGTGGGGTTCCTCGCAAGATTCACTGAGGTCGGAGGGATGATCCCGGATATTCTCGGAGCGCGTGTTTCAATCAGAAGTCACACACCGAGCCAGTGTTCGATGACTCGACAAACATGTGCATTAAGTGATAGAAGACGCGCCTTGTTATGTATTTTTGTATTTCTTTTACTTTGATTTGATGCCTGAATATACTAGTTACGTTGTTGTTTATTTGTCTACTAACCATATAACTTTGTTAAAATTACATGCTATTTTAAATTGTTTGGTGTTTGTCACGATCAGTGTAATGCTTACATCATACTTAGGTACCGTGGGATTAATAGGAAATATACTAATAAATTAATGATTTCGTACAAAATTCAACAGGATAACTTATCAAAAAAGTGATGATTGCTAAACGCAACTACCTGATTAAGTTATGAAAAGTAAACAGAAACACTATTCGTTCCTACAATTTTATCAGGATCCCATTATCAGATCCTGACGTCCTTGACATGGGACCACCCTTGAGGTATACCCTATCTAACAAAAATCATTAGAATCTATTCATAAATAAGGGAATGAGGGCTAAACATACATAAAAAAATGATATATATATATCGGTCGAATTGAGAACCTCCTCCTTTTCTTTTATCGATTAAAAAATATTATTAACTGATTAAACCACATGTCAAGCAGAATTGTGAATTATGAATGAATAAATGAATTAATAAATTTTGGGAATTTAATTTAATAAGTTTTTTCATGGACCTCTCATTAAACATTGACCAGGTAGTTTGAGTTCAGTCATTTTTAAATTTACACCCTTCTCTTTCTTGAAAATGGAAAAAGATCATAAATTGTTAATACTTAAGTCTAAGAAGTACAGGGCAGCATTAATCTTTCAACGACATTGTGCAAAATTTCGCATTAACGGACTGGTTACAGATATAAAGCTATGCTGAAGACGAAGCGTTGATGAAAACACACCTATTTCTGGAGTGAAGCACGCGGTCCATCGCGCCTTGTGTACGTGTCGGAATGCTGAGCGTGAGACGCACTAATACGCGCTCGTCGATGGACATGTGTCGTATGCGCCTTTTGTTTATTGCTTAAATTACACACGTTCTAATAAACCACGTTGATAATTCAGCAATTTATTTTTATTTATTTATTTAATACTTCCTGCATTTTACATTGCATGGGGCGGACTTAATGCCACATGGCATTATCTACCAGTCAACCTTTGGATGATTCAGTGAGGGACATGGGACAATGTAATGTCCGGAACCTCAGTTTCGTAAGGTACATTTGAAGAGAATTGAAGAGTGTGATTTTATTGGTTACTTATTGAGGCTAAGGTCCTACGATACAAGCAAGCTGGCTATTTAGTCACATACACAAGGTAACTTGAAAGCAATAAATCATTTACAACAAAATAATTGTTGTTTGAAAATAATAGTTGTTCGATATTATTTATTGACCTGTCACAGTCGGGGATAAACTTGTGTCCCCAACAAGGGCATATGTAACGCATATATAACTGTCACAGTCGGGGATAAACTTGTGTCCCCAACAAGGGCATATGTAACGCATATATAACTGTCACAGTCGGGGATAAACTTGTGTCCCCAACAAGGGCATATGTAACGCATATATAACTGTCACAGTCGGGGATAAACTTGTGTCCCCAACAAGGGCATATGTAACGCATATATAACTGTCACAGTCGGGGATAAACTTGTGTCCCCAACAAGGGCATATGTAACGCATATATAACTGTCACAGTCGGGGATAAACTTGTGTCCCCAACAAGGGCATATGTAACGCATATATAACTGTCACAGTCGGGGATAAACTTGTGTCCCCAACAAGGGCATATGTAACGCATATATAACTGCATGCTAGAGTCATCCAATTTCAGTGGTTTAAGTAAGTGTTACATTATTAAATATACACCTTAAATAATAACCATAACAAATTAACCCGGCGGTCTGACATTAAGCCTTGGAACACAGACACCCTGTCACATCGGCCTAAACTGGCTTACAAGGTCCAACCTTGTTAGCCAGTTAAGGCCGCTTCCGAGGCCAGGGCTGCGGTACCAGCTCCTGTAAACAAAGCAGCTTTCAGAACCACGTCGTTATTGCTATTATGTTGACTTCTTAGGATAAGAGAGGCTTTACCACAATAAAAGCTTTACAATCCAATTTGTTTGTGGGAAACTGTGGGGTCCGCCATCTTACATAATGAGATTACTTCCAGAATTAAAATCCAGATACAATTATCTATGTAAATAGTAAGTACTGCTGCTTACACACCTAAACATACATTTTAAGAACCTATCGGGATGATATCTCTGCTGGTCAATATACCATTGCGCTTTTCCACAGATTACTAAGTAGTTACTACGTAAGCTTTTCTCTGCATGTAGATATTCTATTGATAGAATATCGGTAATCAGTAATAGCTATTTTAAATACGTCATTTGATATTATCCACTGGCAGTTTCCACGCGGCTTCCCTGGCGTGTGCATATTTACATATTTTGCGCGAAACCCTAATTATTTTTTCCACAATAAAAGTAAATCGTGTGGAAATCGGTCCACTCGTTCCGGAGATTGGCCGGCACAAACAGACACAAAAAAATTTAAAACTAATTTTTAGGCTTAGGTTTCGTCAAATAACTGTATGAACTTCAAAAACCGGCCAAGTGCGAGTCGGACTCGCGCACGAAGGGTTCCGTACCATTATCTATGAAAAAGGCAAAACATTTATGTCTGTTTGAATGGGAGCCCCCTTAAATATTTATTTTATTCTGTTTTTTTAGTATTTGTTGTTATAGCGCCGACAGAAATACATCATCTGTGAAAATTTCAACTGCCTAACTATCACGGTTCATGAGATAGAGCCTGGTGACAGACGGACGGACAGCGGAGTCTTAGTAATAGGGTCCCATTTTACCCTTTAGGTACGGAACCCTATAAAAATATATTATTTTGACATTACAAACAGACACTACAATTTTATTTATTTGTATTGTATTGATAAGGCTGTTGTAGGAAATTGCAGACTCGCGATCAATTAACTCTTGAGAAATAATCAGTATTTCAAATAATTGATATCCTACTAATATTATAAACGTGAAAGTTTGTGAGGATGTATGGATGTATGGATGTTTGTTACTCTTTCACGCAAAAACTACTGAACCGATTGCGATGATACTTCGTATGTAGATAGCTGGAGACCTGGATTAATACATAAAGAGAAAGAAAGAAAGAGAGAAAGAGATTTATTCTGACATTTACAAGACCGCACACAATTATTACAATAAAAAATTAAAAAAGATAAAACTGTAAATAACTATTGCCCTGGGCAAAGCCAGAAAAGGCACCTATCTCACCATATTACTTATATATATACTTTTATCCCGATATTCCCATGGCATCTGAGTTACGCGGGTGAAACCGTGGGGCACAGCTAGTTTAAAACACTTATACTAGCTTATCCTACTAATATTATAAACGTGAAAGTTTGTGAGGATGTATGGATGTATGGATGTTTGTTACTCTTTAACGCAAAAAGTACTGTATGGATTTTAATGAAACTTTACAATAATATAGCTTATATATCAGAATAACACATAGGCTATAATTTATGAAGATATTGTGTATATTGGCCAATATATAACGATAAGTGTTAAGTAAGTCGGAAAAAATCTGTCACCTGCGAGCTATTCTGGCGTGCGGTGTGAAAACTGTAAGAGTTACAAGAATATAATGTACGGTGGGATTCTTTCTTCTAAATAGTTCTACAAAAAAGTCCGCGACAGTATATATCCATCTTTTATGTGTAAGCCATTATTACCAAAATAGTTAACCATAAATACAATAAAATTTGATTTTTTATTTCCAATTGACATTTAGCAGTAACAAATTGATTTTTATCAAAATAAATACTTTTATCGCTTCTGATATTCAAAGTAGATAAACTTTGCCTTTTAAAGTACGTAGTTTGGTCAAACATTTTAAAAGTTACGACGATATAAAATTAATATAAAATTGTGCGGTGCGGTGGAGGGGGGGGACATCGCTCATCGCCGCGTGACGTGAGCCACCCGAGTCCCGAACGCGGGTAGGCAGACGCGTGAGGGCAGACGTTGTTGACGGTTGTGTCCGTAATGGGAATTTTCAAGACACTAGCGATTTGTTAAAAGGCTCTGTATACATACATTTATATAACACTAGCAACCTGCCCCGGCTTCGCACGGGTACAAATTATACACCTAAACCTTCCTCATGAATCACTGTCTATTAGTGAAAACCGCATAAAATTCCGTTCAGTATTTTTTTAGTTTATCGCAAACAGACAGACAGACAGACAAACGCAGCGAGGGACTTTGTTTTATATTTAAAAAAAAAATTTAATGTTTGACGAATTTATGTTTAGAGATAGATGTAACCTTGTAGAATTACATAGACTACTTTTTATCGCGTAAAATAAACCATAAAGGGGTGAAATAAGGGATGAAAGTTTGTATGAGACACCAATTATTTTTTAAATTTAGGCGTATAAAAGTTCATCATATCTATATACAATAGTTTCGGTTAAAAGTTAATAATGTTTCTGCATTTTGACCAATGAAAGTAAAATAAGGAGTATGGAGATTAAAGCAGACGAAGTCGTCACCACCTAGTCATTTATAATTTAAATTGGTCTAGTTGTTAGTGATGCTGACTACTGAGCCAGAGGTCGTGGGTTCGATTAACACCCATATAATTGTGTGATGAGCAAAATCATTTGTTCTGTATCCGGGTGTAACTTAGTATATAAATATATTACTAGTCTGCTTACCATAGTACAGGCCCTGCCTAGTTTGGGTTCGGACGACCGTGTGTGAGGTGTCTTAAGTTATTATATTGCTACGGAACTACATTGAGACGCATGGTGCCATCTATTGACGATTAGAGGAAGTCATAATGGCTTACTATTACCTAAATTGAGATGCACGCCATCTTTTGAAAATGAACGGAACTAATAGTCTATTTATAGAATGTCCTGTGTACCTTTCTAATGCCGAACCTCAGCTGGTAACAACATTATTATATTTTTAATGTTCTAGGTATGGTATGGGTTAAGGAAGCGCTTTCTAGGCATAGCTTGTATTATTTCAGGAATAGGCACCAAGAGACGCATAAACAAACTTAGGTATTTTTATTAAAGGTGATAGAAATATCCAGAACAATGCATATTAATGGATACAAATATTTGTACTGAGCACTTCTACAGTAGCGCCGCATATGACGTCATTACTGTATTTATTTCTTTAACTTAACTGCTTTTATGCTTATGTGGCAGGAATCGATAATACAGCGATATAACACTAAAGTGATAGGATGTACCATCGCGACGCGCGACGTGCAGTCAGTTACACCACAAACGATTGTCACTGTCTTTCAGCCTCGAGTAGAATAATAGAGATGATCAGAAGACGATCAATCTACTTCACACTATAAATGCGAAACTAACGAAATTACGTCCCGCGCCCGGCACGACGCCCCGTCATCGGCGTCGGAGGCGGTCTCGTCTGTTGCACTTACATCTAACACGAAAAGTTTAAAAAGTACACGTCATAACTGGCTCTCTTGAGACAAACTAATTTAATAGTTCTCTAGAAAACAACAAACCGAGAGCTTAGACTCAAACTAAGCCTAGCTAAATAATAAACAAACTTAGAATTTTGTAAATACATATAATATACTACATATAATTACATATAATAATATATTTATACATATAACATAAAAATACATATTATTATACATGATAAATTATATTTTTGAAAAAAAGAACCCTTCAACTCAACCAAAAGTTACATACATCACACTACATACTATACATACATTATATACATACATTATATACATAAGTTACATACATCACACTACATACTATACATACATTATATACATACATTATATACATAAGTTACATACATCACACTACATACTATACATACATTATATACATACATTATATACATAAGTTACATACATCACACTACATACTATACATACATTATATACATAAGTTACATACATCACACTACATACTATACATACATTATATACATAAGTTACATACATCACACTACATACTATACATACATTATATACATAAGTACCTGGGAGACCGAGCTTTGCTCGGTAGCTTTTTGTAAAATCGTATTTATTTTGTTGTAAAATTGCATTTTTCAGGAAATACAACTATTCAGTTGAACTTAAAACGCAAAACTGTATCTGTATACAAAATATCAAAATCGTTGGAGCCTTTTCCTAGATTCAGATTATATATATATATGCAAATATACAAGAATTGCTCGTTAGAATGTTAGAATGTTGTAACTAATACCTGTAGTATTAGATACAACATTCTAAAATAAATTTAAAACAACAATGTTTGCTACCTAAAAAATTTAATACAGGGTGGGCCAGAAAGGCATACGATTTTAAAAACACTATTGCGTTTGAAGATTTAGAGAGGGGACTGCGCGGGTGGTGGGGTTGAGTAGCTCGGTTCTCGGAAATTTAGTCGCAATGGATCACTTCACCGGAGCGCAACGTGCATTCTGCGTTAAACAATATTACAAAAATCGCGATTCGTGCGCTATTGTTCGGCGTGAGTTTGGATTACATGACCTAAATCAGTGTCCGAAGGAAAGTTCTATTCGATCGTGGGTCAGAAAGTTCGAAGCTACTGGTTTGACTCTCAGAAAGAAGCCTGCGGGACGCCCAAGGTTAACAAGAACGGAAGACACAATTGAACAAGTTGAAGCTTCAGTTCAACGTAATCCTGCTCTATCGACTCGAAAGCGTTCAGCCGAAATTGCGGTATCCAGAACATCTTTGCGTCGCATTTTGTTGAAAGATCTGAAATCGCACCCGTATAAAATTCAACTTGTGTAGGAATTACAGCCAAATGATCCAATTTTACGACGAGCTTTTGTTAAAACAATGTTGGTTGGAACGCTTTCGGAGTTTCAACAATATTCTGTTCTCCGACGAAGCCCATTTTCACTTAAATGGGCATGTGAATAAACAGAATTGCCGTTACTGGGCTGCAGAGAACCCACGTGCAAAACATCAAAAGCCTCTGCATTAGCCGAAAGTAACCGTTTGGGCGGCCATGTCAGCGCACGGAATTATCGGACCCTACTTCTTCGAAAATCGACAAGGCCAATCTGTCACTGTAAATTCTGACCGATCATAGCCATGTTAAGGGATTTTTTCTTTCCATAACTGCAACAATTTGAAGCTTATAATCGTGCTACATGGTTTCAACAAGATGGCGCGACATGCCATACAGCTAATGTCTCTTTGGCTGTCGTAAACGATATCGCGCCGAGGTGACATTGCATGGCCTCCTAGAAGTCCGGATCTTACGCCACTGGACTTTTTTTTGTGGGGATACCTAAAAGTAGAGTCTACTCCAATAACCCAACCACGATTAACCAGTTGAAGACTAATATCCGGGAAGAAATGGCAGGTATTCCCCGTGCAATGTGCCAGCGAGTTTTTACCAATTTGAGGTTCAGATTCGAGGAATGTTTGCAGCGCGATGGTGCACACCTGAATGACGTTATTTTTAAGAAATGAATTTCCAAGATGTCAATTTTAATAGAAATAAAAATTTGTATGTGAATTATACTTAATTTTTTTTTTTAATGATTTTTTCAAATTCGCAATTCTTTCTGGCCCATCCTGTATAACTTCTTAAATTTGAACAGACGATTTTTCTTTGTATACACCCAATTGGCCTGGTATAACCTAGCTGGACGCCAAATTTCAATATTCTAGGTCATCTGGAATTGGGTTAGGTTTTTGATCTATATGTCAGTCAATCAGTGATAAAAATGACGATTCTTAGACGTTAATATCTCAGTGTTATCTGTATTTATAAAATTTGGGATTCTAGTTAATCTAAGGGGTTTTATTAAATAAACCATGTGTTTATTAAATTTTAAGTGAGTTATTAAGTTATGAGTTATTAAGGCTCCAAAAGTGGTCCAAATGGTTCGTGTAAAGGAATTGGCGACGCAGCAGCCGTGTGTTATATCACACGGCTGCTGCGTCGCCAATTCCTTTTTCTTGAACTTGGCGATTGAAAAAAAAAGAATCGGTTTACAAGTTATGACCGTTTGAATTTCCAGGTGTTTTAACCACCGTTTCTTATAAAAACAGATGGAACGTGTAAAGTCAAAGATTCCAATTCGTACATATTTTTTTATTTTCGAACTTTCACTTTTACTCAGTTTTTGAGAAAACCAATGAAAACTAACTGTAAGCATTTTAGAGGTTAGTTGTAATGTGTTTTCTTAGTAGAGAAATGAGAAGTCCCAAAATAAAAAAAAAATTACGATTTAAAAATTTTAACTTTACACATTCCACATATATGCATGAATAACGGCTGCAAAAATACATGGTAATTCAAACGCTCAAAACTTGTCAACAGATAATTTTTTTCAAAAAAGCTTATTGTAACTACATGCTAGGGTGATCGCTGTCGATGATTTAAGTGTTCCTTTTTCTAATATACTCTGTATACCAAGAAGTCAAAAGTGAAAACGCATACTAAATTAAGTTAAAAACACCAATTATAACATTTTTGGATAATAGATTTTAATCGTGAAGTATTAAAACCTATTATCCAAAAATGTAGTAATGTCTTTCCATTTATTTAGTAAACTAATTGCCATGATGTGCTTTTTACCGAGTAAATCCTATAGACCCGAAATAACTATCACTATTCCTACAAGGCAGTAAGTACCTACCTCCTACAAGTCTACGAGATCTCCCTAGCTTCTTTGTATAATAATGCCAAATAAGCGCATAATCCTACCAACTGATGGTGGTCACCTGTGCTTCGCTTGCAATAAAGGGTGTCATTCACTAGCCTATTGCCTTATTCCCCTCTCACACAAAAACCTACTTTACTGTAAGTGGTTGAAGGACGTTTATGCTATGCACCTTCCAACAGTTTCTTTCAGTTTGTGTGTCAGTTCGCCTCGTACAAATAATATCTTACACCTACTTACACGATCTGTGGAAATTTAAAGATTTAGGCTTTCGGTGAGACTCAATATTATCATTCTTTCTTTATTACGCAAAATATCATATGTCATCTATAATGTATAATAGAAGCCCTTTTTGTAATGTTCTGTTTTGCTCTTAAAATCAATAAATTTATTTACGTTGCACATCCTATAAATGGTCAACTAACTAACTCCATGTGTTTTAGTTTTTTCGAAACAAAGCCAATTTTATTTTCCTTTACATTCACATATTTAATTAACTATCTAAAGTATGTATAAAATCCCTAACACTAAGATGTGCTCCAATTAATCTTCGTCAAATTTAATTCAATTAATATCTACATTCATTACACAATTAAAAAAACTTTGCTCGTTTTCACTTCGCAGGTACAGCGAAGTGAAAGCGTTCAAAGTCACTTCGCAAAATTGGTCAAGTTTCGCACCTGGCGTCACCCGGAGCCGAGCTGTTAATTAAGTCCCAGCATTCGGGAGATTCGATGATCCCGACGGTAATTATTTTTGATTGACTCAATTACAACTGTCGAGCTTTGTCCCGTGGTGCACTCCATTGACAGCTATGCTATGCTCTGCTAAGACTTTTCACTATTGTTTAGTTTTATTTTAACTAAATTGGTTTGCAGATCACTGTTCTTTCTGTAAATGTTATGCTTATTAAATAAGTTTAATAAACACACATTGAGAATAACTTGTAGCCAAATTTGCTACCTTCAATAATAATAATAATAACCAGACTGCTGATAAACATACTTATATATTTCTACATACTTATATATCACCATCACTACATACACACTTATATAAAACAAGTCCCTTGGCGCGTCTGTCTGTCTGTTCACGATAAACTCAACTAATTACTAAACGAATTTTCACCAATAGGCTAAGTTCTGTTTTCCCAATAGGCCAGGTTCTGTTCTGTTAATATTATTTTATTAGTAAAATAAAATTAAATAATTTGATGGCCCAATACTTTAAAATCGCAACCAAAATATATGAATTACACATTATAAAACAAAATAGGCTATTCTATGGTTAACTGTGACCTAGAAGCCATCGGCAGCTGGTCGGTAAGGTTTGGTTTAGCTGTAAACCCTATCACGTGGCAGGCTATCATCGTAGGCAGTCAACGAATGACCAGGATGCTTGATTCAGATAAACTGCCATCCATAATCTTTAACGGATCAATCATACATTAAAGTTCTTCTGTTAAAGATCTGGGCATGTTCATTGACAACAACCATAGCTGGTAAACCCAGCCAGAAAGTTACAGGAATCCTGCGAGCCATAACGTTTCAAGAACATTCTTCCATCTGAGACAAAAGCGATGTTGGTACAGACCCTAATTATCCCCATTATTGATTATAGTGATGTGTGCTACTACGACCTGAATGCAGATCTCCTCAACAAATGCGACCGTCTTCTGAATAACTGCATTCGATTAATTTTCAACCTTCGTAAATTTGACCATGTTTCCTGATTTCGTCTTCAGTTAAGTTGGCTTACGATACGTCAGCGCCGTCACCTGTGCGCTCTAACCACCCTTTATTATCTTCTCAACTCACCTACTTCACCCACATACTTGACATCCTCCTTCCAGTTTCTGTGTTCCGATCATAACAGAACTCTCCGTTCTACAAATAATCTTCTTCTGTTATGTCCCTCTTATACTTCTGCGTTTGTCTATTCTTCCTTTTGCATTCAACCTGTTCTGCTCTGGAACGCTCTTCCTCAGGAAATCAGAATAGCACCCAATCGCCTTTCGTTCAAGGCGAAGGTACGAGCTCTCCTCTCTCAAAACTTAGCAGGATCATCACAACATAAGTACCTAATTAATATGTTATAATGTGTATTATATTTTTTTTTATTATAGGGGGCAAACGAGCATGCGGGTCACCTGATGGTAAGTGACTTCCGCTGCCCATGGACACCTGCAACTCAAGAGTCACAAGTGCGTTGCCGGCCTTTAAGGTCCTACCTTAAAGGGGGAGGGGTAAGAGAGGGAGAAGGAGTCAGGAAAGGAGAGCGGAAAGGGGAGGTAGAAGAAAGGATTAGGGTCTCCAGTAACCTGACTCACTCGGCGAAAAGCAATGAAGCATTGTTTTACTGCCGGTTTTCTGTGAGGCTGTGGTATCACTCCGGTCGAGCTGGCCCATACGTGCCGAAACCATGGCTCCCCCACTAAAAATGTAATTTTTTTTTTAATGGTATGGGGGGCAAACGAGCAGACGGGTCACCTGATGGTAAATGACTACCGCCGCCCATATGTATGTATCTTTGTACGAATATGTGTATATATTTATATATTCCCAAGTTTTACTCCTCGTTTCTTTTTTGTTTTGGTACTTATTTTTCTTTCATTTGTTCTAAAGTTAATGATATAAAAGTGCAGCTGCTTCACCCATTTCCATTGAGTCCACCATTGTAAATTTTTGTGAACAAAGTTTTAATAAATAAAATATAGTATGTATGCATAAACTAAAAAGTAATTAAAAGCACAGCGCGAATAAAAGATGTATCTTATAAATCTTTAACAGGCCTGTTGGTCTTGTGGTTAGTGATCTTGACTGCAGAGCCAGAGGTCGTCGGTTCTATTCCCACCCAGGACAAATTATTGTGTTATTAACTTGTTATTATAACTAAGCTTCTCGTACTATCTTTGTTTATCGTAATAATAACGAATAATCAAAATAATTCCCTGTATCACAGACTATATTTGAAATCGACAGTGTGAAGAAAACGGTTGTGTGGTTAATGCAATTTCCAGATGATTGTAGATATATTACTAAAAACTAGTTTGTGTGCCTCAGGTAACAGTGGTCAGATTACGTGTGATATATTGTAAGAGGCGATAGTGTGACCCTCGTCACGAAAACGTGGAGGTAAACCGTATCCCGACAACGTCAAAGGTAAGGATACCTAACGAATGATAAAAAGGTTCAAGAAACTCTTATAAGTTTAGTAGGATTTTTAAAGAGGCTATCTTAAATCACAGCCAACTTATACATTCTTTTTTAACCCCCGACGCAAAAATAAGGGGTGTTATTAAGTTTGACGTGTTTGTGTGTCTGTGTATGTGTGTGTCTGTCTGTGGCATCATGGCTCCCAATCGAATTGACCGATTTAAGAGCTTTTTTTTTATTTCAACGGTGACTTGATCGAGAGTGTTCTTAGATATAATTGAAGAAAATCTGTTCAGCAGTTCGAAGATCATCAGCTCTTTTCTAATTACTGAAAGAGTTTTCGAGTCAGGAGTGTTTTCAATTTTAAATGTATGGTTTTATTTAATATTTTTAAAACTAAATACTAGGTTTGTTTTCTATATTTAGGGAACAGTCCTTTTGACAACTATTTTAACATAATATTCCCCTGACCACGTGTATGCAAAATTTCATGATGATGGGTTTACTAATGAGGGTGTAATTGTGAAAAAAATAAACAGCCCCATTTTCACATTTATAATATTAGTTAAAATATTATGCTTTTTTTTTATTTCACGATATTTTGATAAAAACTCTAGGGTTCAGATAGATAGATAGTGAGAATATTTTTTTTATTTTACACCATTAATTGAAATTCATTAAAACATATAGCTTAAAAAATAAAGTACAATGGGCGGTCTTATCGCTAATAGCGATCTCTACCAGACAACCTTTAGATGAAGATAAGAACAAAAGTATTAAATAAAAACAATAGTTGATGGCGTACTATATTGATTTTCTGATCTGAATAGATTCAGTTGAATCTATTCAGTTTACGTACACAAGGCTAGGTGCTGAACGTTTGAGAGCGAATGTGGGCTCTCTCAATGGAATTACAGGATGCAGTCGTGCAGACAAAACACATAATACGCCTGACTAGCTGTCGACTGACTAGCTGTCGACTGACTAGCTGTCGACTGCTCGTTTAGTCGAACGACTTTATGCGGTAGAGCGAGGATCACGCTTCTTGTGTACTTGATGACTATCGCACTAGTTCACCCTCCTCTGTTACTGGAGAAAGGCTATTGCACGATGTTTTTAAACATCTTTTGTAGAATGCTGAATCTGCTTCACTAGTTCGTATTGGCTTTTACAATACAGACATAGCTGCACCTCGACACAATGAATACTTTTTAGACAGAAAGCATGTTTCCCTCTTCACGAGAAACGAACTGAATTAGCTTTCTTATGAATTCACTTTTACATAATTATTTTCCTATGAACACTGTTAACTGTATAAATAATTCCAGGCCTTCAGTAGGTAGGCTTTCTAACTATGCTATCGAAAAACTGTGATCAACTGTGAAGTCCAGGATAAAAGGTTCGAACCTGATTTAGGTTCTGCAGTTCCGAGTCGGGTTTTTAGCTGTTGTTGATGTTGCTGCTGCTACTGGCTAAATACCGTGGAAGTTTTGAGTCGATTCATAGCTCCAGAATGGAATAAAATATTGAACAACATGTTGGTTTAAAGTTTCGTCTCAGAATCCCGAAGTGACCGAATATATACCCTCAACAAAGCGATGCTCACATAAAAAAGGCACATTAAGATAAGTTTATATTGCTAATAGGTATGTCTGTTAACGTAGCATAATTCATAAATAAATATTCAACAGTGAACCGCCAGCAGCCCGCCATAGAACACGAGCTGAGTCATAAACGAACATATCTCACATTTGTGCACTCGTAATATTCGTGTTTGTTTTACAACAAGTACCAAGCCTAGATATTAGTATGCTAATATGTATGTTCATTTTGAGACGACCTTGTCTGTGTCAGATTAAACCACAGTTCAATTGACTGCACGGATTTCACAATGGTTTAAGCAGTCGCCTCGCCACTACGCCGCCGCGCCGAGTGTTGTAGGTTCAAATCCCACACAGGAAAACAATTTGTGTAATCCATAAATAGTTGTCTCGAGGACGCCCCCTGCGACACAGGAATATTCCTAATGCTATCGACAAATCTACGTAAATACAGATAATAATGTCTTTATCAACTTTGTCTGTACAACCTACTTAAATATACGCATTCAAACAATATATAAAACAAAGGAATTAATTGAAGAAGACCCAACCTACCCAAAATATTTGCTAGAATAGCTAACACATAGCATTAGATTTATATAGATTGTCCTAGACATAACTTTGCATTTTTTTTTAAAGATCCTAACGATTGTGCTTGCCTGGTAGAAAGTGGTATTACATTCAAGAGACGCGCTGCTTCAACTGTATAAGATTTTTCAGCAACCTTTGTTGAATCCACTGGTATTTGAAGTTTTAAGATTTCCGATGATCACAACAAATTCAAATATGTGACGAAGGAACCTAAAACATTCTTTGAGATAAAAAGGAGTAAGGAGATTGAACAATATAGTATAAAGTAGAGAGAGGATATGAGTATTCCGACGAAGGCGAATCGGGAGCCACTTGAGCAATTTGCGGTATTCAGATACGTGGTCATATTTGCGTAGGCCAAATATAAACCTTAGACAAAAAAATTGAATTTTATCTAGTTGCTCTGTGAGATAAAGATAATTGGCATTAGCATAGTCAAGTATTGGGAGTATATGTGACTGTGCAAGCGAAATCTTTTTAGCGGTCGTTAGAAAATTCCGCAGTCTTCGTAAGAACCCCGCTGAAGCAAACAAATTGTGACTTACCTCTTGCAGTTGTGGGCCCCATGACAGAGTTTTATCTATATCCACAAACTTTTGACGCTATTACTGATTAATAACGGCAAACCATTAAAAGTTATTTGTGGCAGTTGTGTCCATTCAATGCGGGAAATCATCCTGGGACTGCCCACCATAATAACTTGAGTTTTTGAGGGGTTCACCTGTAGACTATAGTTGATACTCCAGTCACAAATGCGTTCCAAATCACGGTTTATAAGCTTCGTGGATTGTATTTAGTGGAGCTTGAATGTAGATCTGAAGATCACCTGCATAAAGGTGGTAGGATGAAACTAATTCTATTTTATATGGTATTAATAAATATTATCTAATAATATTTATATGGTATTAATAAATATTATTATATAATTTAATAAGTAAAGAGTATAAAACGCCAACTGAATCTTCAATGCAGATACGTTGTCGGAGACCAAACAGGTAACTGTGAAACCAATCAATCACTATTGGAGATAAGTTAATGGAGCGTGGTATACCGAACAGCATTAAAAGCGTTTCTAAAGTCAAGAAATGTAAGTAGCGTGAGATTTCCATTTTCCATGGCCATTCTAATGTCGTCGGTAATGGTAATCAGAGCTGTAACCGTGCTGTGCCCAGGACGGAAACCAGATTGAAAGGAGTTAAAAATATTGTTTTTTAATAGAAGGGAGTTAAGTTGGGCATATACAACGCTTTCCCAGACTTTTGATAGAAATGGTAATTTAGAAATAGGTCAGTATTTCGTAAAAGATGAGTAAAAGATGTTTTTCCACGTAGATGGATAGATACCGCTACCGACATGGTCTTATTTTAACTAATAATATAAATGTTTGTTTGTTTTTTTCGCTTTCACGCCCTAACTACTTAACCGACCATCCTTACACTTACGTCCACGTTGTGAGGGGAACAGAAAAGGACATACCTAAGGTATTTTTCATTCAGGAAAAGTACTGTTTATTGTATCCAACTTATGTAAGGTAATGTCTAGATTAAAACTAATCCAACTATATCGTATAGGATGTATTAAAGAACTGGTACATAAGCTAACAAGAGTACTATCACTTTTTCCAATAAAACACAACCCTCTACCAGCCGGATAACAAATAGTCGAGGTACTCTTGAAGTACTACTGAATCATAAGTGTCGGAAGTTGTACTGAATCATAAGTGGAGGTCTGGTGAGACATGAGGCGAGCCCCGCGCGCCGTCTGGGCGAGTGACGAGACGACACCGAGTAAATAGGTAATATAGGCGCCACATCTCTCGTACACAGTGGTGTGACTTATTACTTGTGTTCAACAGAGTAGCAACTCGATAAAGGGAATTTGAAAGGTTCAAATATGAGTATGAAGATATTAACTTCTACTGAAAGTCATAACCATAAATTACGGTTTGGACAAATAGAGCGATACGACTGGCCATTAGTTTTACGTTCGTAAAGTATTGGTTAGAGGAATATTTCTACATTGCCACATTGTTTTTTAAAGAAAGCAGTATCTATCCAACCTCAATATACAGCCCCCAGAGATACGGAGAGCAAAACATAACTACAAGACTAATAGGTATATTAGAACGAGGAACCAAGCCTACAAAGAACATAGCCTTAAGCAGCAGTGGCTTAACCAAAAAAAAAATCAAGACTACTGCTTCCGTTTGCCACTGTATCACGAAAAGAAACTTTAAACCCTGCACTTCCTGTAATTGAACGGTTTATTTTAGTACTGCGACAACTTGGCTAACATTGATAATTTTTTTTCACATGCCACATTTACAACAAAATTATCTGAAGGTAAATAAAACTGTGATCGACACTGTACAAATTGGACAATCGGGCAATTAATCAATCAATTAGCCTATTGCAGTCCGCTGCTGGACATAAGCCTCTCCCAATGTGCGCCCAGTCACAGGCACCTGGTCCTCCGCCTTCCGCATCCAGTCTATCACATATACCTATCTTCTTCAGGTCGTCGGTTTCTTCGGCCGGAGGGTCAACCGCCTACTGCATCTTTGTGATAATAAAGTTTAGGATCAGAAAAAAAAGTTTATTTGCAACATATTAGGCAGTTTTCCGCAAATAAATACCTGTAGAAAAAATAAATTTATAATTAGTTTAACGCCATCTGTTTAAAAAATTATGAAGTACTTCGACAAACAAAAACAAGTGTAGTGCTTTAAGTTTGTGATGGTTGGTTGTATTTCAGCACTAAACGAATAGATGGCGCAACAAGCTCAAATTTAAGAATAAGTTCTGGTTCGGTAAAAATAAAATGATAAACTGATAAACTATTGATATTGATATAGCTAATTAATAACGTGTTATTTTTAGTGACTTAGTTAATCAACAGATAATTATTTTTAGGTCCTTTATCGCTGTTTTTTTTTAAATAAATATTTCATAAAAATGTTGCCTTCTATGAAATATCTTCTATGTTAAAAATTACGGACTATATCTAAATTTTAATTTAATTTAAGTTAAGGATAAAAACTTAAGTTGTGTTTTTTAAGAAGTCAAAATTAGGTTCTAACAGCTACAATACAGCAATAAAACGGTTAAGCAATATAAAAATTTGTGCACTATTTCTCTCAAGGATGATTTAGACATTAAGTACCTAATTGAATCTAACTTTCTCGCTATTTTATTTATCTAATTTGCACGCGTTCATGCATGTTTCGAGGTAACCGATACCTTATCTTTAAGTTAAATCATGGCAGAGAGGTCATCCCATAATATAAGCGCGGGAGGATGTCCTTTTGGAAGCGAGTAGGTATATACGACCTTTATATCTGCTCCGTGTGTACGACTATATTATTCTGTTTATAAAGTGTGAGAGTCAGACTAACTGTGGGTATTATTTCAATGCCCCACTGCACTGCACAACAATCTTTAAGGGTTCCTACAAAAGAGAAGACTTCATTTTCTCTTTAATTTTTCTTTGTTCTTGAATTTGACCCTCACTTTTATCCTGGAGAAGATAAATTAAAGGGCGTAGTAAAATATGAATGAACCTTTGAACTGTTTGACGTTTCACCAGTTTTTGTACATAAATAAGTACTATTTTATTTCTTAATCATCTGAAATCAGTGTGAACAGCACAGCTGTATTTTCTCTAGCTCTAGGATTGTTAAACTATCATGGGTATAAGGTAGGGTTGCCATCGTTAATGAGGCGACAGTTAAAACAGGAATGAATCAATTACCACCTCACAATGCATAAAACAATATATTAATCAAACTATTAATTACCTAGTTACTGTGTAAGTATGTACCGAGTGAGTTGGGCACGCTAGCTAAACGTTCAAGAAATAAGTGTGTAAGTACGTACGAGTGTGTGCGGTTATCGCCGCGAGATGTCACAGTTCAGGGGCTATCGTACGATTTATTATCTGCGGCGCGGCGATAGCGCGCCCGGCGACACCACTCGACAACACCCGACAACGCGCAACGGGCCCGTCTTGTGCCCACTGATTTGTTTTGGGCACTCAATCTGTTTATCGCGCTCTAATTTGATTATACGCATCGTTATTGAGCGTGAAACTTTATTAGATAACAGGGTGCATAAATGTGACCCTGTTGCTAAACGTAGTACGAGATTATAGTGAGTTCGGCTCTGCAAAGTCCTTGTAGAAAGAAGCAGAAGTAAAAGAAGGAACGCGAAAATATGATTATAATAACTTTAGCCACGTTCACTGTCTCGTCGGTAACATTTAGACCGTGGGGGTTCAATTCCCGGGTAGGACAATTTTTTCTTGGGTTTTATCAGTATACGAGTAGCATTCAGTTCGCCACCTCACACGATGGGTCAACAATATGTATAACTAGCACACACACCTTTGTTTAATCAAAGGTATCCCATGATTAAATGTTTTACTTGTTTTAAAGAGTCTGAGTTTTCTCACGGAGTGACATGCTCGGTTTTAGTCTGCCACTGTTGTTGATAGAGAATATTTTAGGATCAATAATGAGACTATGGGTGCGATAGGATCCATCATTGAAAACATTTGAGTGTTGCCGGCGGCGCCGTTTCGGACGTTACAGTAACACACACTTCTATTACTAATTAACTAAATGCAACATTATCTATTAGACGTTTGTAACAAAGTAAGCGTGCGCTCCTGTAACAAACTCATACATTTGATCTTCAATGTCTCACGTGCAGTGCACCTATAATTAGATCTTCGAATGCATTGCCAAATAACTTTCATTAGTTTTAAATCTTAATCTATTTGAATCTACTCTAATGAAGACATTTTATTTATGCCTAAAATAGTTTTGATCTGCGGAATTCCCGTCAAGTCTGGAACAACTTGTTTCATATTCTTAGTTACAGCAGCACCTCCACGGGAATTAACGCGATCACAAAATAATTATTACATACCTCTGAATTGACCACGGCCAGTGCAACCTAGTCGAAGCGTCAGGCAATTCAGGGGTAAGAGTAAGAGGGAGTAATACCTATTTCGTGCTCGCGTTAATTCCCATGTAAATACATAATTATATCATGGAACGTGAAAGTTTAAAAGTTAGTATCCCATCTTCATTTGTGAGTATATTGACAGTCAAACGTAGTTGAGAAGGGAAGGCAATAGAAAGGCTTTTTCTTATAAGGATGGATTGGAGAGCGTAAGCTCCGGCAATAGCTCGAGCAGGTCAGGGTGGCATTCTTGTAACTTAAACTGTCTGTTGCCGAGAAGTTGGAGCATTCTAACTGCTCGGCAACAGACAGCAATGGAACTAGCACTCACATTATTATCATGTGAGTGCTAGTTCCATTGTTATAATGTTAGAAAAAAAAACAAGCACTAATACTAATAAACACTCGCGCTCTTCAAATTCAAAGATAGGTACTCCGTCAACTACTCACCACCACTACCATGGATTTGAATTTTAAGGGCAATCTTTGCTGTCATGGTGTGAACAGAACCCTTTCGGGGTTTATTGTTTTAAGTTAGAAGTGATACGGTATAGTGTCACCATCGTTTTCAACAGGATGCTTTCAATCCTTTTTTCTTATAGATCTACAGTACTCAGATCTAAGTACTCACTTGTGTATTTTGAAGACGCCTGGTAAGGACCCTTTATCAATGTGCTGAGCGGCCTGTAGCGTCGGTGTTATTTAGCCACCTTTTAAATTAAGGAACGCAGCTCTCGTTTTTGATCCAATTCACTATTCATCAAATTATTTGTTCCAAAACTAAAAAATCAGTTAGCTAGGTCTAGCGCATTATAAAAAAGCTTGTTTGAGTTATATATGTGGGTATTTGAAGAACGATGCATGCCCACAAATCATGGACAATGTTTAAGCCGATAGAGTTGATATGAATCAATTTTGAAGAATAAAAAGTATTTCATATAGATAACTCAGTAGGAGTAATAGATTCTGTTATCGTTTTGTTCAACATCGTTAGAAATCGTTGAGATGAACCTACTCCTACCAGAGTTATTCTTGTTAAGTTTTAAGAAAAGCCATGAAATGATTACAGCCTTATAATGTTTGCATAAGCTCCACGTTTACTCACTTTTGATTCATGTCGTAAATCTATAGACTGTTTTGTTTCTACACCTAATATAAGCAGTAACATTGGACGCGTATTCTTGCAGCCATTTGCATATTGGATCTGGCTGCTACATGGAGTATCATAGTGAACGCTAGTTTACGAGCCACATCCATGCCTTGTATGGACATTTGTGCCCTCAACGGTAAACGATATGAATCATAAAATGTTGAACGTTATTTTATAGCTACGCCTACCATCACGGCCACACTTTATACCTCAACACAATGATGTTTCTTATTAATATTTATTGAAAGTTATTTTGTTATTTGGTTTTTTAAGAAATAATAGAACCGGACAAGTGCGAGTCTGACTCGCGCAACAAGGGTTCCGTAAGCAAACAAACTTGTATGTAGATAGTGCGTCCATCTCGGGAATCAATTCTCGAAGATATTTGCTCGACTTATACTGATGCCGTCTTGCTAAACAAATTTTTTAATGCTACGCTCACTTGGTGTGACCGGTGCAAAAATAGAAAGCCTAAGCATGCCCAGTCACGCAGGAATTGTGAATCAAAACTGTTATTACGTTTTTAGTTAGCTTTTGGAATCTTTGGTAGATATTTTTATTATTAACTTAAATATTTTAATATTTTTTACTATAAATTTCACTTTAACTTGTTAATTGAACGAACTAAGTTAATTACTTTGTTTCTTCCTTAATGATATTTCGTATAGAAACATCTAGCATTCCCTTTCTGTAGTTTACTGACTGACTTTTATGTGGCCTCAATAGTAAATAAAACTTTTCTTTAATTTCTGCCTGTAGTTAAAGTGGCGTACTAAATGCTCCACTAGGTTGAAGTAAATACAACCCATAGGATAGAGGCGTCACAAAACCCCTGCGGAAGTCATTGGAAGCTGATGTTTAGTCATGAACATTCCATAAGTATCTGATCTAATATCAGCAAGTAATACTCATGTTCAACCAACAGCTTTTAGGAAACCTAAAGTTTTTAAATGACGCGATGTAGTGTCCTAGAACATATTTTTAATCGAATTCAATAATAGTCGGAGGTTTTCAATTCATTGGAATCTTTTATTTGTTTTTAGATAATATGTTGCCTTGTTATTCAAAGACTGCTGGACCGAATCAGAAAATTGTTTTAGTTTTCTAGTTAGTCCCATTGTAATAAAGATAAGATCTGGTGATGGGATCCTCAAAAGATCAAGGCAACTCTCCAATCATGCATTTGTTTTCGAAAAGCTCCATTCTGCATTTGGTGATGAGTGAAACTGATGATGAAGAACACAGATGGCCACCGGAACTTCTCAATAGGTAGATGTTGCGGGTTGCGATTGGATTACTTTAATATGGCTGTTAGGCAATTGAATACCTACCAGGAGAACTCCACCTACCTACCAGATAAATTCCACGGCTGAGTGTGAAAAATTACGGGATGAAGAATACATACAGCTCATTACAATTTACCATGATTTAGTTGCACTGAAGTGGATTACCCTTTTTTTTTTAAAGATAATTATTAAAATGAACTAAAGTAGACTTCCAACAGAATTTTTAACATCTAGATAATAGGCACCATTAATACATTTCCAACATTGTATTCGTGAGTGGCGCGAGCACCTCCCGACATTACAAGAGTTTGTTCTATAGCGATATAACGTCCGCTGGTTCATTACAATAAAAAATCCCACTAATATTATAAATGTGAAAGTTTGGATGGATGGATGGATAGATGTTTGTTACTCTTTCACGGGATCGGGACTAACGCGGGTGAAAGCGCGTGGCGGTGCTAGTATCTAATAAGTTTAAAATAAGAATTTAGTTTAACAAAATAATTCATTTGATTGCAAAAAGGCTTAAGAGTGGCCTAAGCCTAAAATTCTTCTTTCGTAAGAGATTTGCTTGCCAAAGTATATGTTATTAAGTGTATTCTAATGGTTTTAGTATATGTGGTATTCTTCAAATTAAATTCTAAACCCTCTTCTTTACTCGCCGATCGCCTTAATATCTTTGTGTACATCTTCTTAGCATTAACGATAGTAAAAGAATATTATCGGCGAATCACAGATGACTGATGAAATGATGAATTTGCCGATGATGTGTAATCCTTTTCTGCTGTACATCTTTCTTCTTGATGACAGACCGATTCTTGGCGATAGTGACTCAATACTGAATACTCAATCATTTATTGCATCACGTATTATATGTCACATCAAAGATGTTAATAGTATACATGTAGTATCACATATGACCCTAATAAGGTATAGCAAGACCCATTTCATAACTTCATAACTATTTAATTGTCAACTGTTAATTCTATATTTTTTTTTTTTTATATATAAAAAGACAACTCCCGCATTAGGAATTACTCCTGTCGCGGGGGACGTTACAAACATACAAACAACGGACACAAAGAACACCCAGACTCAGGTGGGAATCGAACCCACGACCTCTGGCTCAGCAGTCAGGGTCACTAACCACTAGACCAACAGGCCAGTCTGTCAATTATTACATTAACAAGTTAAATTGTTTTTTTTTTTATTAATTAAATTTACTATTTTTTTTTTTAATTTAATTTATTTATGATGTTAGGACATCAGCAATCATTGAAACAATCCTTTAAATTGTAATAGCATTTTTGTATTAGAAAGGTTTTTAATCGCTTCATAAATATACTGTCGTTTTCTTCATCCTTTATTTCGTGAGGTATCTTATTATTCATTTTTACTGACATCGCATTCGGGCTAGATTTATGGATTTTAAATTTTTAAGTGGGTAGGAGTTATTTGTGTTTAAATCTAGATTGATACCATCGTATTTGGTCAGACTGATTTTTTTTAAATTTGAGGTTTTTTTTAACAAAATTGCAAGCTTCTATTATATAAATGAATGTCAAAATTAAAAGGTTGTTATTTATAAAATGAGGCCTACAGCTGCTACAACTGTCCGGTTGTTTTATATTTGTTAAAATTCGTACACATTATTTTTGCAATGTAAAAAGATCTTGTGCGTCTACACTGTTACCCCAGATAAGGACACCACACGTATGCGTAGGCGTAATATGCTGATAAGGCTGTTTTGAGATCCGCGACCTTTCTCAATTCTCTGAGGGCGTAAGTGAAGCTCGAAACTTTTCCTTTTAGTGTTGAAGAACTTCTTACGGGAGGGTAAACCGCTTCGTTATGTTACGCGTTACGACGCCAGTCTGCCTGGCGTCCCGACAGAAGTGTTCGACAGAATTAATGTCAGTATCTATGACAAATTCTAACAACGTGAACGTATCAACACATTCTAATTTTATGTCATTATAAATTCACTTACTTCGCCTTACTCCTCTTCTTAAGCCTGATCCACACTGTCCAGGAGGCGTGGAGGTGGTAGGTGATCGTGTAAGGGCCTCTACGGCGCGCACTCGCGTAAGCGGCGGTATCGTAATGGCTAAGGCGTCGGACTTGCGATCGAGTGGTCGCGGTTTCGAACCCCACCCAGTGCACTACCGACGTGAACCCACTCCTAACACAAGCATTTAGCTTAGCTGGAGGGGTTAACAAGAATACTAGTAATGTGTGACCCACGTTACTAATAGTCTTTTTAACAAAACAAAAAAAAATGTGGATCTTGGTTATGGGCATCGGCGGTCCCGTCGTCTCTTGTTTTACTCTACTTTTACAGGTGCTGTATAGAACTGTTGTATAACTTCTATGTACCTGTGTTTTATTTATTGTGCATCCTTTTATACTGAAAGTTTTTCCATATAGAAGACTATACAATTGTATCACAGGCTTTCTGGTAGTCTATAACGACAGCATAGAGTCGTCTCGGATGGTCTGGTACTCAATGTACTTAATTATTTATTCTGTTGCGTGGATATGATCTACCTTAGAATATCCAAGTCTAGATAAATAACCAGTTTGCACCATCAGTTGGTGCTCTTCTTATAAAAAAAACATCCTCTTACATAAATAAACATACATAAATACAAACCAGTTTATTTTCCTGTTCTAGTGGCCTTTCCAATTACGCGACCCCGAGCTCTTCGAGCTACTGCAGTCTCAGCCCCTTTCTGCCCATCAGAGACTTGCGGTATCCCTTACCCCAGCTCCCTCGCCCTACCCGTTTCCTTACCCCAATTTAATTGACATCTTCGTTTGTCCCGTCCGAAAACGACTACATTCTCAAGGAGGAGGAACTAACCTATGTTTCACAAATAAATAATTGTCTGATATAGGAAACAAACATAGTGTCATAGTGTGATGGTCTCAGCGCTGTTGTCATAGGAGCGAAACTGTGTTTAAAACCCTGTAAAACAAAAACATAAAACTTGTGTGCATGTTTATACCGACTAGAGTCTCATTGACGTTCAAATTGAATGTGTGTGAATGATTGAGCGGGAAAGCAGGATTTATAACGGAACTCCTAATAGCCTGTGGTGGACCAAAACAGTTATCCACGTGCGTGATGACCTTGACTTCGTGGGCCCCATAAATGGGTTGTTAGTAATGATGGAAGAGCCGGTTAGTGGCGTACAAGGACCTATGGGATGCGGCAGGAAACGGCAGTTGACTGCAACGTCGAAGGTGCGGGTTTGACTCCCGTACAGTGCAAATATTTGTTGCACGAATATGTGTATTTACATTGTCCTCGGTGTTTCTATTTAAAAAACATATAATGTATCATCATCTTCCTGTCCTTTTCCCCATTTTCATTGGAGTCGGCACAATGTGTAAACATTGCAAAGGCTTGTGGCTGGTTCTTTTTATGGCCAGCCGCCTGCCTGACAACAGCCCCCTTGGCAATGTAGCCGTTTTAAGATGGGGAAGATGGGAAATTTGTATAAGTAAAATAGTTAGAAAGGGGAACCTAGGGTAAGGGATACCGCAAGTCTCGGATGGGAGACGGGATTGAGACTGCATTAGCTCGCAGAGGTCGGGGTCACATACCTGAATGTTCTGTATTTTTTTATGACTGGAGAGGCCACTAGGACGGGATAAATACAAAGTATAATGTATGTTCTAAAAAAATAAATGTAGTTTTAAATATGTATCTATTTGTGTGCATGTATTTATTTGTGTTCTAAAATCCATGGTACAAGCTGTGCTTAGTTAGAGTCTAGATAGCGCTATGCACTATGTCTCAACAAATATTTATAAAGTTTAAAGTAACTCGATCTTAAAACAGACATCTTTTAGATGAACCTACGTTCCGTGCAGCTCCAAGGGCGTATAAAATTGACCAATCCAAACCAAAATCTTACCCTAACTAGGGCTATAAATATGTATTGTACACATCTTATGATAGAAAGAGAAAAAAAAATTATTCGTCATGTGACATGTGTCTATGAAAAGTTGCTAAATCTTTACCCAAGTACCCTACCAATAATATAGTTTCTTAACATAACTAACCGGTTACAGAAAAGCAACCGTCGTCTCAACGCGATGCTATAACGCACATCCGCTGTAGAAATTTTCCTCAAATCTGCCAACTCTAACTTTAGGTGGAAAGATAACACGTTTATCTGTTTTATTGCTGGTTGCGAGTTGTGGCGTTAATTGAGTTGTTTTTAATTGAACGCGACCGTGACCCTCGAGTCATACTGACCGAAAGACGGACATTAACGTTACAACTATATACTACATATATTATTACATAGGTACCTATATATTCTATTGGAATTTTCTGATCACGTGGTACTAACCATATAATATATTGCGTGACTAGCTTGTGCATGCGACCTCGCTCGCCTAGATGTACATTTTGTCAATCAATTCTGGTGTTCGTCATCAATGGATAAAAAGTACCCTACGTCCTTTTCTGTATCTCTGACATCATGTGTGCCAAATTTCATGAAGATCGTTCGAGTCGTTAAGGCATGAAAGCGTAACATAGGAACAAACAAACTCACTCTCGTACTGTTGCCCACGACTTCGTTCGTTCATGGAAATTTTAGTGAAATCTATGCCACCTTAGCCTTTGTGCTATTCCTGACTATAATCTATCTCTGTGCCAAATTTCATCAAGATCCGTTTAGCCATTTTTTGCGTGAAAGAGTAGCAAACGTGTATTCATCCATCCATCCATTCTCAAAAACTTTCGTCTTTGTAATATTAATAGTATTAGTTAAGATTGTATTAGCATATATAACCATGATGCATAATTCATCATCTCGTTCAAAACAAAGATTAACGAAACACGTACATTGATACATGATACAGCATTATGCAGAGTCAAAAACGATTTAGGGGTTTTAAAGCTTATAGTTTTTCCGAAAACAAAGAGAGCATTGGCAAACAAGGTGCCTAAAACTCGATGTAACCTATGTTAAAACAGCAGCTGATGATTATAAATGATGAAACAAAAATAAATGGTTGTGTAAGATACCGACTGTCAGTTTAATGATAACTAAACAGCGCTTGCGGCGATTACTGTTCAAGAACTAGAACAACAACGTCAAATAAAACAAAAAGGCCATCAATTAATTAATTAATTTTGCAAATAGATTTTTTCAGCCACTTTCACATGTCAATTGGCTCTGGTAAAGCTAGATAGTGCTGACAGTTCCTTTGACTAGCCTTGAGAAGAAACGCTAAAACAAAATAAAGAAAGCCTACATAAATTCAAAATGTGCAAGTGCCATGTAGACGTTCAGGGGTGTCTTTATATGTAAGAACCATTTCAGTTTTGAGCTGACGAGTCACGACACCCAGTAGACTAGATGAATCGGTATTCACAGAACTTAATCAAATTCAAATTATTTATTTGCTCTAAAACGGGTTAAGTTATATAAGGCTAACAGTTAGCCATAAAAATAGCATGCCAAAAATATTAAATCAACTTAAGTAAATTATATTGTTAGTATTATATAATGCACAGTTTTTTATGCAATAAAACCCTTATCTATCTCTGTACCGTTACCCAATCCTAACAATCCATAGCCTAACACAGGTTCGACATACGCAAAGTACGCTGTAGACACTTGCTGTAATTTGGCAAGAGTTTGTATGGAGCGAAAGAAAACCCATTTATTTTATTTGCGATTTTTTCTATATGGTCCTTCCAGTTCAGTTTATAATTTATTATCGTACCAAAAAATGTCGTATTGTTAGCCATCGTTAGATTTAGTCCGTTGTAATATGTATGTACGTTATTGTCCTTTTATTAAAATTAATTACAAGTGTTTTCAATAAATTTATTTGTAAATTGATATTATTCATCCAATTAATATAATTAATGTCAAAGAATTATTCATGTCATTTTCGTGTTGTGCAATTGGAATTTCTTAGGATGCCATTCCTCAAAAGGAAAAAAAACAACCCTTATATGGTCACTTGAGGACACATCAAGTTGAGATTAGTATCAAATACTTATGTCTGCGGTCCTTTGAAGCTGAAAAAAAATCAAGCTTCTAAGTCTACGCAAATTTGAACATTTCGCAAGTTAATCAAAACCTATAGGATACTTCCCATGGACCTAGAATCCTGAAATTTGGTCAAAAGCAAGGTCTGACAACATAAACAAAGGAAAAAATCCGAACCTGGTTAATTTGTTGTAATATCACATAAGAAATTGTTTTTGTGATTACAAACTTATATTTTGCTGTTGGAAAGTTGACTTTGTCGTACATCGATGTATGGGAGTGTATTTTTAAAACTGTTAAACTAAATTTGTCTTTTGAAAGACGGGCAAAAATCTTTTACAATTGATTCCCGAGATGGACGTTCTACACACATAAAAGTTTGCTTACGGGACCCTAGGTGCGCAAGCCAGACTCGCACTTTTTGTTTGTAGTTACTATTACTGATACATCATCAGCAAATAGTATAGTGTTATGATGAGTAGCGTCTGGCAAACCGTTAATGTAAACTACAAAAAGGAGCGGGCCCAAACAACTGCCTTGGGGAGGGAACTCTAAATTTATTTTTATTATAGTTGAATCTCTTTACTTCAACACAGTCTTTTGAGTTTAGTTGTGACATCAAAACATTGGTATCTATCATCTAAGTAGGTTTGTAGCCAATCTAAAGCTGGTCTCCTAATGCCGTAATGCTCAAGTTTGGTCACAAGTTGTTCCCGTGGAACAAAATCGATTGCCTAATGATATGTGTACATATCAAGAAACATTACTGTTATGTACATTTTCTCATTGACACTCTGAAGGATGTCGTTCGCTAAAAAGAAAGCGGTATCTCTAGGAGATTCTTCTCCTTGAAAACCATATTGGTTCTCTACATTGGTATTGTTAACATTCGTTTTTATGGTTATTATTTACGTTTTAGGATGCTCTACAACTATCGAGATACTATGTACTATAGAAGCCACTCAGAACAAAATACACGTTCCGTTTTTATTTGAATTAAAACTAAAAAGCGCTGCAGCACTAAAACAATAATTTGTAGTCAAATCCTACGGTATTAACAAGCACCGCTCGATTGTTTTTGAGCTGTAGTTTCCTCGCGAGGTCCTAAGCGCCGCCGTGATTTTCATGACATTTACGCGTTTTGCCCAACGAACTGTTACAACGATTTGTTTTCATAGATTTAGAGCTAAGCTACAAAACAGAATGGACAAATAGTTTATACCTAAGAAGCTTTATTAGAATTCAAACTCAGTAAATAGTACTTTTAGTAGTAGTTTTGCCAGTTTATATTTGAGATTATTATTATACTATTGTAGAATGCATGCATGCATGAGGTATCCTACTAATATTATAAACATGAAAGTTTGTGAGGATGAATGGATGATGTTACTCTTTTACGCAAAAACTACTGTATGGATTTTAATGAAACTTTACAAAACTCATACATAAATTGGCCTATATAAAGACTATAATGGTAGAATTGAAGAAATCTAAAAAAACGGTTCTGTTATACCCAAGATAAAAGAATTAAATAAAGACAAACTAAATACTCATGTTGTGATCGTGTAATTCACGTGTTTTCTTTTTACAGGTGTCCTAAGTAGGTAAAAACCCAGCGTCTGTTCTGTGTGCAATTTTTTAATGATCTATTTAATTAATTAATTTTTTATTTGTTATTTTGTGTTGGTTTTAGTTTAAGTATTTTTACTTACCGGCGAAATGTCACACCATTATCTTTTTTTTTCGCTCTTGAATGGTTTGTACACATTTTTAAAACACAAATCGATTTTTATCGATAATTAAAAGGTAGGTAAATACGTTCGAATACTGCTGAGCGTAAACTCCGACTGATGTAGTTGCGGTCCATGGACCGCAACTCACGTTGCAAACTTTTGCTTTGCGCTGTCCACTCTATACGCTAGTAATAATAACTCAGTGTCCGTAACCGCAGTTAGACATTTAGGTAGGCCAATGAAAACATTCAAATAGTGTCTACCATCTCGCTTGAAGTATCAGATGGTTAGTACAAGTTCTAATTACTGTGTTTCCTTTCAACTCATATTCAGCAATAATTATTTTTTGTCAATGCCACGTTTGTATGATATGACCGATAAAAAGTGTTAACAGTATATTATTCAAATACAAAATTATATACAATATATATTTTTTTGCCGTTAGACACTCACGTGCTCGCGCACATACAACTAGTCGTGAATAAAAGTCATTTAGTGTGGTTGAACGCGCTACACAGATTCTGGCAAAAATTCAAATACTTTATATGAAACGATAGGAATACTAACTAATATTATAAACGCCAAAGGGAGTTTGTTACGCTTTCACAGCTTAACTACAGAACCGATCATAATGAATACATTTCATGCTACAGCACAGGTACACGTTGGCAGGGTTACACTAAAGGTCATAGTGTACCTTTCATTCAGAAGAAAGTGTTTCCGAGGGATGGACAAAATAACCTTTACGGAAGCTAATATTATATTATTACTATCATAATGCAGTTTGTGACCCTTCAAATGTTGCAAATCGAAATATGTTGTTTCTATTCTTTCAATACGGATATCGAAAAAATCTACTATTCAGGGTCTCGCGAATTGGTAAAGTTATTTTTAATTGCGCTTGCGCTACTGCTGTAACTTCCTCTCACCGTAATTCGAACGGTCAGTAAACCTACTTACATCCATTTAACATTAAAGGCATAAAAAGAACCAAATTCCAGTGCTCCGATAATTATACATAATAATTATGTTAAGTATATGTGTATGTCATGTAACTACTTGCAGCTTATGTAACTTGTACCAGTTTGTTAAACTGCGGCATGAGTTGGTCGAGTTGGTCGGGTTGAGTCGCAAAATAATATTAATAATAACAAGTTCGACTAATGTCCGAGAGAGGTGCGGTATGCGCGAAGAGGGTCACCCCATAGGCTGTCAGGGAGATTTCGATACAGCTCAACGAGTCCGGCCCTGACCCGACCACCAAACACCTCAATTTCAAGTACCTACTTATATAACTAGATTGACGGCTTCGCTGATCAACTGTGATCCACTTCGAAAGCTGGCACGTTGTACCTGTTCATACAGATACATCTATATTTGTGTATACAGATGTGTGTGTGAAGCTTTCGCGTTATATTTTTTGTTCTATACAAGCTCCGCAACGACAGCAAAAGGTTTTGATATTACGACGAACTTATAACTAAGTCAGATATAAGCGATTTCTTCTTTTTGTAAATCGAAGGTAGGTACTTATTTCGGTTTCAAATCTTGAGGTTCTTACTTATCTTTACCTATATTTATATTACACAATAATAAATGTGTATCGTATTTTCTTTAAGGAAAGAAGTACATCACAGTACGCTACAGAATTTTCCAGATTTTTCTTACGATAGAGCCTGTATAAGACTTTTACAACCGTTCATGAGGATGCCTTGGGCAGAAACAAAACGCATGTCGAAATATGTTTCAATCACTTATCACGCCTGGTGTGCAATCTCGTTTTTAGGGTTCCGTACCCTAAGGGTAAAACGGGACCCTATTACTAAGACTCCGCTGTCCGTCTGTCTGTCTGTCAGTTGAAATTTTCACAGAATGTATATATTTCTTGCCGCTATAACAACTAATAATAAAAATATATTAAAAATTAAAAGGACTCCCCTTCTTGAGACGTATTTTTTTTGGCTTATAGTATTAAATCTTGTACGATGGTGCGTAACCCTTCATGCGCGAGTCCGACTCGCACTTGGCCGGTTTTTTTTTTCAGTGTACCTACCTATCTGTCACAATTGGTTAAGGTTTAATTACTTGATAAGTAAAATCTGTTTTGTAACTGCATTTCCTACTTAATGCATGTCGTGGCAGCCTTTAATTAAGGTTACACTATAAAATGTAAAAGTGTGATAAATTTATCATGTATTTTGGTGTACCTATGCTTTATTGGTTGTCTTTAATAAATAAATAAAATAAAATAAATGACATCGTTGTCAACCCAGAACTGAGAATATATTCTCATTTCTGTGGTTGTGAGTTCAGGAGTGACTCCTGGAGTTGACAAACCGAAGGTACTGAATACTACCGCAATCACAATATTACAATGTATTTCCAACATATAACGCCTGTAATTGAATTTCTTTCGGTTTGCTGACGCTAGATGTCGCGTCGTTCAGCTGTTTCACATAACGGATCCGTTTTGTGAAATAACAAATACAAGTCGCCAGAGATTAAAACAACCATCTTGGTCGCTCAGACCGCTGACTGATATCGTAACACTTAAATTACTGTTCCAACACTACCGACAGTGGCGTACTGTGAAAATATTCAGAAGGGTACCTAGCCGATAAGCTGTTCCTTACTATAATAACTTACTAAACTATAGCTTACTAATTTGGATTACCGAATTATATAGTTAAATAAAGAAGAAGGAAGAAAAATAGATAATTGGCCCATCTACTCAGGTCACAACTACTTCACAAATATTACGATAAGGTATGTTTTTTTTTTTTTTTTTATATTTGAGCTGCCAAAATGACTCTGCCCTGCCTGATGGAAAGAACAAGCAGAATCCAAGAGTGGTGGTCACCATCCTCACTGCGAACAGGGACAGTGCAGCATGGTGACCAGCACTATGGCGGCCTAGTGAGATGCTTTTTCACGCCCCGCATAAAGGACCCGGGATCATAGTGGGACGGAAACACGTGCGCTGGTAGTAATGTTATAGTAAGATAAAGTATGTTAATGTTTAACATGTTTATTTCTTTAACTTATACGATTTTTTTACTACAACAATATGACACGTGAATATTGTTAGTTAAAGCATCAATAATGTGTTCTATTAAATATCTAGTGTACCTCTAAAAAGGGACACGATTTGAGGGCTCTTCAAATGTCTACAAACTAGTTGCGATAACGAAGCTTATCGAAGCTCCCATAAAAACGTATCGGCGCGTTATCTGTCGTCACCACATACAGAAATAGAGCAACGAATATTTATACTTAATCACTTTAATCGGAAAATAACGAAGAGACGACGATAACACTGCGACCTCTCAATGTGTCCACGTACCCTAGACACGACAACCGCGCATATATGTAAGTTGTTAAGGTTCAGAATCAATTGTTGTGTTCGAAGTAATGATAAGACATGCCCTTTGAACCGGGCGCTTCTCGAAGCGGCGATATCTCAAGAACGTCCTATCAGTACGTATTGGGGTCGTCCGCGCGACCCATCGCGCTGCTAGCCATTCAGTACGATGTTCAGCACCTCTATTGCAACAATCCACAATATGAATAATGATCATATTTGCATCGCACAATAACACTTTACATGAACTTTGATGTTAATTATTTTCAAAATAAAAAGCGAAGTTTTAATTGCGTTTAGTCACGCTACTGTTACTTAGTAGAACATTTGTACGTGCGCCGTCATAGAAATTATGCAAAATTATACCAAATTAGTATTCTTCATATATCCTTGAATTATCATATAATAGGTAAAACTAGCTATATTTAACGCTTCGCTAACATTTTCATATGGCTTTGTGCACTTATACATAAAATAGTATCTACCAGAGCTAGGTAATACATACAACTGTAGTGCTAAGCTTTTGCAAAAATCTTTTTTCATTTATGACTACCTACTACTATTGCTACTGAAATACGTTTTGTGTCTTGTTAATTAATTATTCAGATATAGGAGATTAATATCACCTCCACCTCAAAGAACATCACCTCCATCTGTTACGATTGCGAAGTCGGTAAAAGGAGTTTAGAGACAATACTTTAGTGCAACAGTATGAAATGCTCCCGCTTGATGTACAAGGGATACACATGCACAAGGGATACACAACGTAATTATGTCAAGAAGTGAACAATCCCTTAACGACAGTCTCCGTCCCTCTCCAGCTCTGCGTGCAACGACTAAAATATGTATGTACGTATGTCAGACTCGTACATTGTGTCAATCTAAGTGATGTACAAGTACAGAACGATCGATTTTAATCCATTAACATTTAATGGGTCTTGTTATGCATATAATACGAACAAAAAAACATTGATTTTTACATATAAGATTTGTATGAAATAAACATAGACCACAGACTTTGCTTGTTTGTCAGCTAATTGTCATCTACATTATGACAGCACCCGTATCCAAAATAAACGCGAGATAGAGTCCATATATATAAAAAAAAGAAGTAGACATGCCTGGTAAAACGCGCAAACACACGACGGCTTTTCATTTTTAGGCAGATATCTCTGTAATAAAGCAAATAAGCCTTTAACAATATATTCTCTCCCTAAACACAAATGTAAAACTGTTCTATTAGAGAGGCTCTATCATTGAGATGATGAAAAACGGAAGATTTTATGAAAACTAGAATTGGTGGTAGATAACGTATATTAGTCCTACGTGTATATAATCACTTTGTATTTTTTACCTTTATTTTAATTTTGTAAAAAAAAATGTTTTAAGTTTGCATAAAGTATTATAGTAGGGATTTGTTTGTAACTGTACGCTAACCTGTCTGGAGTGAGAAAGCCTAGAGAGTGGAGATCTATGGTAGATCTGGTAACACAGGGCTTTCCTAGCACAGACTCCAACTCTCTCACAAGGAACTTAATTAGTACATATTATTAGATATTAGAATCTTTATATTGTAGTGTATTTATTCGACTGGCCTATTGGTCTAGTGGTTAGTGAACCTGACTGCTGAGCCAGAGATCGTGGGTTCGATTCCTATGAAGGACAAATAATTGTGTGATGAGCATAATCATTTGTTCTGTGTCTGGGTGTAACTTATCAATAAAATGCATGTATTTAGAAATATATAAGTATGTTCTGTATCTGCTGATAAACATACTTATATATTTCTAAATACATGCCTGTATGGTAACCAGACTGGTGTCTGGTTACCATACAGGCTCTGCCTAGTTTGGGATCAGACGGCCGTGTGTGATATTGTGTAATTGTGTGAAGTTATTATTATTATTATTTTGGGGCATAAAATGTCTGCCTTTAGGGTTGTACTTTTAAAGAACGAGATGCATGGTCGAATTGTATAAAAAAATTGTTGTTCACAATAGCACAGTTTCGAACAAAGTATTTTTGAGCGCATGGGAATCATATAAGGAAGCAATAAAGGTAGGTAGTAGGTATATTCCGCAGCTGTACCTACGTCTCGGAGATAAAGAAGTGATGAGTTTTGAGTCGGTCATTTACGTTACTCTGAACTTTATTGGTTTATATTACAGCACCGTCCTGCTCTGCTTCTCCAGCTTTCATACATTTTAAATTTTATACCTATTTTATTGTAAGGTTAACCTTAGAATAAAATAGGTATAAACACACATCCCTAACAGTAAATCCGTACCCACCATAGCTTAAAGAATCGACATTACAAGTGCAACACGCGACGGCCGACGCTAACCCTGTTCCACCGCAAGAGCAGCATTAACTCTAGGAGCAGCAGGTGACAGCGGTAAATAATGGATATTAGCAAAACTGTAACAATTTGCATATTTATTTCAAAAGAGTCGACGCGTGTCGTCTTTCTTCTCATGAGTGCTTAACTCATATAATATATCTATTAATGATTTTTAACCTCCGACGAAAAAAGAGGGGATGTTAAAAGTTTAACATGTGTCTGTGTATACTGTGTATTTCTGTGGCATCATAGCTCCTAATCCGATGCACCGATTTTGATTTTGTTTTTCGAAAGGTGACTTAATCGAGAGTGTTCCTGGCTATAATTCAAGAATATCTTTTAAGCTATTTGAAGATCGTCAGTTCTTTTCAAATAGTTGAATGTATTTTTGAGTCTGAGGTATTTCAACTTTTTACTTTATTCTTGTATATTACCTATGTATATCTACAAGTTTCGATATCTCCTGGTAACTAGGGATCATAGAGCTTGATTCCCTAGTAACCATCAAGCGACCCGTGACCTTGTGTGCTAAGTCATTTGAAGGAGCACATAAAACTATTTAAAAATATTTTATCAGCAATATTTTCTTAAAAGGGGGAGTTCGTTTGTGCGTTTTTTTCTGGTCCACCTTTCATGACAAAACATCTTTCAGTTACAATTCGTTGCAAGAAGGTTTGATCATTTCTTTGCCTTTTGTGTACCTAAGTTCTTTTAACGAGCCGATCAGGGTTAGCTCGACTGAGTCTTTAAATCACTGTGAGCTCTGTCTCAAGTCCAATGTAATTACGCTCTAGGGTAATTTTTCAGCGGCTTTGATGGTTGCCATGAGTTGTCTGTCACAATTACGTTTCACGCCCAAAAGAGCCATGTACCTACCAGACTATATGTAAAGAGCCATGTATCTACCAGACTATATCTAAAGAGCCATGTATCTACCAGACTATATCTAAAGAGCCATGTATCTACCAGACTATATCTAAAGAGCCATGTATCTACCAGACTATATCTAAAGAGCCATGTATCTACCAGACTATATCTAAAGAGCCATGTACCTACCAGACTATATCTAAAGAGCCATGTATCTACCAGACTATATCTAAAGAGCCATGTATCTACCAGACTATATCTAAAGAGCCATGTATCTACCAGACTATATCTAAAGAGCCATGTATCTACCAGACTATATCTAAAGAGCCATGTATCTACCAGACTATATCTAAAGAGCCATGTATCTACCAGACTATATCTAAAGAGCCATGTATCTACCAGACTATATCTAAAGAGCCATGTATCTACCAGACTATATCTAAAGAGCCATGTATCTACCAGACTATATCTAAAGAGCCATGTATCTACCAGACTATATCTAACTCTGCTCTCAAAGCATCCACAGATATTAAATCAAAATGCTCTTCTACTTGTTTCTCAATGATGCTCTATTTTGCCTTCAAAGCAGAGTAATACGTACATATACCATTATCTACGTGTAACCCTGTTTTGGCGTAAAAAGCACGCACGACTCCGAAACTTCAACAAATAGACCAACAGCAATAATGTAAAACATTGATTATTTTATAAATAAATACTTGACATAGTTCCCATTGCGACAGTGTCAGTGCTCACAAACACATACATACATACAATATGCGAACACACACAGCAGAGCTCCGGAACAGTATGTATTGGAAGCGAATATCGATTGTTTAAATATTCGCGTTCGCGGGCGCGTAAGTACAACAAACACAGGCGGGTATTTGCCTACCGCTTTTTAATACATTAGTGGAGAGCTTAGGTGTGGGAGGGAGCGAGAGGCGGATAGTCGTGCACTTGACCAAACACCCGAGGATCTGTGTCAGGGCACTACTCATAAAACGTTACTCTACTTTGGCGAGCAAACATGACCTCAGTATCGCAGCGAACACGTTCCAAACGTAATTGATCAGAATCCGAGGGATTCCGACACCGCAGGACTGATCAAGAGCCGAGTAAGTGTTTGGAGAAAAAAAAATCTTTGCGGCTAAGAACCATCAAGCAATAGTGCCAGCCTCCAGACAGTGTGCTGGTCAATTATATAAATATTATTTGTAATCCAAAATCGATAAAAAATAGATATCGTGTTCGTTTTATGTCAAGTTTTTCATTTGATTTGATTTTCTATTTGTTTGTTTATAATAGATGGGCTCCGAAACTACTGGACCAATTTTAAAAATTCTTTTACCTATGGAAATCTATATTATACGATTTCAGTCTGAAATAACGGCATTCGTGATGCAAGCTAGAAGAAAAAGCGCATCCGATGTGTTTTATCAGCGTGCTCTGACTAAATGGTCAGTCATACATAAAAAATATGTATTACAAAAATGTTGGTCTTTAGTAGGTCTAAAAAGCCCGCGGTACCATATACCTAGCTCTTATAAATAAGGCACAATAACGCATTTTCTGTCGAAAATAATGTAAAAATTAAAACGTGAACTTCAATCATCATTATAAGGCATAGCATTTCAACCCTTACAAAAAAATAGGCAGTCATGGGACTGCCGACAGAAGTGAAAACTTCAAATGACGTGTCACATTAGCATGACCGTGACGCCAACCCATGACTCTTGCCCCAACCAAGAACCGCTCGCCGCGGCCAAAGAAGCTTTCAATCTTTCAGTATCAACTTCAAGTCCGATTTGTTAAAATAAACATTATTTTTGGATTTTTAAGAAATATCTTCAGGAACATTTTTTTATTAGAAATTAATTTATCAACGTATTAATATAGTAATAAAGTTTTCACATTTTCACAAAAATAATGAGTACTAACTTTATAATAGGTACAAATAAATGCATTAGGAATATTCTTATGTCGCGGGGGGCTTCACCAACATATAAACAACAGACACAAAGAACACCCAGACTCGACATAACTATTTGTAGAGCACACAAATGTTTGTCCCGTGTGGGATTTGAACCCACGACACTCGACGCGGCTTAGTGGCGAGGTGGCCACTTAAACCATTTCACCATATGTTTATATAATATAAACATATTCAGTATACATTTGAGTAAATATTTGTAGTGCAAAATCTACAATAATATTATAAAGAGGAAAGATTTCAAAAGTGCACAACGTGCCTAAAGAAGTTTTCACTTCAAAAAGTTATTTTATCATAAAGATAATCTTATTTAAATAAACTTTGTCATTTACAGCAACTTATTTGGACGAATAGTTGAGGAGAAAAATATATATAGTCGTGATACGTATAAAAACAGAGTGGTATATGGTAGTCGCGCGGCTCACTCACGCGGTTTGCTCGTTACGCAACGCACCAGAGCAATATAGTGATTTTTCGTAAGACAAATTTAACTCGATTGAAAAAGTTCTTTTGAGAGCTAAAACTATCTGAAAAAGATATTTTTAGAGCTACATTCATTTTAAAGAGTTCGTATCAGAACTACAACTTGCACATACCAATTTATTCAATTTAAAAAGTTCTCTTGAGAGCTACAAATATTTTGAAAAATTCTTTATATAACTATTTATGTTAAAAAGTTCTTCTCAGAATTAGTACTTTTCTTATTACCTCATTACAATATAGTTACATTAGAACCTATTCAATTCTTATTTTTTAGTATATCTATAACCTGTATATACCTGCCTACATATTTTGTTTTATGGTATAGGGGGCAAACGAGCAGACGGGTCACCTGATGGTAAATGACTACCGCCGACCATGGGCACCTGTAACTCAAGAGTCACAAGTGCGTTGCCGCCCTTTACCTTTAACGATTAGGGGAAAAGAGGGAGAGGGGGGAAGAACGGGAAGAGGGGAGGGGGGATTAAAGGGGTGGAGAGCGGGAGAGGGGAATCGCGAAAATAGGGGAGAGGGAAGGGTTAGGGCGGTAACCTCGCTCACGCGGCGAAAAGCATTTGCACAGCATTACTTCACTGCCGGTATTCTGTGAGGCCGTAGTATCGAGCGGAGTCGAGCCGGCCCATACGTGCCAAAGCATTGCGCTCCCACGATTAAATTTTTAATCATGGAAGAGCAATTTTTAAAAATTTATGGAACGCTTTACCACTTAATTTTAGCTAATTTAATCGTTTACAATAGATACCTACTTATTAATTTACCTAGAAGAAGGTTACAACTTTCTAAACAGAGCTTCAAGTGTAGGACAGCCAAAATGCATCGTATTGGAGAGTCTTTCTCTGAGAGAGGATCGTCTCACTAGTCAGATAGAGTATGCGTCGCAGTAGCGTGATAGAAAGTCTGGCGTAGAACGTTCACAGAATAAAATGTTAGCACGTCACAGGTTTGCGTGAGGAAATCGACCATTGAGTGCTCGCAACGTCTCCCTGCACAAAATATTAGGACCTCGCAAACACGCGTGAGGAGATCGAGCATTGAGCGGTAACAACATTTTAGGACGTTGTCGAATCGAGCACTGGCCGCCTCACGGTACAAAGAGAAAGACAATAAGTGACGACATCTAGAGTACGTAGAGGTCGGCTTTTAGTTATGATCCAAAATACTGTAAATTTTTAGGAATAAGTAAGATTTACCCTAAGTGCCGTACAAAAAATGGATAAATGAAGCGAGCGGTGTGTGCTGTGCATCCGACAAAGTGATTCTTCCCATATAGGAACTACCACAATCGACTCAAAATCTTTTGACGGATATTCGTATATTGTCCTCACATTTTTTGAAAAGGTGTCTTTTTCATATGGCTTCGTTTGGGAATAAAGTAAGTTAAGAAATTAAGGAAAGAAACTTCATTATCACTTTTAAAGTCGGAACCGCAGGTTTTCCGCCTCATAGTCTTTTCCCGCAATTCAAACTTATAGTCACAAACTGATTTCCACGCGGGCGAAACCGCGGACACAGCTAGTCTATACAAATAAATAAAATTGCATTTGGATGTATACACGGTACATATACCAAAACAACATTTTTTACAATTTTTGTCTGTCTGTCTGTTTGTTTTGGCCACAGAAATCTAAATAAGGTTAGCTCATTTAGATTTCTGTAGTTTTGGCTATTCTCCGGAACGGACCGATTTCCATGTGACTTTCACTGGCAGATGGCTGGTGTTATGAGGAGTAACTTTGGCTACTCTGATTTTGGAAAAAGAATTAGGGTTCTGCGCAAAATATATAAATATGTACACGCGAGCGAAGCCGCTCGGGAACTGCTATTTCTAAATATGTATGTAACTTATACATTCTACACAATGTGTTAATAAGGTACTAAACTAATTCTAAAGATTTTGAAACAAAATGCTGAGTGGCATGGCTTCTCGGAGACGGAAAATTATAACAATATTACGGTTTGTTTGAGAAAACATCAATATAATGTAGGTATTTTTCGATTCATACATAATTCAGGTTTCATTCAAATGTAGCACTGTATTGAAATTCAAATGTATCGCGCCCAGCGCCAGCGGTCGACTTATGTACCTATTGCTCCCGCGTCACCTCACTGTTTCTATATTGAATGTGCTTAATAGACCCTTGCGTGTTGCCAGGTGGCCGGGGGGCCTTGCATCAGTTTGTATAACTAAAAATGTTTGTTCCAGCAAAATCCAAAATTTCTGAAAGTTCTTCACAGATTGGCTTACATTTTAATCTAACATTTCGTTCCAACACGGTAACCGTAATCAATGTGTCATGTGTTGCTATATAGCAATGCCCAGTATTGCCAATTAGGGGTGGTTTTTTACCCCCGTAATCAATTTTCATTTATGTTATAGATCGACTGAATGACGGCTATCTCTACGGTTAACGGACGAAACGGAACCTAATCTTTCAAGGACTGCCATTACATAGTAGGACTCTTTATATTAGGACATTATGTTTCATTGTCTTTCGGTTGTTTTTCGGTCTTCTATTAAATTTCACTGGCTAGTATTCGTCCAAACACTAAGTTCTCCAATTTATGTGTCTGTGGTGAATGACAAGCAAACATCTCCACGGCCGCGACGCCCGCACTGTACGCCCTCTGAGAGCTTCACCGTCCTTAGTTTGGTCACGGCAAAACGCTGACGTACAAATGTATAAGAAATTGATAAATAAGTAATATTCCACAGGCCAAACATGCGGCCTCATTACAAATTTATATGTTCCACTAGATAACCTTGAGTAAAGGTGCACACTCATTTCTTACAATCCGGCACACGTGACCTTATATTAACAGTCAACTTCTGAGAACAGCACTTTGAACGGCCGTCATTTACGGACTCACTTTACATTAGTATTTCAGTCTAGTTAAATTGTTTAAATCATTTCCTTGTAAACATTTGAATATATTTTAATGCAAATCAAAGCTGTCTTTAAAAAAAATTCTATCACAAACATAATGTCTTAAATTTTTTGAGTTATCAAATTTGACAACTTCATTATTTTGACAGTAGCTGTAGTCGTATAAAAGTGTAGTAAGTACAATAGGTACCGTTACAAAGCTGTTCTACAAAACTAATGTAATTTTACCTATACCTACTCGTATGTGATGCCTGACACCGTCGCGCGTCGCGGCAGGACTCAGGACGCCTCGCCCTCCCAAACTAGTCGGGTATCCCCGAAATACACACATTAGTAAAATCGTACATCTTTCATAAACATATATACCTAATATAATACTATACTCAAAATAAAAAATTATTTGAATGAGTAGGTACAACGTTATTTAAGAATGAAAAGATTATCCAACTAATATTATAAACTTGAAAGTTTTTGAGGATGTATGGGTGTTTGTTTGTCTTTCACGCAAAAATTACTGAACCGATTGCTATAAAACTTGGTATGTACTACTTTTTATCTCGATATTCCCACGGCATCGGGACTTACGCTGATGAAACAGCTGATTCAAGAAACTTAGTATCGCTTTTTAAGAAAGGGTTAACTCTGAACGTCGCCCTAGCAGATGGATCAACGATGTGGGCAGACTGATAATGAGCCGTTGGACGGCGCCTGTCATTGGGATGATAAATTATTTAACGATTATCAGTTTCCTGAATGTGTTCTAATATTGTATTCGTGTTGCAAACGTTTTTTTTTTTGTCAAGCATAAATATATTAAACTAGTTGTTGCCCGCGACTGCGTTCGTGTGAAAAATTTGTAAAATCTATCCTAAGGGAACCGTTAATTTTTCCGGGATAAAAAGCCCATGTGCTATTCCAGACTATAATCTATGTCTGTGCCTGTTAACGCCTACGTTCATTTTTAATCTATAAATATTTTTTACATGTTCCGACCAAATTTTACTTTTAACTCGCTCTTCTAACGCGCTGGCTAACGAACATCAAATATATTGTAAAAACACTTATCGGACATTAGAACAAGTAGAAATTCGTTTTGGAGTTTTTCTTTGATGAAAGTGAAGCCCCAAACATCTGGCGACCGTGACAGGACCCTTCAATTTTTGGAGAAATTTTATTCAAGCATCGATACTACACGCTGACGGTCTAGCTATTGCGCCGCAGTGAACTTTCAAGTAACACAAGCTATTTTCCTGGGTTCCCTGGAGGTGTACGTACCAGCCATTGCAGCCACCGCCGGTCAGCATCGCACCGCAGCAACGGCCAATGCAGCTAAGTGCCCTTTCCTTGTGAATTCCCTTTATTCAAACTACATAAAATTTTTCCTAATGACCTACGTAACTACTATTACAAATAGTTTTTACTTGTGTCTCGTCGTCCGTACCTATACAGTATTTTTATTGCAAACCATACTGTTGTGTCTAAATATACCTAAAAATAATAGTCTAAACTTACATTCATTCAAAATTATTTTTAGTTGTTACTCAATAAGTAAATATCAAAGTCGCATTAAGTATTCTTTCATCTCCTATATTTTTTCTGATTAAAAATAGCTCTTAAAGGTACCTAGCTATATTAAAACTATTATTTATGCAAATATAACATATTCTCTGCCGAACATTCCTGGCCGTTATCACCTGCGGTTACGCTAACTCGAGACAATAGACGAACGGCCGGCAGTCGGATATTTTTTTGCTGGGAGCACAGGGCCGGACTCAGATTACATCGGGCGAGGAACGTGAGCTAAATTTATTTGATATTTTTTTTTTTTGCAACTACCTATTTTGTTGGATCTAATTTATTAATCAATTTAACAGTTGTCTCAACGATTTATTTGTGAGGGAATAATTTTTGGAACATTTTTAAAAAACTATATTTTAAAGTTTATTACTATAATTATGTCTTCTAAGGACAATGTAAGTGATATTTGCACAAAATCACCTCAAGAGTTGCAAGATCTTTTAGTAAAACGAAGCTCTATAAAGGGTCAAATCACAAAATTTAGAAACTTTTTGTCAAATATTACTTCTAAAGAGTCCTTGAGTCAGATTGAGATAGCTGAGTTGACATTAAAATTAAACAAATTTCAAACCATCTACAGCCGATTCGACGAATTGCAAAATCAAATAGAATTATTAAATTCTGAAAATTTATCAAGTGAGATTGATGAGCGTGATATTGTCGAGCAGTTCTTTATATCTAATATTGCAATCGCCCAAAACGTTATACAGAAACATAATTTGAGTCAGCGTGAGGAAAGTAATTATAAGGATTTAAATTCATCCCTGATGTCCATAGCTCAGTGTAATACTGACCAGCAAAATATAGGTTTTAAGCTACCTCGTATTGAGATTGCAAAGTTTGATGGCTCTTACTTCCGTTCGCTTGAATTTCGTGACACTTTCGTATCTTTAGTACACAATAATGACCGCATCGCTCCGATTCATAAACTCCATTACCTGAGTTCATACCTGGCGGGCGATGCAGCGCGCATTATAGCTAACTTAGACGTTTCGAGCATCAACTACAACACTGCTTGGAAATTGTTATGTGATCGATACGATAATAAACGGCAGTTAATAAGTCATCATTTAAATTCATTGTTGAATATACAACCAATTATTCGGGAGTCCGAAAAACATTACTAACATTACTAAGAACTTACGAGCTTTATCAAGTCTCGGTCAACCTACTATCGAGTGGGATATTTTAATAATTCACATAATGAGTTCTAAGCTTGATAGTTATACCCTTACACAGTGGGAAGAGTGTCGTGGCACGTTGGAGGACATTCCCAACTTGCAACAATTTTTTAAATTTCTTATAGACCGTGCCGATGTTCTCGAGGCAATAAATCGCAGTCACTCCTACACTAAAACAAAGCCACGGCCAACCGTTCCTAACTTTAAGTCTAATCAGTCATACGCGTCTAATATTGAGGTTCTACTATGACTACATCTTGTGTGGTATGTAAAGGTGGTCATCGCATTTACGACTGTCCCAAATTTCTAGCCAAGGGTGTTTAATGATCGCATTAAAGAAGTAAACCGATTGAAATTGTGTCATAACTGCTTAAGGGTTGGGCACAATGTATGCTATTGTCACATGGGTCCCTGTCGCACGTGCAATACTAAACACAATAGCCTTATACATAAGCAGGCTACTAGTCACAATACCTCAAATGTTATTACCACATCAAACGGTGATGATAATTGTGCTGTTAATTTTTCTGACCAAATTACTACTCAAGTTTTACTGTCTACTGCCTATATTGAAGTATCTAATCCTAAAACAAATCAAACGGAAAAGGTCCGCGCCCTTTTAGATTGCGGTAGACAGTCGTCATTCGTAACTCAAGCTCTCAAAACTAAACTAGGTGTACAAGCCATGTCCAGCTTTCATGTGAATATTATCGGCATAAGCAACAAGATAACCAGTCAGGCTACAGAGACATGCGTGATGCAATTGAGATCTTTGATGAAGCATTTCAACGTTACGTCTACTTTTCTAGTCTTACCATCGTTAACAGGGGACATCCCTAAAATACCTATTAACGTTAAACAACTCAATATTCCAAACAAAATATTTTAGCAGACCCTGATTTTCACCAACCAGCACCTATTGATATTCTAATAGGTGCCGATCTTTTCTGGGATCTTATTGGCCGCGAGCAATTTTCTCTTGGTCCTAATTATCCTATATTAAGAAGTTCTCAATTCGGCTGGTTGGTATCCGGGCCTATTAATATGAATTTACTTTCTAATAATAAATCAAAACACACAAACATACAGTGCAATCAACCAATGGTGTCTTTTATGTCGGCCGATAACAAACTTCAAGATGAACTTAGTAAGTTTTGGGACATAGAAAATGTTCCCCAAACGAAACATCTTTTGAGTCAAAGCGAGAAGGCATGTGAAGCACATTTTCTATCTCACACCTTCCGCCTCGAATCTGGTAGATTTTTGGTGGCTTTACCCTTAAAAGATACACCCGATTGTCTTGGTGAATCTTATTCACTTGCAAGAAAACGTTTATTAAATTTAGAGAAAAGATTTCGTAAACAACCTCAAGTCAAATCTCAATACATAAATTTTATGCGGGAGTACGCAGATTTGGGCCACCTGTCAGAGTCAACCGTATCTATATCTGAACCATCATATTTTCTTTGTCACCATGCTGTTTTTAAAGATCTAGTATCTTTAAAAAAATCTTTGAGTCAACAAAGATTAGAGTCGTGTTCGATGGCTCGGCTCCTACTTCATCAGGCCTATCTGTTAATGATATCCTTTTAGTTAGCCCTCATGTGCAGGATTCTCTTTTTTCAATCATGATAAGAGCTCGTCAGCATAGGTACCTCCTCACAGGCGACGTTGAAAAGATGTACCGTCAAGTCCGTGTCCATGAGGAGGATTGCAGACTTCAACTTTTGTTGTGGAGAGAAGACGAGTCTTTGCCCATCAAAACGCTTCAATTGAATACTGTAACTTACGGGATGGCAAGTTCAAGTTATTTAAGTACGCGTTGTCTGTGGCAGATCGGTGAAGAAACCACTGATCCTATAATAAAAAATATAATTCAGCATGACTTTCTAGTTGACGATCTCATTACGGGTTCTGACAGTGAAGATTCCTTACGCTATATCCAAAAGGAAGTCACTAATGCACTGAAACAATGATGTTTCAATCTCCGAAAGTTTAAGACCAATATACCAAATCTATTTAATATATCAGATTATCCAGAAGACAATCTGATGGTTAGTGAGTCTACAAGTACTTTGGGTATGGGGTGGAACCCATCTACTGATGAATTACACTTTCCTTTTAAACTTCCACTTTCATCTAATGTTACTGAATTGACCAAAAGATCTATGCTCTCTTCTATATTTAAAATTTTCGATCCTTTAGGATTAATAAGCCCATGCGTAATAAAAATGAAGATTTTGTTACAACAATTATGGGTGCAAAATCTAACTTGGGACTCTCCAGTTACCCCTGAAATTGAAAGGAAGTGGGAGAAGTTTATCACGGCTTTACCATCTCTTCTACAGATAAAAATACCGCGACGCGTACTTTGCGATGAACCCATATCTATTGAACTACATTCGTTTAGTGATTCATCCCAGCAAGCATACGGAGCTTGCATTTACTTGCGCTCTATAAGCGCAGCAAACGTAGTTACAGTCAAGTTACTTTGTTCAAAATCTAAAGTTTGCTCCAATTAAAAGCACAACGATTCCCCGACTGGAATTATGTGCAGCTTTACTGGCAGCAAACCTATGCAAGGCTGTCAGCAATTCACTGCAATGTGAGGTTCAATATCAGGTACACTGGTGCGATTCCTCAGTTGTACTGGGATGGCTTCACTCTAGTTCTCAAAATCTAAAGAGTTTTGTAGCAAATAGAGTTGCCGAGATATCTGAGTTAACAGATTTATCATCATGGCGCTATGTGCCTACATCTTATAATCCCGCTGACCTTATATCTAGAGGAATTAGTCCTGATCAGATCGGTAACATCAAACGATGGTGGTCAGGCCCTCCATTCCTCATGGAGCCTGAAGATGCTTGGCCTATCTTGAAAAAAATTGTAACTGCAAACTTGCCTGAAACTAAACCTAATTCAATTGTTATCTGTAGTACAACCACGAAAAATGAACCCATATTGTTTAAAAAATACTCTAGCTTAATTAGATTAAAACGATCTTTTGCTTATGTTTTAAGATTTATAAATAATTTAAAAAATAAGGGTCAAAAATATTTAGGGACGTTAACCGTAGACGAGTTAAATAATTCATTCTTAATTTTGTGCCGTTTATCTCAACAAGAGTCCTTTTTAAATGAATATAATTTGTTACTTAATAAAAAACCTTTAAGCCCTAAATCTAATATTTTATCATTGACGCCATTCTTGGATGACGATAAAGTCATTCGAGTTGGTGGCCGACTAGAATTATCCGATTTTAATTATGACAAGAAACACCCGATTCTACTGCATAGTTCTCATCATTTTACCAGATTGATATTTGAGTACGAACACAAACGTGGATTGCATGCGGGCCCACAATTATTACTGGCTATGTTATGTTAGGGAATACATTTGGCACTTGGCGAGGCGCACTTTTCGTAACTGTTGTAGATGTAGACGTCTGCAGGGTAAGACGGTTACCCCTATAATGGGACACTTACCTTCTCAACGTGTCACGCCAAGCTTCCCATTTCAAACTGTGGGTATGGACTTCGCCGGTCCTTTCCTCGTTTTGAATAAAAGGGGACGTGGTGCCACCTTAACTAAATGCTATCTTTGTTTTTTCATATGTTTAAGATATAAAATTTCACACTTAGAAGCAGTAAGCGATCTGTCAAAGGACGCTTTCATTATGACTTTCCGTAGATTTGTGTCACGAAGGGGCAGGCCAACGGAGGTATTTTGTGACAATGGACGCAATTTTGTCGTAGGAGCTAAAGAAATTAATAATAATTTTAAAATTAATTGTAATCACCTATCTGATTTTGCATCTTCGGAAGGCATAAAATTTTACTTTTCACCAACTTACACTCCTCACTTTGGTGGGATTTTTGAGGCCGGTGTGCGTTCAGCAAAATTCCATATTAAGCGTGTAATGGGAAATTCTCACTTAACTTTTGAAGAGATTTCAACTCTCTTTGCACAAGTCGAGGCTATTTTGAATAGTAGACCCCTCTATCCTTTATCTACCTCTCCCGACGATTTCCATTGCCTTACTCTTGGGCACTTTCTCATTGGTCGACCTCTCACCGCACTGCCTTCACCTGCTCTACAAGACTGCAACTCTAGCAACTTGCAACGGTATGGAAGACTACAGCAAATATTACAACATTTTTGGCATCGCTGGCAACGTGAATATCTAGCCAAGTTACAACACCGTCGCAAATGGAAGACCAATAAAGCGACCGCGAAAATTGGAGACATGGTCCTATTGCAAGAGGATGACGTTCCACCGCTATGCTGGAGACTTGGACGTATAAGAAGGCTATTCCCTGGAGCAGATCTGATATCGCGTGTCGCCGACGTCAATACAATTCGAGGAACCGTACGACGACCTCTAGTTCGCATCTGTCCCTTACCGACCGAAAAGGAACTAATAGAGGGTTGAAACCTTGGAGTTTCAACGGGGGGAGGATGTTAACGCCTACGTTCAATTTTAATCTATAAATATTTTTTACATGTACCGACCAAATTTTACTTTTAACTCGCTCTTCTAACGCGTTGGCTAACGAACATCAAATATATTGTAAAAACACTTATCGGACATTAAAACAAGTAGAAATTCGTTTTGGAGTTTTTCTTTGAAGAAAGTAAAGCCCCAAACAGTGCCAAATTTCATCCAGATCCGTTGAGTCGTTTTGGCGTGCAAGCGTAACAAACATCCATCCATTCATGGATACTCAAAAACTGGAAACTGGGAATAAACAATGTTATACACTAAAATTCTTTAAGTTAATACAATTTATCAATACCATTTTAAGACACTATAAGTGTTGAACCGGACACGCTGACAAAACTGTTATTAATATGTGCCATGTGTACGCTGTTTTAGCACTTAATAATAAGCAATACGAACTCAAACATAAGAAGCAAGCGCACGTGATGTCAATATGTCAGTGATAGGAACACTCAGCCGGCGATAAAAATTGCTTCGTTCATCACTGAGATAGCGTATAAGTAATAATAAACTGACGATGTAATATTGCTGGTGCATACGGAGACCACACGCTCACTGCGCCGCGCCACACCGCATCCCCATGTGAGGACCCTTATACACAACTAGTTAACAGATCGTGTTCTATAAAATAGAATACAAACTTCTTCATATTGTTACGCTATTAGTCTACTTTTTGTAGTTTGATAACCAGCTTTCGGCCCCGGCCTCGCTTCCGTTTACTCGAATTTTTTTAATTATTAACTCGCCGCGCCGAGGTCATTAAAACATCCCAGACGTTAAGCGCTTTATATAATAGGTATAAGAACTCGAACCAAATTGTAATCATATACCTACTGAAATATTATGTGCATATATAATGAGGAGAGTCCAGTACGATATCTTTTGCAACACGTCAATAAAGTATTTTTAGTGAGTGTAAATTATTTTTTACGTGACTCTGTCCGGACACTTTGACATGCATATGTATTTATTTTTTCTTTATTTTAAGAATAATAAAATTAATAAATGTGTAAATAAATAACAGTAATAACAGTAGGTAGGTACCGTAGTATTTCAACCTCAGTGAAATGAGATAATAGCTATGTCGTTCCTAGTTTTATTTTGAATTGTTTAAAAATGTAGGAAACAAGAAAAGAGAAGACTGGGACTTGTGACATCGGCTGAGCTGGATAATTTATTAGAATGTAAACTGATTTAGAAATAATAATTATTATATACAGGTCTACATTTTGTATCCCTTAGACGATAATCATTTTATGACACATATACAAAATTCTATGCTCTTTCGTCACAGAGAATTTATTACATATTAACATACTTGCCAGCCGTTACGTCCGAGATAGAGCGTTACGTCAATAGAGAGCTAACGATTGTGCATTTGTGCATCTTGACATTCACCAAATATTTTCGGGCAAAATATTTAGCAATATTCCTGTAAGCAAATTAGTTTACTGCGTGCTCTTGTAGTTCCAATTCGGTTGGTACTCAAATATGATATGCAATGTATAACTGTTTTAGTTGATTAGATTTTAGGTAGAGGTATTGCCGTTCTGTGATGTACTCAAATGAAATGCACTTATTATCAATTGACATAATTTATTGAGCACTACAAACCATTACAAAGGGTTGGCGAGCGACTGCTCGTAACGGCCTACGTTATTACACAAGTGTTTTATTACATAGCATACCTATACACACATATCCCCCCTTCTCTAATTTTTTTTTTTTTACATAAATTTTACTGAAAACAAAACATAGCTTACAGTACTATTAGAACGTAACGCATTCAGTTCCCGACGCAACAACCGCTTACTTTTGTTCGCGCACACTTTATACACTGCTATCGCACACGATACAAAAATGGTAACAGCCATCACTGTAACCATGGTGCTCAATACTTCCAGCTTGAATTCTGCATGTGTCGTAGACGCATGATTTGCGCCATTCTTGGCAATAACAATTTCTTCCTCCTTTTTTTCGACCGAGTATGATGATATCAGTCATAACAAGATCATAACGGTTTTCTCTCTTAAATTTCAAAATAATGTAATATTTTACTTTTACTTATGGGACGAAGCAAACTTAGAATTTACAGGGTTCAAGTGGAAACAGGAATTCTTACTGGAAAGTAGAGTGCACGCTAAGATCTCTGGAATAATTAGTGTGTATGTAGTTGATGTGATTTTAACCGCTCGTTATAAAAAGGCGTCTATGATTTTAGCGGTAAATAAAAGATTTAAAGTAGGCAGCCCATTGAGTGGTTTTAATAAATTCGTCTACATTTGGCAGGCTCAAGCAGGAGGATTCTACCCGAATAACACACATAAAAGAAAGTAATACATTCCAATACATAAGTGGACCCTAAATTATATTATTTCTATACGATACTCTTTATAAAAATAATAGTGAGAAAAACTGTTATGATGCGGAGTCTTTTTTTATACCCATAACGGGGTTTTTACTCATTTTTTTTTGGTTTGGTTAACCTTTTCAAACATATATGCATACGCACAAATAACTGATAAAAGACATAAGCTCTGAAAGAATAGGAACCTTTGGACGCAGTAAATGCCCTAATTTATTATATACTAGCAGCGCCCGTGGTTTTACCCGCGTAAGTCCCGATCTCGTGGGAATATCGGGATCAAATATGTGTTAATGTGTTAATGTTATGTGTCAATCCAGGTAGTGACCTGGATTAACATATAGGCTACTTTTTAAACTTTGTATGTAGATAGCTGGTGAACTATCTACATACAAAGTTTCATCGCAATCGGTTCAGTAGTTTTGGCGTGAAAGAGTAACAAACATCCATACATCCTCACAAACTTTCACGTTTATAATATTAGTAGGATATATTTTTTACTTTCTTTGATAAAGAAAATGGAGTTCTATTTATTATGATAGTGAAGGTGGAGACACAAATAAATAATATTTATTTCTTCTTCCTTTCTTTCTTATTTTATCTTTCACGGATTAAATTGTAGTTCCAATGCCTTACTTTTTGATTCAGTTTGTAAGTAAAAAGCGTGTCCATAACTCACACATATAGAGCAAAATTAATTTCTGATGGATAGTAAATATAGAACAAAAACATATTTTATATATTATTAAGTTAAATCTAGCTAGTCAAGTTACCGAGGCCAAATATCATGCTGAAACTCAACGACCGTTAAAGTTTACTTTGTCATAATTCTACTTTTAAAAACATTGCAATTGACTGCATACTTTAAGTGGTCATCTCTCCAACTGCAACAGCATCTAATGCCAAGGGTTGGATTCACGTGCTTGGCAAGTCCCCCACGACACAGAGTTAATTCCCTAACGTACCATAGGTAAAAAAAGATCATTGAGCATATATTTTAATGTCTAAGATATGATATGTAGGTGTTACGTTGTGATCGAATTGAGAACCTAATCGAATTGTTTTGTTTATGTCAATATAAAAATAACGGTTTCTATGTTTACCTAATGAAACTGCCGTATCAATTTTAGTATAGGAATCGTAAGGCTTGCAACGGAGTGGGGGGCTGTGCGCGGCGGCGCCATGCAGCGGGTAAGTTTTAATAGTTTGTGTGTAGTTTATTTGGTGCTAATGAAGCTGTGAACTGGTACAGTACACAATTAAAGCATTATTAGGCACTGAGTTAATTGTGCTGATGTATGGCTGCTCGCACTACGTTTAATACAAGTTATAGTGTACATCATTAAGAAAACTGACGGCGCAATGTTTTACTTTGCCTTATGGTTACAACACCAACCTAATATCTAATATATCCATGCTAACCCTGCTCAGCAGCAGGGGTGAGAGGGTGTAGAGGTGCTTCCAGAGTGGGGCCGCTGTGTTTCGTGCAAACTCTGCTTAAAACGCTTTAGATTGTACAACGCGTGAGTGGCCGTTTAGGCCACGTCAACCGCTTACCACATACCAAGGGATGTACACGTCTTCTTCTACCCGTCTACACTCCTTGCATATTACATAACTAATACATTTTTCATTTAGGTATAAAGAGAATCTCTCACTTTCGGAGTAAGCAATCCGGGGAAGACGATTAATCAGTGGGGTCGCCACCGTTACGTCACCGCACGTGCTGAGCAGTGCGAAATACAGTAAATACCAACAAGTGCATAAATATTTGTATGTTTAAAGACACGTGGATACTAAAAGGTGTATAAATACGTGAAATATGTTCACTCCACTTTGTTTAAATGGGGGGATGCATGACTAGTTTCGGACCCGACGGGGGCCCTTTCTCACACTCAGTGTGACGCCTGACACCGTCGAGGCAGGACGCTTCACTCCTTGAGAAAGGGCCCCTGTCGGGTCAGAAACTAGTCGGGCATCCCCGAAATACAAACGTGTAAAACCGTATGGTTTTTAATAAATATGAATCCCACTCACCAAAGTTTTTATTGTAACATATTAATCAATTGCGTAACTTTAAGTTTTTCAACTACTAATGTCTATTTTAGAATGCAATTGGTAAAGCATTTAAGAAAAGAGATTTTGTAAATTCAAAGCTATAGCTGTGAGTTTACAAAATCTAATAGAAGTATACTTCTAATATAAAAATCACTACTGTTGATATGTACTTTTAGCATTTTCTTATAAAGAAGGAAAAGGTAAACAATCAGTTTATTGTCTCTTGCCGTAATACCGTATAGTTTTTAATAAATTGATTAATAATTTATTTTCGAATTAAACACACGAGGAATCTTTAGTATAGTACTAGACTACAGTACTTGGACCGCAGTTAAATAAATTAACCCTGTCCTAATCCAATATGGCTATGTACTCGTATCTATTATGCTTTGTGAAGTTTTGATATATTTAATTAACATCTCAATTCCACTATTTACATAAAACAAACATAAGAATATTTTATTCACTGCCAATGTTACTTTCTTTATACGTAGATACAATCATTACAGATTGAACAGTTTGAATATAAATGGCTATATAATAATATAATTATCGCGGTTACGAATCGCTGTTAATTATGATAGAAATATGTTATTTTCACTTCCATTGCAACTATTTCGATATTTGTAATTAGGCCACAATTTAATTACGTACTTGTACTGGTTTGTAAGTGGATGCTCATATTACACGCCGACGAATCCTTAAATGGCGAATTGTATAATAATTGTTATTTTTAACGCTCCGTCCATCGCATATTATGGAGTTGCAACACTACTTTGCTGACACAATTTTTAAAACCGTGCTAGTAATTGAATGAAAATTTGAAGAAACGACATAAAACTTTCATTGTATTTCATTATTTTGTCTTAGGTAATTTTACGTGTCTACAATATTTTAACTTTGTCATGACAAATTCGATAACGTTGTTTATTAGAACACTAAGAATTTAAGGCTTACAAAAGGAATTGCCAGTTCTATCCTGATGAAATTTCGTCCCCTCTGCATGTTTAAAAAAACAATATTTTTAAATCGGTTTAATGGAGAGCTTGGTATGTTTTTATCTGGCCGAATATTGTCAATGGCCTGTCTTGGATGTCGGAAATAGTGCCCCATTGTTGTCTTAAAAATAGAAAAGATGAAACTGAGCAAATAACTTCAGATTTACAACACATGACTCCTTATGTCAATCTAACTAATCGACACAACATAATTAGACAAACTTCAAACCCCAAAGAACGTACTCCCACCTTGAAGGCCGGCAACGCATTTGTGACTCTAGAGTTGCAGGTGTCGAGGTCGTCTGCTCGTTCGCCCCTATCCCATAAAAAAACTCGACAGACGATCCTGTTGGAATTTATAAAAAATTCTTGTGACGAGCCCTTCAGTAGCAGTCAAACTAACACCGGCTAAAAAAGTAGAGATGAGGAGACAGATTCGGATGTATTTCGCGAATGTAACTGCACCCTGCAGCAGTGTATGGGTACAGCAGAAGACTTTTTTCTATGGAGATAATTTTTATTTTCCATTAAAATCGTTTATTTTCTCTGAATGCAGAGAAATTTATTAATAGACTAGCTTTTTCCCGCGGCTACACTCGCGTTAAAAAATATTTTTCTCTACTATACTTTTACTATTTTTCGGGCTCCGTTCCTCAAAAGAAAAAAGGAACCCTTATAGGTCATTTTGTTGTCCGTCTGTCTGTCTGTCAAGACCCTTTGCCTAAGCAACCCGTGTACGCATTAAGTTGAAATTAATACCAAATACATAAGTTGAAATTAATACCAAATACATAGGTCCCTTGAAGTTGTAAAAAAATCAAGCTTCCAACTCAACACAATGAAAAGATATGACCACTTAAGACTTAGATTTGACCAAATTTTAACATTTCGCAGGTAAATCAAAACCTTAGGGTACTTCCCATTGACCTAGAATCATGAAATTTGGTAAGAAGAAAGATCTCACAGCACAAGTAAAGGAAAAAAATCCGAAAGTCGTTAATTTGTTTTTATATCTGTCTGTATGTGTGTCTGTCAAGACCTTTTTCCTCAGGAACATGTAAAGTTATTAAGTTGAAATAAAATCTAATACTAATGTCAGTGGTCCGTTGAAACCTTAAAAAAATCTAGTTTCTAAGTCAACATAATCAAAAGATACGGCCATTAAGCCTTCGATTTTAACAAATTCGAACATTTCACGGGTAAGTCAAAACCTATAGGGTGTTTGACATTGACCTAGAATCATTAAATTTGGTAAGGAACAAGGTCTCACGGCACAAGTAAAGGATAAATCTGAAAGGCGTTAATTTGTTGTTATATCTGTTTATCTCTCTGTGTCTGTCAAGTCCCTTTACCTTAGGAACCCGTGGAGGCAACAAGTCGAAATGAATATCAAATTCTTATGTCAACAGTCCCTTGAAACTGTAAAAATACAAACTTCTAAGTCAACACAATCAAAAGATACGGCCTTTAAGCCTAAGATTTTATCAAATTTGAACAATTCGCAGGTAAATCATAACCTGTAGGGTACTTCCCATTGATCTAGAGTCATGAAATTTGGTAAGAAGCAAGTTCTGACAGCACAAATAAAAATATTTTTTGTGATAACAAACTTATATTTTGCGGTTGGAAATTGAATTTGTCGTACATCGATGTACGGGAGAGTATGCTTAGAACCACAAAGTTAAGTTTACCTTTCGGAATAAAAACGGCCAAAAATCTTAGAGATTTGATTCCCGAGATGAACGTACTATTTACATACAAGTTTGTTTGCTCACGGAACCTCGGTGCGCGAGTAAGACTCGCATTTGTACGGTTTTTTATTAAGTTAGTTACATTAATACTTGATTGTTTAGTTTTATGATTTACGGTGTCAGGTGCTTTGTTTTAAGATATTTGCAGTTTCATAACCAAACACACTTGTTCTCTCTACAAACAATTTCTCAATGGTCTGCTCACTATCATAGAGAAGTCACTTGCTTATGATAGTGACATATATTATTTATATTTAGAAGCGTTATCCATATATTCCAAAACACTATAAAATATAATTTGAAACTCATTGAACGATTAAGAACAATACAATTATCAATAAATTGACAAGTATCTACTAGTACTAAGATTGGTACCATAATTTGCTTCTAGTCCAGTTTGTGTACTATCAATTTTGTTGTCAATGAAAATATATAATAATAATCCGGCTGGATACTTGCTTCCTATCCGGTCGCATACTACATTTAGGCCGGATACCGGATAGTATACGGATATCTGTTCCATCTCTAGTTTTTTTACACTTTTTAATAGTATAAAATATTGTTTTGGAAATCTGGTCGTGAAACATAAATTCCTTGAAACATTAATGACTAATTTATGATGAATGTTGTCACAAATTCCCATTACATCCGAGCGAGTTTTAATCGTATCAAGGCAAATAAAAAAAAATATTTATGTAAACTTTCAAAGTACAGTATTAATGGCATTGTTCGTGGAGTGCGATGCGTGACACGTCACTTGACACGTTGGTGCACGGTGACATCATTAGTGGTGGCCGCAGGGGTTCCTTACTATTATCAGAAATGTGTCATAGTGACGGAAGAGCACACACCTCGTGGCTCACACCCCTATACCGCGGGCCGAGGGCCGGAGGGTGGCAGGACGCACCCTCCACCTGTAGCTGGGGCTCGCGACCTGTAGAACGTAACCGCGCTCCACACTACTATATTAGAACAGCTCCTAAATATTTGTTTAATACAATTGGGTGTTTAGTTTAAAATGACCTGTAATCGGATCAAATAATTAATAGACACAAAAAGATTAATATTAGACAAGACTGGATTACGACAGCCTTTCACAAAATTTTGTGAAACCGTTTCTATTTCAGAAATCAATAAGTTGAGGTGAAAATGTGAAAACAACAAAAAAATAAGTATTGAGAGGAAGATGGCTGAGTCCATCTTCCTCTCAATACTAGAAATAATAATCAGTACTAGAAAAGTTGTTAAGTGATTGTCAGTCTTACATAGATATGTAACTTATTAAAATGAGTAAGTACAGGCATGGAAAAGATCACCAGAGTAGATGAGAACCCAGAAAGATAAATTTGAATTTCATTTGTTTGTAGGATGTTTTGGAGAGACAATAGGAATTAGGTCTAACATCTTGTTATCCTGTGCTGTGCAGGAACAAATTTAATATTGCGACGACCATAAGTGAAGACAAAACTATAATGGTTCTTAGGAAGCTCCCATCGTTTACGGCCTTTCTGTCTTTACTGCTACTAACACCTCAGCTTTTGGGAACAGAGGATTTTATGGATTCATTGAAAAAGATTCAGTCTCATATCAAGGTGAAAGAGTTCGTAGATAAGATTCTGTTAGTAATTAATATAACTCCTTTGGCTGCCATAGATGACTGACGTTCAAATAGCATTTATCATTTGGTTATTCTCAAGGTGCGATACGAGCCGAGTTATTAATCATTGCACGCGATGATGCTAGCTCGGACGTGCAATGTGCTAAGTCCAGTTATTAGCGTTATTAGTGATCGAGTGAAAGGGCGCGCCTCACGTGTAGCGCTGTCTCGTAACGCGCTGACAAATGGGGCACATTAAACCATCCCCGCCGGGGCGAGCCCCGGCTGTGGCCCCATAGCGCACTACTTCATATTTGGAGGTCAACAAACGGATAGTGGCCGCGCTCCCTTTTAATCTTCGCTTTATTATAATGACCATGTTTTGTAATCGTTTAATGATCAACATAAATTTGATCTACGACTGGGCACTTCCCTTCATGCGCATAATGTAATTAAATATTACCTGCCTACCTACTTCTTATTCCAATATCACTACTGACTATGTGTTCGGTGCCCGGTTTATTGAATTTTTGTACTTTCACATTTTATTACAGTTGATAACAGTGTTTAGCTTTGAATAAGAAGAAAACAAATGTAGTCTATGCAGGGCATGAAGTGAGGCTTTTTCAAAGGCGTGTGCAGCATTGTCACAGACTACGGAAGTAATCAGTGCCAACATTACTCAATCTTTAGCTGTATGTACTTAACAATATATCTAAAAAGAAGTATAAGTTTCCAACAAATGATTATTTCATAATCTGCTCTTAGAAAATTAGGTTTTGGTACAGTTCTGGAGAGTTCTGGTTTCTAAAAAACGAATTTATGACTTAACCGCTGGAATTCAATCTACCAGTACAGGCAGAAGCCTGTACTGGTAGATTGAATTCCAGCGGGGGTGTAAAGGGTAAAGGTTAAGATATATTGTACTAATTTAGACCGTTTAAGTTAAGTCATAAATTCTGACATATACCTATCAAATACATATGCATGGGTTTATTTTAGGTTAAGAAAGTGAACTTTGTTGTGGATCAACTTTCTACCATTTGAAAATATTATAAATTGACAGGTCGCGTCACATCCTCATATGTTTTTTTTTTTATATTATAGGGGGGCAAACGAGCAGACGGGTCACCTGATGGTAAGTGACTACCGTGCAACTCAAGAGTCACAAGCTCACAAGTGCGTTGCCGGCCTTTGAGATAGGAGTACGCTCTTTCTTGAAGGTTTGAAGGTCGTATCGGTCCGGAAATACCGCAGGCGACAATTTGTTCCATAGATTGGTTGTGCGAGGCAAAAAAATTCTGGAAAACCGCACAGTGGTGGATTGCTAATTATCCAGGTGATGGGGATAAAGGTTTGTCGCGTTGAACGCTGGCGAAACGTTGCAGCCGGTATAAGTCTGAACAATTCCTCGGTGCACTCCCCATGATACATGCGATAGAGAAGGCAGAGTGAGGCTACATCTCTACGAAACGCCAAGGGGTCAAGCCGATCTGAAATACCCTGGCAATCGATGATTTGAGTCGCTCTCCGTTAAATGCGATCAAGAGAGAGAAGCTGGTACTGGGGTACTCCTGCATAGATATGAGAACAGTATTCCATATGCGGCTGAACCTGCGCCTTATAAAGTTGTAGGCGGTAGGCCGGAGTGAAATACTGTCTCGATCTGTTGAGCACACCAAGCTTCTTCGAGGCTAATTTGGCCTTACCCTCCAAGTGACCGCGGAACTGGACTTCGCTCGATATATCGACGCCAAGGATTCCGATGCTGGCTGTGGCAGTCAGGGAAGTGCTCTCAAAGCGAGGTGACACGACAAACGGTATCTTTTTAGCGGTGAACGCGCAAACCTGTGTCTTCGTTGGGTTAAATTGGACTAGGTTAAGTCGACCCCAATCCGAAACTCCTTGTAAGGAGGCTTCGATTTCAGACACAAGTTTGAATCGACTCTCAGTGACGTTTTCCCGGGAAATGTTAGCGCGGCCGGTATACAAGGCATCACTCGTACTATCATCGGCATAGCAATGAATGCTGCTGATTTGCAGCATATCATTGATATGCAGAAGAAACAGTGTGGGTGATAGCCCACAGCCTTGTGGGACACCAGCATTCACAGACTTGAATGTCGAGTTCACCAACTCTGTAAAGATGTCAATCGGCTAGTCTCACCATAGCAGTCGGTCAATCGATGAACTTGTTGCTCTGCTTATGCCATAAGCTTTTCTAAAAGAACTATACTTTACGTGTACAGTACTCTTCCTTTAGTATTTAGGCAATGGCCTGCAAAAATACTTACAAATTTGGGCGACATAAGGCAGGGGCCAGAACACAAACCCCATGCACAAAATTAAATTTTACACCAAGCGGAATTTCGCGAGCTTCAAAAGTTATTTTATTTCATCAATTTGAACAGCATCAGTTTGTTTCGGTCAATCGGTCGGTCCCGTCTTACGGCACTCATGGCAAACGTAACAACTTTGTCGTGTTTTTGGTTAGGCTTGTAATAACTTCTTATCTTAAATATTTCTGGCTGTCTGCTGGCCGGTTCTGAGACAGGATGGTACGCAGCTAGCGTAACGTAACATAAAACATGTCTAATAAAAAGCGTGTGCTCACTGACTGTTCAAAAAGCGGGCCGATAAATTAGCGAGGAGCCATAGGCGCGCGTGCGCTACTCGCCAGCGCCGCGCCTTGTCGGCCGGCCGACATTGTCCATGTTTTTCATAGCAAGATATTTCTAATGCTAATTTATACACTACGAATTTTGTGGGTTGATAGTTTTAAGCACTCTTATATACAGTTGGATTCAAAATGAAGTAAAACTAGTTTTGAGGGCATTGTGTTAGCATGCGCGTGGTACAATACAATACAGAAGTTACTCCTAGAGAAGAGACTCCGAGTCTCTTCTCACTTACATCGTCAGACACACACATACTCACTCATGCACGCACGCACACACACACACACACACACACACACACACATACACACACACACATACATACATATACACACACACACACACACACACACACACACACACACACACACACACACACACACAATATTACAGCCGAACACTGTCTCTTACGATACAGGTGACCCTCGTTTTCGTCCGATTTTAAGGATATTAGTTACAAAGAGTATTCATAAATAAAAAATGTTTACAGGAACTAACCTTGACATATTAACATGGAACACTTAGAAGTGTAAGAATCCTTCTCTGGAGCACAATGGACACGACACGATGTAATGTCTAGTCTCTACCTATAGAGCTTAAAGCAAGAGAAACCTTCTCACATTCTCGCTGGTAGGTACAATATAAGTTGTTAATATAATTACTGTCTTCTTCAGGTTGCTGGAGGTGTTCTAATCATGACGCTAATATAACTGTAAGCTATATAGCATAACGATGATGAACTACAACACTAGCTGTCGGGCTTTTATGTTAAAAACAACCATTTAATACTCAATAATCAATTACATTGATAAACTGTTAAATATAAGGGAAGAATCAATTATGAACCCTGCTGCGCACAGCAAAGAGAGGAGGAAGAGAGCTTTTTATAAAATTATGATAATATGGATAATAATACTAAGAGTTAACTATATTTTATGGTTCCATAAATTACTTACCTTTATGTAATGTATTGCTTTAAAATAGGCACATTAAAATAATAATTAAATGTATGTATTACGTATTTTATTTTAAAATAAAAATGTAAAATTATAATAAAATGTCTTGTGTACTTTAAAGTAATAATAATAAATATAGTGTCTTATGTCTACTTATACAGTCTATCTATAATAATAAATATAGTGTCTTATGTATACTTATACAGTCTATCTATAATAATAAATATAGTGTCTTATGTATGCTTATACAGTCTATCTATAATAATCAATGATATTTTTAATACTTTTTCTATTTATCTGTGCATATAAAGTAGTAATTATATTTCTGCAAATTTTTTTTAATGGTTCTTGTTTTTATTATCTTTTGAATGTTCATTATTATTTCATTTGCCAAACTGTATTTTTAGTACTAAATATTATAAAAGACTAACGAAATATTGCAAAATAAATTACATACATACACATCAAATATTGTGATGGGTTAACGTTAAACAGATGACAAAATAGTGATTTTTGTGACAGGCTAAATACGTTATTTCCAGAAACATACCATTACGTGCGTCACACTGAAAGTTTTTAAAATAGACCAGTAAGAAAAGCAGTCGATGAAAAAATTATCTGGGGGTATGGCAGTAACCCCGACAAGACGAGCCAAGCGAAGCGCAAGAGCACTACTCTTTCTCGAAGCGCTTCGTCGTTATACTTATTAAATATAAAATGTTTCAAACCAAAAAACTCCGATTTCGTCACATCAAATTCTTAGGGTACTTTCTGAAGTCTTATAAAGCTGATTTTTAGTATGTAAGCTAGTATTAGTACATAAGCAAAAAAAATCTAAAATTTGGAACTTAAACTAAGGGATAGAAGTTTGTATGAGACTTCCGCAAATGTCTGATGCTAGAGGTCTGAAATTAATGATATAGGGAATACTTAATAGGCGATATAAATAATAAAGTACATATTTCAGGATTTTTAGTCATCACCCCCACCTTTTAAATTAGGGGATGGAAATAGGCGCGCGCAAAACGCCTAATATGTAAGTACCAGCTGTGATTGCTGATAAAGTAAATACAACACGGCGAGAGAGAGTGGGCTATGAAAAAAGACACCTGTGATGTGCAAGAAATACACCCCAAAAAAATAAGAAAAATTGAACAAAAAAAAAAAAATTGTCATAAGCAACTTACATTAACATCAGAAAGCTTTGTACTAGATAGATACCACACAATTTGAGGCCAGTTCGAAAATGCGGTCGTTTGGATTGGTGCCACTCAACGTTTGAAAAGTATGACGGAGGTGACTCGAATGCTGTACATGACATCGTCATGAGTGATGAAAGCTGGATTTATTGTTACGAAAACGAAATCAAAAGACAATCTGCGAAATGGATGTTTCCATTCGAAGATTTGCCGACAAAAGTAAAGAAGGGCAGAAGTCAAGGAAAAAAGATGATTGCCTCATTCTAGAAAACAAAAGGATTCGTACTGCAGATTGGTATGTCAGTCATTGTTTACCAGTTGTCTTGGAAAATGTTAGGCAGCAGCGTCCAAGAAGCAGGATCGTCATCCACCACGACAACGGTCCAGCTCCGGACCATCTCCAGACCGACTATCGAATATTTGTCTATCGAAGCTAGTGAGTCATCCTCCTTACAGTCCCGACCGTGCACCTTATAATATTTATTTATTTTCAATCATAAAAGATAAACTTAGAAGAATTAGTTTTATGAACCCTGAAGGTGTGGTAGCTGCGTTTGAAAAAGGCGTGGAAGAGATCCCTAAGAAAAGAAAGCGGGCTGACTGCTTCAGTCAATGGTTCCATCGCATGCGACGGTGCTTAGAAAGGAACGGAAACTACTTCGAAGAACGGAGCCATAAAAATATTAACAGACTTCTATATCGTTTCGTTTTTTATTTTCTAAAAACTTTCAGTGTGACCCCCGTATTGTTTTATTGGTAAATTAAGTTAGTAAAATATAAGTAAGTATAATTTTGGACATGAACCTCTTTTTATCAATCCTTGTTTATTTTCAGAATCATTCTGTGGACCACTCGCAGAAGGCACGTTGAAGTGGTTACCGTGAGTAGGATCATTCCCGATCTTATACAATAGCGCAAGAATGACGGCTGGTTTTTGGTTTTACCTTTACTACTCATGCTGACTAGTCTAGACTAGGACTTGATGTTATGCATTACATATTGAATGTATTATTTTTACAATTCTCACGCAATGTCTCCCATCTCCCTGCACTTATGCGCAAAAGTGTCATTTGCATGGCTCCAAATATTTATAATAACTTTCCTAAATGTTGGAAAGATCTAAGTAGCGATGCATTTAAGCAAAAAGTAAAATCATTTCTTATTGAAAAAGCCTATTTTAATGTTAGTGACTTTTTAAATTAGATACATTTGACGTAATATTAAGATTTAATACAAGTATTACTTTGACATTGTATACATTAATTTTAGACTGATAATTATAACTTCAATAATATATACAAATTTTTCTAATTTTAACTATTGATATCAGGTCAAGTGATAGAAATAGATCGCTGATGAGAATTTATCCAGATTTAAAAATTAATCAAATTAAAATTCGCACGTCATTGTATATGGCAAACATAATTATCTCGAACTCTCTCCAACTTTATATACTGTATGCGATTGTTTATTGTATGTACACATGACATGTGTTTGAGCGAATAAATTAATTATCTTATCCCTTGGTCTTCTTCTAAATAATATTACATGGCTTCGCGCCATTATTGAAAATTGTTATTATTATATTGTTTTAGCATTATAATTTCTTTTTTTTGTACTCCTGCCACACTCGACTCTGTTTCACTCTATGGTCGACTAGTAGACGTAGTAGACGCAACGGCATTAAGTCCCATAAGAATGATCTGATTACGGGAAGTGTCAACAAACAAGTCATATCGGTCGTTGTGGTGTATTGGTTGCACTAACTCACTTGCGGATAGTGGCTGTGAGATAAGATATAGCTAGCGTCTCAAACGCCGATGGCATCAAGACTATTCGAGAAAGCCGAAGGAGAGATCATCCTGTACATGGGAATGTTCTTAGCAACAAGAGCACGTAACGTAAACGATATTACATCCAAATCCAAACTATCTTATTATTATGACGAGTGGAGGTTGAGCGTTTAACATAACCAGTGTTCGTTTTATCGGATCGGCAAGTTCATGGCCGCCCGCGCCACCGATAACGTTGTTCGCACTAACTATCGTGTATTGCGATATCAGCATGAGTATTGTGTATTACTGGAATATTGAGTACTGTAATAATAACGTATATAGTGTTAATTATTTACTTCTAAAATTGCATAATTCGCTTTATATTCAAAAGAAATCTTAAAGGAAATGGTGTATTTGAAAATACTAAAATCACTGAAAGGGCATGACTCTAGCACGCAGTTACAAAAAGTTTTTTAAAGAAAAACTATCCGTTTACAAGTTATGACCATTTGAATTTCCAGGTATTTTACCAACGTTTCTCATAAAAGCAACGTGTAATGTTAAAGATTTTAAATCATACTTATTTTTAATTTTTGGAACTATTTACTCAGTTACTGAGAAAATCCATAAAAACGAACTTGAAATTTAGTGAAAGTTAGTTTTTATTGTACGAGATCCGGCCGTGGCATTAGTGCGCTCATCGAGTATTTGCTAAAAACCAAACTTTTACGCATATTTATGATTAGGAGAATATATATCTACCAGGCTGCCTATCAAAATGTGGCCGCTAGTATTTTTCATTAAATTATTGTTAATTGATTTTTCAGAAAAAAAATTCATTCCCTTGTTTTTGAAATAAAATATCGTCCACTTCACGGCAATATATATATAAAGACCCTGAAAAAACACAGCACACTTGGCCGCACCTCTTCGCAGCCAGGTGTAAACAGGAATGATTTTGGCACATTTATACGTTCATAACGTACATTTATTATTTATATATAAAATTAAAGCTATTTTTTTTTTGTTTATTATGATATACGACTGCCTAATTAAATTTGGCTGCAAATAAGGGCTGCTGGCTATTAAAGATGGTAAATATTTAAGATAGAGTGAAAGAGAGTTAGCGCATAACATCACTACTCAGACAAGGAAAGCGATTGCTAGCTGTTCGACACTTATAGCCATGGCGCATGCGTCGAAGACTAGTGTTCTATAGGTCCTTATAATTCTTATGTCCTTCCCTAGTAAAATACTCAAAATTTCATATGTATCTGGGTTAACAGAGCTAGAACTGAGTAAAGATTATATTCTCACTGGTGTGATTTTGCATTTACAAATTACATTATTTTTTTTCATTCAATGTCAATTAGTATTAGAGAACGTTGCGATGACGTCACAGGTCAAGTGTCACACCCCTGTGGGTCGCGGGGCGAGTGCCCCACGCGCCACGCGCCACGGCGAGTGGCGCGCCAGGGCGCTACTCCCCGGACGTCCGGACGGACACGTCAAACAAATGTAACAAGTAGGCTTTTCACTAATTGTATTCTGTATACATTCACATTGGATAAACAGCTGGATAGCACCAAATAATAACAACCGTATTTTAAATGTGTCCTGTCCTACTGCTGGACAAGGGGTATGGGTCTCACACAGTTTGAATAGGATAGGGACAGACTACACAAAGCTTCAAGAACGTTGTAGAGAACGGTCAGGCGTGTAGGTTTTCTCTTGATGTGTCCCACCATTAAAGCGTGTTATAATTTATTTATTATTACATAACTAAATTTCGAATATTTACATAAACGACAAAAACAAAACAGTGCCATTGAGATGCCAATGATTGGATCACTTGGATGAAATGCTAAATAATAAATAGTATGACCATCAGAAAAACTGATGGAACTTTTTAACCTGAAATTTATTAAAAATCCAGTAGCACAAGCAACGAGATCTTTGAGCGTCAAAACATTGAAACTAAACTCCACGGATAGTCAATCGCGAGGTGACTACTTGTAAATCAGTGTGTCATAACTTATTACATAGTTTGACGAGATTCCTGAGAGCTGTACACCTAGCTTTACCTACCTGGAAATATAAATTCATTTTATAGAAAAGCATATTCAGACTTCAGTTAGGTTTTAGTTTTTAAGTAGTCAGTATTTCCACAGGTCATCGTAGTGCGTAGTTTCTGTTTATCAGAAACCCTCTCCGTCGTACGCACAACAAATTACTAAATTTTTATCATAATTGGATAAAGAGATTAGGTATGCAGAAAAGAAGAACACATTAACATAAATTTATACTTATGTTAATGTGTACCTCGATTTTATAATGGAAAGAAAATATCAATATGGAAGAACCGTTAGACAAACGTACGGTGTCTGACTTATACTTCAATTTCTTTTTCTGCTTTCTTCTTTCTGTCTTCTTCTGTAATATAATGTAGTATCGATTCAAAACCCTAATTCACAACATTGATACAAACCTCACCACTAGTTGCAGATAACCGGTGCGTTGTTGGTTTACATGTGTAGGTCCGCTCGCTTTAATCTAATTGTGCGCTAATTAATTCCCTTGCCAGGGATAATTAACGACCGCACGCAAGTCCACGACGCACCCTAGGCGAGGGGGAACACTGCGGCCTGGTGACATCCATTCATGAAATTAGTTCGCCTTCTGAGAACAGGTCGGTCGCAATCACGTAATATCGAATGACAATTATATCAAACGAGAAAATATATAACTATAGTTAAATGACTTTCAATCTGATAAGTATCAGTTTTATTTTACATGTTATAAAATCCCCAATAAGTAGATACTTAGTGTCAGCACAAGCATTAGGTGCAACGGTGTAACAAATGGCTGCGACTACAACTCGACAGAACATTGTTTTACAATATTATTTATGAATATCGCAAACTTTAAAATATCTTCGTTGGTACCTAGTATATTATACCTAGTGTTCATAACAATAGTTTTATGTCATATTTTTAACCCCCGGTGCAAAAAGGTGTTTTAACTTTAATGTCTCTCCAACATCGGCGGCAAGCCAGTCGGTTTCGGTTCTGAGCTGCCCTTTTGATCATGTTATGTTCTGCGTGGTCGAACCTTGCCGGCCTTCCCACCAAAGTTGGCTTATAGACATGTTTTGTCATTCGTTCCGCAGTCTACGTGCCCAAACCAACTCAGCATACCCTTTTCATTTTTTCACTATGATCTCTTTCAAGCCATTCTGCTCTTAAATATCTACATTCCACTTTGTCAGCTTTCTGTCAACCATTTTAATGAAAATTAGAATGGTTTAAGTTTTTAAAGTTACAAACTTGAAGTCCGGGTATTATGTAGCATTAGATATAATGCTACATAACCGGACTTCCAGTTTGTCAAAATTGATATGAAATATGCATCCTACAGCAGCATCCTTGTCTATGAAGACAAGAAGAGTGAAACCTTTTGTTTCCTCTGAATGCAGAGAAAATTGTATTCATTCATCACAATTTGCCGAAATTACTATTGGAAATAATATACTCGTTATGCTGGTTAAATTTATTTAAGCTATATTTAAGGTACTTTCGTAACTAAGTTTAATATCCGGTATACGGCCGGATACTTGCCTACTGTCCGATACCGGATATTAAACGGATATCCATTTCATCTCTAGTATTTATTGACAACATAATAATGTTTTTACGAAGTTTAGGTATTAATTTCGACAAGTACCAAACGCAATTGAATATTGCTATTGTTCTAAGCTATAAGACTGAAATCTTAAACCCCCTCCAAATATAATAATAAAACTTATTCAGAAACTATTTGTAAAATACGTATAAGTAATTAAGTACATACCCACTAACCAGCTTAATTTTTTTTATTCTTCCTATTAAGCTTCCTATTAAGTAGTCACATAACTTAATTTTTACACATAACCCTAAATATAAACTAAATCAACACTAGCCCTACAAGCCTATAAAAGAAATGGACATAATAAACGGTAGTGAATGTTGCTTCTAAGATAATCTTATCACAAAACAAGCTATATTTAATTTACTAATCATTAACAAACGATGGGAACATCCATAAGTACATTAATTAATATTTCCAGTTATGTAGCATTCTTCCACATATAACAGTCTCTTCTATATGAATAAAGAAAGCATACTAAATAACAATTATACCACCGACGCCGAGGCCACAAATCGTCCGTCCACAGATACCACAACCCAAATACATGTTAATGATGTACATTTTTTTTACCGCCACATTTATTTTATTTTATGCTCTGTCCGCTTATAAATTTAAGAAGTAACGATTTCCTATTAGAAATTCACGCGACGCCATAATGTAATGAATTCTTGGGCGCGCGTCGACCGACACCATTCTCACAGACAGTTCGGTACCAGCTCGCCACCAGCGGAACGCTCTAGTGCCACGTGGTGCCAAACGCACACATACATACATACCTATATATCAGTTGCGTTGTGTCCTGGCTGGATACACACTGTTTACTGCGGTAAGTGAATGGTATCGGTCAACAGTGAGATTGATGTTCCAGAAAATAGCTATTAGTTCCTCGCAAAGAAAATATTACATTACGTTATCACTCAATCGTGTTAGCGGTAGCTAAGTCGGCTTATTGTAATCACTTGTTATCAGTCGACCTCCTCTAATGATACGTACACTACACATTATACATGTACACTGTACAGGCATTTATTTATATGGTATTATTGGCTTTACTGTGCCTTTTTGAGTTAGATGGAGTTACTCAATCGCAGTGACGATCAAAGGAGCTATTCTTTAAAATTCAAGCTTTATAGTAGATCACGTGTTGAAAAACTTTGCAAAGATTTATTTCATGGTAAGTACAGTCCTCTCGGTGTGAAGGTAGGAATTTAATTAAGAAATTCTTTATTGCAGCATTACAGTGGTTAAAGTCTTTATGAAATTCGAATGAGTGAAAACCAAACCAAATAGAGGCATCGCGACGCCACCATTTCCAGAGCAGCGACACTAACGCCGGCGGGTGCGACGGACGCGGGACATTCGCGCTAATTCGCTCACATACTGTACAGTATCGTACCCATTCATAAAATATTATATTGTTTTCCTTGAACAATATTTATAGAATTATTTGCGGACCGATAACGAGCTGTTATTTAAAATAATAGCAGTGGAGTGTGGAGGCGTTCGCTAGCACGTGTCGGCTCGGCGCAGCCGCGTCGTTCAGAGTGCGCACATGTGACACACATAGTGGCGCACTCATTAACTATTGTCTAATTAATAGCGCCTTCGCCCACAATCAGCAAGGATCGCGCTATAAATAAGCATCCCAGGATTCAAATTCAATATCATTATTTTATAAAATTGCTCAATTTATTATTAGAAGTGAATTTGAAAAAAATATATAATTTTAAACTATAGATCAACACACACAGAATCACAGCAATACTAGGTCGTTTTTTTAAATGTAATGGCTCTTTACTATATCTATAGCATCCTAGCTGTCCGCTGGATTAAAAAATTCGTTGGACGCGAAGTTGCCGAGTGATCGGCGGCGGCCTCAGCCGGGTTATCGCGCGACCTCTTATCACCCGCTCACACACACTAACGTGCGCGCACCGCACACATACACACATGCTCACAATGGACCGTGTGTGTGTGTGTGTGCGTACGAAATAGGTCGCGTTTGTCGCCAGATGTAATTAGAGTAAGAAACTGTTTATTGTTACCCGATAGATAGACAACGGCAACGGCAACAACAAATTGTTAATATTTATTTGGTAGCGAGGACATAAATAAGTATTTAATGGGGATGCTGCTGTCATATGTCGGTATCACGCGGTCACCTCCGGCGATAGCCCGTGACCCGGCGTGATTCCGGCGCAGCGCGTTGCTGTCCGGCCGGCGCAGCCTCGGTACATGCCTGCAACAATAATACATGTATGTTCACGAGTACATGATGTGCCCACGAACTGACAACATGTCCCCACTGCATAACACATTATCATTATTGATATTATTTGAACATGCGATTACGAATTACTCGCAGACTCGTTGTTCGAAAGTAGTTAAATACATTAATGGATAAATAATAGAGTTGGAGCGAGATTCCAAACCATATATTTTATAAATATTAAGGTGAAGAGTTTGTGAAGTCAGGGCGTGTAGAGGTAAAAGCTTGGCTCTACATGAGATCTGATAACTTTGTGACAGTACGGGGTCTTTTAGATATCAATAAAATCTAAAGTATAAGAGCTATGTAATTGAAACTTTCTACGTTAAATAAGTCCACCATTGACATTATCTCCTGAGAACTTTGTATATCTGTATAATCCAAACCCAAGTTATGAGGGTTAAAAAAAACGGCGAAGCGATTCGAGAAAATGTAGGTAGTGTAGGTAGGTGTAGGTAATGTAGGTAGTGTAGGTAGGTGTAGGTAATGTAGGTAGTCCCCTTGCGCTGCGCTTGGCGCGTCGCTGCCGCGCCCCCAGGTTATCTTCACAGTTAGTGCGACAAGCTTTTTGAAAAAAAAAATCAATAAAACCTAAACTTATTTCATTCGTTTTCGTACATGGCTTAAGCCTTGGCTTGTTTATGCAAAGGTTATTTCCTTTTTTTTTAAGGGATGATAACCGCTTACTACTACTACGCTATTTACCGAAAGGATCTGTGTTTACTTGCCACCTAAGTTGAATAAAACACATGATTTGACACAAAATGGCACAACCTGCGGTGTGAAGTAGTTAAGTGGTTCTAAAGATTCGTGGATTGTCGATAATTGTGAGCGCAAACAAACAAAGTTCATCGACTCGCCGTCGAACCCTACAACACAACGCGTGCCTTCACATTAGCGAATAAAAACTGACACTTGGCGGGTGCCCACTCAAACCAGATGTGCCGGTGTATACACACGCCACTACATATATTTACACTTAGTTTGTCGTGCAGAGTTCGGTTCTAAACCAATGGTCGAAATAACCGTAAATATTAATAATAAATAAAAATAAATAACTTGTACTACTAAATACCTACATTCCAAAAATAATATATATTTTTTCTTTTATTTTCCGTTCAACAGATGGTTTAGTCATTAGTACTCATTTTGCCTGTACACACTTTTTCATAAAACTTTTAAAATGTAACCTGTAAGCTTACCTAAATTGAAAACTACATACATACACTTAGACACTGACAGGTTCTATGGTACACGGTACTTATAAATCCATTCACTGTTCAATTAGTGGTCAGTATCGGTGTCCTGGCCACGGGCAAATATACAAACCCGTACATTATATCAACATCATTACTATTTATTACATAACGTTTAATTCATAAAAGTTGTGTCTCCAACGCATTATTAGCTTAACGATAAGTCATCAAGTTCATATTGTCATTACTATTAAGGATTCTGTATTAAAAATAATAGTGTCCAATTTTTAGAGTCCACTTTAGGATCCTAAAATATGAACACAACTTTTTGTAGCCTGTATATCGTCATATCTGTGTAACAAATGAGGCTGCGACATAACTTAATACCCGACAAGATTTGTCTATCTGAGTCACAAAACAAAACTTAATTTTATGCTATGTAGATATATTTATTATATACGAGTATAGTAGCTGACCCGCGCAACTTCGTCCGCGTTTGTGAATTTTCCCCGTTTTCTGCAACATTTTTATAGATGCTCCGCTTCTACTGGTCGTAGCGAGATGTTATATAGCCTATAGCCTTCCTCAATAAATGAACTATCCAACACTAAAAGTATGATTTTTTCAATTCGAATGAGTAGTTCCTTAGATTAACGCGATTAACTAAACAAACAAACAAACTCTTCAGCTTTATAATATTAAGATATAGACTAGTATAGATATAGGTAAGTCTGCATGTTGTAAAATGTCATTAATGAGTTACTGGATACTGGAGTTACTGGATGGATTAATGAGTTATTGGATCACGACCATGTTGTGGCAGTTTTAAACTAAACGATCTTTGAATGTTTAATATCTCGGCAACATCTAATCCAACACAAAATCTGGTTCAACCCTCTCGTAGTAAGGTATTCAATGTGTTTCGTGAACCTACTACTTTATTGATGAAATACTGATCAGTTATTATATTAAGCGCATTAAGTTTGGTGAAAATTTTGTTGACGACATCACACAATTTCAATGCGATCTAGAAAAGACCTGTTGAACTATGTAGTTACTTCTAATCATGCATGTAATCCTGCATTGAACTTATCTTGCGGATTAGCGATACTATTTGCGATACAACTTCCCGACATCAACAGTTTTGCCGCGGTCCGCCAAGCATGACCACCTTGCGTGAATGGAGGATTTATAAGATAATATATATCTTATAAGTTAATATAAGATACCCACTGTTATGGCTTCTATAAACATTTCGGACTAAGATAAATAACTATATATATAATTACTTAATAAATTATAAAACTTTCAAAATAAATGTTATTATTAATTAATACCAGGCCACAGGTAAACTTTTGCGATTATACTTTCTTTTAAAAATAAGATTATTTTTATTTTTATTATTTATTTACAATAAAAAATACAAAATTTGCCACTTTAAATTTGCCTTCACATTTCATAACGAACTAAATGAAATCGTATCGTGTCTCATTCAAACCGAAGGAATCTATACTTCATATTAATCTTATGTAGCTAAAGAGTTTGTTTGTTTGTTTGTTTGTTGGTTTGGTTGAACGCGCTAATCTGAACTTCTGGTTCTAATTGAAAAATGATTTTAGTGTTGGATAGCCTATTTATCAAGGAAGGCTATATAACATCACGCTACGACCAATATAAGCGGAGCATCAATGAAACATGTTGCAAAAACGGAAAAAAATTACAAACGCAGACGAAGTTGCGTGGTACAGTTAGTAGTTTGATATGCTTCAAATTGCATTTGTAATTGAAGGCCCTTTTTAGTGCAACTGTGTACCGATTTTACAGCAAATAAAAGCGAAGAGGAGGAGGAGGAGAAAAGAAAGATGAGGGGCCACCTTACGGAAGAAAACGTGTCAGATATTATAAATTTCATCAAAGAGAATTGGCGAATCACATAGAAAGAGATCCAGTACAGTTCAGGTTCAGGATCTAACCGTTCACAAGATTTTACATGAGGAGCATAGTTTCGCAATGGGTACCGCGTCCTTGTACTGTATAACCTCACCGACGGATGTGACGCTCAGAAGCAGGCTCACGTGTAATGGCAGGCTTGTCTTAGTGAGTTTACGACACTATGACAAGTGACGAATCTTGAATTTATCAATATGATCCAAAAACTAAGCGCCAGTCAACAGTTTGGCGGTTTCAAAATGAGCCAAGGCCTGCTAAAGTGAAGTGATGGAAAAGCGCATGGAAGATTTTGATCGCTAGTTTTTTCACTATGACAGGATATCTGATGTTGTACCTTTACGGGATCAAAGTAGTATTAATGCCGATTGGGATACTACCGAATGCTTGTCAGAAATGTTCACTGCTGTCACATCGACCGAATGCGGGACTCCGCGGGCTGGTGCTTCACTGCAATAACGCGTCCGCGCATTAGTCGCTGGTGTTCAAAACTAGGAAGGGACTTCCTGGACAGCACACCGGGCAAACTACAGTGTCATACTTCTTACATTCACGATTAAAAATGATTAAAATAAAAAAGCAACTTAAAGTAATACAGACTTAAATGGATTTAATAAAAAAAATTGGGTCTATAGAAAAAAAAATTACTAAGTGCCCCACGTCTTTGACTCTTCTCTTACATGCCAATGACTTGTCCCTTTCTTTGCCGTTTCTATTCTCCAACGCTCACAGTTTCTCCAATAATAATGCGATAAACATCGAGGCATGTTATAGAGAGCGATAGGAGTATTTATTATTTCATTACCAATATGGATGAAGTCAATGACAAAACTTGTATCTGAGGCGCAAACGTAGGCTCGGCGCGGGCTGGTGAATGATGAGTCCGTTTGGAGCGTGCCGGGGGTGTGGCGCGGTGGTGCGGGGGTGGCGCAGGTAGAATAATTGTCACAATAAACAGTCGGTAATGGAGTGGCGCCGCGCCCAACGAGTTAATTAGTGAAATGACACCCGCCCCCGCCCTCCGCACACCGCCGTGGCCCGCGCGTGCCGGCCACTCCCGATGTCCCACCCGCACATTACATTATAGCCTAAGCTATGAATTTTTGGCAACTTTTTTAAGTAACGTCTAATTATAGATGTTCATGCTGAGGGTAAGCACCTAGTAACTACTTGCTTGGTGTTTACATGCTTATTTTCAACCCATTACCCTACAAATAATCCTACATGTTAACAAAATTTATAAGCGAGTAGGTAATCTACTTTTTATTAGCGCGATCACGAACGAGGTTATGAGTTTTGAAGTTTAATTTACTTAAACTATTTGTATCTCTAAAACAAAAATATAAATATGTATTAGAATCATAAACTTAGTATTCTACGATTAGAATAAAAACCTTCGGAGTTGTATTCATATTATAGTCGTCCCAACGTAATAGGTCTGTTTTTTGACACATGACGTCGAGGGCGGAGAGAGACAATCCGTAAATCAAATAAATAATAAATACTTTCAGAAACCTCACACACGGCCGTCTGATCCCAAATTAGACAGAACCTTTAATATTAGAACCAGATATGATCTCTAAGGTATCCAGACTGCTGATAAACATATTACAGATAAAGTACAGCCAGACACAGAACAAATGATCGTGGCTCATAGTTATCATACAATTATTTGTCCTGGATGGGAATTGAATCCACGACCTCTGGCTTAGCAGTCAGCATCACTAAAACCTTTTTTTTTTTGTTCGTGTGGAAACCCCCTCGGGCCGTCACCCCACCGGGGTTTTCAGTGAGGCGGTGTGTCGGAATCGAACCGACTTAAAGCACACGGTGTGCCGTACTGCGCCTTAAGGCGCCTGCCCGCAAAGCGCGGGCACCACCTCCGGGTAAAAGACCTCTCAATTAGGCGACGTCCAGGCACACGCGGACGCCGCCTCCTCGCGGGGGGGTACTATAGCGGGTGGAGAGGAAAACCCGTCCCGTCCACCCGCGGCCACACACAGGTCGCGACCGCGGTAAAATTCCTGTCGCTACCGGCCATGGAGCGTATGACGGCCGGTAGCGAGAGATCCCCTCCGATGACTGCAGTGAGGGCCCGACGCTGCGTCGCTCAGGCAGAGCAGACCGCCAGCGTGTGCTGGGCCGAGTCCTCAGTGCAGTGGTGACAGGTGGGACTCAATTCCCTCCTAGCGACCGAGTGCAGGTACTTCCCGAAGCAGTCGTGCCCGCAAAGTACCTGCGTCAGTCGGAAAGAAAGAGTCCCGTGCTGCCGCCCTGCCCACTCGATGATGACCGGCTGGAGCGACTCCCCCGGTTGCAAAACCAGCACGTGGAGCCTCCAGTTGGGACGACCAACGAGCCATATTGGCTCGGCGAGCGGCCTCACGCCATTCGGGTACCTCTTCGCGGGGGCCGACTGCCGCTTCCCGCCCGGAACTCAGCCGTTCGCCGATATACTTCGGCGAGCACTTCCGCCTCCACGGGGGAGTTCCGGCCAACGCGAACGCCGCCTCCGTCGACACGGTGCGGTATCCGCGTATGGCTCTAACCGCCATAACCCTCTGAGGGCGCCAGAGGCGTGCCCTATTCTGGGCGGTCAGAGCCTCCGCCCACACCAGTGCACCGTAAAGTGCCATTGACCGGATAACCCCAGTGTACAGCCGCCTCGTAGCGACGCTGGGTCCGCCCAAATTGGGCAAGAGTCGCCCAAGGGCAAACGCAGCGCCGACCAGCCTGGGAGCAAGCTGAACGGGTACGAGGACCGAGTTGACCTCGATAGAGGCGCTAGGGGGTGGACCATAAGAGGTTGTATTCGTTAGAATAATTGGTATAAAACATTAATTTGAAGAATAATCTACAAGGAAAACTTTCAGTTGCAATCTAGTTCTGCAAAAGAAAAACAACCGAACTATGTTTTAAAATAATCAATTTTTCAAAATTTATAATGATCTTAGCTTAGCTCGTTTATGATTATGACCTTTTTTTCTTGTTCTTGTTCTTTTAGCTTAGCTTTAGTTATTTTTAGTTGCCAATAAGATAAAATGAATGAAGATGTAACCCATTATTGACTACGACAATGCATTATAATTAGATGATGTAAGTCAAGAACAATCATGTTTCCTATCTTCGAAAAGAACTTGCTTTGTCCCAACTCGCCTTCGCAGGAACACTCAGATGGTTTGTCTTCTTATTAATTCTTAATAAGAAGACAAACCTCTTGCACAACGCTATATTAACCACTTACTTGAAGGGGACACCCCTACAAACGAAAGAGATCAAATAATAAAACGATACATCCTCTTATTCAATTCTTACAAGACTGGCTTTCTTGGGCACGTGATTAGACGCTTACAGCAATGCCTCAAAACAACGGTCTTCGACCATTGCGTCCTGCCAATTATGACGTATGGTCCCATGACGTGGACACTAACGGTGGGGCTAGTCCACAAACTAAAATTCGTAATGATGTCATCCAATAAAGAACTATAACTACATAGCTGGCGACTTAGAGTGGAGGCCGCGAATCGGTAAACCGAAGGTAAGACGACCCCAGGCAGATGGACTGACGACTTGAAGAAGATAGCTGGTATCCCATCTACATTCTTCAGGTCGTCAGTCCATACGTCCGTCAGTCACTGCATGCGAAAGGCGGAGGACCGGATGCTATGGCGCACGTTGGGAGAGGCCAACCTATTGATTGCAGATGAACTAACAGCTAGCAACTTATTTACTGTACTGCCACCGCTTACGAACCACTACCCTTCGAAACTTCCAATACACCGCGCGAGTGTAGACGTTACTAATAGGCCGAAGCGCCTCCTCACTAAACTAAAACAGGTTGCCGTAAATATTTGTATTAAAATATTGTCTTTAAAGAGCTTTTTCTCTCGGCTTCGTTCGCTTTGATTTGTTTTTTATTTTTCTATACCTTGGAATAAGATTTTTTTTCTGGATGAAATGTTATGACACGATAATTAGAAGTTGGTTTAAATTGACTTCCGAGACTCGTTTACATTATCAGTTAGTTACAACTGAAGCTAATAAAAGTGTAAAAGCTAAAAAAAAGGACGAGGTTGGAATACTCTCCAGCTGTGATGTGTAATGACATAAAAAGGCCACATACTAAATAAGTACCAACTGTATCTGGCGTTACAGACAATGAATAAGCGTCGAGCTGCCACAAACAAACAAAATGTCACGCTATCCACAATACACACACCAGTAAATGTAATATCAGCGCAGTCCCACGGTGCCCACTATCTGAGACAATCGCTGTATTTATGAGATCTGCCAAACGAACAACCATTGACTACTTACGTATATATCTTATGTTTCTAACTAATTACGTACCCTTTTGCAACTTATAAATTCTTAAATAAAGAAATATGTCATACTCATAATTGACTGATTTATCAAGGTTCAGAAGAAATTAATATATTTTTTAAAACATGGAGTTAGGACACAGCAGATTTATCTTTCTATTAGAACCGCCATAGTGTTGGGCAGGTCACCAGTTTCATGGGAAAAGGTATCTATATGACTGTCTATCGTAATCGCGTACCATCAGACCGTATATCATTGTTCGACAACCTGGTTATATAAAATATACGATTTAATTTTACTTTTGAAACTAAGGTCGAAAAACTTCTAGCACCACGTCGTCGTTCTGAGCGTGTATCGAATACACACTCAGAACAACTAGTTTCTCGTTTAGAGTATTGACCATCCACTTGCACCTGACGGCTGCTCAAGTATACAAAGGCTGCAAAGGTCATCGCTGGAACGATACACAACACCTGTGTATCGTATTACTTTGTTTGGTTTGTGACAGCCATTGTGCCAGGATAGGGTCACATCTCACCTTGGTGAAGTTCAAAATGAGATTAATTGCAATCATGAAAAGAAAATCGAAAAAATAAGCCTGCCTCATATAATACTGTTTATATTACCTGTATCTATTATGATCTAGTTAAATAATACCAAAAATATTGTTATAGTCCCGAAAGTGATACAATTTCAATTATCAACATATTTTATTAAGCTAGTAATGGAAAAGAGGCGGCGCGGTCGCGTGCAACGCCGCACGTTCGCCGCGATGCGCTCTTTTGGTCATTAGATCTGCTGTAATGTAATTAACTGTTTGTCCATCGTCAAACATAGGTTTCGTATTTTTAAACCTCTGTACAAATTTTTCAACTTCAAACATATTTAATCTTTGTGGCACCGTCTGAAGGCATTCTCTTTTGTAATAGTAAAAGAAGTTCCTTTAGTAATATTAAGAGTAAAGCGCATCTGCACTATGCAAGTGTGTACTAGTGCTAAAGCAAAGCAAAATATCGAATGTAGTCTCAATATTTGAATAACCGCAATTCATTAATAGCGGTATATTGAATATAAAAGTTTACATATACTTAGATGCATAACATTGTCTTGTTGTCTGGAAGGTAAATGATTCCCGTAACCGCGAGATTCTCATAATAACTCAGCTTTAGCAAAGCTTATCACTATTATCACCTTTGTTTGTCAATAAATAATTAGGTGAATAATACATTATTATAAATTAAAACCTCTTCTGCTCCCGATTGTAAAAGCTTTGCAGAGCCTATAAAACATAAAATATCTCTCGTAATGTATTCAGAGGATACAAGTAACTCCTGAAAGAGTTGCTGAAAGGTCTGTTTCGGACGAAACGCACGATATTCACGATCATTTACCGTTTGAAGTAAACATTCCTTAGGAATTTAATCAGACATTCGGTACTATGGGTAGAATGTCAACCAGCAATGGTAAAACAATTCTAGTCGTTTTTGGTTTCGTGCACGTTATGGTTCAAAACAAAGAAATCTATAGGAGATTTGTACATTGACCAATTGATTTATTTTATTTTTAAGTAGTAAGATGGATTAGAGCACACTTTACCTAGGCACTTAATTAGATTTAGACTTAAAGAAGAAGATGAAGCAAATAATTTTAAAACGATTCCTCGATTCCTCGTTTGCGCTTGTATGTACGTTTGTACGTATATTTGTAAGCCTTATCATCATAACGTTGAATGATTGTTTACTTGCGATGTGTGGCGACTGGTGAGCGGAAGGCAATTGCAGTCACAGATAAGATAGCACACTGTTTATGTCCGTCCGTCACAGCTTACTGCGATCGTCACTTCGACAGGAAGGTGCTTGTAATGGTGTTCACTTCTGGTTTTGTGAAAGAGACAAATAGTCTATTTAATAAACAGTCACAAGATCATATTTATAACAGTTATTAACCCTGGATAAATACAAATCAACAATAAAAACCGCATTAGAATCTGTTTATTGTTTTTCATAAGTCCGAACGTCACAAAATGCAGACGCTCACTTTTTCCTTTTATAATATTTAAAATCCCAGCGGGTGGGCCTTAAAATGAACATGGACAAGACGAAGGTTACGTCGAATGTCCATGTGGTGCCTACCCCCATCAAGGTTGAAGACTCGGTTCTTGAAGTTGTTGACGTGTATGTATACCTGGGACTAACAGTCCAACTTCGAGAAAGAGGTCAATCGTCGAATCCAACTCGGATGGGCAGCGTTTGGGAAACTTCACTGTATCTTTTCGTCCAAAATTCCTCAGTGCCTGAAAACAAAGGTTTTCAACCAGTGTGTGTTGCCAGTGATGACATATGGATCCGAAACGTGGTCTCTCACTATGTGCTTGATAAGCAAGCTCAGAGTCGCTCAACGAGCTATGGAAAGGGCTATGCTTGGTGTTTCTCTGCGCGATCGAATCAGAAATGAATAGATACGCAGACGAACGAAGGTCACCGACATAGCCGAACGGGTCAGCAAATTGAAGTGGCAATGGGCGGGGCAAATAGCACGTAGAACGGATGGTCGATGGGCCGAAAAAATTCTGCAATGGAGACCACGGACCGAAAAGCGCAGCGTAGGACGTCCACTATCGCGGTGGACAGACGACCTGGTCAAGATCGCAGGACGTCGGTGGATGCAGGCCGCTTCTAACCGGTCTTCTTGGAGGTCATTAAGGGAAGCCTATGTCCAACAGTGGACGTCCTATGGCTGAAATGATGATGATGAATATTTAAGGATGGACGGGTTCGTTTACTGAAAGAAGTCTATATGAAACTGTGCAACGATGTTATTATCTTAGGCGTAGAAGATATAATAATAATAGCTCTGTTTATGTTAGGCACCACTTTATGAGTTCGCAGCTAAACCTAAGAATTTCTTATAAAAAACCGATCATTTATCCTGTCTTAAGCCGCGTCCAGACGCTTGCCAAACCTCAACAAGCAGTCACAAATTCAAACATGTGGATAATATGTTTGCTTGATTTGCCAAACGTTTTGCTTGATTTGCTGCTGATCCGAACTCTGTCGGTTTTTGAAGCCCAAATCAAAAGAACCTTGTGGCAAGCGGCGGCGACCAGACGTGTACTTTAAAAAATAAGTAATTGGTCTATCCAAGAAACTTAACACTTTCTCGAGTGTACCAGGCAAAACCATGTTTTTGTAACCCAAAATATAAATAATGCAAAGTATAAATACCATAATGTTGCATGGAATCGATTCAGTAAAATTTTCAATGGGCCAAATGTTATGGTAAGCTTGATGTTCGTCATACTTGCCTCTTCAGAACACACTAAAGCATTTGCAAGCATATGGATGGCGATGTTTGATTCAAATTCAAAGTTCTGGTGCAAAAAAGCGATTTCATACACAAAAATTCGAGAAATGGCTTTGTGTTATCTAATACTTTTCTCAACAACATATTAATGCGAACAAGGTTTTTCTACTTTACTGGTAATTAAAAAAATCCAGGAATCGATTGAAAATAAGTGATGACATGCTTGTCGCTTTGAGAAAAAATATTACTTCGAGACTTCAAGGAGTTGTACAATAGATGCAAGCAGAAAATCTCATTGATTTAATACATATTGAATTTTAATATCACTCCAAGTTACATATTTTCAAATCATAAATAACACTGTAAATTAATGTTACTGTTGATTAAAGATGGATACGGTATACTTTTTAACCTTGCGGTCCCTGCTAATAATAATGAAATCAAAGCTTTCCCTGGTCAAAAAATGGTTGGAAAGCACTGATTTAAGTAATGGTTTATTTTAAGAGATACAATGATACAACGCATTATGGTGCGGTATGGTATTTAGAAATGATTGTACGTTGACGTCAGAAAACGCGTTATCGTGGAGAGTGGTAGTTAACTAAATATCTCAGCTCCGGTAATAGGAATATCATCTTTCCAGATACAAAATACAAAGTACTAAGTCTAACAACCGCGGATCGCCGCGAACAATGTTACAACTAACATTTACTATGCCAACCTGAAATATTGATGTTCACAGTATTACAAGTGAAATTTAAATTGTCAACTTTAGGATAAGATTTGCATTCGTAACTGTTAGGTAGGACTATTTTGACAATAATTCATTACGTTTTGAATGTTTTTTTTTTCAGTATAATTTGAACTGTTACTTTCCGCGCCATGACAGGTCACAGTTTTAGTCGGTTCGAGTCCGACATACCACCTTACCGTTGGACCGGTGAGGTGACGACCCGTGGAGGTTTCAACACAAAAGATAAATGAAAGGTAACAACATAATTACTGATCCCCTTGCAGCTTTTTGTTGCCGTTTCCACATAATTTAAAAAGAGAAAAGTAAAAACTATCTGATCCATTTTGTTTCGTCTCACCTATTTGTGTTCGTATATGGAAATCTTTAAGAACTAAAAGTGGCAACAATTTAGATATCCGCTTGATAAAACACTGCTCAATAAACTCACAAAAAGACTAAGCAGAGCAATTCAGGAATTTCATGATAATACTACAAACGATTACTTTAGCCAACTATCAAGTAATGGAACATCAGATTACTCACTATGGAAAGCCACTAAAAGTGATTGAAAAATTACTACTCAGGCGTTTGAAACCTGTTATAGAAGATAGATAAATGATTCATTACCAATTCGGTTTTAGAGAAAAACATTCCACAATAGACCAAATACACAGAATTACCAATGTTATTGAAAAAACATTAGAAGAAAAGAAAGTTTGTTCTACAGTATTTCTGGATGTAGCGCAGGCATTTGATAAAGTGTGGCATAGAGGTCTTACAATCAAATTAGGCAAAATGCTTCCAAAACAGTTTGTTGACATTTTAGAATCTTACTTAACAGAGAGGACATTTAGAGTGAGACATGAGGGTGCTTATTCAGATATCAAACAAACAAAAGCTGTTGTACCACAGGGAAGTGTTCTTGGACCTACCCTGTGCCTATTGTATGCCTGCGGTATCGCAAATCGGGAGATTTTAGCAAATTAAGTTAAATTTAAATTACTTATTAGCCTCAAGGTCTAGATTTTAATTGTTATGAGTAACTGTTTAATTACGAGTACATCATAATGAAAAAAACAAAAAAAAAAAAAAACTATCAGCGCTTCCAATGTGATTTTGGTTATTTCAAATACATACATACGTCTCTTAACAAATAAACAAAAACAATCATCACTGTGCCCGATATTATTTTAAGAGATACAACGCATTTGTACTGAAGTGAATCACATACAATAAAATCCCGTTAAGTGCCACGAGGTGTGAGTGTTGCGGGAGTCGAACCGGTCGCGAGCGAGCACACCCGCCAGACCGCCCCGACCACTCGCCATTACACCAACACTTTTCTATATCATCGATTGTTTAAACACTTTTATAACCAAACTATACGCAGTACGCATTACACTCTGCAACGAATCGAGAAATTCTTTCGGTATTAGTTGCTCAATAGTATTTCTCTGCGAACAAATTAATGAGTTCTTTTGTTTTTTTATATAAGCTCATCTCAAGTCTTATTCAACTGTAATATATTTATAAAACATGATTATAATATAATAATGGTATGTTTAGAATACCACATCACACCAACAGCAGGTGTGTCTCAGTGCATATACTAAACATAATATAATATACATAGTTGTAAATATTAGCTATAACAACCGGAATCCTTTAACAACTTGTATGTTCACAGAAATAAATTTACAAGAAGATGGTCACCCATCCTAGACTGACCTGGCTATTATTACTTAACTTTGTAATGTGTTAACCTACTCGGTTACCACTTAGCCACGAGCCCCTCATTTATTCATAATTTATAAAATTAATAATAATGTAAATATTGTGAAAATAAACTTGAATTCAAATAATAAATAGTAGTTCCATTGTGCATATTTCGCCCTTTTTAGCGCATATTTGCATGCATATTTTACATATATCTATATGCATATAATCCGATGCCTATTGATTAGCCTTTCCAGGGGTGTCTGGCGTGATGTTACAAATGATTCACAGGCCGTATAAGGGTATATATGCAGTAACAGAAATAGAACTGCAATCAGGTTAAAAATAGATAAACCGAACGAGTTTGAATGAACACAAAAAAGATCTTTATCAATGAAATGTTCAAGGTGTTTACTTAACGAATATGTAAATTAGTTTCTATTTTGGTATACGGTCCTTTACTAAACTTTCTACTTGCGTTGATGTAGGTACTGAGCCATCACCTACAAACAAACTTTCTTCCTGTCATAAGACAATAGAGATAAATCCAGGAGTATCTTAGTTAGCCACTTTGGAACTCTTGTGATAGGCAACACAGCATCCACTTTATCCGTGGAAGGTGATGGTGTCCAATGTGTCGATGGACCATCAAGCAATGGATTATGAGTTTAATTCCTACTTATATAAAACAAAATCGAATTAGCAAAGTACAAAGACACGAATTACATTCAAATGTAGCAAATTGTTTGTTAATAGTAAATGAACTATGAATAAAGAGTACCGTTGTCGGCAATACTGAATTAACGTTGTTGTATAAAATCAGTGGTAGTGAGGGGTGTCGGTCGAGCTTGCACTGCTTACAACCTGTCGCTGTCAATAGGTCGCAGGACGAGGTACCGCGCACTGCGCCCGCACCGGTACCAAACAACCGATCATCTCGAGTCACTGATAGCGATCTGCCTATAGTTTATACCACCCGCCGCTGCATGTACACTTGAAGCTTTCGTTTTGCATGATGTAGTTAAAATACTTGTGTGTGAATCGTAGTGCTAAAATATTTATTTATTACATTCTTTAGCTATCGCCCACGGCTTGGCTCGCGTAATTCTGCTAAGGACAGACAGGTCCCCCTCATGAGCTGTTCATGTTTGTTTAATATTTTTTATTGTTTGCCGAGTAAAGAATCTCTATTTCTAACTTTTAAACTTTCGCGTTCTATGATATACATAATTATGGTTACGGGAATTTACGCGACGCTATAATAAGTATTACAACATACCTTGAGTCAGCCTGTTGGTGTGGTCACACTAGTGCAACCTGTTCGAAACGTCAGGCAAAGGTAAGTAATAAATAATGTATATTTTACGAAATCGCGTTATTTTCCATTAACATGATTATATAAAAGAATATTTCTCTAGATTTCTAGAAGGAGTCCAAATGATTCCAAAATTTTCGAGATCTACCGCAATCGACTGCTTGCAATGAGCCGCTGTCGAATTACTCATAGGTATGCGAGTGGGTCAAATGTCATCAGACAGATTTATAAACTAAAAATATACTGACATTCGGCAGAAATATCGGACGGACTATCATTTTGATAACATTACAGAATGTTCCATTCCATTGTGATATGGCAGACCGCGAGCCGACCTTTATACACATCCCCACAGTTGCACCTGCGTTTATGGTCACTGGTTCACTCTTAGGGGTCGTAGTGTGATGTTACATAGCCTTTAATATTCCTCAATAAATACTATTTCCAATACATCTATTTATTTATATGGCTGTACTCATTATAATGTGAAATTCATTACCAGTGTTCCCTTCTACCTACAACCTACCCAGGCTTTAAACGGGAGTGAAAATGCATCTCTCGAGGCCGTCAAACTGAGGACCACCATATGGTATTATCCGTATCACGTTGGTCTTTAATCTTTGAATCTTAATCTAGCTTTCCATCAGGCAGGTTGAGGTCATACTTACATGCTTAATTAAAGAAAACTCAAGCATGGATCAGCTTCGGAAGAAATACTTTGAACCTGATACGGGCACTTCATACAAAATTAGACCATTCTCACTCTCGTCGTAAACAAGCCGTTATCCTTCGAAATAAACATGAGTTTTTAGTAATTTGGTGGTTTTCCAGCCAAAATTTCTTTGTGTTCCACCGATTTTTTCAACAATAGAGGAATGTTAATTAAACCTACTTTTTATAACTCGTATTCTAATCTAATTAAAAAAAAATTAAGTATAATTTATGTTGCGACAAAATTTGGTTGTTAAATTAATTCATTACTCAGTAAAAAAAATGTCCTTCTCGACGATCATTTTCTTCTTCCATCTTCTCATTTAAAGTTTCTCCAGTGCTTCAGTGTTCACTCTCACATCCGCTGACCACAACGTTTCACTATTGCTTTTCAAAGTGAACGCAACAAACTGACGTTGGTCTGAGCTTTAACGTATTAACGTCGGCTTCAGAACAAGTCACCGATGGCAACGCTATCGACGTCCATTTACGTATAATTATGACCATCTGCGAACATAACTTTTGTAGCTCCTGTAAATGAAGATAAAGCAGGCTGTGCTTTGCTTCACACATTTCATGTGATTTAAATCTTAATGTGTGTCGCGCTCCATAGTTATATGTATAAGTATTTGAAATATGGTCCCGTGAAGAGATGCAATAATATAATATTATCTACGTATTTACGAGAATTAATGCGATCACGAAAAGGTATTACATACCTCTGAATTGCGTGACGTTTCGACCAGGTTGCACTGGCCGTGGTCACAGGCTGACTGGCTCAGCGGTGCACGCCCTCCGTCGTCGACATCGTGAGGTAGAAGATTCTTCATCCACCTCCACTTTTTTGATATTTTCGTTTCGCCATGTACCGTCACATACTGTACCAACAGTGTCCCTATTCCGTAAGCAAACCGATGTGGCCCTATCCCGACTGCGCATAAAAGCGAGGTGGCATGTTTTTTATCACTGGATTCCACGCTGTAGATAATTTGAAACGGGGCATTGTCAGTTTTGTTCAAGTGTCGAGTGACTGCCTTACTTATAATTATAACGTTTACATTGAGAGATAACATAAGGAAAAATTTTATAATTTTTTTCCAATGCTCCAGTATTGCAGCACATGTACCAGTTACACAAGACATTCTTACAACTGTGTAACACGCATTGAGGGGGATTTCGGTTCGACTTTTTGTTTAACAACATTTCATATTTGAATATTAATGAAACTTACACCCTCTGAAGAAAAAGATTGAAAGAATATGCCAAATAAACCTTAGCACATGCCATTCTGATGTACGGCCGGTGTGTAGGAGGCTTCGACGAGGCTTGCAAGTGCGTTCGCGCGTTGATGTCTAATGTGGGCGGTTCAAAATTCACACTATCTGCGCTTCCAGCCTCGCCACACGCACTTCAATTACCTTGTTGATTGACCTGGAAGCTGCGACGTCTCCGTGATTTGTCCGAGTCTTGCTTCACATGTGCAACGGTGTTTTGTGATACAACAAGCTTTGTATAGTGTACCGCTGTCGCGATTCGTTTTTATGATCATGTTTGTAACATCAGTGTTATGTCACAAATAGGCTGACGAATAGTTTCTTATTGAAACCTCTTGAAATTAGACGTTTCTAGTAAATCGATATCAAATAAGGCTTTCTTACCGTTGGCTGTCTCATTAAAACATCGATGTAGTGGAAGTTGTGTCCCGACTCAGCCTCTCTCCTAATTTAGTCATAATCGTAAGAAATATGAAGCCTTTCAAGTAAAGAGCACTCCTCTATATATTTTAGAGAGAAGTCATGGAAAAGAATAGTTATACCTCTCTACCTCTCTACAAGTGCAACCATAGAGCCTCGGTCATCTCTCGTCACGTACCAGTATAGTAAGGAACTTTCCAACTCGTGTGGTAGGCAGCGGTAGCCTGTGGGACGGGCCAAGTCCTGACAAACAATGGATCAATCAATGAAGCTTGGATTCATCACACGTAATGTTTCTCAATCCAGCCGACTGTAAGTAAATGTAACAGATAAATTAGCAACAACATCAACAACAACAAATTAGCAAATAATATAAGTATTATATGTATACACGTACTATGACGTCACTCTAGGGCGACAACCCAACAATTCATTGAACCATAGTAGTCTCGAAGCTGTTCTCATAATCACTCACACGCAGCACTCACTTCACATCAATTGCTTTTTTCTCATTGAGATTGCCAACAAGCATCCGACCCATTTCATTGTAAACAAATAGCGCCCCACACAGGCACCTCCGAGCGCGATATCACTTATGCATTGACAACACTCAATTAAACAAAAAATATTTCTCTAACAGAACTGATTTGACCTACTGCTGCACTGCTACTGTACCTAAGCCAAAACACGAAACAATCTAACAGATTAGATTGAAGCGTAGATTCCGCTGTGATATACAAATACATATTTTTAGATTGTACAAAACCTGCTTCTTAGCGCGTCGAAAACTCCATAGTTTATATTTTAAACTTTCGCCACTTATTTGTTATTATAACACTTAGTATCCACTAGCTATATATTATAACACTTAGTATCCACTAGCTATATATTATAACACTTAGTATCCACTAGCTATATATTATAACACTTAGTATCCACTAGCTATATATTATAACACTTAGTATCCACTAGCTATATATTATAACACTTAGTATCCACTAGCTATATATTATAACACTTAGTATCCACTAGCTATATATTATAACACTTAGTATCCACTAGCTATATATTATAACACTTAGTATCCACTAGCTATATATTATAACACTTAGTATCCACTAGCTATATATTATAACACTTAGTATCCACTAGCTATATATTATAACACTTAGTATCCACTAGCTATATATTATAACACTTAGTATCCACTAGCTATATATTATAACACTTAGTATCCACTAGCTATATATTATAACACTTAGTATCCACTAGCTATATATTATAACACTTAGTATCCACTAGCTATATATTATAACACTTAGTATCCACTAGCTATATATTATAACACTTAGTATCCACTAGCTATATATTATAACACTTAGTATCCACTAGCTATATATTATAACACTTAGTATCCACTAGCTATATATTATAACACTTAGTATCCACTAGCTATATATTATGCGAATGTAAGAAAGAAAGAAGAATGCTTATTGGCACAAATCAACTCAAAATAGGGTCAATTTTGAGATAATTAATTTTTCATACGTAAATATCAATTCCCTACTCGTCAATAAATATAAAATAATAATAATAAATTGTAATAAGCCAAATTTTTCAACAAAACAACTAAAAATAATTCATATTTTTTTTTTTTATTTGTTCAGACATTAGAGTACTGAGTCAAAAATTGGAAATAACTTGATAACCTGCAATCATTTAAATAATTCATTAATACAGAAATCCCTTTTTTTAAATATACAGTGTTTACTTTTTAAATTCTTTAACAGGAAGCGACTAATCAGTGTTCTGTCGATTCTGAAAAAGCTACATTCTGAGTTGATACACTCTTGTAATAGCAGTGCGATATGTTATTATAAAATGCATTCATTCCTTTTTATTAATTACATGCACAGAGTGTCAAAGGGCCAGCAGCTCAGCATAATGTTGGGTTGGACCCAACGCTGATTTTCAGTTGCAACCCACGTGTGTCATACGCTCGAAATGGCAAAAATAAGAAATCATAAACATTTAGAAAAAAGTTAGATAGGTGAAAATGTCACGTAATTGTTTTTTTTTATATGTTATATAAATAATTGTTAAATATAAACAAAATTTAACCGAATATTAAATTGAGAGATATATAACAAAATTATTTAAAAACCGTTATAAACATTTGCTTTTGCTCGAAGACCATCAAACCGTTTTTGATGTTCGAGCAAAAATATCCGCAGTTTTACTCCGAGTTAGACTCCGCTGCATGACAATAAACACAAGTGTTTACAACAGACTAAACATTTGTATCTCGCGATAACACTAGTAGCGACTATAAATACTACCTTCACAGAATAGTTTCATTACATTTGAAAAATTCAAATGAGACAATGATTCGACTAAAGCGGAGTTTACGGAACGTTAATGGTGACATAAATTTGAATGTTAATGAGTTGTTCGGGGTCGCGCTGCGCCCGCGCCGCGGACGCTTTACAACAAGTTGTGTCGCCACTGCACTGCTGAATCCACCTCGCTTATTCGTTGATTAGCGCTCACTAATGTTAACTAATACGGTTATTTAAATAGAGCTTCGTTCTCACACGCTAGATGGCGTTGTCACATTACGGTGCGATGAGTTAACTACCTACTTATTTATTTATTTACATCCAACGCTTACATCTATTATCACAGGCTTAGCCTAATGCAATAGAATTAGCCAACTTAAAATCTATAACTTATTATATATTATGTAATCGTTCTCTTGATTCAAGTACCAACTTAACGTGAGGTCGTCCAACGAACTGTTAGCAGCGCCTGTTAAAGGTCTCAACGTTCGATGGCGAAAATTGATAGTTTATCGGCATCTTTGTTGAGTGAGAAGAATAAGTAAGTGTGTGTTCAGTGCATGTAATCATTGTGAGTAAATAAAACTGATAGTCGTATACGTTATTGTTTCGCCCCCAGTATACCGAAGTGTGTGTAAGTCACACATATTTGTATCTATGCTCAATGTGTGCCCATATTATCATATCATTATGCTGCATTGTAAACTACATAACTCAAAACGATTCCCGCATCAACTGCTTGGTTTTAACATATTGAATGACGTGTGAAGTTCCCCATTAGTTTGATCCAAAATCGATCTATTACACCAAAATATCGACTATTAGTTTTTCTTGTTTTCTTCAAACGTCCCAATGACTATTCGCAACATTAGGGTTGTCACTTATGCGTTACTAACCCTGCATTCCAGAGTATTTATGTGAGTGTATTACATACATAAGCTCACGCCCTATTCCCGTCCGGGATAGGCAGAGACGATAAAGCGCCGTTTTACACAATATTGACATACAATTTGGGCCTCTATCACATTCATCAGACCTTTCAACAATCGTCAATATCGGTTGTAGGGTAGATAACCTCGTGCACCCGGAGTACCTACATGTCATATATATTTTTACTTCGTAATAATAGCGTTTAAAATAAGTTTTTATTTGTTCGTTGTTTTAATTTTCATTTCATTTAAACTTCCTTCCGCAGGCACTGTATTTACTAGTTAGGGTTATGTACCAACCAATGTCTGCACACCGATCGCACCAGGAATATAAAGCATGCATTAGATTATATCATTTCGAGATTTAAGCTAGAACAGCAAACATATTGTACGAAAACCTTGACATAGATTGAACAATGTCTTCCTGTTCGCCGTACATATAAACGATGCGTACGTATAGTTACGAAACTTAATTTACCATACATACATATGCATGTTGACGTAGACGACATGCCACGCTGGAAGTACGAGTACGTCGCGTCGGGAGCAGCGCAGGCGCCGGCGCCATGTCACCGTCTCACAATATCATGTAAAGTGTACAAACAATATACATATATAAACGAGTATGAACTTACGCATGTATGCGCAATTAAACTACATAAAATGCCAATGAAGCACCAGAAGTTAGTCCTATAGCCAAACTACGGGCACGGTAGTGACCCCGCCAAGACGACAAAGCGTAACTTGGGTTTAGATTATACAGATACACAACACTCTCGGGACATGACGTCAGGCGGACTTATTCAACATATCAAGTTTCAATTGCATAGCTCTTATACTTTAGATTTTATTGATATCTAAAAAACTCCGATTTCGTCTCTGACTCACTGATGATCCTCAAAAAACTTAGGGTACTTTCTGAAGTCCTAAAAAGCTGCAATTTGGTATGTAAGCTAGTATTAGTACATAAATAGAAAAAAATCTTAAACTTGGAACTTTTACCCCGTAACCCGTTAAACTAGCAAATGTTGTCGCCACCGTCACATGGGCGTAAGGTGAAAAATGTATTCACTATTCATTACTTTCCTCTTATACAATAGTTCTTGTAGTAACGAAACGGCCAGACCACATATTTTGACTAAGGTGTAGAGTTTGTAAAGTTAGGGCTTGTAGAGTTAGAAGCTTCTCGTCTCGTCTTAGCAACATTTTACATAAAAATATTTTTGGTGGGATAATCATTTTTTAGTTGCCAGTCGATCCGATATGACAGTAATATTTTGAATCATTCAGTATTACCCTATATATGCGTATATAATCACTTGACAATTTACTGTATTTTAATAATAAGCTTGCTGGTTCTTAATTAATAAATATATCTGGCATGTAAAGGAGGTAAGGGTTGAGACGACTTACAGTCACCCCTAAGCTCTAACCTTGACCCTGGCGGTGCTATCTTGAATCATTAGTTGCGCAATCTGCTGACAATTAACGCAATATTGGAAGCCGACGCCGCGCGCCGTAGCCCACGTCGACGCAGTAGTGCAACTACATTGGTGTTTAATACTAGCGTACATTAAAATGTTGTCTGTATATCATGATTGATTTTTATATTGATTAATACACTAGAAAAAAACGAATTAAAAAAGGAATTATCTATGACTTTCACCCTCACTAAACTAATACACACTACCACTCCCTACGTTAAAATATAAATTAATTTGATAAAAGGATTATTTTATCAAAATCCATCATTACATCAGCGACCAGTTCGCGATTAACTAAGATTAATTTTATTGATTGGTAACTTGAACTTATCTACGATCAGCAGCCTGACTGTTATTCAATTTTGGTAAAATGAAATATCTGTTTATATCGCTATTAGCACACATAACCTTAACAAAGTACTGAAAAATTTATATCTTATCATTTAACACACGACTCATTGATGAGCTTGCTGTTAGCGGGAGTGACGTAGTCGTGACTCCTATCCACATCTGACAATTGTAGTATCATCTATTAAATTGCAAGTTAAAAATAGAAGGATAAGTACCTGCATCATTTTAATAAATAAGAGTAGGCTGGTCTTTACAGAACTCCTTTAGTGACAACTCCTGTGCTTGTCCTTGCAATACCGGGGCACCATCTTCTTGGATATCTTTTTGTTTTTCCTACGTTATCAAAGTGTAAATACCAAAATAACGTAATAAGCACGGAGAACTTAAGTGTACGTAGCGATCGCTAGTGTGTCACAATTGTGTGGAGACCGCGATTGGCTGCCTAAGAAGGCCCTAGAGCGCGATAAATCACCAATCACGGCATTATTTCTGTGTGTTTCGTAGTACAGCAGTATACTACTGCTAAGTACTTTACTATTTATGTGTCCTCGTACAAGAAGAAGAAGAAGAATTATGGTGAAGCAGAAGAGAAGAATGGTGCTCCCGTGATAAGTTAATTTCCTTTGTTTTTATAATTTCACACTTACAAGAACTTAGGCAATCGCTTACCGTTAGAAGAGCTATTTACTTGTTTAGCGCCTTAGTGTGGTGCATACAATGGTAAGATACTACATTGAAAAATGGGTAGGCTTTTGGCTTATTATGACTGATAATGAGTTTATGTTAGGTATGAGTAGATGTGTTGCAAGTTTAAAATACTTTGGGTGTAGGTTCTCACTTTTTCTATAAAGATTTTTTTCTAATCAAGAAGCCATATAATCAATCACATGGCTGATGAATATGAAGAAAATATGAGCATTTCTATTTACTGAGTCACTAACTCCTAATCGATAATTAGTGGACAAACTGCACTTTAAGAGACCATCACACAATATCAATGTCGCGAAAGTTTAAAAACAATTATCTGAGAAGTGTTTATTGAAGTATACTTCCTCGTACGGAAGACACTTCAGTCGGGCCGTTACCGCAATAATTCATACCAGGTACGTAGGTGGAAAGATCAAAACAATGACAGAAATGGACTTAGTTTGAAGTGAATACTTTTCAAATAACTTTTGTACTCAGAAGTAATGATAAAATCCAGGATATTGGTCCTTAGCTATAACCTGTATATGGCAGCAAGTGGTTCTTCAGTGAATTGTTGTAAATATTCTTGTAAATAGTCGTACTGTTGGTCCTGTACATACTACGAGATGTTAATGTGGTGGGCGCGGCGCGACCGCCAGCCATCAAATAATTTCTCGACGCGACACTTGCTCGCTCAAGGCTGGCCCGAGAGCCTGCACCTGCGGCCGCACTCACACCGACCGAACTCTACCGCATGTGTACGTAAACACACACTTGCACACCGTGCGTCTATTAATAGACGCCTGTACGACACTCGGATGGTAACCGACTGGTTGTGCTTAGTCAGTGGCGCTTCCATTTGCAAGGAATTTGATTCCAGTGAGCTGATCCTCGCTGACGTTGTTGCACATTAAGGTATGTGCTGCCGTTACATGCATTAATGTACCTAATATATGAGTTGAGTGGCAAAACATTCATTGTTTGTGCACGAGGTGGCTCGCGACTTCTCTAGTCGACCTCGGCGGCTATACTTTTTGTTACATTCAAGTAGCCTAGCTGGCTTGTTTACTAAATGTAGGTATAGTAGGTATGGTTTGTTGGATGACGTCTCGTTTCATAGATTATACTGTTGTCTAATGTTTTGTATGTGTGAAACGTGCAACTAACGACGCGCTGTGATGACGCGTCAGTTCAAACACCTCACCGGCTGCCGCCTACAACATCAGCTCATATAAACTTTATCGGAGGCGTGTGTCCCGACTGCGGAGAAGAAGCGGAGAGGAGAGAAAATTAAAACTCAACATAATAATTACTGTATTTATTTGATACAATTGTTTTATGATACAAACAGTAATGACAGGGCCGGCTGCTCAACTGGTCCCCGCCGTCGAGACAGTAACAGCACTGTACTATACACTCAGACACGGGAGCCTGTGTGGGTGCATCATATAATACATATAACACTGTTTATCACAATCAGACTGTCCTAAACATAATAGCAATAGCACTTGACCAGTTGTAATACTAGTGAATGTATCTGTATGTATGGTTACTGTACAATAAGATGACAACAATCTAATTACTTGTGCTTATGGCTAGCCACAATACATAGCTATTACTTCTACAATATTCTTTATAATTATCTACACACTAAGCATTATTTTTGTAAAAAAAGTTTATTTACATGATACTTAAAGTTGGAATACATTAATACGTCTAGGTACATTCATAACATATATTTTGGCTTCGGCTTTCACAATGTCTCTGTCGCTATCAGTATTTCCCCAATTGTTCGACTAGAATTACCTTATTACAACTTTTACTAGCATGTTGTGATGTGATGTTTTTTTGTTTACTGTAGCAGGTTCCATTACATTATGTAAAGTGTTTATTCACCTTCTCGTGTGCACATACTATAACGTGAGGATCCAGATCTGACCAATGTATTTCCCTAGTATCTATTAGTTTTGTGCATTAAATAGAGTGTGTCACCTATAGGTACATATAATAAAGTGCTATGTCTATTTATTCATCGTATAAACCGACTGACTATCCCCTAAACTACAATATCACTAATGTTTTGTTTAGTTTACTTTGATCAAACTTGATTTATTATTTTATTTTTAATTTGATTCTTGAATGGAATATATTTGTACTACAAGTTTTAACGCGGTGGCAATATCACCTCTACATAACCATAACCATTATTAAGGCTATTCTGAATCATTAAATTGCCCATTTAAAATTACCATATTACAATCTCATATTCTCTGAATGTACAATGAAGTAGTACATTTCTACACTATAAAATACACAAATATTAATAAATATTCCCTTATCCTATTTAACAAGTATTATAAAACTACATGCAGTGCCACGTCACAGAACAGTATTCTTCACAACACAACATTGCTATGCGGTGAATCTAAATCCACACAATATAACGTATTTAACTCACAAAACATGGCCACGTTTCCTTGATTTAACATTCTTATACACGAATAACAATTATCTATTACGTATCGACACTCACAGCCTTCTGCAATAACCTACTCTCGACATACCACTTAAGGTTTGTTTCGCAGTACCATGCGGTTCGCTGGTATTGAGTCGCTTCACACAGTGGGAGCTATTAGTGGTATTATTAAATGGCTCACGTCTAATACAAGTTATCAATGAATATGCTTACTTAGAGTTGATTATGCGACACAATACATATATTACGTACGTAGGTAAAGCCAACAGGGCGTTTTGCTGTGTTTGCAAGAAATCGATTGCGTCCGCGCATTGTGCTGCCTCGATGAAGCTACATGTCTAGCCCACATTCTGATTCAATGGCTGATATAATATGTAAAAGGAATTTGTTTTTAAACAATATATTCTTTGTGGAGTCAAGTTGGCCGTGAAGAACAGGCAAATGCATTTGGTAGATATATATATACGGTATAGTCCTATAAAACAACTTGGTACATTAAAATACCTATTTACATTTACATAATATATGAAACATTATGTTCATATAAATTTACGGGACTTTGAAGTACACAAACAAAAATCATGTTCGCGCTGTAGTTTGTAATGATTTTGCTACATCATAACTAGGGGGAGCAATCCCGATCTCGCGAGCTCTCAATCTCGTGAGATCTTGATTATTTTCACAAGGCATAAACGATGAGGATTCTTCGTCAGTCAGGACCTTTACGAGTGTGTGGGAACAAGAAGTAAATTTTTACAGTTTTGCTTATGATAGCTTACTAGTCGAGAGACGTCTAGGATGGGTGACCATTCTTAACACATTGAGACCTCTCCGTGCCTCGGAGAGCACGTTAAACCGTCGGTCACGGGTGCCATACAAACATCTGTGGCATTCGTTGCGGGTAGTTGGAACCCTAAAAAGTCCGACAACCTGGTCTAACTACAGAACTTCGATATCGCCTAGTACTTGGGTTGTAGAGGTCTGATGGCAGTCGCTTTACGTAAAATATCAAAGTTCGGCCGTGTCGTAGTTAGATTGAAAGCCGACCCCAACTTAGTTTGGAAAAGGCGCGGAGGATGATGCTTATGATAGCTTACTCACGCTGGTGCCAACCAGTGTCGAGTATGAGAGGGCATTTTCGGCTGCTGAGTACATAGCAACTGAAATAAGATGCCGTTTGTAGGACAGCAGCATCAGTACTCTTTGTTTATTAAGAAGCTAGAAAGCTAGAAGGATCTCGTGAGATTGTAATTTCTATTTCCGCGAGATCTCGAACCTGTGATCTCGGCTCGAGATTGCATTCCCAAATCATAGCAAATATTAACCGACTTCAAAAAGGAGAAGGTTATATTTAACGGTTTATTTTTGTGTGCATTACGTCTTCGCCATTTGTGAACCGATTTCAATCATTCTTTTTTTAATTGAATGGGTACTCAAGGTCTCATTTAAATTTGTGTGAAATGAAGAATCCTCTCTGGCCGCAGAATCTAAGCATGAAGCTGGTGTTTTATATTCGAATAAGAAAATGATAACGGAACAGCCTCAGGTAGCCAAACTAAATTGGAAATACTTTCTATTTTATTCTTTTTCTATTAATTAAAATATTGCCAAAATAATTAAACTCAGAAAATAAGATAATGGCTTTCCATCCAATGTAAGGCCATTAAAAAAAATCTTTTATGAGAAAAAAACTACCGTCATTTAAGGCTCAATGCTAGTGCATTTAATGCTAGTTGCCTGTGAGGAGCGATGACATGGCAACTACCGATTTACGCACAACACAACACACGCACAACACGCCCGCCGACCGCCGCGGGCGATGCTGTTACAGCCTCGTCGTAGTTCCCATAGGCCGTTGGCACACTGCACCTCCCCACATACATACAACTGATAACAACTTTTAATTGAATAATCGTTTTAAATGTACTGACTACAAACTTACATATCACGCCTTGTTTTTATAGCGGTGCAGTGTGCCTAATTACAATATAGGTTTTAGGTTTGTAGAAAACCAAACGTTCGCCGTGTCCTTTGCTATAGTCGATAATAAAATATAATTAGGAGTCTGTAACATGTTATAATACTATTATAACTTGATTATTTGCTTGGAAAATGAGTCAACATAATTAAGGGGAATAGGGAAGCAGCTTCACCCTACATACTACGCTACTTGTAAAGCATAGTGTTACTTACTGTTCATTTCTGAAGGCATCGTCGTCTCCAAGACATTTACAGGGGATATCAGGGGACAGTCAGTAACGGAATTGCTAGTGACGGCAAGCACCGAGCGGCACACTGTCCCTCTGGCACTGAGCGAGGGACAGGGTGCTCATTTGTCACATTAGTAGTACCTACATTTATAACTTATTAATGGATATTAAAAGTATCGGACGGTTAATGTGTGTATTTTGTTCTGTATAAGGGCCAGTAAGTACTTAATTTAGCTAACAAAGTTCATAACTTACTGTTTTGAAAAGTGTATAATTAAATGCATAATGCATAACAAAGGGCCGTAATGAACTTCGGAAATAAGAAAAAGCCTTGCAAGGCTTAGTCAGTTAGGTAGAAGTTGACTTTTGACAAACAGTCGCAATGTGACGATGAATAGGACAAAGGTCTTGTGACTAAGTTTTCATTGTGAGCTTTTGTGATAAATCGCAGAGTTGATCTTCGACCGGCACAAAATTATAATGAAATCATGGGGATAATATCTTAGAGTAGCCGACCATGACACGTCAATGAATCAATGAATCATTACAGTAAGAAGTTATATAAAACATTAGTGATATAGGGACCATGCATACACACATCGACTTTTTTATATATAAGTGTACCTATTCATAGTTGCTACTAACGATAATTACGATAAGGATAAGGTTAGTATTCATAGTACTATTTAATGTAAGCGATCTAAACTGCCCCTCTAACGGCCATCAGCTGACGGCAAAGCGACGTCCTCAGGTGGGACGACATGCAAGATGTGGCGCGCGGTAGCTTTCTACACTGGGTACATTCGAATGTACGTAATTCACTTTCGAGAACGGAAAACTTTTTTTAAACTTCAAGTTGAATGAAAGCAGACATGTCAGTTTAAGTTTGACCACGTCAGTCGACTCAGAAGGAAAAAGGAACCCTCATAGGATCACTTTGTTATCCGTCTGTCTATCTGTCTGTCCGATTGTCAATACCCTTTTTCTCAGGAAACCGATTATCAAATTGAAATAACCATTTTTTTTTTAGTTTTAGTAAACTATAATCATTAAATGGCAAAGGTAAATCAATTTAACTTACTATAAAAATATTGAAAAAATTAAATCCGCATTTCTTATTATACTTTTAGGAACAAAATTGACTTCAACAAGTGTTTGTCGTTCCTTAACATTAAACAGCTGGATATTTTGTATAAAATTTGTCATGCCGACAGATCGTAGCCTGGATTAACACGAGGACGAGCCGTGAGCGAAAGCAACTAGTCAATGTCATTAGTTTAGAGGGCGTCCGGGGCGCGTCCGGACAGGGTTTTCAAAAAGTGGACACTGTGCCAGGGGAAATTTATAATTGTTAGATGAATCGTTAACAAGCTGTTTAAATTAATAAAAAAAAAATTTAATCCAATGTCCCGGAAAGCATCTCGATTTCACCCATGTGTCCGGGATTTTTGAAGTTTTTGTCCAGCGTCGCCAACTTTAGTTATGGCAGGCCTAAGTATGACACATGACGTAGCGTTCCTGCTACGACCCGGGGCTCTCCCCACCGACTCGGCAATGTAATATGCATTATAGTGTTATCATTAAGTGTGAAGCAGAACAAGCCACTATTGTAAATGCACTTTAGTTTGAGTAGCGCGGTCATTCAAGTGCGGGCACACTTGAATGACCTTTGATGAAAGAGCCATTAAACGATTGCTTACGTTTCCTCCGCCCACGGCGCGATCATTGCCGCCATGTAATTATGTCAATAATTTAACACTAACCGCAGATTTCATTCACGCTCTAGCCGAAAGTAAACATTTTGTCGCAAAACACACGATTGTTAATACATTGTTGTGTTGACAGTAAGTAATTCTCAACTTTCACTCGACTAGCTGCTAAGAACTTGTAACTGTACACTAACGCATGTGCTGACCATACATTATCAAAAGTACATTGGTGATTGTTTTCCGTAAAAGGGACAACATTGTTAACTGGTAGGTAGAAACTAATGTCTGGTTAAAGATAGGGTATTTCCTACACTAAATAGGCATATCTATGGGCAGGTGCCGGGCGCGGTGCGGTGCATCGAGCAGGCGCGAGTGGATGTGTGTCGGTCGGTTGTGTTGCGTGGTGTGCGGAGCGTCTGGTGGCGCATGTGAATGCGGCGCACATTCATTAGCGGCGGCGGCACCGGCTCCCAGCGCACTGGAGCCTGTTTTAAAACAAGAATTAAGCACCGAACGAGATCTGAAAGCAAGAAAAGTAACGGTACCGGACACAACCAGCCGGCGCGGGGCTCGCTCGCTCGCCGAGCCCGCTGCCTATGAATATATAAAGTTGATCGCGGGCGCCCACGGCCGCGCGGGGTCGCCGACCGCCCATCCACCAAATGGACATGAGCCCGTGTGCACTGTTGTCATGTGTGTCCGCGGCCTACCCCCGCATCCGTACCCGCACCCCGCCGCGGACGCCCTTCTATCCATACACACACACACACACACACAGGCGTGCGCGCACAAGTACTTACCGCAATGCTAAATTTTGATAACATTCCACACGTACTCCCTAAATAGCTGTTCATTGTGTTCTGTTCACAGATGTGTTTATCACACCGCTGCATGCCTCATATCAGTGTGATTATAGTGATTACCGACATTATCGAAATTACAATATAAATGGTACTAACTGTCGAGGAATTTTAAAGCTTTGATCATCTTACATACTGCGGAGTGAGGTTCGTACTATTGCGTGTACGTGACTAAGTAAATAGGTTACGGGGCAGCGCTGTTTTGCTGTGGAATTCTTTATCGAACATTATCGGCACGCATTATCCTAAAACTGAGCAATATCGATGATAATGAGGCGATTGTGAGCGGGAGATAACGCGACAAACGGCCGATACGAGTGTGCGGTGTGCCCGCGACCGCGCGCGTCTACTGCCTCTACTACAATGTCCACGTTAACTACTGTCCCATACGCTTCGAATTCCAATAACCCAACAACAACAATGCTGATATACACATGAGATTTATTACAATTGGGTATTCGCGCCCCTCTAATATGTGATAATTTGAATACGGCACAGAGCAGTCACCATATAATGTTTACGATCAGTTGACAAAGTTGGCCTTGAAGGCCAGGTTTGTAGTTAGCAAGTCTTGGCAAGCAACAACAGCTCTTTTGGAGATCTCGATAGTTCTAGGGTAACTTCTGTAGCTGAAGTTCTTTTATTGACTAAAGGAGACTGTGTGTGAATTTGCATGATTATATATATACAGTTCGTAAGAGTTAAGTTACTTGCAAAACACCACATACATATAAGCAGAATACATAATCAGTACGTTTAATGAACCAGGCATCAGACAAATCAGAGTTTTAATATAGTAAGATAGTTTTTTAGTGTTGACTTATAGATCGTTTATGAGTACGCAATGGGTGACTCTAAGGCTCTGTTAGGAGACGAGTACCTACTGAGAGTTCTACAACATTCTTTTTTGTAATCATTTGGTCGCAACTCGAAGGAAGTAATTAAGACATTAATATATGTATAAAACTAAAGTATGTGCTCGTTACAAAATTAATGAGGCATCCATCGACACAAGTAGCGGCGAGCGTCACAGTCACCTGTTTCTGTAGCGCGGTTACACTGCGCTCTCTTACAGCTGAGAAACTGGCGAGTGCTTGACCGCAGCTAATGAGATAACTGGGCGCAAACGGCGAGTTTACAAACATGATGATGAGTGCTATACTGTCTACTGATATATTCAACACACCCGTACAAGTACGAAAGTTGCGTGCTGCGGCTTCGTGTGGAATATAGGTAATGTGGTAGCGGCGTTTGTGATAAATGGACCAGCAATGCGCGCCGCAGGTGCACACCGGCTGACCTTTGCAGCCCCGGGCCCCGCGCCCCGCACACCACTGGCTCGCCCAGTCGCCTCCCCCTCCCGTCCTCCACACGTCGAAAACCTCCGCCGTCCGTTATGAATCTCCTCGTGTGCGAGAGTGACCGTTACCGTGGAACTGTATTTTAAAAACAGCATTTTATATATGCGACTAACTAACCATAAATAAAGTTTATCCGAGTGCGCGGCTGTCTACGCAAGGTATACAAGTAACGAGGGCGGCCAAACTCTCCTCCGGACAGGAGGCCGCACTACTACTGCGGACAATTTGATTGCTCGAGATAACTCGTGATCGTGAGGGATTGTCACCTGTAGCAATATGACGGAAACGTTATGAAAATCGTTTATAGCACATATCATAGACCTCAAAAAACACCAGGTCCGAGATCTGCCCCATTAATTTAATCATTTTCAGAGCCTGCCTTATGCTTAGACGACATTCATCTGGGTTAGAATCAAATCATGGCTATACGCGATATAATATCAGCATTGGCACCAGGCAAAGGCACCTAATCCAAATAGTATCAAATATTATCACATTTCTTGCAACCATTTGTACGAAGAGGCTAGTTATTTGAATGTCCGAGCATCCCCCAATGTAGTCTTGGCAAGTTATTGTAAGTACAGGCTATAAGAACCTTAGTCTCAAAGTTATGATTGCCATAAACTCATGTAATCTCGGCATGCAGTTTAAAAATATATAGATGTCCAAAACCATTTCGGGCGAGTGCTGGTGTGATCTAAGAGTATTAGTTCCCTTTGGTTTATTTATTTGTGATACAATGTGAAACAATAACTTTTACAGCGGCCGCAGCACAAGCTCAAGGCTGGTATCGCATTACACTTCGATTTCCGTGCATCAGGTACAATAGAGAATATAGGTAGCTTATATTAAACCTAAGATAAGATAAAAGCATTTTTAGTGACAATTTAAGGAATACAAAGCTAAAAAAATAGGCGATGTGTATGTGTGTTTGTGAGTGTGTAGTGTGTGTACTGTGTATGAGTGTATCATTTAATGTAATAGTGTAAAAAGTGTATGCTATTTACCATGTATTGGGGACACTTGAAGAGAGAGGGGGGATCAGCTAACAGCCTGAATTATATTTTCTGTATCCTGATAGTTAAGGTTTACAAGCCAGTTCTCTGCGATAGATTTGGATAACTACTTTTCTCCTTATTTTATTAATTCTAACGTGAATTGATGGTCTCTTAAAGGAACGGGGTCATTTGTTAACAATCAGTCGTACATGCTCAATACTCGCAAACGGTTCAGAAAATACAATAGAAGAGAGAGTCCTCGCTGAACCAGAGGTCATGGGTTCGATACCTACTATTAACGCGGTGTAATTTATCTATAATATGTGTGTATTTAAAAATATTATATACATATGTTTATCAGCAGTTTGGTTACCATAGTACAGTATTATTATATGTAATTTTGGGGTAATGTTAGCTCTAACAAGCTTGACAGTTGCCTGTAGAGGCTCATAAATACGACGCAGTGGGGAACGGAACGGCGGCGCGGCGTGGCGTGCGCCTTGAACTTATCGCACGACCTCGCAACGTGCAACACTACGTACTGAAGCCACTCGTTTTTCTTGAAAAACTTCGTTTCATTTGAACGCAGCCAACTATTATTTTTGCTTCGGGTGTCAGCTAAAGCACGTGGGTTTACGAGAGAATCGGAATATTGAGACGAAACGGTGCTGAGACAAGAGCTTGTATTTATAGTATGTCGCGCACGCACACGAGCGTAAATAAACAGACGCACACAACAACAACAATGGCGGTTATTAATAGTTCGCTATAATGATCCACCGTCAGCGGACGACGCGCGACGTCCAGTCGAGCCGGGAGGCAAGCGACGCCACCGGAACTACACACGTTTGTATATATTATAAAGAAGAGAAGCGGTACAAGCACAAGCTGCACATGGTCTATTCGATAGCATTAACAACTCCCCGCATTAGGAATTACTCCTGTGTCGCGGGGGACTTTACAAACATACAAACAACGGACACAAAGAACACCCAGACTCAGGTGGGAATCGAACCCACGACCTCTGGCTCAGCAATCAGGGTCACTAACCACTAGACCAACAGGTCAGTTGGATATTTGTGTCCTTATTGGTATATATACTGGATAGATATACAAATCATATTTTTTTATGAAAGGGTTAATTTAATTATCCGAAGAATTCTGGGGACAGTAATCGGTAAATCCTTTAAAGGCTTTTTTCACCACCCGTGAGGTTCTCAGTTAAAAGTCTTCAATCAACGTGCATTAAAGTCTGGTTAGTATGGTGTGCGCCGAAGAGTTTTCATCTGTAGTTAGAAGATACTGACTCAGTTTTCGTTTGGAACATGGTTCCCATTCTTACCCAGTGTCCAACCAGTACGATGGAATGTTTTCGATCGTCATACAGGATCTACCTTTCATGACAAGTAACTATCTTTATCAAAATTCTTTAATTTTTGCAGAAACAAAGAATCAGGACTAAAGCAATTTTATAGGTTCCCATTTTCTTACATCAGCACTCATATCGCTATCTGTTCCGAGTGGACCTAGCCTCTTGATGGTAGGTTACTTAGTACTGTCTGCTGTACGCAGGGCATCGGTATCAAACTATCAAGGGGTTTATACAACATTATTTCTTTGGGCTTCCTTCTCTGATTACATTACCTACTCTGTAGGTATATAATTAATACTATAAGAAAAATAAATATTTCCTATTATTATTCCTTAAAAATCTAATATCCGTAATTGAAACTATCCGAAAGTATCGGATAATCGAAATAATTCCATATCCGAATCCGGTATAATATCCGTATCCATATCCGAATGTTCATATTCCTAACATCCCTGATTATTATACATAACTATAACAGAATATATCGGATAGACATAATGCCTACAAAGTATTTGACACACGTGTGACGTCACATGCGGTAACCTTCGTCAGCAGCTGATCAAACAGAGCTCGACATCGGCAGTTCGACACCAAGAGACGCTTCTGAGGAACATGGTGCCCTGCGCCTGCGTCGGCCCAACGTCACGTAACGCGTCGGCAACAACCGAAATAATCCATAATAAAATTAATGTTGCAAACAAACTATTTATTTACGTAATAATAGGTTGCGTCGTTTGTTCTCATCTCATGACCGCGATTATCGCTATTTCATAGCTGACGCGTCAATTAGAGAGCTCATTGTTGAACGCTATTTATTTAATCTGCAGTGTGGAGGTTCGCATGCCAGCGGTGCTGTACAATAGATTACAATTACGTGTGCGTTAATGACTTATACGTAAGGCTGTTGCGCGCCGGACGAGCGTTGATGTCTTTTACACGCGTCGTTCGATGGCACCTCCATCGCGCGGGTGCCACGGAGGGTGCTCGGGAGGATTCGATCCCACCCCACCTCGTAGAAAGGGATGATGTTAAATATCTCAACGCTTGCCCTCCTCATATATATGTAAAGAGGACCACAGCATTGTAACTATTCGTATATAGGCTTATAATATCGGTCAACAAAGTTTGTAATTGAATTGTTAGAAATAGGAATCTAAATTTACCATCAACCTTTAAATATCGACAATCTAAATTGAAGTTTTCAATCTTCAATCTAATACAATGTTTTATGAATTTATGTACATACGTAGTCTGCACCACAGTGTCGAGGTTGTCGACTAAATGCGACTGGTCTGTGAAGTAAACCTGTTTGCTATTGATACCAGTCCAGTACACATTTGAATGCTAATTAGAGCCCAAAAGCTACATCTCTTGCGACCATTGCTTTATGCTGATATCGAGTCTAAGTTAGAAGTGCTATTCAGAAGCCAACCAGTCTTCATTATACAGGTACGTATATGTAGTGTGAGATTTGAAGAGGTTCCGGACCACGACACTGGCTACAACAAATATTAAGTATGTTATGATAAAATAAAAATAAACGTATTCTGACAATATTTTTTCTGAATAATAACTTTAAAAATATCACTTTGCTTGATTCAATGTCGGTGTATGTAAGCTTATATTACAAAGATGGTTTAACCTGGCGTCGCAGTACATGAGCGCTCGCAACACCAGCGGTATCACTACGCATAGCCAAACTTATAAAAACCTTATCATGTCGAAAACAGATAATTATTTGTGGGAAATCCACGTCTAGCACAGCAGATAGACTCTCGTCTATATCAGACGCCTCGTCAACTCATTCCCCCTCAACTACCTCGTGGCCACTTTCTATCAAAATCCTAACTATAGTTACAAATTACAAATGCGAAACTTAACCGATTATTATTGTTATTAAATGTTGCTAAAAATTTGTCGCGGCACAGAAAAGGACACAGGATATCTTTCATCCACAAAAAAAAGTACAGTTCCCGAGCGACAGACAAATAAGTTTAAGGCGAGCGAAGCCGCGGCGCGGGCGACAGCTAGGGAGAAGTCATATGAGTGAGAGAGAGATTGTCATATGAGATACAAATTAATTTCTTTTGTCTTTTCCAAACACATAGTTTCAAAGAAAATAAATAAAATTTAAATACAAAACACCATCTACCTGCATATACATATACGAAACTTCTCAACGTTAGAATAGTTTATCTTAATTTTTACGCTAAATTGTGTTTTGTTTTTATTTTACTAACTTAATTCATAAAAAAAACAATGTTTTTCTTAAACTCAAAATCCAAAATTCTCATTTTTAAAAATTCAAAGAACAAAACTTCTGGAATTGCGAACTTAACCCTTTCTTTTAGTAAATCTTAAATTAGTAACAAACAAGGTTGACGATTGAAATATAAACCTTTGTTTTGAATGCAATCTACAGCAAAATACAGCAACTCAATGTATGCCAGAAATATTAATATTCTTCTGCGTATTAATATTCTTTTTAGCAACAGCTGGGAATTACATTCGCCAACTTATTAAAGAAATCGTACCGTCCTAACATTAAAAACCTGTGACTAAAAACTCCTAAGCCGACTGTTGCGAAAAGCTAAATACCTACATAATAATAAATACTACTGCGAACTGCGAGTCCTAAACGCAGCCCTTCCTAACATTTGTATATTCTGCCACGTACTTACATATAATATCATAATATGTAATATGACTAATTTTAAAAGTATGATTCAAGTTAAATGTCCAATTAATTTGGAAATGATAACCCCGTAATGTAGCTATTCAGTCGAGTCTCATTAGCAGCGATATCTTGTCAGACCTGATAAACATCGTTACTAAATTACAGCCGATTATTGAACATCATTATTGTAACAACATAGTCGTTGAGCATCAACAATGGTAGCATAATATACTATTTAGTTAAATTGTTTACACATTAGTGTGCATTTGACACGGAACCAAGCGGACGATGTGGCGATGGGCGCGACGAGCCACGAATAACCTAGCTATAGGCGCATTAGCGTTCCTCGATGGGCCTACTCAGTAACCGAGTTGATATCACCATCCACTGATAGCGCGCTCTAGAACCAACTGATAACCAACACTGTGGACAGCGCGTTTCATACATTTGTCTGGTCGTAATGACGGTTTACAGATGTTTCTATAGTCAGTAACTTGTGGTATATGCTGATTATGACGGTGAGCTAGATAGAATAGGGTAGTATTGGTGACGGATCGCCCACGGTGACGGCGCCAGCTCAGCGCTCGCTCAGTTTATAAGTGGCGTGTATAAATAGCCCAACAATGCTGCGTTCACCGAGCTCGGCGCTGGGCGACGAGGACTCCTCGTCTGTTGTGTGCTGTTATCATATTTGTGTGGGATAGTGTCGTGGTGGCATCGCATGCAGCCGAGGGCGAGTCGCCCCCCGCCCCCCGCCCCCGGCTTATTAATAACATTATGCTCGATTAGGCATGTCCCTCGCGGCGCCGGGGGACGACGCACTCCCGCGCGTTACGTCATCGCCTGAAATACGCCCGAGTTTTACACGAAATCGGCGTTCGGCGGGCGAGGCGCTCCCGGAACGACTTTCCACACGAACAGAACGGAACCGGCCGCCTGTAGTGCCAATCCCGCGGTCAACGACTCCCGAAATAGATGCACAACACGCGCACCTATAAGAAATTAAGAACCGGTCCCGAGCGGCGACACTCTCCGATACCGATAAAAATTCATTTCGAAAGCGGAATCCACCTGAGCGATTAATTTACTGCGGCTTTCACCGGTCGCGTTATCGAGTGGCGGAGTATCGGCAACCGCTGCGCCTGCGCCCAGTGCCGCACGCTGCCGCCGCGTGCTGCCGCGCGCCCATCCTCACCGCACCGCACCGCCATCATGAGCTACAGCCTACAGCAGATGATTGCGACCAACGATGACGATGCATCGCTGTTGTTGTTTGGATGCCATTGCCCTTTCAAACGAGCACTTGATTGAGCACGTTGATATTCTTCCAAGTTAAACTTAAAAAAAGCATAAAGGAGGTTGCATCTCCACGTGCGGTGGTGGCTCGAGCCTTGACCTACATCTTAATATTCGGCAAACCAAAACTTTCCACCCACTAATGAATAATGTACGGCATCTCAGAGGAATAATCAGCACGTGAATTATACATCTGTGTCGGCGAGCGAAGCTGGCCGACTCGGCGTCAGTCAACAGCGCCACAATCCTGCACCCATCAGCATTCATATGGCAATTCATATGACATTAGCAACGAGTTACTTACTAGTCAGTGTCTACACCCCAAGTGGACACAACTTGAGATAAATGTACTTTTCGTGAAAATAATGTTGAGAAGTTTATGTTGTGCGTCTATGTACAAATAGACGTCAGACGCACATATTGCACGAGGTGCGAGGAGGGCGCGGTACGACAGCAGCGCGGCGCGCGGCGGCTCGGCTCACGCGGCGCTGGCGTCGGGAATATCGTGCGGCGAGTTAATGAGTTGAAAACGCGTGCTCATTGCCGGCCATGAGGAATTTTAATTAGTTAAGTGGGTTACGTGAGCGACGACGAGGAAACGCAACAGTGCGCGGATTATGTTGATAACATCGACATCGGGAAGCGTTTCTTGCTCCGAACAACTCGGCTGTTACGAGTTTCTTATTACCCACAAGCCAACTAGGTATATGCCTCGCCAGCCGAGGTGTATTACCTAACAGATGGCGTTAATGTTTCTATTATCTATTCAAGCTTATTTTGTTAATTAGACACTGAAAAATGTGCCCTGTAGCAATTGTATGTATGTATAGTTAAAAAATACAAATAGCAGTGAAACAGTCATTTTCCGAGATTTAAAAGATAACAGCGCCTATTTGGTGCGTACGAGCTGTCCACTGACTCGAGCACTTCTACCTTTGACAATTAAATGAAGCATGTACCGACATATGTATGTGTTGGCTGCCAACAGCCGTTAGTACCAGGCGGCGCGGCCACTGCGGCCGGTGACACGTCGCCGACACAAGCGACACCTCCTGCGACCACTGACGGGCTGGCGTCTACTCGACACGTGTGACGTAATGTTAAGCGACAACTCTAAAAGTGCCGAGGTCGTAAGCGGACATCGCAATACTCCTTCAAATTACCATTAAATCCAGAGATGAGAAGATTCCCGCTGGTCGAGTGGCCTTCGCACGCGGTGCGAGCGACGCACGCGATCCTCATAGCCTCCGGTTACCTGAAGCTAAGGCGACGGACGTCCAACACGAATCAGGAGCCGGTCAATATATCCGTCGTCACCAGACCGGTTTCACCGACCGGCCAGAATCTCCATCGACGACCGTCGAACGTGGAGCGCGGACGACATCTTTACCTGACAGTATTAGAAAATAGGTATACGACTCTAATGCTGCCCGGTAAGATGCGAACCGCCACTCCAATCGAAGCAGGCAGAGTGAGCAGGGCCGGTGCGTGGCGCGCTCCCGCACGAGGCGCGGGACGCGAGTAGTGGAGCGCGCGCTGGCGCAGCGCGTGCAGACGGTGGCGGCGCTAGACGCGGACTGGCGTGGAGCGCGGCGCCCAGCGCTCGCCTCCTCCGCGCCGCGCCGCGCCGCGCTGGGTGCGGCGGAGGCGGCGCCGACGGCCGCACGCCCCACGCCCGCGACACCGCCTGCCGCGCGCCCGCACCCGGCCATAACCACCCCCTGGCGCACCACCACCACCCTCAACACTTGCATCACCACTACTCTTCATATCTATTATTGCAGAATAACTTCGCTGTCGTCGGCTCAATACCGCTTTCCAGGACGACCCCAGTTAGTAGGAATAGGCTAGTTTCTCTCTGATAGAGGAACTTTTTTAGAAGACCAGATAATAATAACATCAAAGGACGTAACGACATACACCCAGATAGGCGTTACGTGCAGATTCTAAGTATTATCTCCAGTTATAGTAGGTGACCTGAGCCGCGTCATATTTTCCACTAAGTTTCGATAACCCCGGTTTATATAAGTGCGACCTCTGATTTACAATGTCCTACATTTGACTTATTAGCTTCATAATTATAATTCACTCATATCGAGTTTGCTGTACCTACCTACTTCAAGTAGGTACAGAATGGTATAAATACGTTTTTAAGTAGTCACGTTATATAAGATGGGAACTGTCCAACAACACAAACATAAAGGACCCAGGCATCCAGGATAAAGGCCACTGGACTGAAGGCATGTATGTTCTTGAATAAAATTCACATCCTACATTTCGTTTTTCTCATCAAGTTGAGTAACCTCCACCACGACGCTTAGACTGTGATGGTTATATGAGTTCCATTACGATAAATATGTAGTGCTATCATTTGCTGACATGTTTCTTTTCTTCGCATATGGTCATGGGCGGTCTACGAACAGAACGGAAGTGAAACGCTCCGCGTTCTTTGCCTATAGTCATAGATTATGTCCCTGAAAGGTGGAATTTTTTTGCCTCGCACAACCAATCTTTGGAACAAATTGTCGCCTGCGGTATTTCCGGACCGATACGACCTTCAAACTTTCAAGAAAAGAGCGTACTCCTATCTCAGAGGCCGGCAACGCACTTGTGACTTTTGAGTTGCAGGTGTCCATGGGCGATGGTAGTCACTTACCATCAGGTGACCCGTCTGCTCGTTTGCCCCCTATATATTATTTATATATAATATAAAAAAAAAACCACTGACACCTCATGCTGTCGCAAGCTGAACAAGTTAGAACCTAGGCATCTCGAAATTTATAAAGTCTATCTTACTACTACTAGAGCTGTACCAAGTAATGTGATCTTATCTGTGCCTATACCCAGCAGTGGGACTGTCAGTGTTTAAACCTGACCGGTATTCATATTTATGAGATTCCAGATAGAACAGTATAGAAAATAATGACGACTCATAACATAATCTGTGGTGACCTCCAAGTCAGGGGTTAGTGATCCAACAAAACCACTTAATCTTGTGTTCATTACATCCTCAGATCAAGACATAACAGCTTTTCCAGATCGGGGTTAAAATAGTTTTTAATCATCATCATCAGTACTCAATACAAATAAATAAAATTGAAGTGTATGTTTCTAATGTCAAAATAATATTTTTTATTAAGCTCATACAGTTATTTGCACGATAAAAATCTGTTTTTTTTTAATTTTTGTCTGTCTTTCTGTCTGTTTGTTCCTACTAATCTCCAGAGCAGGTGGATCGATTTCCACGGGACTTTCACTGGCAGATAGCTGGTGTTATGAGGAGTACCTAACTCTTAGGCTACTTTTATTTAGGAAAAGATTTGGGTCCCGCGCAAAATATATGAATATATACACGCGAGCGAAGCCGCGTGGGAACTGCTAGTAAATTATATAATTCTAGTGGACCCGACAGACGTTGTCCTGCCGGAACGTAAAAAATATTATTCGTGCAACCCTATCGCAGCGCCATCTACCGGGTCCAATTGTAAATCTAAACCATTCTCGAATCCACCTGAAGCCACACAAAAAAATTCATTCAAATCGGTACAGCCGTTTAGGAGTGTTTAGAGCCTATGTTACTTCTAAATAAAGTAGTTCATTATTGGTGAAAGAATTATTAAAATGGGTCAAACAGCGTCGAATATAATCAAACAAGTTAATCCTTTCCTCTTTATATATATATATATATAGATATATATGTATATTTAAAATATTATACTTAAAAATATAGTTGCTTAGCAATTAATTTAATAAACCCTTTAGCTAACTCATAATAAGTCATGACTACTCATGACTATTGATTCTAATCAATAGTCAAACGGTCGAAACTAAATATGTCACGTCAGTCATGACCTTCACTGTAATACTTAAGTTGTGCTTGTTGCTCAGATCGTAACCAGCTTTTACCAGCAATTACAAAAGCCTGCACTGTGTTTTTTTTTATGCAATAGTTGAAGGGGTTTGATATGATGACTGGGTCAGCACACAATAACTACAATAACATGCTGAACGATATTCTTATCTGTATACATTATGCCACTAATAACTATAATTTGCTTCACTAAAATTGCTATTCGCGTGCTACAGGCTCACAACTAACAACAACTACATGTATGATGTTTGTACTTTATCCTTTTCTACTGAGGTATAAATTTGGATTATCGCCTAAATGTTTGTATTAATCTCTTCATAATGTTCTCATTAGCCAAGTGACCTAATAAAGCGCATCATCAATGGTATTAGAGAACGGGCATTATCTGTTAGTGGATACAGACCTGAGTAACAGAGAGGAAAGCCTCATATCTACTAGGCCACAACTGACACAGGGCACGCCACAATTGTGGCGGTAAGACCCATCATGGAGGATTGGCTGGAGAGGCAGCACGGCCGCCTCTCCTACTGGCTGACCCAGGTGCTGACCGGCCACAGCTGTTTCGAAAAGTACCTGTGTTGCATAGGCCGGGAGCCAAGGTCTGCGTGCCATCACTGCGGAGGCTGTCGCGGGGATACTGCACTCCACACTCTTGTGGAGTGCTCAGCGTGGATGCAACAGTGCCGCAACCTCGCGGCGGCTGTCGGTGTGGGAAGCCTCTCGCTGGAGACCATTGTTCTGTCTATGGTCCAAGTGAGAGTGCGGGGGAATCCGCCGCTTCTTTTTGTGAGGATGTGATGTTCGCTAAAGAGGCGGCGGAATAGGAACTGGAGAGGACTAGTACTTTCCCGTCCAAGAAGAGGCACCAGGCGCCGATAAGCAGTCGTCGATATGTCGCCAGAGGAGCTAGTGAGAATTTCTGAGGCGATGTTTGTAATGTTATCGATTAAAAAGAAAAAGGCACTTTGGTCGGTTAGAAGTTACCTAGGTATTAAAAAAAGAAAATGGTACAGTGAGCAACATTTGATGGTCGATTACATGTTGCACGGACATAAACAACAAGCCGCGCGTCTATGTTATGCGCGCCAGCTGGCAACGTCGCTCGCCCTCTCTTGTGCAACGTTGATGAACATGTTCAGCTTCAGTATTGCTGCCTAGAGGATTCAACCACTATAGTTAATGAGTCCAGCCAGAAAGAGAAATTTAAGAACATCTGATTTTCTTTAAAATACCTGTCTACTTCTCCAATCAAAATACATCATTATATTGTTAACACACTTAAATATTTTCACATCAACGCCCCACGTCGACTTCTTATTTTTTTTACCTTCAAACTTTTTTTAATCTTTACAGTAAACAACTTTCGGAAATCATGCAGGCCATCAACAATGGTAACCAATAGACTATAACACTGTGAGGTTAAGTACTGAGGTGCAGGGTCAGCGGTGTCGCTGCGCGTGAATATGAATGAGACCGACCGCGCGTTGCGCCAACACCAGCCCTCGCACCGGCGCGCAAAGTCCACTCTACCGCATAATACAATGCTATTTGAATGTACGTAAAAATCATCTTAAATTCAAAGTAGGTAAACGTATAGCACAGTTTGGTAACTTAAAATTCATTAGTGTTCAGCCACGCGAGCCGTGCGTTATACATATAATATCACACACCTTGAGAAAGGTACAACGTATTTCAAAATTAGGGCCGTTGATAATTTTTATTTTGCAAATATACTAGGTTAGGAACTGTTTGATACCGTTAAGCTATTGAACCTGTCTCAATCAGTCTTCAAGGTACCGTGTTTCAGTATTGTCGTCTTTAATAACTTAAAAAAAACTAATGAGCAATGTTCTTTTCTAACAGTATAACTTCTCATATATGGAGAACTAGAATGGACTACACAAACAGTACCTAGTCCATTTTAGCGACTATCACTTTTTACACATGGAATAGTCACGAGCAAGAATGATTATTACTCTAGTACGTCACTTATGTTGACGTCACTTACTAGTAGAGATGGGTAATCACCCGAGTTAAAACCCACGACAGGGTAAAAACCCGGGTGATTACCCATCTATACTGACTAGGACAGTCCTAACAGTGCACATATCCCCACGCCACTCCGTCGTTCGTTTAAGAGTTCTTTTCCCTAAATCCGCCGTTAACTAGACTGTGGCTAGTTTCCGGGGACCTTTTACACTACAAAAGTTATTGGCCATATTAAATCAAATAAATTAAAATTGCTGACGTAAGTGTGACATTTCGGTTAACCTCTTCACTGGCTACAATAGTAGCCAGTGAAGAGGTGCTTTTCTGATAATACTATAATTTCGTTCTTGTAACACTTCCTACTGTTACTACGTAAATGTGTTTAAGCCTCTTTTACTTATTTATTTTGTGTTAGTATGTACAGATATGTTAAATTAGCATCCCATTTTTTAAACAGAAAAATTCAAACATACGAGTATCACGTTGTACATTTTGGGTAAGACAAGGTATTCTTTCACAAAATGTACCTCGGTGAAACTAAGCACAGTTTAAACAGTTGACCATGTTGAAGAAAATCAGACGTCGGTGCTTATAATTACAGTTAACCTTGGGGTCCCTGTAACAGTAAAGTGGAGGAGACTTAATAAATAATAATAAAAGGAGACCTGGCAGAAACCATTACAAAGCAAGTAAATGTCTGGTTTGTTCTTGGATGTAGGTACCCACAGCTGAAGAAATGCCAGGTAAGTCTCTGGTAGCCTCCGTCAAACCCTAGAGGCCGCTAAAAGAGAGCGCTAGCATAGTCCTTCTATCTATGATAGTCCTTCGACATGGCGGCGATCCGAGAACCAAATCGACCTCAAGATGCATCACTCATGAAGTAGGTAATCGAGAAAACCATATTCGGATTCAGTAGATCGCTCAAAAGAATCGTGATCTCCTCTATTATCCACCGATATATCGATGTTTTACGGATTGAAGTGAACAAATATGGATGTATTGTTTTTAATATTCAAGAACAATATTATTACGTTTGTACATTTTATTATCTAAAATTTTGATCGAACAGTTACGAAAAGTTAACGAACAGATGAAAGAGCAAAAAAAAAGTGTAAAAAAACGACTTCTCCCCGCCAACTTAAGACAGCCTTGTGGCATCATGTTTTTGAGGGATACCATGTATAAATTAAGGCAAAACTAACACTAAATTATACATTCACTACATAAACTTCAACTTCATACACGAAATAATAAGGCTAAACTGCAATATATTTTAATGTGACATTACGAATTATTATCACGTATAATATTATTCAACCATTTTCTTTTTAAAACGATGTTTATTTAAATTCAACCATTAATTGTTTATTTTATATAATGGCAACATTTCACTTAAAATGGAACGGTCATTGGTTCAAGTTTTAGTCATTGTAAGATTTAATTTCAAAGTTCTATACAAGAGATTTAAGGTTGAAAAGTCACATTAAAATCATTTTATATTTTTAACTTATTCGTATACTTTGCGTACAGTTTTGAAAATACGATTCTACACCGTATCAATCCCGAAAAGATCATATAAGTACCATTTAAATCTTACGGTTGGCAACAGGTTAAGAAGTGTCCGCTTGTAGCGTGCTTGTAGCGAGGAATCTCCGAAATGTTATTAAAATATTTATTAGATGTTTTGCATTTGCATATTTCGTCGTGCAATTACGAAATTGGATTTTTTTTATTTAAAGGATCGATATGCAAGTTATAAGAACAAAAAACATAAAAAGAGGTTACGGTTTTACGATTTCATTATTATGCATTTTTATTTTATTCTGCGTCAGTTCAGTTATTTTATAATTCACGAGACTGCAACACTATTATAAAACGCCAATCTTTTATAAGTAAAGTAACGTCTGTTCATTCAAATTTGAAAAAAAAAACATTTATTTTCGTTTCGTATTTTTTGAGTAATATGAACATAACTAGTAAAGTTAATACTCGTATATATAGCTCGAAACTTCTCTATTCCTTTCGTTTTCTATCTGTACCTTGTTTACTCCACGATCTGCACTGATAACCCTTTTTGTATTTCTGCTAATTTATGACTTTTGCTCGGTTATCAACTCCACGACTATATTCTTATTTTCTTAATATTTCTTTGACAGTGGTATCATAAGTGATCGTCATAAAACTCCTCAAGTTTTCGCAAATTCAAATTCAAATAGCAAGCAGAATGTGAAAAAAAATGTTAATAAAATGTAGCTAAAATACCGAAATTGAACAACTATTCTACATTTCCAAACAAGAATATCCTCAAGATCCTGAAAAAACAGCAAGAGATTCAGCAGGAGATGGAGATCGGGTCGAAAGTAGTCAAGATAATTGAGCTGTCGCATCAGGCGACACCATAGAATCTTTAAAAACTTGAATCAAGAGAAAGTAGATTTCTGTGGTTTCAAAAATAACATTGGTCTTAGGCCTGACGGGAGGAATGATCAAATATTGAGCGAAGAAAGGTTCTACAAAACTGCAAAATTGTCATGAAGTCTCTCTTCAGAATTCAGTTCTTCAAGATCAATCGCGAGACAAAACAAACTTTGTTCGGAAGTATTCAAAGAATATGTTTACACGTCGCAATTAAAATCAAGAGATTTTAGATATCGATCTTTGTTTTCTGAAACTACGGGAAAATATATTGCTATGCATGTAAATTAAAAATAAATAATTAGGGGCCTCTGTTCTTTTTTTGCCCCAGGGCCTCCACGTCTCTAAATCTGGCCCTGTGTGTACAAGATCAAATAGCGGTAATTCGATTATTGGGAGCACCTTCTAGGCATCATCTTCTTTTCAAAAATCAATATGTTTTCTTTTTCTATTCCGTCAACTCTAATGAAGTTGACTAATTTGAGTTGACAAAAAGTGGGTGTTTAATACGCCTCTGCCCACAGACGTGAGTGTATGTATAATTTCAAATAATAATTGCACAATTAAATTTGGTTAAGACAATAAACATTCAAAATGGAAAGTAGTCCTAATTGTTATATAAAATCACACGTAATCACCAATCACGATACGATCCCTGCACAATTGTGACACACTAGTGATCGCCATGTGGTCTTTTACTTGTGTTTATCCTTCTGTAGTTTTTCACTACGATATTTCAGAACACGAATAAGATAAATTAAAATTTAAGCCAGATAATTACCGTATTAGCTACAATTTAGCAACAATATATATTATATCACATTAACTTGTACTTGTGAGCTGAAATCTCTCTAACATCAACTCCATAGTAGAACTTCAGAACTTTAAAATCCTCCACGCTAAGACTCGCAAAATATTTTTACCGAATTCAATAAAGGAGTAGATATGTAAATTGTGTTGTTTTTTAATCCTAAAAATATTTAATATTGTTGTCGCCACATCAAACACTCTTATATATATTATTAAAAATAAGGACAAATTATAATAGATGATAACACAGTTCACTATTTAATAAAAATAAGTTTATAGATATTATTTTGACTGGTTATACCGGTAACGCAATACTATTGGTCGATTGACAAATATTAACAAAAAGTGGGATTATAAAAGGGTAGGAATAAGTTTCAAACTTCACTTAAGTGCAAACAGAGGTACGAACAACTTGGCAGTTATTGTTAGTTAGAGATTTTCATAGTTTATATCAGTGGTTTTGAGACTGTTTCTTACAATATACAGGGTGTATTTCAGAAAGGAACACTTACTTAAATCACTGAAAGGGCATGACTCTAGCATTTAGTTACAAAAAGTATTTTTGTAAAAAAACTATCCGCTTACAAGTTTAACGTTTGAATTTCCAGGTATTATTACCTCCGTTTCTTGTAAAAGCACGTGGAAGGTGTTAAGTTAAACTTATATATTTTTTTATTTTCGAATTGATAATTTTTATGGATTTTCTTCACTGACCTCCATTGTACAAGTATAATATAGAGGTCAGTGATTTTCTTAGTAGCGGAATGAGAATAATATAATAAGTTTATGTTTTATCCACTTTTTTTCGGTAGTTGCCTACCCTGTATTTTTCTATGACATTAGTACCTAAGTACATAGATTTTAACAGAAAATCAAGAAAGATTGATATGTATCATCATCATGTCAATCTTACACATCAATCATGTACCAATCGTCTCTTAATATTGTCATGTACAGCATTCATCGTCATAGCAAGTAGGTACTGAAGCATACATTTTATAACACTAGGTATTTACTTCTATTTAATTGTAGCAGTACTTTATTATAAGCCCTACAGACACGACAGTCGTTCACTAGACTTAGCCTCATTATAAAATTACAAACAATTTGGCAATTTGCGTTTTTCGCTTAGCTCTTATATTATTTTACTCTTTCCTTAGCGCCCGCGCGCCTCTGTCAGTAGAGGCGCTAACGTTAGGTATAGAAATGTATGGGTAGGTATCTATAGCTACATATGTACGCTAGATACATTGGTATTGGTATTGGTATAGGGCCCTGTTTCCGCATTTAGACTCATAAGCGGTCCATTATGCGTGCAGGTAGGCTGGCTAGTTGAGACAGCCTAGCTCCTTCCAGAAGCGCAGAAGCCTCCTGGGGCATTCACAGGCTTCTAGGAGCGACCTCGCTCCCGCGAGGGTATTTGCCCGTTGTGTGGCCACTCCTTCGCACTCCAGGACAACGTGGGCGGCCGTTTCCTCCGCGTTGAGACAGCCTCTGCATAGAGGACTGTCTGTCGCATTGATGGTGAATAGGTGTCGATTTAGGGCCAGATGGCCCGTAATAGTTCCTATCACTATTTTAATGTCAAGTCGGTTGAGACTGAGCAGTCTGCAAGTCAAACGTGGTGAGACCTTCGTCAGCACCAGTTTGGATTGTCTACATCCGGGTGTGTCAGCCCAGCGGTTGTTGTGCGTTTCCTGAGTCCGTTGTCTTACCCATGAGCGGAGTTGACTAAAGGGGAGTGGTAGCAGTACCGTTGGGCCTGCTACTGGCGCTGCAGATCCCCTCCTAGCCAGCTCATCGGCGATATCGTTCCCGAGTGAGTCGCTATGCCCCTTGATCCATTGAACGATTAGCCTGTTGTCAAAGGCTAGACGTTCCAGTGTTTGGTGGCATTCGTAAATAAGACCAGAGTTCATAGTGTTGCCCTCCAGGGCCTTTAGGACGGCCATACTGTCTGACAGTATGCGGATGTTGTAATCCTTTATACGTCTTGACATGACCGCGGTAGCGGCGTAGGTTATCGCAACGCACTCACATTGAAATATGGAACTGTGCTGCCCTAACGCCAGTGATATTGTTATGTTCAAGTCTTGTGAGAAAATTCCGGCTCCGGTCCCTGTCCCCATCTTAGAACCGTCCGTGTATATTCGGACTTCATTTATGCCAGATTGATCTCGTTCATTTTCATATAGCTGTATTCGGTATCTCCTTTCGAAGATGTGTTGTTTAGGGGATCCTATCGCATGGGGCAGCTATTAGTGGTTGGTATTCCACTAGTTCATTCCATAGTTTGGAATGGGAACCCTCTCGGTTGTACCACAGACCCAGGTGTTTGAGTCTGATGGCTGCCACAGCTGCTTCCTGCTGTATGAATAGGTCTAGTGGTGCTAGGTCTAGAGCTACTTCCAGGGTGGCTGTGGGGGTCGTGCGCATGCATCCAGTTGCGGCAGCACATGCGAGTCTCTGGAATTGCTGCAACTTGTTACTGACGGTGCTAAGCTCTGTTCTCTGCCACCAGGCAATAGCACCATACGTGATGATCGGCCGTATGACCGTTTTGTACAGCCATAGCGTGATTTTTGGTGATAAGCCCCAGCTTTTGCCGATGAGTCGCTTGCATTGGCAGAAAATAATGCCGGCTTTGTTCAGTTTCGTGTCCAGGTGCCTGTTCCATAAGAGTTTACTGTCAAGTATTACTCCTAGATATTTGACCTCCTTAGTAAGGACTAGGCGGGTGTTGAATAGTTTAGGTAGTCTTAGTTCCCCTAAACTACGTTTGTTTGTGAACATAATCAATTCCGTCTTTGTCGGGTTCACTGTTTGGTCGTGTTTCTCACACCACTGTTCAACGACCTTCAGTGCGGTTCTCATTAGGTCGCATACCACACTCTCAAAGGGGCCGCTGATGAGGATGGTCAGGTCGTCTGCATAGCCTACTGTGAGGAACTTGTGGTCATTGAGTTCAGTAATGAGCTCATTGATCACAATGTTCCACAAGAGAGGTGAGAGAACTCCGCCTTGCGGACACCCTCTGGCCACCACCCCCCTTGTCGTGTTATTCACAGTAAATTGTATGGCTCTGTGTCTGAGCATGCTGTCGATCCACCCGGCAATTGTGGAATCGACTCCATGTTGTGACAGAGCCTGGCTAATGCTGGTGAAGTTAGTTTTGTCAAAAGCACTCTCAATATCGATGAAAGTTCCTAGGGTAGACAACTTGTTCTTTAGATTGCCCTCTATGTATGAAACTACTTGATGTAGGGCAGATTCTGTTGATTTACCCATTGAATAAGCATGTTGGTTGGGGTTCAGAGGGTAGTTGACTAGTGCAGTACTCCTGATTTCCCTGTCTATTGACGTAGCGATGTGCCAGGCAGCTTCTGTAGATGATCCGAAGATGATCTTTAAGTGCCCCATCACACCATTTTAGCAGGCCTGGGAAAATACCATCTAGTCCTGCCGCTTTGTATGGAAGAAAGCTGTTGATCGCCCAATGCACTTTATCGTGATTAACGATTTTGCGGGCAGTTGTCCAGTCAGATTCGCCTGCGGTGTTACCCTCGTTAACCTCCCATGTGTGCTCCATATTAGATATGTGACATCCTGGGAAGTGAGTTGTCATTAACAGTTCTGAAGTCTCTGAATCTGTTTTTGTATAAGTCCCATCCGGTTTTTTCAAGAAGCCAAGATTATGCTCTCGTTCACCACACATGATGTTTTTGACTCTGTTTGCCTGATTGTTGCTCTCTATGTTATTACAGACGCTTCTCCAGCATTCAGTTTTACTGATTCTGATTCGCTTCTTGTAGTGATGTAGGGCCTGCTTATACGCTTCCCAGTGATGGTCTAATCGAGAATTTTTTGCTTTATTGAACGACTTCCTAACCTTACGCCGTTGTTTCTCCAGTTCCGGTCCCCACCAGTGTTGTTTACTGCGGGGTCCAGTTCTGGGTACCGAAAGTGGGCATGTTTGTTCAAAGCAGGTGATTAAGGTGGTTGTAAGGTTATCTACGTGTTTATCAATGTCCGCTTTGGTCCCGTGAGCAGTCGGCAGATCAGTCTTTCCCAACCTTTCCGCGGTGACTAGCCCATACTTACGGACGTCTATCTTACGAGGATTCCGTCGGGGTTCAGGCGGTATGAGAGTCATCTTCAGGTCAAATTTGATCCACCGATGATCTGAGCACGACGCCTCATCCGAAACATGCCAGTCCGAGATATATGTCGACGCGTGTTCACTGGCTAGTGTTAGATCAATGATTGTTTGGGCTCTCGATGTGACGAATGTCGGTTCTGAGCCCATATTAATTACGTTTAGCTTAGTTGTGAGTAAAAAAGAAACAAATTCCTTACCTCGTTGGTTATTGTTCTTATTACCCCATAGCACATGGTGCGCGTTGGTGTTAGCGGCGACGATCAGCTCTAACCTCTCTCGCTCGAAGTAGCTTTCAAGTGCGGCCAGTTCCGGGGTGGGGATATCTGCGTCGCCCGGCAGGTATGCGGACGCCATCACAACTTCTGGTAGGCCTGAAGAGGGTTCTTTGAGTCTGATGGTAGTCAAGTCTCTGGAACAGAACTCGGTCATTATGGTGGTGTTTGCGTGTTTCGGTGTAAAAATACATGTACGCGGGTTATTAATGGTCGTGTTGAGAAGTAGTTTACCTCCAATGTTGCTTAGACCGCAAATCCTGCCCTTCCTAATCCACGGCTCCTGGATTAGGGCTACGGTTATTGTTGACCTCCAGCATTCTGCGTAGGTTAGCCGTTGCAGTTTGGCTGTGCTGGAGGTTGACTTGAATGGCGTTAAGATTGGGGGAAGCTGACAGCGCCATCATCGCTATCCAGCATCGTTTCATCCAGATCGCTGTCTGCCTCTCCGGAGAGGCTCTTCTCAGGCGAGACTGCCCTCGACGGGCTGATCTGGATGCCTGGCTCCATTCTTGGGTCAGGTTGGGCTTCCCCCTGTGTTCCGCTGCCTGGGTCTCCGGAGACCTCCTGGGACGCAGCTTCTAGGTTCGTCGGCGGTGGTTGAGGACGGTCGTCGAGGAAGCGGACGTAGAGGTTGCCGAGTCCGTAGTGGACTCTACGCTCGTTCTCCCTGAGCCTGGACACGTCCTCTTCTGGGATGCCGAGCACCAGAAAGAGAGCCTTTTTCTATTCCTGGGGTTCGGCATGGTAGAGTGCCCAGTTGGACACTTTGTAATCGCAGTTTTGACACGTTAGCCGCCTACGGATGTGGTCTAACGTATCTTCAGGACCTTCCTGTGGCACCAGGAGTCCCGCCTTGATCCGTTTAGGAATCTCAGATTGGCGACTAACCACCAGTCTGGTTCCCAAACGTGGTCCCTCGATTTTGACCACGGCCTGGCGCAGCCACTGAAGGGCAAAGTCGTCGCGGCACCACATCTTGAGGACCCCCTCGCTGTGAAAGGGCTTTCCCTTAAAACGTGGCGCCACGAAGGGGACGCAGGACGTGCTGGGCGCAAAAATTTCAGTGTCCAGCACGCCCCGAAGCCGAATCTCGATGGCCTGCGCCTGCTCCTTGGTCAGGTCGTGGTAAGGCTCCTGCATTACTGCGACGCAGTAGGCATTCGACTTCAAAGCGTCGGAGTAGCTCGTGGAGCCTGTGGTAGTGGGCTGGGGTTTGGGGCGCTTACCGCCGCCCTGTGGAGTCAGAGACTCGTCCGGCCGGTTTCTTTTGGCAGGTTTAGACGGGCCCGAGGGCCTGCCCGCCTGTTTGGCAGTCCCCGCTTTGTTTCCCCGTCTAGTGTGACCCTGCCGTGGGGTCGCATTAACAGCAGCAGGCCCCTTGGCGTCCCCGTAGGAGCTGCTGTGCCCTCGGCTAGACTATTGTCTTTGCCGTGGGTTGGCGCATCACTAATAGGGACAACGTGAGTCTTTGCAGACCCTTCAGCAGCTTCACGTTGCTTACTTCCACCTGACGCCTGAGGTCGCGTTTGTTCAGCTTCCGCCCGGGCTTTCGCCCTTTTGGTCCTACGGTTCACCCTGGACGGTTTTGGTTTCTGTCCCCTCTTCTTTTTTATACCTACCAGGTTCCAACAGGGTTCAACCTGGCTGGAGCCCGCGGGCATAGGCATTGCTGCCTTCAGGGAAGAGAGGTCAATACTCGACTGTGGCGCATCACTTTGGTTATGCACCTGAGGAGCTGCCGGTGTCTTAGTTGGCGCTACACCCGGGCTATCCACCCGAGGAGCTGCTAGTGGTTTAGGTGGCGCTCCTCTCGGGTTATCCCCTCGAGGGGCTGCCAGTTTGGGGGACGACTGGGGGACGACGCTGCACTCGGGTTGTTCACCCGAGGAGCTGTCGATTTGGGGGGTGTCGCTGCACTCGGGTTGTCCACCCGAGGAGCTGTTGGCGTATTGCACGGGGCGCTGCCTGGGTTATTCACCCGGGGTGCCGCCTGTGCAGGTTTCCTGAAAGGAGAAAAGTTTTTATTTTTAGGATCCATAAGTGTTAGTTTTGGTGTTCGTCCCTCTGTTCTTCCACCCTCCTTGGAGCCCTCAAGTGGGGACGTCGCGGCAGAAGGCACGCAGACGCCAGAAGTAACAGAGGGATATAGAGCTCCTACCCTGGCAGAGAACAGGCCGAACTAGGCAGAAAGACACAGTCGTCCCGCCCGTCGTCTGCCCCCACCAGGAAAGAGTTCTCGCCTGACGGCCCTCTGACGGGTCGTCACAGCCGATTGACAGAGGGTGGCTAGCCTCCTGCCTCCCGTGTCAGGAGAAATCAGGGCCAAAGCAGTGTGTTGCCTTTCAGCTCAACTACCAGAACACCTTCATCCCCCCATACGGGTCGCCGCATACGGCACAAACATACGGGTGGTTGCCCCGCCCCCCCCCCCTCACCTTCAGTCATAGTTTCAAATTCAAATTCAAATTCAAAATCATTTATTCAATTAAGACACTAAGTGACATTTATGAACGTTAAATTGAAGCTAGAGTTAAAATCATAGATCGGCAGAAACAGACGCCACAGCATGTACTGGATTGTCAAGGTAAATTAGGTGAAAAACACCAAAATCTACTGCCTGTTTGTGTCGATCTATAACTTCCAGTTTCCAAAATGCGTAGGGCCTTATGAGAAGAATTCTGGCAAAGAAACTCATGGCCACTCTTTTTAAAAGTCAGATCTTCAGGTACAATAGTGTTAGTGTTACACGAGAGGTAAACAGGATGCAAGCTGATGCCACCTGAATTTAATTTTATTGAAATGCTCCAAAAGCTAACGTACTAAAAAATAAAAATCACTCAGTGATACCGTTGAAGGTTTGAACCTATTAAACATAGAAATCATTCAAGGTGCACATCTACCTTCATTCAGTTGCAAAATCTACTGTTAAAAATAATTCGTGACTGGATTAAGAGGTTAGAGTTGCAGTTGATCGAACCAAAATAATAGTATAGTAGGCTAAAGCATCGCTGGCTAGGCCGACCAGTCACCCCAAGCAGCACCCGATCACGAGTATGACGCATGGACCAGCCATCATCTCCATTTGATGATGAGTCCGCAAGTATCAACCACGTACTACCCGCAGTAGGTTTGGGAAGGAAAAGTGGAATAGGTGCAGTAGGTAAGGGATAGAATTGCGACTGGATGTTTCTTTTATCTCTGTTTCGTAGGGAACCAGATCAAAAACAGGCGGCAACCACGGGAAGGATAACGGATGCGCTCGCTCCCATGGCCATTAGCCGTGCATATCCTCCGGACAGGAGGGCCTGCCAGGGCTGTATCTGTTCCAGGCGATCGAGGCCTCTTGGAACAAACCCAACCCCGCCCTACGCTAGATACAATAGGTACTATGCAAAATTATGAGAACGGCATAAATAATACAATCTTGTTGTTATATTAGTTTATTAATAACATGTTTTATTATCATTTCATTTACAAGGCTGTAATATTCTCAAGCCTAAATAATAATTTGAATGATTTATAAAAATCATAACAAACATAAACTTAGTATTTACAAACAACAAATAATTTATTTTTTTATCAAACTGGCGAAAAATTTCTACTGACATTTGAAATTCAACCAGGGTTGCTAGCGTATAATACAGTTTACTACTTTATGGTCCCAAACATTGAGTTAATAGATACATGGAGATAGAGTTCATATTCTACTATATGAACAATACATCATACAAATGATACAAATAGACATAAGATCGATACATATATCAAAAAACATTTTATTTAACACATTTTTGAAATTAGCCCATAGATCATATCATTTTGACATTTACGGTCAAGTATCTGACAGCTATCATCAATATATTATGTTATTTAACTTGTAAAATTATAAAACACTTGACATTGCCGGTATTCCTGCGCTGATTCTTCGCATGATACAGACCGTCTGAAAGACAGACAGACAGACAGACAAAAATAAAAAAAAATATAGTTTTGGCTTCAGTATCCATTAAAAAGTGCCTCCCAAAAAAAAAAAACAAAATATTTACCATGTACAGAGTTGGACCTGTTACAGTTTTATTATAAGTAGGTATAGATTATACACGAGGAAGTTTCATATAACTTATCTCATTACTTTTTTTTGTAAAATGAATAGTTTTAATGTACAAGCGCTGCCAAACAGACTCAATACGCGTTTTGCCAAAAAAAACTCATTTCCGCACCACCATGAGGCAGAGTATATTAAGGGTTTTTATTTTCTGGTATCCCCGGTTTTTTTATTACATTTATATACTGTAGGCCTAATCTAATAAAAAAAGTATCCTAAATAAAACAGTCACTGATCACATATTAATATTTAATCAAGAAAAAATAAAATGTCTTAATGTATTCCAAAAACAGTTTTAAAGGCAATTGTTCAGACCAGGTGTTCAAAGCTCCAACAAGTTTGTTAAAACTTATTTCTTGCAAATGCAAAAAGGGATGTGAGAGAGCCTGTAGATGCAGAAAGGCTGGATTAAAGTGCTCCGTTATATGCACGAATTGCAATGGCACCTGTGGTAATTCGCAAGTTCCATCAAAAGATAGCGATGAAGAGGAAGAAATGGAGACCATTCTCGAATAAATATATTGTGAAATCGGGGAAGAATATTATTTTTCCATTCCCATCGCGGATGATGTGGGAGAAATTCTTATCTATGACATTTCGATCGGAACTGAATCAAATCCAAACCATAACCAACAATAGGTATTTTAGAATTGTCAGTTGCCTGTTAAAAAACGTAGATCCTATGGAAAAGAACAGACAAGAAATTCCAAGGACACTCTTTTTCAAAATGTTTTTTACAAATTTCTGGTTACACTGCTTATAAGCGTAAATGAAATGTGAGGAAAATGTAACATATTATTCTAAAATATAAATAGACGCGCTAATGACTACTATACATATTTAAAGAATAGCAGTCCGTCCCCGACCAAAGGCGTGAAGGTGAAAAACTCGCAATACTTGGTCCATCAGGAATAGCGAAGCGTAGGAGAATGCGCTAAATATTGTAATAGTGCATTGCATGTGGATTAGGCTTACTGCAGATGCCCCTATTAAAAAAACGCGCCACTTACCCTAACACGGTGATGTTTAAACGTCAAATTACAACGTACTGTATTGTATGGTAAATTGGGAGTTAGTGTGAAGAAACCTTTAGATCTAAAATGGCACAAATTAGAACTGGTATCCCGCAAGGCTCCATTCTGGGTCCTATCCTTTTCATAACCTGTCAATGACTTAATCAGTTATGTAACACAAATATGAGCACCAGATACACTATTGGTTATGTTTGCCGATGAAACAAATGCAGTCTTATTTGCAGAAATACTTGACACATTCAATCTGAAAGTTAATGAAACTGTTACTGAATATGTTTTCTACGTAATTCTCGCCAAACAGTCTTAAACTAAACCTTAACAAGACCATTAAATATTATTAAAAACTACCGCTAAAAATAATTGTACACTAAATTGTGATGTGGGGGATAAAAAAGTACCAACTGATCTACAGCAGTAAAGTTTTCGGGGGTATATATTGACGAATTTTTAAATTGGAAACATGAACATGCTCACTTAGAAAAGCCTATAAGCTCAGCTTGCTATGTTCTGAGAAGTCTTCGAAACGTAGTCAGCATAGAACATCTAAAAATGTTTTTTTTTATCTTATAGGGGGCAAACGAGCAGACGGGTCACCTGATGGTAAGTGACCACGGTCGCCGATGGACATCTGCAACTCAAGAGTCACCAGTATTACGCATTAATAGAGTCTAGTCTTAGGTACAGTATCCTTTTCGGGGCCGGAAGCTATGACTATAACATTTATTTATCGAGCTTTTATTTTACAAAAACGGGCCATAAGAACCATTGTGCGTATAAGACAAAACGTGTCGTGTAAGAGATATTTCCAAGAACTAGGCATATTGACAGCTCCTGTGTTGTACATCTTAGTATTGTTAACTTATTTTTCTAAATATATTCATGAATACGAATCGGAAGATGAAAGGAAGAAAAGACAGAGCACGCGAGATTTTCAGAGCTAATTCGTACCTAAACTTAAAATAGTCAAAAACAATAGTCTATAACTCTATAAAGATGTTTGAGATGAGATAACTATCCATGTAGATATTTAAAAAATCTAATTTATAGCACCGAATTCAAATCCAAATTAAAATTGTTTCTCTTGAAAGGGTATTACTATTCTGTCAAAGATTTGTGATCTTTTTTTTTTTCTGGACATTGTTTATAATTATTGTTAGTTTTGTTAAATTGTATATGTTATTTTTATCTAATATTGTTTATTTAATTCAAAAGTTGTTTTTAATTTTGTTAAAATGTAACTGTGTTAATTTTTTTTTATTATTAAATCAAACACAATGTAACAGTTGTTCTTGAATAAATATACTGAATAATCCACTGATATACATACACCAAATAGTCTTTTTACGTTTAATGCGTTTTTTAAATAATATAAGTTATGGCCGGCCCGGAATATTCCACTTTGCCCCACCAAGCCGCCCCACTGGTGGGGCAAAGTGGAATGCCTTAAAGTTCGTAGTAGAATCTGCCCTACTAAATAGATTTTTAGTGAGGCACTTTCCACTAGCTTAAAATTTGGTGATTGTACCTTACTAGGTTTGGCATGGTTGTAATGATAAAGGTTTAAGAGTTTCAGTTACGTAGTTTTTGCTTTTCCCTTAGTGAAATTCGGATAATTTAAGATGCGATTTTTACAGTGAGTAAAAAATAAATAAATCATTTTGTCAAGCTTAAATCTCTATGTGGTAGTCACTGACAAGACAATGCACATTAGTACTAGTACCAGGCCTATGACACTCGATATCCTTGCGCGCTCTAAATAACTACTGGCCGCTGGTCCGTCGGCGCATCTTATACGCAGTCACACGCAGTGGGTTGCGACAGGAGCATCGCACGCAAAAACTTAATTTGAGATGATATTGATATATTCTTTAAATACTATAAAATTCACATTCAAAATTTATATGGTTGTTTATGTGTAGTATATTAATGATATAGATAAAGTAAGAGAAAAAAAGCCCGCCAGCACTATTCATGAAATTTAAAAAATATTCTTTCAACCTTATTTGTCCTTGTTTCCATTAAATTATTTATTTAAACATTTTGTAAGATATACAATATTTTCCATCACACAGTTTAATAATCGAGATTTTAGAAAAGAGAAGAAGTTTATCTTTATATAAAAATAAAACACATGTAGGATTTTTGTATACTTAAACATTTGAAATCTTACTAATATTATAAACGTGAAAGTTTGTGAGTATGGATGTATGGATGTTTGTTACTCTTTCATGCCAAAACTGAACCGATTGCAATGAAACTTGGTATGTAGATAGCTGAAAACCTGGATTAACATATAGGCTACTTTTTATCCCAATAATACCACGGGATGGAGACTTACGCGGGTGAAATTGCGGGGCGCAGCTAGTGAAAAATAAGAGTACTTAATTAATAGGTAAGTATACCAATAGCATTTTATAAATCAATATATTAAAGAGGTAACCCTACACACATTTTAAAGCCCGAAAAGAGTAGGTAGGTAATTAAAACAGTAGGTACCGATATTTTTGTAGGAAGTGATTTGTCTGTTACGTAGTAACTACTTAGTAATCTGTGCTAGTACTTTGAAAAAAATTTGCTGGCAACACTTTTCGCATCGCGTCATTATGCTCATGACTTTTATTTTGACATTGTTACGGTGAAAGAAAGTGTATTTTTCATGTTAAGTAAGCATATAAATCCTCTTAAATATAAGAAAAAGTGATGTTTAAGTAATTATTAAGTGTAACAAAAATCAGTTAAAAGATGGCACAGCGGAATTTTCCTTCGAGTGGGCCAAACCCCGCACCACCACCGGGCGCCATGCAACCTCAGCAGCGGTACCCGGGTCCCGCACAACCTCAGGGCTCCCCTATGCCGCCTAGACCCTACCCAGGACCCAATTTCCCTGTAAGAATCTGTAAATTGCGTAAAATGCATGTAGCGTCCATTGGTCACTTTAGTTGTGCACAATTTTTAAATATAATTTTGAAATAAGTTTAATTTAAACTTTTGTTCTAATAACACCTATCAATATCCTTATCAAGTTGTAATTAAATAATGTTAATGCAGAGTAGTATTATCTAAGCTGTTATTTTTTCTTGTATCAAAAACTTTGCTGATTCAAATAATAATAATAAATTGAGACATCTCACACAAATAGTAACAAAACAGAAAACTGCAGAGCACACCCTTTTCACCACTATAACTGTGAATGCCAGTAAATAGTACTATTAAATTGCTGACTTAATAGAATCAAAGCACATACAGTGGTTCCTTTATATATACTTATATTCATGTTTTATTTAGTAGTTGGTAGTTGTCTGTCAATTCAAATCAGTTTCTTTTCATGAAACATCACAACAGCATGGTATGTACATATATTATGCAGTCTTGTATGTAATGACTACTTGTAATGTTATACTTGAGTTTATCAAATCATTTTAGCAATAGGTACATGAAATTTAACAAACACTCAAAATTTTTTATCATGCACAGAAAATAATATAAAATATGTCATGTATAATTGTAACAGTATTACCTGTTCACACTTGGCTGCAAATAGGTTGTGGCCAAGTGTGCTGCCGCAACTATAACTTTTCAAGTTCTTTATATGTATACCTATATATAATTTAATAAGTCAGCGTTTTACTTAGTATTACTTTAAGCAAAAACTCTACTGGCCTTATTTTGTTTCTGAACCCTGGTAAAAATTTGTCTTTCTATTCATCATCGTAGTTCAGCTCATCTTCGCTAGATGATGTTGGAGTATGTTTTTGCTGTATGTGTAAGTCGCCACAAGTTATATATTTACTCCATCTCTTTTCTTATTCTAAAACAATAATATAGCCATTTATTCCCAAATTTGTGTACAATGTTTGAAAGCTAGAAATCTTTAGGACAGTTGATAATAGTTATGTGCCGGATCATTAAAATATGATAAATATGAGCTATTAGTCTAGATCTGCAAATACGGATCTCAATTATTTTATATTCATTATTTAGATATGTATATCACAAAGGTTTAAAGTATGACCACATTATAAAGATAGTTTAATTAACAAAAACTACCTTGTAACTATTAATAGTATTGATAACTCACTATAATTTTTTTTATATACATACAGTCTTTCTGGGTAACATTGGACCACTTATGAGTCAATTTGCTATGGTTTGACAATAATTCGTATAGAGTAACTATACAGTGATTTATTTAAGTGATCTTTAGACATTGTTAATAAAAAGTACATTTAAACATGTATAACTTATGTGCGAATCCTGAGATATAAATATAAACAGAAACAAGTGTGGTCCAAAGTTACAATAACTTTGGGGTAACATTGGACCATAATTTTTTACACCTTTAAAACTTATTTTGTTGCGTTTTTTGATAATAAAGGTAACATAATAATATTAATTTCATAATAAAAAAATGTCAAACTAACATTTATACAGAGTTTCGTCCATATAATTCAAGAAAGTAACATACCCTGGTTTTGTACTGACATTAAAGAAGTTTGAATGCTTTTTTTTTTATTTAAGACAATATAAACAACCAACATTGATATAGAAAAATCTTTAATCCATAAGCTTTGTAAAATACTAGCAACCTGCCCCGGCTTCGCACGGGTAGTAGTGACATCTTCAACAATCATCAACTTATTTCAATAAATTTACACAAAATCTTAACAAATTATACACCTAACCCTTTCTCATGAACAACTCGGTCTATTAGTGAAAACCACATGAAAATGCGTTCAGTAGTTTTTCAGTTTATCGCAAACAGACTGACAAACACGGCGGGTGACTTTGTTTTATAATATGCAGTGATAAGTGTCATTCCATATGCAAGATCCAAGACTAATTTCGCTTTTTTTTGGCTAATACACCTGTCCTTACAGCTAGTAATTATGCAAAATTTAAGTGTATAGTGTAATAGTTAGGTGCCATAAAAATTCCACAATTTACCTATAAAAAAATTTAACACAGCAACAAAAAAAAATCTTAAGCACGCAGCTGAAAGGCGAGAACTATGCAGCTTTTGGTTTTACAAATAAAGGTTTTTTCCTGTTATCTATACATATAAAATGCTTTGACCTGAATGGCTGACTGACTAACGGATCAACGCACAGCCTAAACTGCTGATCGTAGAGACCTGAAACTTGGTGGGTGTGTTCTTTGTGTGACGCAGGCATCCGATAAGAAAGGATTTTCCGAAATTCTACCTCTAAGGTCACCCCCTTAGAGGTAGAATTTAAATTTAATTTAATTTAAGGTAGAAAGGGGTGGCAAAGTTAGAATTGGAACACGTCAATCATGTGACAAGTGAGGTACATAGCATTAAAATATAAGACTTTTATAATAGATGGCGTTACAAGAAACTGTACTACTATATCCACATATATGTATAATTTGTACATTTCAGAGTTTTGTAAAAAAAAAAATTGCAAGATAGTAAAAAATTATTACTATACCTATTGTTTTATAGCATAAATAATTTTGTAATATTTAAAATACAACAAAGGAAATAAAAAAATACACAAAACTGCAAAGGTTATATTATAAATTATTAATACAATACAATGCCATAATAGATGGCGTTATAATAAATGAAAAAAATGTTTGAGAATTTTATATTATTTAATTATCTTAAATTTTTCGTAAAAATGAATAAGTATTATTTTCGTATACAGGTAATAATAATGTGCAGGACGTATTTGTATCCCTTAAAGAGTCAAAATAGAGAATGAAAGTTTATAAGAAACTTACATTTTGCTTGCATCACGATTTTTACCCAACTTACAAACCAACTACAAAACTTTTCTTAATTTGATGCTCATGTAGGTTTTTTTTTATGTATGTTATCTCAGGTCTATGTCAAATATGAACCAATTTTGTTACCAAGCGAATTTAGTGAAGATGGGATGAAAGTTCTCGGTCCGTGTTGCAAGTACATACTTCCAAAGCCTTAAGTCTTAAATTGCATGTTCCGCTGGCATGTAATAATAGTTCGACCAGTGTTTTGCCTCTTTGACCATTTAGTATGTCTGTAACTTTGGTTTTCCTTTGTATTTCTAAGTTTAAGATTTTGTCCCCTAGTTTGATTCCAGATATCCTTCTTTCCATTGCCTTCTTTCCATTGCCCTCTGACATATTGCCGGTTTTCTCAATGGTTATCAGTTAGCAACCAAGTTTCACATCCTTACATTAAAAATGGTAGAATGCAACCGTTAAATGTATTCTCCTTAATATTCATATTATTTATGTCTTTGTTCTTTATTATTACTTTCAAGGTCCAATATTTTTGTCATCCACAAGTTATTCTTTTATTGATTTTCTTGTACATTGAGTCATGGTCCTAATACCCTTCGGAAAAGGTGCTAAAGGCCTAAGGTTGTGAATTTTTTTAGACTGCCTGTGCTGGTTGTAGCGACAGCACGTCGTACATAATTGCATGTACTTAGATAAGTCACATTTATAGATTAACTTTTGAGATTAAATAAAACAATTATACACATGCACCACATTAGTATATAAGCCTTTTCTGTATCTAAAATAAGAGAGATTAAATATCATCTCGATTCTCATTACACTCCTTGCCAAACACTGGCAAACTGGCAAACAAAAGTAAAGCGACATAGACATGCGATGTCGATTTCAATATCATGACATCATCAAATGTTTTATAAAATAAAACATTTCCTGTACTGTTTTGATGTTAAGGTTGTGGTGTAGCTGTTGATTTGTTATGAAACAAGGAGCGTTAGTGATTATCCTCAGCATTTTTGACCGGAACCTCTAGAGTATTTTTATATTTTAATAATAATAATAATAATAATCTTTATTTGCCAAGAACATTGTCATAAAGATGGTACAAATGTGTCTTACGACTAGGTGCAGAATGTTCTGCCTAAATTGGGCATGCAGACTAGACATTTTTATGTAATAACATGCATTCTAAATTATGAAAACTTAATGTCTATGGCTAGTGCCATTTATTATACATCGTTAGGTATTCTGTTACGGAATAAAAGCTTTTCTCAATCAGCCACTCTCTTAGCTTTTTAATAAACCGTTTATAAGTTAAAGCTTTAATTTCTTTTGGTATACAGTTATAAATATATCCACACATGGCTAAGCAGTTCTTTTTGTATAAAATAGTTTTAGGTACTTTAGATAAAACAATATTATCTGGATCACGCGTATTTCTCGGGTAAATGTCTCTTGCTGTTGTAAATAAGTATTTGTTCAACATCACAAATTTAGCACATTCCAATATATACATACAGGGCAAAGTAAGTAATTTTAGTTTTTTAAACAAAGGTTTGCAAGATATCCAAGGAGCTACTCCGTAAATTGCTCTAACACATTTTTTTTGAGCAATGAATGCTTTGTTTAAATCGGTTGAATTACCCCAGAGAATGAGACCATAATTAAGAACTGAGGCCACGTATCCGTAGTATGCACTAAGGACTGTCATTTCAGTTGCTATTCTTCTTAACTTAGCCAGGACATAAACGAATCTATTGATTTTGTTACATACGTTTTTAACATGAGCTTTCCAATTTACGTATTTGTCTAAATTAAGCCTAAGAATTTTGTATGTTCTACTTCTTCAATTTCAATACCTTTGTGAACTATTTTAAGATTCATGCATTTACGTCCATATGTACTAAATTGTATATATGTATTTAGTTTTCAATAAGTTAACATTAAGATTATTTTCATCCAGCCATTTTATGATAGATTCAATTGATTTATTAATGTCATTGTTATGTTTATTAATATCAGTGTCGTTATTGTGAATGTCTTTTGTTTTAGATTCTATTGTTATTAATTATCTATTGTTATTAAATATCTATTATTATTAATTATACATAACCCACAGCTGAACTTCATAAATTCATATTGGTTTGAGGAAACATTTGTTTAAAAGAGTTGGGCCAAGGATACTTCCTTGTGGCACTCTTCTATGGGCTCTGAGCAGTTTAGTTGTATTGCCAGCAGGTTTTTCTATGTAAAACAAGGTTTCTCCTTGTTTTACCACCTGCTGGCAAGACATGATTTTTAAGATAAGTAATAGTTTGATGGGGAGTTGTTTTTTATTTTGTATATCAGGCCTTTCTGCCAGATTCTGACAAAAACCTGCAAAATGTCCAAAAATTTTGCACAACAGTATTTCTTATTCTCGAACGCTTTATGGACATCTATATGTGCCAAATATGTTCAGGCGGAAAATATCACTTTCATGTATTTAGCAGAATTTCTACGAAGATATTAATATGCACTGCCATCGTTTCCAATGCTGTCTGGATTTTTTTAATACTATTAGTTTATTATCTAAATCTGACGCGGTCGCCCTCAGGCACGCAGTGGCTTTACGCCGCCCCCTGTGGGCGCGGTGGGCGGCGGCGGGCCGGCGGGGGGCGCGGGAGGGGCGGCGCGCGCCGCGGGCGGAGCGGCGTACGGCGGAGGCGCGGCGGTGGGCCCGGCTGCGCAGGCCACCATGCGCCCGGCGCCCGCCGCGCCCGCGCCCTCCCAGCCCACTAAGCGTGTGGCCGACGCTAGGCCTCCAATGCCTCCCCAGCACAAGCCCCTGTATAACCCGGACGCGTACTCCTCGTCGGGAGGCGCCCCCGCCAAGCGCAAGAAGCGTCTCGCTGACAAGATTCTGCCACAAAAGGTTAATTTTCATATTTACTGGTACCGTTATTTAGATACAGATCTGATTTACTTTTCAGTATTTTTTATTATATTTCAGAGACTGTAATCGTCTTATTGTCTGACTGACATAATTTAATAAAATTTACTTTGCGATTTTATCCAAATTGCGTCAATTTGGATAAAATCTTTTCGCATTCTATAATTATTTAGTATAACGCTGTTAGTAAAGAATCTCATGAATATGCTCTAAATGAAATGTTGTGTGTTTTATAGGTGCGCGACTTGGTACCCGAGTCGCAGGCTTACATGGACCTGCTCGCTTTCGAGCGGAAACTCGACGCGACTATCATGCGCAAGCGTCTCGACATACAGGAGGCGCTCAAACGACCGATGAAACAGAAAAGGAAGCTGCGGATATTCATATCTAATACGTTTTATCCAGGTATATATTTTCAGATCATTATATAGATAGTGTACACACAAGCTCATACTCTGATTTTATGGAATAGGGCGCAAACGAGCAAACGGGACACATGATGGTAAGTGACTACCGCCTCCCTTGACACCTGCAACTCAAGAGCCACAAGTGCGTTGCCGGCTTTAAAAGTGGGAATAGGGGAAGGTGGGTTAGGGCCTACGGTTAACATTGCTTCACTGTCGGTTTTCTGTGAGACCGTGGTATCACTAGGGCAAGTTTAAGTGCCGTCGGTCGCCTGTCTGTAAGACGTAATAGAGCCTACGGAATTACGAAACTGACGATTTTTACACTGACGAGTATAAAGCTTTCATTCCACCTTGAATTCCAGGTAGGTAGTTGTAGTAAAGTATGTTTACAAAATATTGCTATGAAAAAAATTAAATTCTTAAATAAAAATCTAATATTTATTTGTTTAACATTGTTACATTTTTCTTTGACATCGCTTTTTCTGTGACCAAAAAGAATCGAATTCCAGCTTAAGCATTTCGATTTTTTCTCATGTCATGTCATGGCAACAAGGAGCACATAAGGCACACAATATAAACGACTGATGTCGACTGAGTAAGTACCGCAAGGGCAGAAGCTTGAGCCATGTTATCTTACTATTATGTTATTTGATAATTACATTCAGAGTAAAATACCCTATTACAAAATTACATCGAAGCTTGCCTGAATTGTAAGTCGGACTATCGGCCGAAAAGGGGCGCCTGTACGACAATCGAAAATGTCCGCCGTACTTTCTATTGAGACGCAGGGAATGCAGCCATGAAAGCCGATCTGCGATAACTGGTCCCACACCTCGTTTATATTGCATTCGAAAAACAAAAACGCTTAGCTTAGATTTTTCCTTTTATACAGAAACAGCTTTAACTGATCAGCGAGAAAACAAATAATATAACTGATGTTTTAAAAGATTAAGGTTACGTTCAGACGGCGACTATTCTATTCGATTTTTACACCGTTTTAGCGTAGAGATATACGAGACAGTGAGCAGCCACTTGTAAAGTGCTCTATTTTGACAACCGGCTTCAGTTACATCACAAGCACAACTGCGTGCACGCGCGGGTGTCGAGTACGAGTTCTTTCGTGTGAACGATACGACACGAACATAAGATGACACACAAGTCGTATTCGATAAAATTGTTTCTAAATGCGGTCTCAACTTCGGACGGTGTATGGAAAAAAATATTTGTCGAAAACGGGATTTTCCCTACAGATTCGGATACACTCTAGTTGAACAATTTTTAAGGTTTCAATATATATTCTGATGTCATTGCTCTATTCGATGTGTAAAATGTAATATAGGGTACGGGAAAATATTACCGCCTGAAAGTAATCTTTTTGCTTTTTAAAATTAACGACTTTGTTTTATAATATGTAGTGATTTGAATTTGGCAGTCTTCGTAGAATGAAAACTATATATTTTCACACTACATTTCACGTGTAATAAAACTCATGTGTGTTATAATTAGACGTGAAATGTGGAAGATCAATTTAATCATCTCATCTCGCCACGCTAGATCTGGCTAGTGTGAAAATAGATAGCTTCCATCCTACGTAGACTGTGCTCGCTGTCGCAGGCCAGGGCGACAACGCCGTGCCGTCGTGGGAGCTGCGCGTGGAGGGGCGCCTGCTCGACGACACCAAGAACGACCCCAACAAAGTAATACTTCTACTCCTCTATACCCACCATGTATACAACTTAACTTAATCGATAACGCCGGCCATTGTTCACACTTAAAGTAAAAGTTTTAATTGAGCTACTAGCTATCGCCTTATCTCTGGCAACGTGTAAACACAATTTCACACAAGACGAACAAAGAAACATTGATTTTGACTAAATATAAGACGTGTTGTTATTGGTATACCTACAGTACGAACTAGTTAACAGTGGTACATACAAAGTAATAGTAAAGTGTAAGGTGACGGGTGCGGAGGTGTTGCAGGTGAAGCGCAAGTTCTCTTCGTTCTTCAAGTCGCTGGTGATCGAGCTGGACAAGGAGCTGTACGGGCCCGACAACCACCTCGTGGAGTGGCACCGCACGCTCACCACCCAGGAGACGGACGGCTTCCAGGTAACTGAGAACCTTTTCCATACCTTTACCGGTGAATCGATATAACTAACTTACCTAAATAATATGAATAATCTTACGTTCCTTCAGATATTAACAATTACTAGATACCATCAAAATTGTACTTTCTTTTATGATGTAAAATTCTATACCAAACCATAGTTTGATAGAGTGGCGTGTGTCGAATGTCAGCATAATTTATACGTAATAGCACAGTTGACTGAAAGTGAAATCAGTCTGTCTTTATTTAACGGCAAAAACGGTTGGTCCTGTAAAGCTTTTTATAAAAGACACGTCATAATTTGCTAACGTCAAATTATATACTTATAAGGTAACACAATTAAGATAGAATATTAACACACTTGAAAAAAGTAATGAATCTAATTTTCTGTACCCGTAGTGACGTGCTATACATGAAATTCAATGCTCATGCAAATTAATTGATAGAAACAGTCAGTCATGGTAAAGAAAATGCGGCTTAGGTAAAAACATAAAAATAACAAATTCAGTATGTTTTTTTTAAATACCACGTCGGTGACAAACAAGCATACGGCCTATGGATGCTTGCAATTCCAGGGGACTCATGCGAGTTGCCGACCTTTTTAAAACTTATACACTCCTTTCTTGAAGAACCCCATACATACTGTCCCTCGAGAAAACCTCGTCAGGGAGCTCATGCAAAATCTCTCCTTAGGCTTAAGCGTTCAATAAGGTTTCGTTGTCGTTTATCTACATCTACACTACCTACTATCATAAAGATTTATTTGTAATGGATAAACTCAAAGTCTACTGCACCGATTTTTTTTAATTCTTTCACCTTTAAAATGCTCCATCATCAGCGAGTGACATAGTCTATATTTTTAATTCTTTCACCTTTAAAAGGCTCCATCATCAGCGAGTGACATAGTCTATATTTTTAATTCTTTCACCTTTAAAAGGCTCCATCATCAGCGAGTGACATAGTCTATATTTTTAATTCTTTCACCTTTAAAAGGCTCCATCATCAGCGAGTGACATAGTCTATATTTTTAATTCTTTCACCTTTAAAAGGCTCCATCATCAGCGAGTGACATAGTCTATATTTTTAATTCTTTCACCTTTAAAAGGCTCCATCATCAGCGAGTGACATAGTCTATATTTTTAATTCTTTCACCTTTAAAAGGCTCCATCATCAGCGAGTGACATAGTCTATATTTTTAATTCTTTCACCTTTAAAAGGCTCCATCATCAGCGAGTGACATAGTCTATATTTTTAATTCTTTCACCTTTAAAAGGCTCCATCATCAGCGAGTGACATAGTCTATATTTTTAATTCTTTCACCTTTAAAAGGCTCCATCATCAGCGAGTGACATAGTCTATATTTTTAATTCTTTCACCTTTAAAAGGCTCCATCATCAGCGAGTGACATAGTCTATATTTTTAATTCTTTCACCTTTAAAAGGCTCCATCATCAGCGAGTGACATAGTCTATATTTTTAATTCTTTCACCTTTAAAAGGCTCCATCATCAGCGAGTGACATAGTCTATATTTTTAATTCTTTCACCTTTAAAAGGCTCCATCATCAGCGAGTGACATAGTCTATATTTTTAATTCTTTCACCTTTAAAAGGCTCCATCATCAGCGAGTGACATAGTCTATATTTTTAATTCTTTCACCTTTAAAAGGCTCCATCATCAGCGAGTGACATAGTCTATATTTTTAATTCTTTCACCTTTAAAAGGCTCCATCATCAGCGAGTGACATAGTCTATATTTTTAATTCTTTCACCTTTAAAAGGCTCCATCATCAGCGAGTGACATAGTCTATATTTTTAATTCTTTCACCTTTAAAAGGCTCCATCATCAGCGAGTGACATAGTCTATATTTTTAATTCTTTCACCTTTAAAAGGCTCCATCATCAGCGAGTGACATAGTCTATATTTTTAATTCTTTCACCTTTAAAAGGCTCCATCATCAGCGAGTGACATAGTCTATATTTTTAATTCTTTCACCTTTAAAAGGCTCCATCATCAGCGAGTGACATAGTCTATATTTTTATTTCAAATGCCGCGGTTTGAGCGAACAACCCAACGCTTAATCTATACTACTTTAATAAAGCTTAAGAGTTTTTTTGGTTGTTTAAACGCGCTAATCTCTGGAACTACCAGTCTAGATTAGAAAAATTCTTTTGGCATATGACAGTCATATTCATGAGGAATAGTATAGGGTTTCTAGCGTTAGATTATGCCTCTCAGCTAGCCATACGGATTTTTGTTACGTCGGAAGAAAAACACTTCCGAATTATTTTATTACTACTATTTATGCACATCGAAAAAAGTCCGGAATACGATATGCCTATTTCTTATACATAATTCACAATAGGGTATTTTATGAGTATAATTGATTAAAAACTAAAAAGTGATTTATGAGCATTATTATTAGGCGTGATATACATATTACATAAGAGATGGCGCTGGTAGCTATGGTAAATGCATTGCAAACATGACATATTAATACTTAGGAACGAAAGGTATCATCAAGATAATTTTATGATGATAAAGCTTAGGACATAATTTAAAAAATGATTACTGTCAGACAGTCATTGGACAGTACAAATAAATAAATTAAAATAATGTAAAAACTAAAAATACTAACCTATTAACTTAAGCACTATCGTCACTAACACAAAAAAACTAACAAAAATCCCACTAATATTATAAATGTGAAAGTTTGGTCGGATGGATGGATGGCAAAACTACTGAACCGATTGCGATGAAACTTGGTATGTAGATAGCTGGAGACGTAAATTAACATATACGCTACTTTTTATCCCGATATTCCCACGGTATCGGGACTTACGCGGGTGAAACCGCGGGGCGCTGCTAGTATGGACATAAGTCTGAAATAAAAAGTTAATTATTATTAAACACTTAGCTCGGTTTTATGGCCAAAGTAGTAGAGGCGCGAACGAGCCGTGTGACACATAACCCCTTTTCTCGGGCTCGTGTATACACTAGGAAGGAAGTTCTTGAGCACCCCGGCGGAGTAGGAAGCCACACCATTGCGTGTGATCGTGCTTTCGAGAGCTTTGTCCCATCACAAATTAATGCTAAAGGTGTTATTTTATTGAAAATAAAGATATTTGTATTTGCCTCGGGCTTAGAGAGGCACGCGCAGAACATGTTGCGCCACCGTCTCAGGCCTGCTTCTGCTAGAGTACTATATCCTATATGTGCCCTTTGATGGCTACAGTATCCAATTCTATGTGTAAACGTGCGCGAGCATTGGCTGCACGTGAGGACACCGTCGACATAGTTATAAAAGATGGCTGCTGGTGGTTTAGCCTTAAGAGCATCGCGTTTCGCATCCAGTTCGGATTTCCTCTGCTCTTCAAAGTCATTAAACTTTATTCTTCACAAAGCGCCCCCACTCAGGGCGGCACCTGGCCTTTTCCTCCCATTTCTGGGGATCAATATTGCACTTCTTCATGTGTCTTTTCTGTACATCCTTAAAACGTACGAACTGGCCGCCTTGTTTCCGCCTGCCGTTCTGGAGTTCAGAGAAGAAGATGCGTTTTGCCAGCCTTTCATTTTGCATTCGTGAGACGTGTCCACACCATCGGAGCGGTCGCCGCATTAGGTATGCTTCTATGCCGTAGACATTCGCGCGTCGGAGCACTTCGGTGTTTCTAACCCGGTCCGACCATTTGTACATCTCTTGTGGAGAGTTAGCTACAAAACACAGATCATCCGCATACATGATCTCCGTTATTAGTGCGTGTGATACCTTAGTATAAGCTTTTAATCTGGCCAGGTTGAAAAGTCCTCCATCAGTCCGGAAACGTATTTTGATGCCAGCAGAAGTTTGTTCGAGTGCTTCACTGACAACAACAGAAAAATAAAGGGCAAACAGTGTTGGTGCAAGCTCACAACCTTGTTTGACACCACAACTAACAGAATAGAACTCTGACTGATCGCCATTGTAGGTCACACAGCAGGTCATTTCGTCGTGCAGAAGGCGAATCACTCGTACAAACTTCTCAGGACAACCTAATTTTGCCAGTAAGGTCCGCTGTTGGTACGCTATTTTTAACAGAAACGCCAATCAACTTACGCATTTCCTCATAAAAAGCGCCTAGTTGGTGAGTGTCTGCGAGCCACTGTATCTTTTCCGCCTTTTCAAGCCACCATCTATCTTTCATCTCCCTGGTTAGTTTTCTTAAGGAAGCACCACTATTTTGGACTTCTTGTATGAGATCTTGATTACGTTCGTTACGCCTTATGAGTGCACGATGCTGTTTGAGTGCCTCAGTTAGGGTTCCATCATTCTGGTCAAATCAATCCTCGCTGACACGTTTTTTAAATCCTATGACTTCTGTAGCCACTGTCAGTACGGTGGATGAGATCCGTTGCCAAGTCGATATTAGGTCACCTTGCTGGGCATCGAGTGCATCCAGCGTGTCTGTCAACATTTTTTGGTAATATTTTCGAAGCTCGGTACAATTTAATTGGTCTAAATTGAGAGATGTTGGTTTGACCCTGCAGGGTCTAGGTGGTACGCGTAAGCGTAGTCTCAATTTAGTAACCAGAAGCCTGTGGTCTGTCCAGCAATTTGCACCACGCATGATGCGGGTGATGTGCACCTGAGAGAAGTCTCTTCGTCGGGATATGGCGTAATCGAGGAGGTGCTAGTGTTTAGAACGCGGGTGCATCCAGGTAGTTTTGAGTTTGTCACGAAGCCTAAACAGAGTGTTAGTAATGGTGAGTTCGAATTGAGCATAGAGTGTAAGCAGTAACTGTCCGTTACTATTCATATTGCCCAGACCATTATTCCCAATCACGCCGGGCCACGACGTAGCATCTCTGCCAAACCTTGCATTAAAATCGCCCAGCAACAGTATTTGCTCGTTCGGACGTATATTGCAAAGACATTTTTTTTTTTTTTAACAAAAGAATTGTTTATTGTTTATTCTTTTACAATACATTTCCAGGTTTATGTTGAACAATTATATAAGTACCTATGTATATCATACACCACAAAACATGTTCGGCTGGTACCTAAAATAGGGTATACCTGAGCTATAAGTACCAGCAACCTTCCAAAGACAATTTTACACTTATACATATCTGCAACAATTTTTTTTATATTATTTGTCTACCTTTGACATAATGTCAAGCGAGTTAGTGAACTATAAATACACATTACTATAAAGATTAAAACCTTAAAACCTTCGCAATTGGGTGTGCGTGTGTGTGTGTCTGCGTGTGTGTGTGTCTGCGTGTGTGTGTGTCTGCGTGTTTGTGTGTGTGTGCGTGCGTGCGTGCGTGCGTGTGTGTGTGTGTGTGTGTGTGGATGCGTGACTGTTAAGGTATGATGAGTGCATGTATTAAGATGTTGGGTGAATTAGAGTCTCTGTGTCTTCATATGACAGTTTACAAAGCCATTTGGTTACTATAGTTTTACATTCATATCTAGTCTTATTAGCTATTAGTAGAATCCTATTTATTTTATTATAAACAAACCGACCAAGAAAGCAAAATAATCTTTGGCTAAACGATGTCCTGTGGGGGGCACTACATTGGCAAAGTTCTTCGTAAAATAGATCTTTGACACTGTCCTCATTGCTCATGGTTGGTGCATATACACTTATCATATTCAGAAAGTTGTTTTGCAGGTGAATGCGCAATGTAATAATGCGGTCCGAGATGTATTGCGGGCAATCAGGTAGTTTTTTTGCGATAGTGGATTGAATGACAAACCCTACGCCAGATAACCTTCGTTCAGTCTGGGGTCTTCCTTTCCAGAAGAATGTATAGCCACCGCCGATTTCTTCGAGCTCGCCTTGGTCAGCCAGACGTGTTTTGCTTAACGCAGCTACATCTATATTGTAGCGACCAAGTTCGCGTGCTACGACAGCAGTTTTACGCTCCGGGCAAAGGTTTCCGTCGTTGTCTATTAATGTGCGCACGTTCCATGCGCCGAATGTCATACTCATAACTGATGTTTTTGTTTTATTGTTTCTGTGACGTCGACCGCGAGTAGTGGGGTGCTCAAGCAGCCGCGGTTGCTACTCCCCCCATGTGTGGCGACAAGCATTTTTTTAGGGCACCTTTTCTAGTAACGGGCAGATGACGCATAACCCTGGCCGCTCGATGAGAAACGAGCATTGCCAAGAAGAGACGAACTGTAAACGCATGCCGAGAAAATGTTACTAAAATATTGTCTTTACTGAAGTATTATAAATCAACAATCAGTTATTTCTTTTAAATTATATACGGGGCTACTTTAATATAAAATGGAGAGGTGAAAGATTTCATTTATATTTTGTTCTTTCATCTAGATTTAGGCCATTTTCATCATATCGTAGATTTTTTTCGTAAACTAAAACTAAACATTGTGTTCTTTTCAAATTACCAAAAATGTCCATCGAGTCAGTTTTATGTAATGATTATGTCATTGTAGTTAAATAAACGGTTCCGTCGTCGTCGCAGGTGAAGCGGCCCGGCTACAAGAACGTGCGCTGCACGATCCTGCTGCTGCTGGACTACCAGCCGCTGCAGTTCAAGCTGGACCAGCGCCTGGCGCGCCTGCTGGGCGTGCACACGCAGACGCGGCCGGTCATCGTCAACGCGCTGTGGCAGTACGTGAAGACGCACAAGCTGCAGGACCCGCACGAGCGCGAGTACGTGGTGTGCGACAAGTACCTGGAGCAGATCTTCGGCACGGCGCGCATGAAGCTGGCCGAGGTGCCCGGCCGCCTCGGCGCGCTGCTGCACCCGCCCGACCCCATCGTCATCAACCACGTCATCGCCGTCGAGCCGCCGCACGACACCAAGCAGACGGCCTGCTACGACATCGACGTGGAGGTACGCCCGCTCACCGCCCTACTCACCACCCACTCGCCACCCACTCACCACCCACTCACCACCCACTCGATATGGTTGCAGGTCGACGACACGCTCAAAACTCAGATGAATAACTTTTTGCTGAGTACGGCCAATCAACAGGAGATCCAGGGACTCGATGCCAAGATACACGAAACGGTATGTCGTTTTGGTTGCATGGGTATAAATAAAATGTGAATAGGTTTATATGATTTATTTTATAATTTTTGCAAACAGAAAAGTATTTTTAAATTATTGGAATTGTTCTGTTTTATGTTTTAAAATGCTGGTACATATTTAGAGATTTTTGTTTTTAGTAATTTCTGAATTTAAATACAACTAGCAACCCGCCCCGGCTTCGCAGGGGTAGCAGAGCATATATTAATTAGGATATACGGTTTTACTCACGTGTATATTTCGGGGATGCCCGACTAGGCGTCCTGCCGCGTCGTTTGTGGTGGTTTAGAAGTAAAATAGAAACAAATATGTACAAACATGGGAATCAGTAATTTCATTTTTCACTGCATTCCATCGTACGTTGATACACGCAACTCGTGCTAAGCGAAATGCCATATATTGTCAGAATAGCGAATGAACGATTGAGTGCCAACCATTCCGTGAGCACTAGTGTTTTGTATTACGCCAGAGTGAATATAGTTCACTCTGGTTACGCGTGATATTACGCTGATATACAGGGTGTATTTGAAAATAGAACACTAAAATCACTGAAAGAGTCGATTCCAGCATGTAGATCCAATGAACATGTTTGGATAAAAAACTGCGTTTATAAGTTATTACCGTTTGAATTTCCAAGTGGAACGTGTACATAAAGTTAAAGATTTTAAATCGTACGTATTTTTTTTTTGTACGCGGATAGGTTGTTTTTTTTTTCAAAAATTCTTAAGCGTGGTACACACCAAAGCCGTCGACCCGACGACGCTAAAGCTGTAGTTACTTAATCTTTATCATATGAATGAATTGTTGATACCTGATCATCAGTTCGGCTGTAGGCAAAACCACAGCACAATTGAAGAAATCCATAGGCTCGTTGAGGAAATCGCTAAAACATTTGAACTGAAAAGAAACTGTACAGCTGCCTTCTTAAACATATCTCAGGCATTCGATAGAGTTTGGCATATGGGACTCTTATCCCACTAATATTATAAATATGAAAGTTTGGATGGATGGATGGATGGATGTTTGTTACTCTTTCACGCAAAAACCACTGAACCGATTTTGCGATGAAACTTGGTATGTAGATAGCTGGAGACATGGATTAACGCATAGGCTCCTTGTTATCCCGATATTCCCACGGGATCGGGACATACGCGGGTGAAACCCGAAGGCACTGCTAGTACAAAATAAAGAAGACATTGGCTAATAACTAATATAAAAGCGGTGGTAGCGTAATGGCTAAGGCGTCAGACTTGCGATCAAGTGGTTGCGGGTTCGAACCTCACCCAGTGCACTACCGGTGTGAACCCACTCCTAACACAAGCATTTAGCTTATCTGGAGGGGTTAACAAGAATACTAGTAATGTGTGACCCACGTTACTAGAATTCTTTTTAAAAAAAAAATTATAATTAGATCCTACTTGATTGGTAGGCACTTCTTTGTCAGTCAAGGAGAGGAAACTACAGAACTTAAAGAAGTCAAAGCAGGAGTTCCACAGGGTAGTGTTATGGGACCCACACTATCTCCTCTATACCGCAGACCTGCCGATATCTGATGATGTTGTTTGGGAACTTTTGCCGATGATACAGCCGTCATGGCCTCCGATGGTGAGCCAAATCTAGCCACTAATAAAGTATAAAGTAGTTTAAATAAAATCACGGCGTGGTTGAAAGACTGGCGCATCAAAGTAAACGAGGCAAAATCAGTTCAAGTCACATTTACTACCACGCGACAGACTGGTCCACGAGTTACACTAAATGGCGTACAAATATAACAATCTGATGAGGTAAGATATCTTGGTATGTATCTGGACCGACGCCTAACTTGGAAATAGCATATCTTTACCAAACGTCTAGCAATGGGACAACAATTACGCAAAATGTTTTTTTTTTATTTATTTATTTAAAACTTCCTGCAGTTTACATTGCACGAGGCGGACTTAATGCCACATGGCATTATCTACCAGTCAACCTTTGGGTGGTTCAGTGAGGGACATGGCAGGTATATAAGAATGAAATTTCATGAAGAAAGTTATAATTTACATAGAAATACAATTAATTATACATAATACATACATATATAAATACTTACAGATAAATATATATTCAAATAAATACTATATATAGATACAAAATATACCTATGGTTGTGAGGTTATGAGAATATTTCTGCCAACTGCTTCCTCTAAAATTCACGGACCTTAGCTTTAAACGTATCTCTGCTGGTGGACACCCTAATCTCAGGAGGGAGCGCATTCCATAGTAAAATAGAATAGTTAGCAAATGAAGAGTGAACAAAAGAAGAAGTGTGTGTAGGGCATAGGAGTAGAAGATTATCTGTGGAGGGAAGATCTCTGTCATGGTTGGAACATAGAAGTTGTATCTGTGAGGTGAGATAAGTGGGAGCTGGAGGGTTATTAAGTAAAGAATAAAGAGTAGTCAAAGCACGTAGGCTACGACGCTGACGTATAGGTAACCATGACAGTTGGGAACGATAAGTAGACACATGGTCGTACTTACGAAGATTGAAAATGAACCGAATGCAAATATTGAGAAGTCGGTCAAGTTTATTGAGTAGATCTGCATTCAAGTCGAGATAGCATACATCACCGTAATCGAGGATAGGGAAGATCAAGGACTGTACAAGTTTTAACTTAGTGCTGGTCGGGAGAAGGTTTTTCAGTCGATAGATTGATCGTAAGGTCCCGGTGACTTTCTGACTGACGTTCGCAATCTGAGGTTGCCAGGTCAGAGTAGAGTCAATCCATAAGCCGCGGTCTTTGACAGATGAATTGATTGATAAAATAGATCCATTGTAAACCACGGCCGGCAGTATTGAAGTGTCCATTCTGCTAACCATTCGTGGACTGCCTATTATAATTGCCTGGCATTTGGACGGATTAACACATACTCCAAAACGCTCAGACCAGTTTTTGATGGCCTCCAAATCACGGTTCACATTGTGGATTGCTTCTGGCAAATTATCCAGCCTGGCCTGAGAATATATTTGAAGGTCGTCCGCATACAAATGATACGCAACTGAAGTTCGAGAGTAATGAAATTGATGAACATCGAAAATAATAATGGAGACAGAATGCCACCTTGTGGAACACCAGTGTCAAGATCACACCAACTTGATGATGATTCATCGATGCGGACTGACTGTTGGCGTCCACGAAGATAAGATGAAAACCATTCCAGCGCGTCGGAGGAGACCATATAATGAGTAAGGATGGATACTAGGATGTCGTGGTTTAAGCTGTTGAATGCATTAGAGAAGTCGATTAGGGCTAAAACGGTTAGTTTTGCATCCTCCACGCCATTCCTAACATCACTAGTCATTCTAAGCATAGCAGTAACTGTGCTATGCCCAGGTCTGAATCCCGATTGATATGGACTGAGGATATTATTATGAAGGATAAACTTGGAGAGCTGTTTCTGAGCACAGGCCTCAAGTACTTTAGATAGGAAAGGGAGGATTGATATGGGTCGGAAATGATTAGGAAGGGAAGGATTAGGTATCTTCGGAAGAGGGCGAACGTAAGCCTTGCGCCATACGGATGGGAAGAGTCTGGAGCCAAGGGAAAAATTTACTATGTGGGTAATTGCGGGCAGAAGCTGGTCTAAAATGGTGACTATCATGAACCGATTTATATCGTCACAGCCCACAGCCTTTGATTTTATGGATAATATGGTCTTTTTGATTTCGTCCGAGGCGACTGGAGAAAAGAAAAAAGCTTCAATGTTACGCCGAGGTAGGCTGGTTACGTAACACATTGTTTGACTCTTAGTTTGTGACGGCACTAACGGGGCAACACTGAAATGTCGGTTCATGTCGTCCTATCCAATAGTCATAGATGTACTGGCAGGTTGAACCTTACCAATACCCAGAGTCCTTAGGAATTTCCAAATATCGGCGGGTGAGGAATTAGAAATATTCATGTGAATGTGGTGGCGTTTAGCATTGCGTATCATTTGATTGCATCGATTTCTTGCTGCTTTGTAGATTGTCGAATTGCCCTCACAACGATCCCTTTTAAATTTACGGAAAGTTCGGTCCCTACGGCGCATCGCCATTCGAATTTCTGTTGTAAGCCAAGGTGCCGGCGGGTGTTTTATTTTGACTTTCTTGATGTGCATGTTTATCATATAAGTTGCGAACAATTTCGTTAAATAACTGAACCTTGCCATCAACTGTACCTGCCAGCGTTACGGGCTCCCAATCAATTTCAGAAGCGTCGATTCGCTGCGAGCGAAACAACGCCTAAGCAGCACTTTCGCCTTGGGTCTCGGAGTTTTCAGGATATAGGACAGGAAGATAAGGTCGTGATGAAAGAGACCCGGTGCAGGATGTTGGCCGTGAAAGGAAACAAGGAAAGGACAAGAGGTAATGATTAAGTCTAACCACGTATCATGTCCAGTATTGTTGTGATGCGTAGGTTGGAGAGGTGAAACATGAAAATTGGTAGACCTAATTATGTTAAGGAGTTTACGGGTTCGAGGGCTATTGGGATCAAGGAGATCAGTGTTGAAATCCCCCATGATTATGTGATGTGCATACTCAGACCCTAAAGATTCTAAAACCAATTCCAAATCAGTGAAGTAATCGACAGCAGGGGGGCAGTAAACCACACCTATAATAGTTTTCGCTCCTCCAAGGCAAACCTCAAGAAACAGATATTCAGCAGAGGCATTAGAGCTAGAGGGAGAGGTAGTGACGACTTTGTAACTAAAGTCGCTACGTATGTAAATAGCAACTCCACCGCCTCTTCGACCAATCCGATCGTTTCGGATGAGGATAAAGCCTGGAAGAGAGTGGGCAGTAGATAAGAGTTGAGGTTTGAGCCAGCTCTCTGAGACTAGGATAGCGTGAACGTTGGAGACACTAAATGCTTCTAAAAGGTCACTGTGATGACTGGGTACGCTTTGAGCATTCACATGGCACACATTCAATGACCGGTCCGATTGTTGGCTAAAAGTATTTCGAATAACATCTCCTAAGGTATCCGTAACCGAGCAGAAACTACTATCGTCAGATAAAATACTATCATCATTAGCAGAATGAAAAGAACTATCATCGTCCGATAATACCATAAAAATAAATATTTATATATATAATATAATATACTAAAATAATATGATTATATAATTAAAGCTATAAAACTATACTGCTATAAATGAATTCAAGGTGCAGCTGTTCGTCTCTGAACCATCCGCCAGCTGCCACTGGTACCATAATATAAACAAAATGTTCTGGCTGTGTTAAATGAAAAATGAAGCTATAAATAATAAAATGAGCTCCTGTTATATAAGTGTAAAATAAAACCCATCTGGACATACGGTATAGAGTTCTATATCGTGTGTCCAGATGGGTTTAATTCAAACCTGAAAATATTGCAAAGGTTCCAGTCACAAATGTTGAGGATAATTGTAGATGCACCATGGTGAGTCACTAACGAGAGACTTCACCGCGAATTTGGTATCAAAACAGTGAAAGAAGAAATAAAGAATAAAGTCAAAACATATAATGAAAGATTGTAGCTACATCCAAATATACTTGCTCACCACCTTATGGATATATTTCTAAGCACTCGGAGACTAAAGAAGAGAGTACCTCACGATTTACTGTAAAAGGATATGTCACTGGATATATACCTCGCAAGCCGCTAGAATCATCATTGTGAAAATATTGGTGAATGTCACCTTGACAGATTGCAATAACAAAGAGAGAGAGAAAAAAAATATAGTGTGGAATTCTAAACACAGTGATCATAAAATTTTACTTAAACGTTTACTGTCATGGTCCATGTTTAATGATTATTTTCATTTACTGATATATCCTAGTGATACAACACACAACGTCCTTCGAGACAATGTCTTTCGACATGGGGTAATCAGTAACTGCCAAAAAAAGTTACTTATGTCGGAAGGTCGGCGTGTTTGGTGTGTATTGCGCTTTATTGTAACTGCATGCTAGAGTGAAAACCTTTCAGAGATTTAAGTAAGTGTTTTATTATCAAATACACCCTATTATGTCGTTTGTTATGTACAGATATATTAAAAATTTAATATATTAGAGTGATTGCAGTAAGTAGATAAAGGTAAAGGTGAGAGGACGTCATCGAACATAACAAAGTGTAGCGTAGGGTTCGTCACGGCGTCAGTCGCGTCGCGTGGTGTTGAAATCGAAAACTATCGACGGCTTCGGGTATAGAGAGACAAAGGTGACCGAGGTCGAACGAACGCCTCGCTGACGTAGCCCTCGCACTCGTTGCAGGTGGACACCATCAACCAGCTGAAGACGAATCGCGAGTTCTTCCTGAGCTTCAGCCTCGACCCGCAGCAGTTCATCCAGAAGTGGCTGGTGTCGCAGTCGCGCGACCTCAAGGTGAGTGCGCGGCGCGCCGGGGCGGCGCCGGGGCGGGGCCGGCGCAGCCCCGGTGCGCCGCGCTCACGCCGCCGCCTCCTGCGCAGAGCATGGGCGCGGGCGCCGGCGCCGGCAACCCTGAGGAGGAGCGGCTGGGCGCGTTCTACGGGCAGGCGTGGGCCGGCGAGGGCGTGGCGCGCTATCTGCACGCGCGCGTGGCGGCTCGGCGGCGCGAGCTGGAGCTGGCGCTGCTGCCGCCCGCGCACCCCGCGCACCCCGCGCTGCCCGCCGTGGCCGCCCCCCACCCCGCGCGCCTCTAACGCCTCAGTAAAGCTATTCGTATCCACCGCCTGCGCTTTTCATTTCCTCCCCCGTCCCTCCGTCCGTCCCCGAACTGTTCGACGGTAGATAGATACGAAACGACTACAGAAACATCCTAGAGATATGACTAAAAAAATGTCCATATGGCCTCACCGGTCGATATGATTGCGCAAAAAACTAAATTCAAAAAATTAAATGATATAATATCGCATATTAGTTAAGCACTGATACGTTTTATTCGACTCTCTCTTCTCTTTATGACTTAGCGACGAATTATTAACACACTTAAGTTAAGACTTTATGATAATTTACGCATAATGAATTTCCACAAATTGAAAATAAAATTTATAATAATATTGGTCTAATGACTTTGATAAAACAATTTTACTGCTGTATTTTAATCAGATCTGCATTAAAATACCATGAAAACTCTCTATTGTGATCCTCATAATGTTGCTTTTCCTTATAATTTCTATAGATGTAAACTGTATTATATTCCAAAATAAATATTAGTGCATTGAAAGTCGCATCACTAGTATGAAAACTATCAGAATATTATTTATATAGACAACAATATACAGTTGAACGGTCTAAGATTGATAAACCACTAGAAGCGGTCGTATTCTTAAAAGCGATCTCAACCAGACAGACATACTTTTTTGTGGAGAAAACAATAAACGTAGCAATCAGCAGTCAAAGGCATACTAACTATTTAAAATATCTGCACGGGACAACAGGCAGCGTTTACTTGAATCTTTGGTTGCCCTGTGTAACTTTCTCCTTAGTGGGCAATTGAATCCGGAAGTTTGTCCATACATGTACGGAGCGAGTCTGTGCGCGCTGTCAAAAAAAGATGGGGGTATTAGACCAATTGCAGTAGGGAGTATCTTCCGTCGTTTAGTGGCTAAGCTGGGGTGTCGTGCTGTCAGAGAGGATATGGCCGAATGCCATCAGCCCCACCAGTTGGGTTTCGGAACCCAAATGGGGTGTGAGGCAGCAATACACGCAACACGTACATTTGTTACAGAGCCAGGGAACGCAGAATGTGTTGTAATAAAACTGGATCTAAAAAACGCGTTCAACTTAATGGAAAGGCACGTACTCCTGGATGAGGTCAGTAGAAACATTCCTTCCCTTTATCCATTTCTTCACCAGGTTTATCAGTTCCCTTCTAACCTCTTCTTTGAGAATTCTTTAATACTTTCCCAGGTTGGTGCACAGCAGGGGGATCCGCTTGGACCGCTTATTTTCAGCCTTGCGATCCACAAGGCAATCTTGTCTCTAAAATCTTCTCTTAATATATGGTACTTGGATGATGGTACTATCGGCGGAAACCCAGAAGATGTGAGGGAAGATATCCTTACTTTGCTTCCCCTCTTTAAAGACCTAGGTTTGGAGATTAACACAGATAAGTGCGAGTTTTTTCAATGCGGAGCCTGCCCCTCTAATAAATTCTCTCTTTTCTCTTCCATCCTACCTGGCCTCAAGGAGCTGTCCCGTGAAACTTTTAATCTTAAAAAGAAAGAAATAAAAATCATTTATTTTGTCACACACAGAGACATCGACGAAGGGCATGCAACAATTGGTATGACACAAAAAAAAAATAAAAAAACATTATGTAGTGCTCAGAGGAAAATACACTCACTTACATTCATCAGTCATTCAGCAACGTTCCATTCCACTCAACTTCCATTCCCACACTCGGCCGTCTTGCACTCATGTCTGTCCCCAGACATGCACCACATCCAACTTACAACTAACCTTAATTACAAACACAACTACACCTTAATTAACACTTTAATCATTAGCATACAAACTAATAACTATTATCTTAAGTTAAGTTACAAATAACAATTAAACTATAGGCTAGGTACATAGGCACAAGTCGCTCTACCCCGCGTCACCCCGACAATAAACGAAGAATACATCACTCCTGAAAAAGGAAAAGTAAAATCAATGTTGTACCTGTTTAAGGGATAATCAGCTAATTTTCTAACCCTTCTGCATCACCTGACTCTGGCCATCTTTTCATCTGGTCAGCAGACCCTCCACAGAACTGTCCAGCTTCTCCACATCATAACGGTCATTGCGCTTGCACTTCACTACTCTATAAGGACCTAAGTATTTGGGTTTCAGTTTCAACCCCGTACCAAACTGGGTTCTCTTTATTGCCACTAAATAACCCACCTGATACTTTGTACTTTCCTTTCTCTTCTTATTGTAATCTTTAATATTTGCTCCTTGACTTGCAATCTTAAGTTTTCTCTGCTTTGATCAAAACGAAGGGCATCTTCTTCTTGTATTAATTGTAAAATTTCTTCATCTTCCTTTTCTTTAAATCTAACTCCCATTAAAAGTTGAAATGGTGTTGTATTTATACTCCTCTGGTATGTAGAATTAAGCGCCCTTTGTACCCTACTTACATGCTTATACCATGCTGCAGGTTCTTCTAGACACAATTTAGTTAATACTTGTATAATTACTCTGTGTACTCGTTCCACTTGGCCATTGCCACGTGGTACACCTGTTGTTATGTTCACATGACATCTTTTTTCTTCTTCACAATAATTTCTTCAATAATTCAAAGTCATTACTTGTAAATGCTGTTCCTCTGTCTGTTATAAATCTATAGGGATTTCCAAATATCTGCTGATGCATTTGAATCTTGTTTAAGGTCTCTCTGGTTGTAGTGGTTTTTGTGGGATACAACCACACATACTTGGTGAATCCATCAATGACAGTGAGGATATAATTGAACAATTTATTTGTTTCTGTAAATGGACCAATGTGATCCAAATGTAGAGTATCAAAAGAAATACTTTCTTTTTCAATCGGGTGCAAATATCCTTCCTGCTTGCCCTCCTTCCTAGTGGCTAGCAGACATGGGATGCAAGTTGGCAAAAACTCATCAATCTTCTTATTTAAATCTCTAATGTAATAGTCATTATTTAGCAACTCTTTCATCTTCACCTTGCCAAAGTGGCCCTTATTGTGTACTCTGTTAATAATCTGCTTCTCCAAAGATCTAGGCACTACCAACAGCTTCCGCTCTCCCTTGTATAGCACTTCATTCTCTAACCAATAATCTTCATAGGGACTTCCTCCTTTTAATATTTCCCTTACAGCATTTAATCCATCGTCTTGGCTTTGTGCTAGGTGTAGACTCTCCTGCAAGGTGGTGCCAACTGCTACTGTTGGTATTCGACTCAAAGCATCTGTGTGCTTCATACTGGAACCAGCTCTATGCTCCACCTTGAAATCATATTCACTTAGTATAAGCACCCACCTGGCTACCTTTGCCGACAAATCCTTTTTCTTGAGTGTCAATTCAAAGGCTTTGCAGTCTGTGACTATCTTGAAATAGATACCATAAAGATAATGGCGAAACTTCTTAATGCCTTCTATAATAGCTAACGCTTCTAACCCATAACTCGAGTACCGGCTCTGAATGTCACTGGTCTTTCTACTCATGTAGTGTACAGGGTGCCAACCTGACCCTGGGTGATGTTGCATGAGTATTGCAGCCAATGCTATGCTTGAAGCATCAGTATGCAATTCAGTCTTTAATTTAATATTAAATATCTTCAGAACTGGTCCACAAGCCAACTTATTCTTCAAAGTTTTAAAAGCCATTCTTTCTTCATACTGAAATACAATTTTTTTATCTTTCTTTAATAACTCTTAATGGTTTTGCAATAGCAGCATAGTTTTCAATGTACTTTCTAAAATAGCTTGTCAATCCAATAAAGCTGTGCAAGTGTTTGATGTGTCTTGGCTCCGGATATCTTATGACTGCATCTACCTTCTCAGTACTTGGTCTCACTTCCCCATCCTTCACCCGGTGGCCCAAGTATTCAACTTCACACTGCAGAAGGCTGACTTTTCTCCAATTTATCTCCAAGCCATAACGTGCAGCAACTTCTAGTACTTGCTTCAACCTCATCAGTGCCTGAACTTCATCTGACTCTCATCTAGTAAGACAGGTTTTAAGTGGCGCGTGGGCATCGAACACCGCAATAACGTACGAGTTAAACGCGTCAACCACCTCGTCAATTGCGCCTATTGACGAAATGCCTTGCCAATCAACTCCGGATAGACTTTTATCTACACTCTCCTTACATATGTGTTTAAAAGGCCTGAACTTTACCATATATGGCCGAAACCTCTCCCGCCGTATAAGAAAGTCACAGTCATATATTTCGAAAGGGTTCTACTGTGATTAGTTTTGCGCGGAGATTAGTGCAAACCAAATCAATAAGGGACTCACTTGTTTCTGTGAAATGAGTGGGAACTGTGACTAACTGATTCAAACTAAGACATTGCAAGAAATCGAACAGCCTTTTTGTTTTTATATCGTTTCCAATTAGACCATTTACGTTAAAGTCTCCCAATAGCACGCAGTAGTCTGGTTTGTCAAGAGAAGTTATTGTATCTGTCATGGCATCGAGAAATAAGTCCAAATCGAGCCACGGTGGACGATACGCCGTCCCTATTGCTATTCTTTTACCGCCTAACATAATCGCGAGCCACATTTGTTCTATCGACTCATGCCTAGGATCGACAGCAATAGATAAAGTGCGTACATTAAGACCGCATCGTACATAGAAGCCGACAGCCACAAAATAATTATCACAATAAGTACTAGAACTACTATGAGGAACAGATGAAACACGTGTGTACCTATTACAATAATAATATGAAAGCGTGCCGAACGTTCACAACTCTGAATAACAAAAGGAATGTTATACATTACCACATTTACCACTAATACAGTCGACACTCGTGCCATAAAACATATTTAACGAACGAAAACATGGAGTAAAATATGTTTAATCGAACAAGGTATTTAGAGTCTAAAAGTGACCTACAATTCCTTACTATGTTTCGTATAATTATGCAATACTGTGAAATGAAAACGGTAACAAAGTTAATATCCTACGGTAGCAAATCATCGTTACCAAAAATGTTTGTGAAATCAGTCTCATTTTTAATACTGTACGCTTTATCACCAGAGTTGTTTCGTATAAGGATGCGTCCACGTTTACACCAGACGAACTTCCATCCGTGGTGCTGGCAGACGTGCCCTACGAAACAACTGTCGGTTGGTCCTCGTGAGACGCTCGTTGACATAAAATCGTCGAGGAGCGCGTCCATGCCCAGATCAGCAGACGTCGCACCGCGGCGCACGCCGCGCTCGACAGTAACTGCTCGCGCACGTCGCGGCGGGGCACGGGGCCGGCGGCTGTCGACGAATCGACACTACTCGCCGCGGTCCTACACGTTCAGCGCTTACGATGTCCCGCTCCTCGAGCTTCATTCCCAGCTTCGACGATATCTGTATCGTTGTGTGAATAACGTTCTCCCCGTTTGTCTCTGGTAGATTGGCGATTTCAACGTCATTCGCCAACAGCTCGATCATTTAGGTCTTGTTTGAGCTGAGCAATGACCTCGTCCACATTTGTCTGCTGAATGGGCTCCTGCTTCTCCAGATCGGTTACCCGGTCTTCCAGTTTATCGAGCTTGTTGTTGCAGATCTTTAGTGACGCTCTGATGTCAGCCAACTCATCCCTGAAAGCTTTCAGGTCCTTGTTCAGGAAGCGCAAATTATCCCTGAACGTCCTGAGTTCTATTTTAAGGTCAGCGTTCAGGTCTTGGGTGCTCTCGGTAGCAGCAGCATGAGGTGAGTTTTGCAGATGGTTGATAGGCGATGGATGAGCTCTGGTGTGTATCTGTGATCGGCGTCTCCAAGACTTCATTAAGTGGTCTCCCAGGGCTGACGATATTTGTTGAGAGGTTAGATACTGAACCCCTGACCGGCGTCTCAGCTTTATTATCTGTGGCCCGGTCCTTTTCGCACTCAGGACACCGCCAGGTCGGGGTTATAGTGCCCGAAACGGGCAAAGCCACACGTTACAGTGCGCTGCATTTCTGACATCTAGCGGCGTCTGACGTAGATATAAAACGACCGCATCCACCGCACTTCGACATGGTAAAACTGTGAAACTATGTAAGTGTAACGAGATATGATGATATTTAAGTTTTTCGATAGATGGCGCTATTACAAAGCAAAACAACGATGGTGTTTTTATGTGGTTTTATGACACTGTACTACACAAACTAAGGGTGTGCACGCACTGTGATGGGTTTTCTGATAAGTTTAATTAAGTTTTTATAAAAATCACTTTATATTTTAAGTTGTGGGGTAGGTTTCACGGGGCAAGGGGTCCACAAATGTTTTTAATTTAGTTTTATGTATTTACACTGCACAGAAACACTTGCAAACAGTCTATGACGCATATAGTCTTGTACACTTTATATTCACAATAAACTTTATAGAATACGATATCGTTTATTATTTTAAATATGTTAACAACAGCAGAGTACAAGGTACCGATTTGACATCCGTGACGTCACTCTTCTGGGTTCACCTATTTTTCCTGAGGCAGTTCCTGAGGCTATTGAAGTCGGGAGACGTCTCCTTTTACTTGCTCAGAACCGTCTCACTAACATCTCTGCTCACGTAGCCCTGGTTCTGTTGAGAATGTGTTTTGCGGTTCCGAAGATTACCTATCTTCTAAGGACGGCTTCTGTCTGGTTGTTCCCTCAAGATGTATCTTGCTTTGATAGCTCCTTAAAGTGTACGGTGGAAAGCATTTTGAATGTGTCGTTGAATGATACCCAGTGGAGCCAAGCCTCTTTGCCTGTACGGTCTGGTGGTCTGTGTGTGTGCGACGAGTGAGGGATGTGTGTCTGCCGTTCTCGCATCGGCGCATGGGGTTGTTAGTCTGGTCTCTAAAATTTTATCGCCTGATGGAGGCAGGGCTATCATACCTTTTGCTGTTGAGGGAGTAGCGGAGTGGAAGACGCTCTTCCCGAATGCACCCCTTCCTGGATTTCCGGAAAAGCAGCGTGCTTGGGACGAAGTGGGGTTTAAGTCTGAGCTCGACCAACTTGTCAGTGCGGCTGGGGGAGACGGATCTGGCCAGACTCAGAGCGGTGTCGAGGGCGGAGTCTGGAGCGTGGTTGCAGGCTTTGCCTTCCCCTTACTTTGGAACGCTCCTCGACAGTGACTTTTTGCGTGTGGCGGTGGCTCTCTCCGCCTGGGCTGCGATGTTTGTCAACCACACCTATGCATCTGTGGGTCCATGGTGGGGGCCAACGGTCATCATGCGCTGAGTTGCGGTCGATGCTCGGGGAAATTTCCTCGACACCACGCCCTAAACGATATTGTCCGGAGGGCCTTGGTGTCGGCAAATGTCCCATGCGTCTTGGAGCCACCAGGTCTCAGTCGCTCCGATGGCAAACGACCCGATGGTTTGACGCTGGTCCCATGGCAAAGAGGGAGGAGTTTGGTGTGGGATGCTACGTGTGTCAATACTTTCGCGGTCTCTCATCTGACTCACACAACACGACGGCTGGGGCTGCCGCTGAGAGTGCGGCTGCGAGAAAGCGGGAGAAATATGCCCTGGGTGAAAATTACTTGTTTGTACCACTAGCGTTCGAGACGTCTGGATGTTGGGGGTCTGATGCCCTTACGCTTATCAGAGAGATCGGTCGTCGCCTTAGAGAGCGGGGATTTGACAGTCGCTCCGGGTCTTACTTGGCGCAAAGGTTGTCCATTGCCGTACAGCATGGAAACGCGGCCTGTGTAATGGGCAGCTTTGCGTCTTGTGGGGATCGGGGTGGACTTTTGTAAATTTAAGTATTTTTGTTCACAATTGTAATTTAAAAAATATATATATATATACTTAAGTATATTTCTGTCTGTTCCTATCTAGTTAAACATCGGCTGGAAGAGTTCGCACTCTAGCGATAAGGCCGCCCATAGTCATTTTCTTGCCTCATTATTAATATTTTTTAATTTAAGAATATTTTTTATATTTATGTTTCTTTAATGTAAGTAAGTATCGATGTCATTTCAATCACAAAAAGTGTTCAAATCCACTGCATCCAGAGGTAAATGCTAAGACTAATTTTATTATGATTCATAGTGACCCAGTCACTTGCAGTCTATTGCAATTCTGTACACTAACATAAATATAAAGGTAAGATTGCTTCATATCATTCACCAGGATTTGACGTCGGATTTGTATTGAACATCGGACCTCCTGAATTACTGAAACAAAAAAGAGATCGTCCTCCCCACGAAACGGATGAAAATCTATACTGGCACACTAATTAACCTTCCGAGTACACCATGTTGCTCAGCTGCCTTTCTCAGTGCATAGAACTTACTTGCATAACGGTCTTATGAATAAACTAAGAACGTGGCTCCTACCAAGTCATATCTAAATCAATATAAAGCTCGAGTAACCCAGCGATCTTTATTGTGTCCCGTTCTCTACACCGTCTTTAAGGCTGCCCTGCCGATCTCTGAGTAATTTATTCCAATTCTAGCCTGCAATAAAAGGAACATATTAAACCTAAAAACCAAATGTTAAATTCCACAAATGTCACTATGCTAATAAAAAGGGAAGTCTTTCGGCTTGCCTTTTTATTTTTGTTTAAAAAGGGAAGCCGAAAGCTACAGTCATTACCAAAGATTAGTACACAATATGATTGCGATAACACATTGCACGTGATTAAACGCGAACTGCCAGCGTTGACTATTTGATTACAGTCCAAGGTTGATTGCATGTGGTGGTGGAACATTTTGTTTGCCATCTTATCTAAGTAATACCTAAAATAATTTTGAACCGCAAGAGTGTATCTCTCTATTTTTCATCTGTATTTCATATCATCAGTCTTCGAAGTAGTCGTTGTTCTTCCAAAAGAATAATTGAGAAGCTATTCGGAGAGAACCATGCCCATGGAAATTGTCCTGTGTAAATTTGACATAAAAATGAGTTACCATCACGAGTTTTCTTTCAGATAATATCACATTCCCTCTTAAATTAAAGGCCCGTCGTTGTTTTGCTTTAATTTTAGGGTGATAAAAGTTAATTGAAAAAATGTTAACTTGTAAAACCTTCAGATGTTTGACGCATTCTCCCAGAAAATTCCATTCCATTGTCTTGAAGAAATTCATATTTTTCAGATTCCAAAACTTCTTTAATCAAATGCTTTATTCTGACATGTTCTGATATTTTGGGTTAGTGTATTTGGATAGTTTCTCCTTTTTTTTTTTTTTTTTGTGCGTGTGGAAACCCCCTCGGGCCGTCATCCCACCGGGGTTTTCGGTGGGGCGGTGTGTCGGAATCGAACCGACTAAAACCACACGGTGTGCCGTACTGCGCCTCAAGTAGGAGGGATCCGGGAACAGCTTTTATTAAGACATCCGGACCCCCCCTAGCGCCTGCCCGCAATAGCGCGGGCACCACCTTCGGGTAAAAACCTCTCAATTAGGCGACGTCCAGGCACACGCAGACGCCGCCTCCTCGCGGGGGGCCACTATAGCGGGTGGAGGGGAAAAACCCTGGATAGTTTCTCCTGCGCTAAGCCAGACTGGCTCAAGCGTGACACGATTGTTGCTATTCAATGTTCGAAATCACCATTTCAAACATTGAATAGCATCTCCGAAGACACGTATTACAGAACTAAAACAGTATACTTATGACAAAGTTTTTTAATTTGACGAAGCGTTGTTATTTTACGATTTCCGCAGAGTTATTAGTGAAATGTGTGTAAATTACTGTTAACAAGCCAATGGTAAGGAAAATATCATGAATCCTCATAATACACAAGAATGTAAGGTGCTATAAACGGCTCGGGCGTGTGTAAATTGTATTTAAGACGTTATCTTAATTTAGAGGTAGATAGTGGCGCTGGTAGGTGCTTATCTTTTAGTCGTTCAGTTTATACGCTGTCGTGATTTACAAACATCCTTTATCGTTATATAAACAAAATCAATTCAATAGTAAAACAGTAGCAATGAAATTGTGATAATACCAAACATTGGGATCTCTATATATTGGCATCGTAACCCTGTAAGTGATAACGTGCTAAATGAAAAGGTGTGAGGTGCCTCATGAATCTCTTTGCAAGTTTATCAATCAGTTGATCTGAATCAATTAGTAACATTTTTATTGTTCCTAAATATAAAGTATTGTGTAATTACACTTATCCACATCGGTTCGTAGTAGACTAAATATATTGGTTACCAAATAAACTAAAGAAATTAAATGAATTTGCGAAGAATAAGAGAAAGAGCTGATGTGTTTAGATTCATTTAATTTCTTCAATACGGTAGTGGACTGTCAAGTCAAATCAGTTTCTTTTTAGCAAACGTCAAAATACGTTCTGTAAATAATTAAATAATGCGTTATGTATGACTTATGACATACCTACTGGTATGTTATTGTCATACCTAACTATTACCAAATCATTAAGGTACCTTGAGTATTTGGTTTAATAAAAAAGAATAATCAAAACAACTTGAAAACATTAACGCATATAGTTTGTCAGTCTTATGTAATAACTGCTTTATTTCGTGAGGACTGTTAATCAATTCACGTTAAGCATAGAAAACCTACATCGTTCTTCTTTTTTTATAGCTGCACTTCCTCATTATGTGGTGTTCCACGCTTAAGCTTGGACTCAGTAATCTGGCAGGCTTTGCCCTGTCTAAAAGTTATCTGTAAAAGTACGAACACAGTGATAAAGATCCTTGTGTTCGTAGAAAGTTTATGTTATTTTACTTATAGTATAACTGGTCTTACTTCCGTTTTATAGACCTTACTTTCCGACCTGACCTATTTACCTGGACCTTTAGTTCTGATAGGCATTTTTAGACCAAAAAGCTCAAAGTGCTTGTGTACCGCATTTATCCCACCCGGTCGTAGTTCTATCCAACGTTATTGATCTTCAGTAATCATAGTCAAAAGTGATCATGAGTACTTGGTAGAATTAGTTTACCCCAGGTAGACCATCCATAACCAAAAGTGATCATGAGTACTTGGTAGAATTAGTTTACCCCAGGTAGACCATCCATAACCAAAAGTGATCATGAGTACTTGGTAGAATTAGTTTACCCCAGGTAGACCATCCATAACCAAAAGTGATCATGAGTACTTGGTAGAATTAGTTTACCCCAGGTAGACCATCCATAACCAAAAGCGTTTTTGCCATTTGACATTGTCAGAATCTAAGTTGGACATGCGGTATTCCGTTTGGGTTTTGCTAACGTGTTATAAAGATCTCGGTGTTTAAGATTTAATTCTATAGTTTTTTAGTTCCCGTTGAGTCACCTAGTAGTATGATTTTGATAGGTATCAAGGCCCAAGCTCTTCAACTTGCTGACTGGACTTTGGATGTTTATCTATGTTCCTCCCAAGTAAAATGGAATCTATTGTAGATATAACATAAGTATTGGTATGCTAGTTATCAGATGCACCTACTACTAAACCTGTAATGTTGGTAGGTCGGCCATGGCGTAGATGACAACTACGTATTCTGATAAATTTGGGCGTTATTTAATTAACAAATGCGTGTAATTGTATTTTGTGAAGCAACAAGCCATAAGATTATTTACTGTGTTGAACAATATTCAAGTTCAAATAATAAACATATTAGACAGAGTTGTACGGTTTATGTGTAGTGTAATTACAGCTGTATGCTTTTGTGTGAAAAAAAAATTATATATAATAATATACCTACTATAAATCTTATGTAATAATTTATTTACAAAAAGTAATGATATCCCATCAAAAACATAAATGTGAACACGGGGGCCAAGTTCAATATTAATTAATTATAGTTTAAAAAACTAAAAGAACACGCTTTTATATTAGAAAATCATACAAAAAAATAGAAAATAAATTTTAACAAAGCGTGGGGTGCTTATAGTGTTAATAAAAGGTTTATAACTATTGACACTATGCATGCACCCCGCGCTTTTTTTAAATTTATTTTCCATTTTTTGGATTTTCCAAATCTTCAGGATTATCTACAGAAATTAGCAACCATTTAGATCTCAGTTTTTGTGTCGGCGTAGTCGATAACCATGTTGTATTTTTAATATTGTACTGCTCAGATTTTCACATTTATACTTTTGATGGGATATCATTACTTTTTGTATAGAAATTATTATTATTCATCGTTGTATAGTTTTCTTTTTTGAGCTATATTGTACATTTTCTTGAACATTAGAAATATTAGAGCGCATTGCCCATGATAAATCTTTCCTTACGTAACCTACATTACCTTAACCTTTGGTAGTGATCCCGTACATTTTCATAGTGTCTATTAAAAGTTTGTAGACAAGAGGAATCAAATTTGGGCTCTTGTAAATCACACACTTTTACTATTTTCAAATATAAGTAGTAAGATTGTGTAAGAATGTATTTGTTTCGTAATAGAATTCTGCCAATTGTTAGCCTAAGATATGTCGGATAGCTGAGCCAGCGCTGTCAGTTGCAGTTTGTGTTATTATTGGTGGTCTAAATTTTATAAATAATCTGGTACACAAAATGGTAAAAGCGACCTTTTATCATGGAACCTATTTTCCTGCAAAAAATGCTATTATAATTTTGAAAGGCGCTAAGTAATAAAATAATGAAAATCAATTGTTTGGAAAATATTTGAAATCGTAAAATTCACTGTTTTCTGATTTTTAACCTTTGCAATCACACAAATCCTCAGCTGGATGCCAAATTTCAACTTTCTAGGTAATCGGGAAGTGGGTTAGGTTTTTGATATATGTCAGTCAGTGATGAAAATGCTGATTTTTAAACGATAATATCAAATATAGTATAGTAAAGATATATATAGTATAGTATAGATAAGTATAGTAAAGATAATTCGGTTCCGTAACACACGGCTGCTGCGTCGCCAGTTCCTTTTCTTGAACTTGGTGCGACATTTTGCCGCGTGTATAGATTTGAAATAGTTTACACGTGTCAGTCATCTTAATCAGAGTTTTAGATGACATAGAATATGTCGTGATACTTTTTAATAATAATAATAAAAGTATTCGAGCCTTCGGTGCTCTTACGATGTATTCCTAAACTGTAAAATGTCAATGAGTTAATTTACCATGTGTGTAATATGAATGAGTGACGTGATAACAATAAAACTTGAAGGCAAACATTCTGTGGCATGCTGGAGGTGCGTGCAGTGGCCGGCGTCGTGATTGATATGTTTTTGTTCAGGCGAGTGACGTGTTTATTATTATCTGACGAATATGGGCATCAGTAATACCTTAGGTACCTATACGTAAACGGTAGTCTATTTGAGGTATCGTCGTCGCGAATAGCGCACAAATTGTTCACAACAACAATACCTATGTGTGGAAAATTTGTTATCAGATCCTTTTAAGAGCGAGACGAAGGATATTTATATCTATTAAAACATTATCAGTTACTTCATATTAAAGATTAAAATTCTAATACTTTTAAATAACAAAGTCTAATTTAAAATAAAACGGCTTCAAATAATCTCACTATCACCTTTTTCAACCTAGATAACTAATCCAATAAATAATCACTACAAAAAGAAAGACATTCAATTGAATTAATAGAAAGAAGCACATTCACTCACGGCTGAATCCCAGAAGGGGTAGGCAGAGGCGTCCAAAACGCCCACATTTTGCATTTTGAATCGATCGTCCGGCGAGGCGGTCGAATGCACTACCGCTATACCGCCGCGACACAGAGATCCACAAACACTTCTTAAATATGGGTAAAAAATATTTATTAAAACATTTAAGTAATTCATTTGATTAAATTAAATGAATAAAAATAATAGAACAGAACGAAAATTAATTTGTGTCCAAAAGATAGGTAATGATATGTGTATCCCAAAAAATACAGACCACTAACGTGTCTTTCAACACTGTAAATTACTAATGTTCGTTCTAAGTGTGAAGATAACATCATTTATAATTAACAACACTATTTTATGGCTTACTTTGAAAATGTATATAAAAGTTGGCGTTGCTCTAAAGAGCTTCTAATATATTCTATCACGAGTTCACGACTATTAAACAACAAGTTCGCATTAACTCTACATTATCAAAACCCTTACCAATAAGGTAATAAAACAAAATTATGTTCATAAATTTCTTTCAACATTTTAAAAATACTTTAGGTAGTTTTAATTACCTATTTTCATTTGAAACACATATTTGATTTGATTCTATATAAATAATCAAATTGTTGTTGATCTGCGAAGTTAAAAGAGTTATAGGGTTGTAAGATGTATAGATGTTTTAAGGTTTTTATTTTGTGTAACGTATTTGGTGGTAAAATTGAGCCCCAGCAAAGGCAAAGCAGTAAAATCGTAATGTGATAAAGTTACAATATTTCAGCATTTTAATTATGACAACCCTAAATATGATGTAGTTTGTTTACAAAGATTCTATATCAAATTTGGTTCAGGTATAGGTACAAAAGTATGTCCACATTTGTGTTAGCTCTAACTACTTATGTCTCTAGGTTTATTTCGGTTTAATTTTAGTACTTACTATATTATATACTGTATTGTTTAAGTAAGTAAGACTAACGTGCACCACAAGTTACCTATTACTATACAGTATAGTCCATCAAAGGTTGTCTGTAAGAGATCGCAGACTGCGATAAGACCGCCCATTGTACTGCTACTTAATATTGTATGTTTCGTATCTATGTATCCTATTTTTTGGTGTACAATAAAGTATACTCTATCTGTCTACTGTACTGTTAGCGTGAAGGGCTGGCTGGTGAAATTTGCGGAGAGTAAAACCCAGTGATATACATGACAGTGTCCGCAGATGCTAAAATATTATGAGTAATAGGTAAATAGTCCCACACCTCTAACCAAACAGTGGATGATGTCACGCGTGCAGTAGTAGCAGCGCGGCGGTGCGACGCGTGCGGAGTGTGCGGAGTGTGCGAAGTGTGCGATGTGTGCGCAGCGTGCGGAGCGCGAGAGGAGCCTGGCGCCGCGACACGTGGCGCTCAGCTCCGAGGACTGCGACGGTGAGTGATCTTTGCGTACTCTAGAGTATTACATCCTTAGTTTGATCCCAAGGCAGAGGCAAACGACCAGGCAATTTACTAAAACTCTTTCTATCCCATGATACAATCCGCGCGATGAGTATTGTGATCGTAATTCCAATAAGAAACCTTAAAATTAAATTTCGTTGTCGTATTGGTGATGCACAACCTAATAATAATAATTCTGTCACAAATACTTATAATTCTATGGTTCATTCATTTCATTGATTGTTTATTATAACCATAATAGGTAATAACTTGATAAATGAGACACCTTAGCCGTCGGATCCCAAACTGGGCAAAGCATGTACTATGGTAACAAGACAGTTGATAAACATACTTAAATATTGCAATGAAGCTGGGTGCAATGAAAATTACACCCAGATTACTTGTGCTCGGTACGAATCGAACCCACGACTCTGGCTCGGTAGTTAGGATCACTAACCACTAGACCAACAAGCCTATCTTTTAATTGCTCATGATGATTGTTTCAATTAATTAATCAATTGAGGTATCCCTCAGAAACAGTATTTTTTTCTGTATGAAAGGGTGGAAAATCGAGGGAAAATTTTAGCACCACAACGAAATCTGGTCCATAGCTCAAAAGAAAATGCCGATATTCTGAGTAAGAAAGGAAAAATAAAAAGGTTTATTATTGGAACATTGTGGTACACAATTACACACACAATAAAAACAAGAACATAAAAATGTAGAACTAAACAAAAAGGTAGAATACAAAAATTAAATTAAAAAAAAAATTGGGAGTTGACCATTTCTGCTCACTGACAGCACCCCATCTTCCGCCTGAGAAAGCGGAGCTAGAAACCGCCTCCATTATGACTCTGTTTGCCTCAAATTTAACTTTGGCCAACGATGGCAGTGCCGCACCGCCTATCATCTTATGATGTGGGCGTGCGGGTACTCCATGTCGGACATTAGTATTTCGCCAAGGAATGTCCAGTGGGAGCTCCTGTCTTTAAATGTTTACAAATCGAGCGGGCCGGACGGCATACCAGCTAGTGCTCATACAGTATGCTCCTGAATTATATCCCGCGCTAACCCGTCTGTTCACACTCTCATACCACAAAAGGCAAGTTCGGTCTTCGTAGAAGAATGCCCTCGAACGATCCAGTGACGGTCAAGATGGTTCAGTCAAAAAAAGGGCGACATGCTCACTAAAATGTCATTGCTTGCGGCGTCGTCATGGGGCGGGTCATTTCTTTCCCTCTGATATGGCGAAGGAGATGATGGCTGGTTCATGCGTCATACTCGTGAACGGGTGCTGCTTGGGGTGACTGGTCGGCCTAGTCAGCGATGCTTTAGCCTATACTATTATTTTGGTTCGATCAACTGCAACTCTAGCCTCTTAATCCAGTCACGAATTATTTTTAACAGTAGATTTTGCAACTGAATGAAGGTAGATGTGCACCTTGAATGATTTCTATGTTTAATAGGTTCAAACCTTCAACGGTATCACTGAGTGATTTTTATTTTTTAGTACGTTAGCTTTTGGAGCATTCCAATAAAATGAAATTCAGGTGGCATCAGCTTGCATCCTGTTTACCTCTCGTGTAACACTAACACTATTGTACCTGAAGATCTGGCTTTTAAAAAGAGTGGCCATGAGATTCTTTGCCAGTATTCTTCTCATAAGGCCCTACGCATTTTGGAAACTGGAAGTTATAGATCGACACAAGCAGGCAGTAGATTTTGGTGTTTTTCACCTAATTTACCTTGACAATCCAGTACATGCTGTGGCGTCTGTTTGTGCCGATCTATGATTTTAACTCTAGCTTCAATTTAACGTTCATAAATGTCACTTAGTGTCTTAATTGAATAAATGATTTTAAATTTGAATTTGACTGATCATACCCATTGAATAACAGGTCTATCGCTATCACTTCCCTTCTCTCCAAGATTATGAAGCGTTACAGTTAACACGAAGCTCCTAAGAAACCTAGAAGAACACGATTTAATCAGCGACCGTCAGGATGGTATTCACCACGGTCGCTCAACTAGTGATCTTTTTTAGTGTATCTCAAACACCAGTGGGCTTCAGTCATTAAGAGTCAAGGCAGGGCTACATCACTCGCTCGAGGTCGCGTTTTATATACCTACCAATTTAGCTCACCGTCCACGGTAAAAGTGTCAGTAGGGGCGACAATACGTAGCTTAGAGCACGAACGCACGCCAGAACGGTATTCTCCGTAAATAAAAATAAAATGTCAAATCGAACTTATTATGAAGTGGAGATGTTTTGTTATTGCTATAGGTATGTATTTATTATGTTAAATTGCGTTATTGTTAGACGTTAGTGATCTGTGAAATCCTTTAAAAATAAGTTGCGAAAATGATTTTAGCTATTACTTTTTTGTCAATAAAATAGAAAAACATCTCCACTTCAGGTGTTTATTCTTTACTCACCATTGCCGCGTGGCTGTACTAATAATAAATAATAGTTATCTTCACAACAAAAAAATAAATGTTGCTTATATAGATTCTATACGATGTTGATAAATGATGATGATGTAATAAATGTAGTGTATTAAACCGTCAATAATAAACCCATAATTTCTACGAAAGGTGACGAACTTAGTGGGTGTGAACTGCCAGCGTAACGTAGGTATTTTCAGTTTTGTATGGGAGTGATGTATCTGTTACGAAGTAACTATTATCTTATCTGTGGTCAAGGTAAGGCTTTAGCGGTCAGCTTGTACATAGCGAAGGCGTTCAATCAGGGCTGCCATCGTGGCCTTCTGTTGAAGCTACCATCCTACGGATTGCTCGAGGGCTTCTGCAGATGGATTGCCAGCTTTCTGTCCGGTAGACGCATAAGAGCCGTAGTAGGCGGCAGCTGCTCTGAAAGTATAAACATTAACGCTGGCGTCCCACGAAGTTGTATCCACAACGCTGTTTTTGTTGCATACGAGTATTAATGACCATTGATAACGTTTCATTACTATTCAGATGATAGCACCGAGAATGCTTATTGCTAAAATTCCTTATTCCATTCGAGAGCACTGTAGTCTGAGTCTAATTGGAGTCAAAATAATTTGGTCTGATGCAACCCCACCAAGACACAAGTCTGCTCGTTCACCGCTAAAAACACAGCCCTTGCCATCTCTGAGAATATCGGGAAAAGTAGCCTACGAGAGAATCAAAAATAATAAAAAGTGAAATCAGCACAAATATATAATTTACTAATGTTAATAAATTGAATTTTAGATAATTTCTATAAAAGTTATTGGTCAAATTATTTTATTTTTATTTTATTCAATAAGTACAGATACAGACAACAGATTAAGATATAAAAGAATGGCCTTGATAAAAGTCCAGTTGCAACTGTACACAACTTTCAAAACAAACAAAACTTCGTTTTCAATATTGGTTAAGGTTGGATATAAATGTAAATTTGAAAAGAATCAATTAAGTATAAGTGAAACATGGTGAAAAAAAACTAAAATAAATTTAACACGTTGACATTGACATATTTTCTAAAGGCTTGGTAGTACGCAGGCGCAAAGACAAAGATTATAGGAACTTTATCGTATAAGAACTATACCGTTTCATCGAATTTCTAATCACAACTATTTAGAATAGTTGTGATTAGAAATTCGATGAAACGTTGTTTCAAGTTTCACTTTAAAAATTAAATTATCCAAAGAGATATAATTTAAAGGAATTAAACATCAAATTAACTTGAAATAAAATAGTCCCGTTGCCGCGTTGTGAGCGAAATACTATAACGCGGCTCATGCAGAGGGAAAAACGCCGTCCACCGAGGTTTAAGGGAACCATTAGTTTATTGGTTTGTCGTTGGACACCTGCCATTTTTCTAAAGAAAAAGATCTAGTTAAAGCAAAGCGTCTAAAAGCATTTTTACAGGCCGTCAAACTGAGGACCACCTTTTAATATTGATACCTTTTGATAACTATAATAGTAGCATTCAATCTTTGAACTTCAATCTAGCTTGATCATGCGGGTTGTAGTCATACCGACGAGCAACATGAAAATATAAATATTTTTGGCCATCATCATTAGTGATTCTTCACCGTACACTAGTATCTAGTAATGTTTGTGAAAAACCTCAAGAACTGTAATCACAATGCCCAGGCAAGTCTACTATTCTTTCAAAAACTGTTTCTTTATTTGCCTTCGGGATAGGTTTTGATATATTTAATTTCGTCTATAGTCTTCTATGGACTCATCATTGATGTCCAAATGTTCATTACGAAAGCGAGTATACTTGGCATACATAGTTGGCAAGTGGAGATTGTGCTGTGCCGGTGCTCAGAAGAGCGCTCTGCGTTCACTCGTCTTACGTCTAAACGGTCCCATGCAGTGGCGCGGTGCGTGCGGTGGGGGCGGGGCGGTAAGGGCGCGCTGTGGCGCGCGGCGCTGGCGGAGCTGTGCGGCACGGCGCTGCTGGTGCTGCTGAGCTGCCTGGCGGGCTGCGGGCCCGGCGCCGCCGCGCTGGCGCTGCACCGCGCGCTCGCCGCCGGCTTCGTCGTCACCGCCCTGGTGCAGGTAGCCCTTACACACATTACACACATTACACGTGTTCGAAACCGTCCCTGTTAATAGTCCTGCAGGTAATAGAGCATTGTTCAATTTTTGGGAATTGGAGTTAGGAAGTGCCTCACTCTGCCGAAAACTTTAATTGACCGTTACCAGTGTAGGTTTTCTAAAAATGAATAGAACCAGCGACGTTTCATAAGTTAGTGCCATTAGATTTGCAGCGCGTGAGCCAACACTAACAAGTTGACATCGAGCGAGCCGTGTGCTTCTTGGCCAACTTGTGCCGTACGTAGCTTTGGTTAAATTCCCATCATCGACATGCACGATGCTCGTGGGTATAATATATATCTGGGAGCATGGCAGTGCCCCTCGAAGCCGTTCTACCTCCCTGTAACTTCGTTGTGGAAAGCTAGAAACGTGAATTTTCAGTTACCGACAGGGCATAACATACTAAGGTATATTCCCAATTTCATTCAGTTTGAACTTGTAGCTTAGAAACGATTGAAAGTCAAAATTTCTTAATTTTATCACTGACTCACTCACACACCGATCGTCAAAGTAGCAGGCACACCAACTTCAAATTTCCAACACAGTGTTATAAGCAAGGCTATAAGGCTATAAAGCGAGGAGAAACTCAAACTTACAATAATATATACAAATTACATACGCAATATATATACATAACGAGCCTATATATGTATCGCAATTCTCGATTTAACGAATTTTTCAAAATCCCCTTGAAACGCCCATAAGAGCTAATGCAAAATATACCTTCACATTACGAATATATATTTACCAAAAACTATTTTATAACGATTTTTTAAATCATTGCAGAACATAAATATTTTTTTTTTGATTTGACCTCTGTTTAACGATTTTTTCAACGTATTCTATCAACTACTCCCATTTAATTGTACAATAGTAATTCATGTTTCGACAGGTTCAGACACGTTATACTCGTATTCTTCGAGTTGTGTGCTTTTCCTTCTTTGATTTGTTGGTCAGTAAAGTAAACACTGCTGTTTGTGTTGTTAGGTTTAAAGTTGCTATGGCTGAGAAACGAAAAAGGTGTTCCATAGGTGTCGCACAGAAACAAAAATCATTAAGTAAGTATGTAGTATGTGTGTGTTTTTCCCAAATTGTGTAAACTCTTTTCAAATTAAAAATACTGTCTTTTCGTTTAAGAGTATTTTCATTCATTAGTGGAAATCGTTCGCTTTATCAAGGTAAGCAGATGAGCATCTACGTAATGTTGAGGTTAATGAACAAATTATTTTACCTTGTTAAAACGAATCGTAGTCCAATCTAACCTCTATACAACAAACCCTATTGTAACAAATTACGCGGTATCTATATTTATAATAAAACTGTAACGGGATGTATTCTGTGCATTGAATATATTTAAAAAAAAACGACTGAGGGGTATAAAAATATCGATACTGATGCCAAATATGCGATTAAAAAATTTTTTGTCTGTCTGTCTGTCTGTTTGTATGTTCACGATAAACTCAAAAATTACTTTTTTACTAAAGGGAGGATGCTTGAAACTTAGTATGATAATAGTTTGACTTTTTAGGGTTCCGTACCTCGAAAGGAAAAAACGGAACCCTTATAGGATCACTTCGTTGTCCGTCCGTCTGTCTGTCTGTCAAGACCCTTATTCTCAGGAACGCGTGGAGGTATCAAACTGAAATTTATGTCAAATACTCAGGTCTAATGTCCCTTAGAACTGTAAAAAAATCAAACTTCTAAGCCAACACAATCAAAAGATACTCATCATATAATAAAAATATTTTACGGAACCTTCGGTGCGCGAGTCCGACTCGCACTTGGCCGGTTTTTATCCCGGATTAAACTTTGGTTCCCACAGGAAATCAATGAAAGTTGTAATAACATTTAACGTAAGTAGAATGTATATACTTATTTCGAACTACATTACAGCGACTGTTTGGCTTATCTGGTACAGTGTACGCTTTCTACTCGACTGCGTGCCGCCTGCCGGATCGAGTTCCTGTTTTGACTCTCTTTTCTTTTACTATATAGAAAATACAGACAAGTATTTACACACATATATATATATATATAATACATACACACATAAATACACATACATACATACATATACACATACATACATACATACACACACATACATATATACTTAAATAATCCAGCTATTCAGTAGAGATTACATAGTAAAATCTAAAGTAATTTTGATCTTAAGTGTGAGATGGAATTCAAATAAAGAATAAAATAAAGGTATTACAGTGATAGATAGTATTGCTTGACCATATTTTTAAAGGCTGTAAGGGTTTCAGCTTGCCGTATTTGTACTGGTAATGCATTCCACAAACGAACAGCCAGAACCATAAAAGATTTATCAAAAAAGGTTGTTGAATGCACCGGCACCTCTAATATCAGACTTTCTGATGATTTTAGGCATTTCGTATGGGTACCATAAAGGAACTCAAATCGTCCTTTTAAGTAGGAAGGTGTATGAGGGTTAAACAGTATGCTGTATAGCAAAGAGAGAACATGGGCATTCCGGCGAAGACGACCTAAACCACTTGAGCTTTTTTTTTATTGCACTTTTTTTTAATATTTGCTTTAACACTTTTTAAATTAGGTATCGTTTTTATAAAATAATTTTCATAATTCAATAAAATGAAATTCAGGTGGCATCAGCTTGCATCCTGTTTACCTCTCGTGTAACACTAACACTATTGTACCTGAAGATCTGACTTTTAAAAAGAGTGGCCATGAGTTTCTTTGCCAGTATTCTTCTCATAAGGCCCTACGCGTTTTGGAAACTGGAAGTTATAGATCGACACAAACAGGCAGTAGATTTTGGTGTTTTTCACCTAATTTACCTTGACAATCCAGTACATGCTGTGGCGTCTGTTTTTGCCGATCTATGATTTTAACTCTAGCTTCAATTTAACGTTCATAAATGTCACTTAGTGTCTTAATTGAATAAATGATTTTGAATTTGAAATTTGAATAAAACCACTCAATTAACTAATAAATATTAATAGTCCAAAGTATCGATTTTTACCTGTGATTTAAAGAAATATTATTTGTTACATTAGATTTTACCTGCACGTGATCGCGTTGTTTCCCGTCAACATAATTATATTAGAATAGAATATCATCTATAATAATAATAATAACTTCACATATCTCACACATGGCCACCTGATCCCAAATAGGCAGAGCCTGTACTATGGTAACCAGACTGCTGGTAAACATACTTATATATTTCTAAATACATACATACTATAGATAAAATACACCCAGACACAGAACAAATTATCGTGCTCATCACACAATTATTTGTCCTGGGTGGGACTCGAACCCACGACCTCTGGCTTAGCAGTCAGGGTCACTAACCACTAGACCAACAGGCCAGTCGAAAGATATAAATCTATGACTCAGTTGTTAGTATTAACTCAACACTTTGTTAGTATTACAGTATTTTACTATATTAAATACATGGCAGACACTATCGCCAAAAAAATGACATCTAAGCTGAAATATTGACAGGTAACCGGTGAAGTTTTTTTTATATTTTCAGACCATTTATTTTTGGTTCGGTGTAACCATAAGATTTCACACTACTGTAAGTGTGAAATCTTATGTTACACCGTGACTAAACAATGTTAAGAAGCAAACATTTATTTGTTGCAGAGTTGGACCTAAGTATTGACTGGGAGTAATCTGTTAAGTATACCGAGGGGCCCATAGTTTCTAGGAAGCGGCACTGACTGACTGACTACAGCAAGAGTCTCCCAATTGGTCGGACGAATCGACACGTTAGGTTGTTTTATGACGAGTTTATGCGAGGAGAACATCTCGCGCAAGGAGGAGGTGACGGTGTGGATTCGGTAGAAAACTTTCCAAGCGGAATCTTTTCACTCGCGCTCTCATGCGCTCGCTAACAGTGGCCGTGGGTGCATGAGTCGAGTTTTATGTTCTTCACCCGAAGCAGTCTCTCGTGAAGGACACCCCCTTCACGCTGGATATCGCCCAGTTGCCGTCCGCGAGTCAGAGCTCGGTGGATCATTGGTGGCAAAACGTCGCCGTACCGACGGTCAACTCATAACCGGCGCTGTGAGGCAAACCATGTGGTTTTAGTCGGTTTTACCCTGATATACGGCCTCACCAAAAGTCCAATTTATGTCGTTATTTCACGTGTAACCAACCAAAACAACCTTTTTTGTACGCTTCAGGTTGTGTCACCGCTAATACAGTATAAAAAATCCTGCCTGGAGAAAGAGGTGAAATGCCTATTAAAAGCGACAAATTCCTGTTTTCCGAAAAAAAAGCGAACGAAGACGCGGGCACAGCTTGTAACGAATATTTTTTAAGTCCCTTGAGTTTCGTTATATCGAGGTTGCACTATATAATAAATATAAAATATGATTTCAAAGTTACTTTTGCCGTTCATACAATTTTTTCCTCACTTACACTACCTAAATAGGTGAATAGTGAGTATAGGCAGACTTCAATTTTACGCGTCAATGAGCATTAACTAGTCACTTAAAACGAAATGGATAATCGGTATACCGTTTAACTCGGCAGACATTGGACCACATATCTGGGGCGTTCTTTAACCCAACGGTGCTGCTGGCGGCGGTCCTGTGGGGCCGCGTGGTGCCGCGCGCGGCGCTGGTGCTGCTGGGCGCGCAGCTGCTCGGGGCCGCGGCGGGCGCCGGCGCGCTGCGCCTGCTGCAGCCCGCGGCCTGCGCCCCCTGCGTCACGCTGCCCGCGCCCGGCCTGCCCGTCTACAAGGTACGTAACGGTGCGGTTAGGGCCTTTTTTTTTTTTTTTGTTTGTGCGTGTGGAAACCCCCTCGGGCCGTCACCCCACCGGGGTTTTCGGTGGGGCGGTGTGTCGGAATCGAACCGACTAAAACCACACGGTGTGCCGTACTGCGCCTTAAGTAGGAGGGATCCGGGAACAGCTTTCATTAAGACATCCGGATCCCCCCTAGCGCCTGCCCGCAAAAGCGCGGGCACCACCTCTGGGTGAAATACTCAAAACCTCTCAATTAGGCGACGTCCAGGCACACGCGGACGCCGCCTCCTCGCGGGGGGCCACTACAGCGGGTGAAGGGGAAAACCCCTCCCGTCCACCCGCGGCCACACTCAGGGCGGCATGAGGCGCTGGTAAGCGCGCCTCCGCCGCCCGGTTCGCCGGCGGCGAATTAGGTCCGAGTGGAGATCGTCCTCCCGGACCCGTTCCGCCGCCTCCTTCTGCGTGCGGTTAGGGCCTCCGGTAACCTAACTCGCTCTGCGAAAAGCAATGCAAGTATTGCCACACTATCAGATGAGTACAAACTTGAATGTGGGGTAAGACAAGGAGGGCTAACCTCCCCTCGTCTCTTTAATATGTACATGAATGAGCTGATCGAGGGGCTCAACAGCAGCAATGTTGGTTGCCACATTGACGGGATATGTATTAATAATATTAGTTATGCTGACGACATGGTGCTCCTGAGCCCATCGATCAGTGCCTTAACAACCCTAATTAATATGTGTGAGTCGTACGCGGTGGCCCAACGGCTCAAATATAATGCAAATAAAAGCAAACTGATGGTGTTCAAGGTAGGAACTAAGTGCCATTATACTATGCTGCACTACGCTGAAGAAGGTCACTATGTTTAAATATCTGGGTCACTGGGTCACCGATGACCTCAGAGATGACTTTGATATTGAGAGAGAACGTTGGTCGTTGGCTGTCATATGTAATATGTTGGCCCGCATGTTTGCACTCTGTTCTGGTCAAGTGAAAACCACCTTATTCAAAGCATATTGTCAATCGTTTTACACATGCAGCCTATGAGTCAACTATACGCAGAGGGCATACAGTGACCTGCGCGTCCAATACAGTAATGCATTTAGGGTTCTGATGGGGTTGCCGCGATTTTGTAGTGCCTCAGGCGTGTTTGCCGAGGCTACGGTGGACGGCTTTGCTGCGATTATGCGAAAGCGGTGCGCTTCAATGCTGTCACGATTGCGCGGCAGTGCCAACAGCATCCTATGCGTATTGGCAGACTGGTGTAAGACTGCACACAGTCAAATAGTTCATTTATGTTTACCTATTACTAACAATAGTTTTAAGTCTATTTGTATACTAACTCTTATGGTTCTAAATACTGAAATAAAAATTTAATATTATTATTTTCTTTATTCATTTAAATATATATATAAATTACATTTTTAAATACATTCAGATTATATCAAAAATACATTTAAAAATATAAAAATTAGTGCCCCACCGGTATCGGGTACAGGGACCAAGCTACCGGTGGTAAGGGTTCCAGAGACAGAAACCTCCTCACAATACGTGCTGCATCAAGAAGGACCGCCTTCTGCATCAGGCCCTTAGTCCAGCTGCCTAAAGAGAGCCTCTGAAGGTGTTGGTCGAGGCTCTTTGCAATCAACCCATGGGCTGATATGACTATCGGCACAATTATTGCTGAATTCACATCCCACATGTCAACCGCCTCGTGGGCCAAATCCAAATATTTCATTTGTTTTTCTTTTTCAGCCCTTAAGAGGTTGTCGTCATGGGGAATGGTAATATCAATAATCATTGCTCGGCGCTCTAATCGGTCTATTACCACTATATCAGGCTTATTGGCAATAATAGTCCTGTCAGTGATAATAGACCGATCCCAGTACAATGTTACACGACCATTTTCAAGAACTGGGTCGGGCACATACCTGTAGTACGGTAATTCCGCAGTCACAAGGTTATATTTAAGAGCAAGTTGCTGATGGACTATCCTGGCCACTTGGTTATGTCTATGCAAGTACTCGCCGTTGGCAAGACGAGAACAACCGGAAATTATATGCCTGAGGCTTTCGCCGGGACGATGACATGCCTGACAAATGTCAACTGTGCCGTCCGTCAGGATATGTCTCCGATAGTTGTTCGTCATAACAACTTCATCAGTAATTGCACAGATAAAACCTTCAGTTTCTCCAAAGAGATCACCGAAACGTAGCCAGGACACAGATGATAATAGATCTACTTCGGGCCCATTTAAGGCCCGATAAAAACGTCCATGCAGCTCTTTGCTCTTCCATATCTCCCTGCGATCTGTAATATTGAGTACTGCAGGTTTGCGCCAGTTCTCTCTACCTAGAGCAAGCGGAGTGAGTCCGTTGTCCACTACCACAACATCCCGATGCATCTCCACGTCAACAGAGAGAAAGTAATCTCTAAGATTGCATACCTCGCGGTTATGTAGTGTCCTGGCATTTAAAAAACCACGACCCCCATATTTCCGCGGGATATACAATCTCATAACCGATGAACGTGGATGGTGCATTCGGTACGCGGTTAGCAATGTACGGACTCTTCTATCTAAAGCATCAAGTTCCGTCTGAGTCCATCTAAGTATGCCAAAGGAGTAGGTTAGGACTGGTATGACCCAATCGTTATAGGCCCGCACCTTATTACCACCTGACAAAAGACTTTTCAATACTTTTTTTCAGGCGGCCAAAGAAGCCTTCCTGTAACGATTGCTTCATAGTCAATTCATTTAAACCTAACGCCTGTGACATTCCTAGATACTTGTAAGTTTCGTTCGCGGAAAGGCATCTAAGGTGTGTAAAATCTGAGAGTTCCATACCTTCAGATTCCACAATCTTACCTCTTTTTACATGCATGACTGCACATTTATCCACACCAAATTCCATCCTGATAGATTTACTAAAGTTTTCAGTCACCTCTAGTAATTTTATCAGTTGGAAATTGTTGCAGGCAAAAAGTTTCAAATCATCCATGAAAAGGAGGTGGGATATAACCTGACCTCCTCTCCGCAAACGATAGCCTAGTCCTGAACCCTCCAACATAGTGCTGAGAGGATTTAAAGCTAGGCAGAACCACGAGGGACTCAAACTGTCACCCTGAAATATACCCCGCCTGATCTTTATATACTCGCCGTCACCCTGAGATTGCCGACATCCTGGATAGCAAAGAATCGTTTTCCATTGCTGCATACATGCCTCCAAGAAAGTGCATAGAGTTGTATCAATCTTATACAACTCCATCACCCTCAGGAGCCACGTATGCGGCACAGAATCATAAGCTTTTTTATAATCTATCCAACATGTCCCCAGACCTTTTCGGTTACGGCGAACTTGTTGGTTAATGGTCGTGTGTCAATAATAAGAAGCTCTTTAGTGAGACGTGCCCCACTTCTACATCCATTCTGAGAGTAAGACATAACAGAGTTGTTGGTAACATGAGATGCTATCTTTACTCTCAGAATGGACGTCAGTAATTTATATACTGTTGGTAGACAGGTGATGGGTCTGTAGTTCTTGGGATCCGTGGCACAACCAGATTTATAGAGCAGGTGAGTCACGCCTGTGGTCATAAAAGTTGGAAGCGAACCCGATTCTAAGAATGATTGAAATTGAGATGCCAAACATACATGTGAGCTACGGAGCCACTTTAACCAAAAGTTATGCAGTCCGTCCGGTCCCGCTGATTTCCAATTCGGCAACGAACGAACTGCATAAGCTATATCGATGTTTGATATTAATACTGGCTCCATTCTATTAATTGACTCACATGAACGTTCGACATCTCGCATCCAATCACCCTCAGTGTGAGCGACAGGCATTGACCAGATGTTACGCCAAAATGAATTCGTGATTTCAGCATCTGGTAAATGAATGTCGCTCACTAAATCAGGCTGCTCCCATCTTCTATAAACCCACCTCTCATCCCTTTGGAATGTGCGATTCTGAGTATATCGGTCCACCCTTTTTTTGTACCTTCGTATGCGATTTGCCCATGCATAAACCTTCTGTTTCAGAAAATGAATGCGCTCTGTGACTCGTGCTTATTATTATTATTATTGGCCGTATTAGAGGCCGTGGTTTCGCTCCGGTCGAGCCGGCCCATACGTGCCGAAGCGTGGCACTCCCACGATCGAGGAGGCCTCAAGTACGACATGAAATTACAAAAACCTAGTACAGTTTCTGTATGGCATCCTACGCATTATTATATTCATTTTATATTTGTCAAGTAGTACGTAGTTGAATTAATAAGCTGCTCGTTCAAAGTTATATTTGTTTCCGATGACATTATTTAAAAGCTTTGATATCTCTGTACGGTGCAACGCCCGTACAAGCAGCTGTGTCAGCAAATCCGTATACAGCGCGGTATACATGCGTCATAATAATCAGGTCGCGATCTAACCGAATCGGGTAAAGACACCGGCTCTACCAAACGTGCTCCGCGGTCGTTGTGTCACTTTCTATTATAATTTTTATTCTATATTACAATCTTTTATTTGTTGACCACATCCCAAGACTAACAATCTCTATTAAGGATTGTCGAGGACAAAGATGCGATAATGCATCAAATATGACTGGAAAATATTCTGGTGTTCAGGCTAAAATAATAATATAATGCATTCGATGGCTATGGACTCAGGCAGCGTCGGAAATTAGCAAATTAGTTTATGTTCTGTTCACGACGGTGATAGCTTTTAATCGAAATCTTCTTGTTACATTTGTAACGCGAATTATAAGACGTATGTTGCATGTGGAACGTAAAAGTTTATCATCTGATTCGGCTGATTCAAACTTGTCCGGGAGGACGTTTTCCCACACTTACCTGTACGAGTAAAAAAGCTAATCCTAGCGTATGTACGAAAATCTTAGGTCGGTACCGCGGTAGTGCGCTTACGTCACGTACGTATTCTATGCAACATGTTCATGAGCACACAAACATGTGCGCACTTATTTGCAATGAAGAATCCATGGACAGCGGGTCGATGGATTCTTTCATTACAAATAAGTGCGCTCGTAGATTGGGTTTGCGCGTTAAGGAATGTAATTTGAACGTAACAGAGCTCGGTCGGCGTAAAGTAAGCAACACTCCTTAGTTAGATGTTCGTACCCATCGTCAGCTTGCGATGATCGTGGTTCGGAGTATTCCAGTCGTGCGGCTCGAAGTCTTGACAGAAGAAACTTTTATTGATGACTTAACTACAGGATGTTCCACTTTAGCCCAAGATAAACAGTTAAAGGCTGATCTGACATCTTTGTTAGCCAAGCGTTGCTTTGTAAGTGGAGAACAAATACTCTGAAGTCTGTTATCTGATGTTTTTCCGGACCATTGTCAAACTTCCAAATCTTCAATGAATTGGGAAATGAGTTCCTTAAAATATTAGGTATTCGGTGGAATCCACAAAGTGACAAATATTTACATACGGTTTTAGTTTCTTTGGATGTTCAGTATACTAAACGATCTATTTTTCGATCTCATCTCGTATTTTCGACCCTTTGTGCTGGGATTTGTCCAGTAGTTTTTACTGCAAAATCTTTACTCCAAGATATGTGACGTAAAAATTTATCATGGGATGCTGCTATTCCTCCACTTTTAGTCAAACAGTGGCATACAAAATACGTGTTCAAGCGCTAATTTAATAAAACTTTAGTTTCGACTCTATAGATGGAGTTTGTAGAAAAATTTGATCGCGCTATGGTTTCATTACAACCGTTAGCTTAAGGACGACAATTTTTCTATTTTTTTAATCATCAATAAACGTGATCGTCAGATACCTGGTGGATTTATTTATACACTTGTGGTATTTATTTAAACATACAACAACTTATTTAAATAAAACTTTTGCGTGGCTTGAACCGCGGGCACCGCTAGTATTGTATACTATAATTTAATTATTTTGACTCACTGACGTGTTTTTGCTGATGTACAAGTATGTCATGTTTTGTTGCAGGCAGTTCTGATAGAATGTGTTTTGGGCGGGTGCCTGGCGCTCGCCAACTGCGGCGCGTGGGACGCGCGCACCGCGGGGCGAAGCGACTCGTGGCCGATACGGATCGGTGTCACTGTCGCCGCGCTCTCGCTCGTCGCGGTGAGACGACACGTTACATACAGATACAATACAACCAGACATATTCCACACACCACACACACACACACACACACACTACACTGTCACTGTCGCCACGCTCCATACAGATACAATACAATCAGACATATCCCGCCCTACACACACACACACACACACACACATACACACACTACACATGGCTCTCGCTCGACGCGGTGAGACGACACGTTACATACAGATACAATTCAACCAGACATATCCCGTCCTACACACACACTATACAAATGTGGTGTGCGCTACGCGAGGCTACATTTCCTACACTTCATAAATCTTCGATCGATTGTGGTGGTGAATGGTCATTGTCTGTGATTCGCTGCGCCACTCATGGACCTATATAACACGTGGTTCAATAAGTATCGATACTAAATACTAAAACGTTTTTTTTTATAAAATATTTTTTCATTCATCAACGTAGTCTCCTTCAAATGCGATACAAACCCTCCCAACCCTCCCAAAATTAAGAAACCCTCCCAAAATTAAGCGGCGGTAGCGTAATGGCTAAGGCGTCGGACTTGCGATCAAGTGGTTGCTGGTTCGAACCCCACCCAGTGCACTACCGGCGTGAACTCACTCCTAACACAAGCATTTAGCTTAGCTGGAGGGGTTAACAAGAATACTAGTAATGTGTGACCCACGTTGCTAGTATTCTTTTTAAAAAAAGAAAAAAAAAAAAAAAAAAGAAAAAAACCCTCCCAACGTTTTTCTAACTTTTCTATTCCATCTGTAGAACGATTTATCTTTGGCTACAAAATAAGCTTCCATTGCTGCGATTATCCACTCTGCTGACTGCCGATTGGATTCCGGAATTAAATGGTGAATCCATGTTTCAAAATCCGTTTTATTTTTATTGAATAGTACCAAACGGCGCTGTGAATCTTTGACACGTTGTTGCTTTTGAGAAATTGTTACCAAACGCGGCAGCCATTTAAAAAAATGCTTTTTCATGGCCAAATGTTGATGTAAAATAGTGAAAACACTAAAAGTTTAAATCTTAACTGTCTCAGCGCACTATTACCTTCCGATCTTCCTTCACGATTTTCAGGACTCGGTTGATGTTTTGTTGAGTCACTGCTTCATTTTTAGCGTTCAGCATCATTTGTGTCTAAGCGACCGCGTTTGAAATTGGCACACCACCGACAAATCGGTAGTTTAGACGGAGCAGGTTCTAAACAAAATGATACATATCATTCGATGGCCAGTACCTACTCTCTGAAGCATGCAGTACATGGCGAGTGTTGTCTCAGGGCGAGCTGACGGGCGCCAGCATGAACCCGGCGCGCAGCTTCGGGCCGGCGCTGTGGAGCGGAGTCTGGGCGCATCACTGGGTACGTCACCAACTCACCAGCTCACCAGACATTCCACGCGATCTCCACACTTTAATGAAACGTCTCATAGATTCATAAGATTTCTTGTCCCCGTTTCGTTAGCATATTTCATAGCATAGTCTTTGAGAAAAAAATTATTGAAAATCTACTTATTTCATCTCGAAATAAAAAGAAATTAAAGCGCTAAGCATGATATATTATGATGTTTGGTGTGTCTTATGCCGCATATTAAACGGCATAAATGAACTTCGTAGCTTTATTAGAAACAGATTTTTTTTTGTTTTTCTTATTTTTCTTGAATATAATTATGCTCTTTACTTTCTCAATCGATGTCATAAATTTCACGTTCCAATTCAATTTAATGTAGAAACTACATCATTTTAATTTAAAAAGTACCAAATTATTGGCGCCAATTCACTTTACGTTCTAACTTTGCATTGTATGGACTATGGACACATTGATAGAATAGAACGCATACAAAAAGGTTTCTTATACTGCTGAGTGAGCTACCCACTAATTACACGTCGTAAAATTGCTGATATAATATTCTTGTATATCTAAGCTTATCCATGGGTTAGTAGATTCTCCCGATTTATAATTTTAATTTAACGCTGAAAACGGGTCTCCGCGCGATTTTTAGGTTGCACGCGCGACGTCAAAAGCGAGTTTCGACACATTCATTAATTATTATTATTTTTTTTTTATTTAAAAACAATATGGTGTATCCTGAACACTCTAAATAATTTATTGTAGTTGGAAAAAGTTGATTTTTCAAGAAGTTAAATAAATAAAAATTCATACTTTGTTTGTTCGGTTCCCTGATAGAGTACTGTAGCCATAAATGATTAATATATAATCATCATTTTATTCAGATATACTGGGCGGCTCCCTTGAGCGGCTCGTTGATGAGCACGCTGGCGTACATCGCGGCGTGGCGCCCCCCTCCGCTCCCCCCTCCCCACAAGGTGTGCCCCCCCCCAGAGGCAGGGGTCCGCGGGGGCTGTGGCTGTGACGCTGGGCGAGAGCCCGAGGGTGCGTGACCAAACCGCGTTGTTCTAAAACTTCTAGGAACTTGCTGACTACGAGTGTTATGTCAATGTACGTACATCGTAGTAGTCATGTAAATTTATCTTCATAGGTATTATTTATTAAAATAAGTTTATTGTAATTACTTAAATAAATATTTTACATAAATACATCTTTTTTTTATTTAAATCATTATAACTGTGGAGGAACGGGTGTCATGTCCCTCCAACACAAAAGGATGATCCTCCGACCAGGCGAGGTGATTTACGAAAGTTGTATATATATTAATCGGCGCTAGAACACTTATAGCGCGATGCAGGATTAGTAGTTACTTCGTAGTTCAGCTCGTTTTCGCTAGATGATGTTGGTGTATGTTTTTGCTGTATGTGGAAGTCGCCACATAACTATCGCGACATCAATTATAAAGTTTGCGTTATAAATATGTTCTAACTCACTGTACAGTGTAGTGAACTGTACACTACTGTTGGTTTGTAAGTTATATAGTTGTGAGTGTGCTTGTGAGAGGAAACTCTTCTCGTAGTATTGCAAAGTTTATTAGTCAGTAGTTACGTAAACACAGTATAATATAATATAAAGTGATTCTTGTATAGGTACTTCAGTTAGTTAGTTAAAGTGCACACTGAGTCAAATAAACTATTACGACGGAAAAGAATCGACCGATTTGCGTAATCAGCTAAACAATATTATACCTAAATGTACGTAAACCGTACACTCACATCTATATTTACCTCGTTGTATACACATGGCGCGGGAATTTCTAGTAAAAGGTCCAGGTATTAAAAGCCGTAGCTCGAAGTACTCCCAACTGACTACATTTATACTTTCAACTGAACTGGCAGTCAGCAGCCTATTCTCAGTGTTATTACCACTTTTTTCTATTTTTTTTCTCTTGCTGTATCAAAATGGATGACCTAACCTATTGCATACATATCTACATACATACCTGGCTCCCAAGTCGCCACATCAAATTAATAGTTTAAATAAGAAGCGTAAACGCCACATACCTCGGTCCCCAGCAAACCGTTGTACAGAACAGAAATTCCTCGTTTGTGCGTGTGATTATTTCTGCAGCGAACGCGAAAAGTGCTTCAAAGTTTTAGAGGCAAGTATTTACGGCTGCATAACTTTATAAGTATTCATAAATTTCCTTTGATTTTTAACCGACGAAAAAAAAGGAGGTTCTCAATTTGACCGTATATATATTTTTGGTTATTTTTTTATGTATGTTCGACCGGGTGTTAATACCTACCATATAAACGTAGATTCATACTGTTAATTTATTATCTACCTGTTGCCCGCGACTTGAAAATTTTGGCGATATCTATCCCACCATCCCACCGTAACCGGATTAAATTACAGAAAATTTGTATTGCACGAAACATTCGCATTAATGTGCTTTTCTGTGGTAATTGTTGAAACAGCAGGAGTTTTTTTTCGTTGCTTGGTGATCCCAGAGTAATCAGTAGCTGGTTCTTGACTATGACAACGAGCTTTTTTGCCTCTCACAGCCATTAAATTCATAAATATGTTTCAGGGCATTAATAATAATAATAACTTCACACACGGCTGTCTGATCCTAAACTAGGCAAAGCCTGTACTATGGTAACCAGATTGCTGAAAAACATACTTAATATTTATAAATACATACAAATTATAGGTAAATTATACCTAGACGAAGAACAAATGATCATGCTCATCACATAATTATTTGTCCATGGTGGAAATCGAACCCACGACCTCTGGCTCAGCAGTCAGGGTCATTAACCACTAGACCATCAGGCCAGTCCAGTAAATATACATATATTTATAAATGCAGTTATACAACAAGAAGATCCAAACTTTTAAACTTTCGCGTTCCATTATAATATAACTATATTGACGGGAATTAACGCGATCACGTATTTAAAAAGTATTACAGTACCTACAGGCCTGTAACCACGGCCAGTGCAACCTGGTGGAAACGTTAGGCAAAACAAAGGTATGTAATATCCTTAAGATACGTAATCGCGTTGATTCCCGTCAACATAATTATATTAGAATAGAATATCATCTATGACTCAGTTGTTTGTATAACTCAACACTTTGTTAGTATTACAGTATTTTACTATATTAAATACATGGCAGACACTATCGCCAAAAAAAATACATCTAAGCTGAAATATTGACAGATAACCGGTGAAGTATTTTTTACATTTTCAGACCATTTATTTTCCGTTCGGTTACAGTAGTGTGAAATCTTATGTTACACCGTGACTAAACAAAGCTCAGAAGCAAACATTTATTTTTTGGAGGGATAGATCTTAGTATTGACTGGGAGTAAACAGTTACCTGTTTTTATTTACAAGAATAACCTTTTAAGCCCATTTCAATCTGATTTCAGGCCTGGCTATAGCACTGCCACCGCTCTCCTTAAAGTGACTGGCGATATTTGGGCGGCCATGGAAGACACAAAAGTGACAATCTTGGTACTGGTAGATTTCTCAAACGCCTTCAATACTGTCAGTCACGATATACTCCTGTCTATCCTCTCCTATCTTATGATCTCACCCACCCCCACCAGCACTGGAATGGTTGTTCTCATCTTACCTTCAGGGACGCCAGCACTCTGCTCGTGTTGACGACCTGTCTTCGAGTTGGTGCGATGTTGGATCTGGTGTCCCACAAGGTGGTATTCTTTCTCCTTTGCTATTTTCTGTGTTTATTGATCTCCTAACCCTTGAACTTCAATGTGCGTCTCATCTGTATGCCGACGACTTGCAACTGTACTCCCAAGCTAAGGTTGAAGACATAACAACAGCTATTGACATGGTTACTAGAGACCTCGAAGTCATTGAAAACTGGTCTAACAGGTTTTGGTTATCTGTTAACCCGACAAAGTGTCAGGCCCTTGTAATTGGTAGTCACCGATCGATAAGTAGAGTCGACTCTGAGGCGCTCCCTGCTGTGATTTTAACGGTATAACTATATCCATTTGTCGCTCGGTGAAAAACCTGACCTTACATCTCGACGCTAAGCTAAACTGGCGCGCGGACCAAGTTGCCAACGTATGTCAAAGGGTTACCGGAACCCTCAGAGCCATATATCGCCTAAAAAATGTTCTCCCTGCGAAAACTAAGACCACGCTCGTGCAAATTCTTATCTTTCCTTTAAGCGACAATGGTGATATGTGCTGTTATGACCTGAATGCAGATCTTCTCGATAAATTAGACCATCTTCTTAATAACTGCATTCGATTTATTTTTAATCTTCGTAAATAGGACCATATTTCCACCTTTCGTTTTCTGCTCAGATGGTTGCCTATTCGTCAACCCCGAAAAATGCGCGCACTCACTACCCTATTCACTATCATCAATTCCCCTTCTCCCCCTACTTATTTAACATTCACTTCGAACTACTGTGTAATAACCATGACAGAAACCTTCGGTCGTCAAGTAACCTACTTCTACTTTGTCCCTCTCATACCACTGGGTTTATCGGCTCTTCTTTATCCGTTCAGTCTATTCTACTATGGAATGCGCTTTCCTCTCGAGGTCAGGATGGCTACTAATCGTTATTTTTTTAGAGTGAAAGTAAAGGAGCTCTTATTCAAAGAGTTAGCAGATTCAACTCTTCAATAGGTAACCATTGAATATTATTAAAAACATACTTATTCGTGGATATATACTTAGGTATGTGATAGAAATTTTATGATGATCATGTCTACATTTATGCATGTATGTATGTATATGATATGTATTTATATAATATATATATATTAGGCTACAAGTTACGTATATTTGTGTATTATGGGGATAAATGTTAGTTTGTACTCCATTTACTGTACAATTATTTAACATAATTTTTATTTGCACCTACTTCTTCTTTTCTCTGCGTCACTCAATGGTTGACTGGTAGAGAATGCCCTAGGTATTAAGTCCGCCAATGTACGAAATGTGCATAAAGTTTAAAATAAATAAATAATCTGTTAGGTATACCGAGGGGGCCCATAGTTTCTAGGAAGCGGCACTGACTGACTGACTACAGCAAGAGTCTCCCAATTGGTCGAACGAATAGAGACGTTAGGTCGTCACAGTTGTTTTATGACGATTTACTGCGCTCTCATGCGTACGCTAAGATAGGCCGTGGGTGTATGAGACGAGTTTTATGTTCTTCACCCGAAGCAGAGTCTCCCGTGAAGAGGGTGTCTTGACATCGCCCAGTTGCCGTCCGCGAGCCAGCACTCTATGGATCATGGGAGGCAAAACGTCACCGTACTGACAGTCAACTCATAACCGGCGTCTCGCCGGGCTAGAGATGAACCTCTCTAAAACTATGGTAATGACCAAAAACACCAAGGTACAAATATACGTCGACAACGAGCCTCTTCAATACACTGATAAATACATTTACCTAGGCAAGCAAATAATCTTCGACAGACTAAACAACTACCAAGAGATTGAGCGCAGTTAACATGAAATAAGTAATTGAGGACGGAATTCAGAAACGTGATCATATTTTCGTAGCCCAAATATGAATCTTATACAAAAATTTTGAAGTCGCTCAAGCTTATCAAGTTGTGCTTCAGTGAGATTCAGATACCTGACATCGGCATAGTCGAGAATTGGAAGGAGAAGTGCTTGTGCAAGTGCAACCTTAGTGGCAGTCGGAAGAATGTTACGTAACCTTCGCAAGGACCCTGCTGAAGCGAAGACTTTACGACTGACTTCTTGCAGCTGTGGTCCCCAAGATAAGGTACTATCCATGTAAATTTCCAAGTTTTTGACTCTAGTACTGATCTTTAATGTGGTGCCATTGAATTGAATTTGGGGCCGTTGTGACCAGTCAATTCTTGAAACTAACCCAGTGCTGCCAATAACACATACCTGAGTTTTTAAGGGATTGACTTTGAGTCCATAATTATGACTCCATTCGCCAATGTGCGACAGGTCAGCATTGACTATGTTAATTGCTTCCCATAACATGTTAAGCGGAGCTTGAGAAAATACCTACGGCATTAAGTCTACCTTTGACACATTTTGTGAAAGAAAGAAAGAAAAGAAAGAAAAAATATTTATTTCTAAGTGACGTTAAAGTGCTTACAGTACGACGTGATAAAACATAAAAAAAATATATATATATATATATATATAGAAGAAATACAAAATAAAAAATAACGGCAAAAAAAACAAAAAAGAGCTACATGTTACCTTGCACGCACTTGCACGTCACTTATTGAAATTGGTCACCGCTCAGCATTGATGCAATATAAAATATAAAATGCAGCATAAAATATAAATAAAAAAAAGACATTGACCGCATGCATACCGAACCAAATATTTGTATTTACACCGATAGGTACGCTCTCATTTGGTAGGATCTACCGTAGGGTCCGTAGGTACATATTGATGCAGCTTAACTTGTTAGTAGCGTTCACAACGACAATGAGAGCCGATAATGTTGCTTTCTTAGTGGCTAAGTAACATGTTCACATGTACCTACACTACATCTAACGTCCAAGATGTTTGTGTTGTCGGCGCTGTTTGTAAGCTGCGGCTCCGTGCGCAAACGCCGCTATCTGTGCTTTAGCCGCCGATAACCCTTTAACTCTAAACCGACAACTGGGGCTGCTATAAACTGTATATAAAAGGGAAAATATATTTTATCACCCTGCTAACAATCAAAACTGCGTTCATATGTACTATTAAAAAAACTGTCAGCCGTCAGAAATGAAAACATATATGAACAAACAGAGAGAGAGAGATAGAGAGAGATAAACATTTACACACATACACACACACATCTGTATACATATATGTATATGTATCTGAACGTGACGATCACTCGAGTTCAGTGCTTTTTCTCTATACCAAAAGTGCCCAACGTGCCTAAAAAGTTTTTAGTCCAAAAATATGTAACGCATAGAGATCAAATGGTTACAAGTTCATTTTCTGCAAAATTGCTTGTTCTTCCAACACTGACAACTTTTAATAATTTCGCGTCCGAAAGCAAATCGTCGCTGACGTACAAGGCGATGGCGACGGAAGTTTGGGCAGAGTAGTTCACCTTGCTGCCGAGTGCCACATCGTTTCACACACGTGACACGTGACACGCCGCGAGCCGCACACAGTAGCCGCGGTTATCGGCTGATAAAGCGCGTTATTTGTACGAATGGTGCCGCTTGTTGATCTGGCGAGGTTATCTATGCGCGCTTGTTTTGTAATAGATAAGAAACGGACTCAAACTGCTTCCAGTGTTTCTAAATAATCTATGTATAAATTATTATTATACGTAGTGTATTGTTTACCGTCTTTCATTATGTGCTCACTTAATGTCAATTATTACTTATCAATTCATTCCTTAACGGGCAAGCCACTTTGCCATACGGAGACGTGACGTTGTTCGTGACTTTCATCTTCAAAGAGGATAGCGCTGATAAAAGAACATACAGTGACTCCCTATGGTGCTGGACACTTCCATAATTGGAGCTACAGAGATACACATGCCCGATATTGGTGTCTAGTTTGACGTAGATTCCCAGTGCCCAGTGCACATTGCTGTCCTGCAGCTGTCACTGAACTGAAATAATGGAATGATATAATGAAAGGAATGGTTCATCTTCAAACATCCACACTTTACTCTGGGATTTATTAGAAATGTCAAAATAATACAGCCAGGTTCCATCACACGTAACAATCGAGTTTACGTAGTTAGATCGGCCGACCAAGCTGAACAGTTTCCGTACTTTGAAATGGAACACATGCACCGACTGTTTATCGAAGACTTAACTTGAGGGTTTTCTCGGTCTGGCGATATGTCACACGTCGGTATTATTCCAATAATTTTCGTACAATCTCAGTATTCTAATCGGAATTCATTTCTATCGGCCGACGGACGCACCTCTGATGTTAACGCAAACATACAAATACGGAAACTTAGGTTAATAGATTTCCGACACGTATCGGTAGCAACCAAACACACAATGTAATGCTACCTACCAATATTAGAACCACTTGAATTGAACACCTTCATTACGATTATACACAAGTACACCAGTACACATCCGATATGCATAAATAAATATTATAATGAAGTTGAAGTAATCAAGTAAGTATTCCTGTGCACTTTGTACGACTGTTTAAACTCTTCAAAACGTGAATAGATTATGTACCGCCTACAAATTACTATATTATTATTATTATTTCATAATATTGTATGTATGCTCATTGCAACTACAAAACGGGAAAAAATGCCTTACAGAATAGAAGTGACATCACATTTATATAATACTAGCTGTGCCCGCGACTTCGTTCGCGTTTTTTTCGGAAAACAGCAATTTGTCGCTTATTGCATAGTAGCTCTTTCTCCAGACAGGATTTTTTATACTGAATTGGCGTGAAACAACCTGGAGCGTACAAAAAAGGTTGTTTTGGTTGACATAATTTGGCCGTGGTAACATTACTCATTTGTTTTTCGTGTGGAAGCTCACCTCACCGGGCTATTGGTGAGGCCGTATATCAGGCTTAAACCAACTAATTATATTAAAACAACCAAATGCCTCCAATGATCCACCCAGCGCTGGCTAGCGGACGGCAACTGGGCGATGTCCAGACACCCTCTTCACGGGAGACTCTGCTTCGGGTGAAGAACATAAAACTCGTCTCATACACCCACTACCATTTTTAGCGTACGCATGAAAGCGCGAGTGAAAAGGTTCCACCTGGAAGTTTTTCGACCGAATCCACACATTCACCTCCTCCTTGCGCGAGATGTTCTCCTAGTAGAAAATCGTCATAAAACAACTGTGACGACCTAACATCTCGATTCGTCCGACCAATTGGGAGACTCTTGCTGTAGTCAGTCAGTCAGTGCCGCTTCCTAGAAACTATGGGCCCCCTCGGTATACCTAACAGATAAATGTTTGCTTCTGAGCTTTGTTTAGTCACGGTGTAACTTAAGATTTCACACTACTGTAACCAAACCGAAAATAAATGGTCTGAAAGTGTAAAAAAAACTTCACCGGTTACATGTCAATATTTCAGTTTAGATGTAATTTTTTGGCGATAGTGTCTGCCATCCATTTAATATAGTAAAATACTGTAATACTAAGAAGTGGCGGTCAAACAGATCAAATTTTATCGATGTTTTCAATGTTATTTTAAAAATTAATTTGAACATTGCCAAGGTTATTTATATTTTTTATTAGGGTAGAATGATGGAACAAGTCAATAAAAGATTTAAAAAAATACATGCATATTCCCTATTAGTGAATTTCATATGTACCAGATGGCCCGCTACTACCTAAATATGAAATGGATAAAAAATGTTCATCTAATGGTCGAGGCAACTGGTCGTGACAAGCGTGATTAGTTCTTTTTTGCAAATAATATACGTATTTCGATTATTTTGGAATTAAAATTGTCAAGGTCCATGTTGTAGAGATGATCGGAACAGATTATGTGTAAGAAAAACAATCGTATTGTTCAATTTTCTTCATTGTTGCAGGACTGAGTACTACAGGTAACTCAGGCTGCGATTGCGTGACAGGTTTTCGAATTCGTTAATATCCATGTTTGCGGCTGAACCAGCTCTTACTTGTTGAGAGGTATCTCTTGTTGTTATTGTACTCGTTGGAAGTACCGGCTCTTTGTTGTTGAGAGGTATATCCTGTTGTTGTTGGAAGTAAAAGGTCTATCTTGTTGAGAAGTAGGTATCTCTTGTTGTTATTGTACTCGTTGGAAGTACCGGCTCTTTGTTGTTGAGAGGTATATCCTGTTGTTGTTGGAAGTAAAAGGTCTATCTTGTTGAGAAGTAGGTATCTCTTGTTGTTATTGTACTCGTTGGAAGTACCGGCTCTTTGTTGTTGAGAGGTATATCCTGTTGTTGTTGGAAGTAAAAGGTCTATTTTGTTATGAAGTAGGTATCTCTTGTTGTTATTGTACTCGTTGGAAGTACCGGCTCTTTGTTGTTGAGAGGTATATCCTGTTGTTGTTGGAAGTAAAAGATCTATCTTGTTGAGAAGTAGGTATCTCTTTCTGTTGTTATTGTACTCGTTGGAAGTACCGACTCTTTGTTGTTGAGAGGTATATCCTGTTGTTGTTGGAAGTAAAAGGTCTATCTTGTTGAGAAGTAGGTATCTCTTGTTGTTATTGTACTCGTTGGAAGTACCGGCTCTTTGTTGTTGAGAGGTATATCCTGTTGTTGTTGGAAGTAAAAGGTCTATCTTGTTGAGAAGTAGGTATCTCTTGTTGTTATTGTACTCGTTGGAAGTACCGGCTCTTTGTTGTTGAGAGGTATATCCTGTTGTTGTTGGAAGTAAAAGATCTATCTTGTTGAGAAGTAGGTATCTCTTTCTGTTGTTATTGTACTCGTTGGAAGTACCGACTCTTTGTTGTTGAGAGGTATATCCTGTTGTTGTTGGAAGTAAAAGATCTATCTTGTTGAGAAGTAGGTATCTCTTTCTGTTGTTATTGTACTCGTTGGAAGTACCGACTCTTTGTTGTTGAGAGGTATATCCTGTTGTTGTTGGAAGTAAAAGGTCTATCTTGTTGAGAAGTAGGTATCTCTTGTTGTTATTGTACTCGTTGGAAGTACCGGCTCTTTGTTGTTGAGAGGTATATCCTGTTGTTGTTGGAAGTAAAAGATCTATCTTGTTGAGAAGTAGGTATCTCTTTCTGTTGTTATTGTACTCGTTGGAAGTACCGACTCTTTGTTGTTGAGAGGTATATCCTGTTGTTGTTGGAAGTAAAAGATCTATCTTGTTGAGAAGTAGGTATCTCTTTCTGTTGTTATTGTACTCGTTGGAAGTACCGACTCTTTGTTGTTGAGAGGTATATCCTGTTGTTGTTGGAAGTAAAAGATCTATCTTGTTGAGAAGTAGGTATCTCTTTCTGTTGTTATTGTACTCGTTGGAAGTACCGACTCTTTGTTGTTGAGAGGTATATCCTGTTGTTGTTGGAAGTAAAAGCTCTATCTTGTTGAGAAGTAGGTATGTCTTTCTGTTGTTATTTTACTTGTTGGAAGTACCGGCTCTTTCTTGTTGAGAGGTATTGAAGGAGCAGAAGCTTTCACACGCGGTTACAACCGCGTCGTTCGTCAGAAGAAAAGTATTATTGTTAGATGAATCGTGAATTAAACAAGCTGTTTAAATTAATAATAAAAATATTTTTAACAAAAAATTAAACCGACGAAAAGAACTAAAAAGCATAAAGTCTTAGTTTAAGTCAGTTTAAGTATTGAGCTTATTTACATAAAATATCAAATTTTATATAAACTAATTTCGAGTCGGCGCCAAACAACAAACTGATTAATTATCTAAAATTTATATGTACCTACGTAGGAATGGACATGGCTCTACGTAGGTAATTAATTATTTTATTATTTGGCGCCGACTCAAAATAAGTTTATATAAAGTTTGATATTTTTTACCGACGAAAAAAGGAGGTTCTCAATTCGACCGTATATATTTTTTCGAAATTTTAATTTGAAACTGCGTTTTTATATTTTTTTTTTAGGGTGTCCGGGTAAAAATCTCGGTTTCACACATGTGTTCGGGGTTTATGAAGTTTTCGTTCGGCGTTGGTAATTTAAATGATGGCAGGCCTATACTTAGGTACTATCACAAAATTCTTAAAAGCACATATTTACCTATTAGTTCTGGTTTCACGATTGTCGGTTCAACAGTGTCGGAGTTTATCAAAGTCAATTAATATACTATTTACAATTATTCTTACCTATATGTAATTATAATATGTAAAGTATATAATATTTGTTACTCGTTAATACTATTTTCTCCACCTTCTCCACCCTTGCCTAGCACTTTTTTAAAGACTGTTAGTGTAGAGTGATATTCAGACCGAATGTCTGGTTTTTCATAGGTTTACAGAAGGCAAGATTTACGACGGGCATAAAAAGTGCTGAGCACAGAAATCTAAATATCCTTACCTTATTTAGATTTCTGTGGTGCTGAGATATGAACTGACCAGACGTCACATACCTCTACATCTTAACAACTTGACCAGAAACATGGGTACGGCACCTATGTAAAAAAGGATGACATGACCACAATACGATAAATGTACCCATCGAATAAAAATTAAGACATTTGTATAGTTCTTACATAGGAATCCCCTTTTGATTGTTTTACCGCTTAATAGACGCAAATAGATCCAGGTGATTTAGCTCTGAGAGTGGACGACCCTTTTGCATATACATAATTGTGTCACAAACACCTGCGTCTATACGCATACCACGACCATACGTCGGCTGAGTGCTGTAATGCATTAAAGTTAGGACGATCATACACATAGGGCGACCTCGCTTGAGAAGCGAGCATTTACTCATAAGTATCATTGCCTGATTAACAACGTGCCAAGACTAGCAATAGGGATATTACACCCTTTTTGGAAAAGTGTTTTAATGCAATCCCGAGGCAACATAAATAACTTAAAAAATTGCTAAAATTGTATTCAATCGATTAGTCGATAAGTGATCAATTTTATATTTTGAAATTTCGCGAAAATTGATAAAAACGCTAGACGCCATGCTGCTCGTTCGTCATGACCTCATGTCAGTAGTACCTACATAGGGCACACTGAAAGTTCCGCACTCCTGGCCGCTCATAAATGTTTGAATTCCGAATGATATATTATATTTCTTTAAACGTATGAAACTCAATCATTGATTAAAAAAAAATTGGCGGGAAATCGCGTGTCAATTGTCTTTTATCGCAAGTAGAAGTTCGTCGTTCGTAGCAAAAATGAATTTGTAGGGAAACTACTGTGGTGGCGTGTTCTGTATCTATTTAATACTCTTTCTTACATTGTATTGTGTTAGTATTTATACCTTAATATTAAACGTGTGTGAGCTAACATTTATACACACATGGAACAAGCATTTCGCTTACTAAGTAGTAGACATATTAAAAGTAAATAATGTATACGGAAACTATATTGGGGTCGCTGCTATTCAAGTGACCTAGTATGTTAGTGAAACCAATGATAATGCTTACAATACTCCCCCCATTGAACAAAAAGTCGAAATTATATAAATAAAATAACAGTAAAGCTATGATAGGTGTATAGAACCTAAAGTTAACAAAATAATTAATAATTAACAGGCAATTAACTAATTGATTGCAACTAGTGCTTAGCTTGCAAATCGCACGGTTGGTCGAATTTCACGGCCATATCGTGTGATATGTCGGCGCGTGGTCGTTTCTGCTGATGCACGAGTATCAGATGTGAGCGCCGGTGCGGGTGACGTCATTCTTGTGGGTGACGTATGGTGTACGTTGTTTGTTTCTTCTGTACTGTTAAGGATGAATGCAGGCTTTAGACGATCCACGGATACGACGGCATTCCTGTCCGTGAGTTGAATCGTGTAGCATTTTCCTTCTCGTTTCAGGACTCTGAAAGGACCTTCGTATGGAGCAGTCAGTGACCTTTTTATTGTATCTCTTCTGAGAAAAACGTAATCGCATGTTTGTAGCGCTTTGTGAACATTTCCGAGTCGTGTTTTGCTTCTCTGGTTCTGTTCGTAAGGCTCGCATGAAATTTGATAACTGCGTGACGTAATCGGCGTCGTTGACTGACGTTTTGCTATTGTCAGCGAAAAAGTCAGCTGGTAATCGTAATGACGAACCGTACGTCATTTGCGCGGCACTTACTCCGGTTTTTTCACGGACTGTTGTACGAAGTCCGAGCATTACTAAAGGTAATCCAGTTACCCAGTTGGCGCTGTTGCACGTGGCTATGAGGGCTGCTTTCAGGCATCTGTGCCATCGTTCTATTTGCCCGTTAGCTTGTGGATGATACGGAGTCGTGTGGATCTTGTTGATTCCTAATCGCCTTGTCAGCTGGTGGAAAAGATCCGACTCGAATTGGCGTCCTTGATCCGTTGTGATTGTAACGGGACAGCCGAATCGCGCAATCCAACCGCTAATAAATGCTGCAGCTACAGTTTCAGCGGTGATATTTGCCACGGGTATAGCTTCAGGCCATTTTGTTTTCGGGTCTATCATAGTTACGCAGTACCGGAACTCTTGAGATATCGGCAGTGGTCCGACAATGTCGATGTGGACGTGCTCGAATCTTTCTGCGCGGGGAAACTCGCTCAACTGTGAGACGGTATGTCTGTTGATCTTCGAACTTTGACAGTGTATGCATGTTTTGCGTCATGTTCCAACGTCTTTATTTATTCCTGGCCAAAAGAATCTCTCTTTCATCATCTTCCTAGTGCTTCGTACCCCTGGGTGACTGAGACCGTGTACTGCGTTGAATGCTTGGCGACGGTACTGCAGTGGTAAATAGGGTCTAAATGTGCCTGAGGAAGTCTCGCAAACTATTTGTTGGGCGCAGCCGGGTAGTGTGTACCTCTTGAAGTTCAACTTGCGATTTTTTAATAAGTCTGGGATCTCCTTGCTCTGTTGTTGATCCGCAGACAATTCCTCGTAGTTTATAAAACTAGGGAAGCTAATTTCCTCTATTCTTGAGAGGCGTCCGCGACTGCGTTGTCTTCACCCGGAATATACTGTATGTCCGAGCAAAATTGCGAGATGAAATCGAGTTGTCGAAGTCTTCTCGGAGTATCGTTACTCGACGAGGCTTTGTTTAGTGCGTATGTAAGCGGCTTGTGATCTGTGAGTATAGTGAATTCTCTTCCTTCAACCATATGTCGGCAGTGTTTGATCGACATGTATATAGCCATCAGCTCTTGGTCGTATGTAGAGTAGTTGCGCTGCCGAACCCTGGTATGTTCTGCCTGCTGGTTGTCATCTTCAACGGACTCGTCTAGTGTAACGAAGACTAGCAATACCGAGAATATATAGCCTCTTGAAATCCTAGTGGTGAGACCCGCTTGTGGGAAGCCACTGGCATTAGCTAATCCCAGTATCACTAGAAGGTAAACCGTTCGTTACACCAGTCGGCAGGCAGAAACCGGGTCCGGAACTGGCATCACGTCGGATTCACCAATCGTAGGGAAACTACTGTGGTGGCGTGTTCAGTATCTATTTAATACTCTTTCTTACGTTGTATTGTGTTAGTATTTATACCTTAATATTAAACATGTGTGAGCTAACATTTATACACACATGGAACAAGCATTTCGCTTACTAAGTAGTAGACATATTAAAAGTAAATAATATATACGGAAACTATATTGGGGTCGCTGCTATTCAGGTGACCTAGTATGCTAGTGAAACCAATAATAATGCTTACAAATTATTATCGCGAAAAGATTTTAGTGCGATAATTTTATATGAATTTTACATTTCACTGACTCCGCAAGACTGCACTGGTCGTCTTCAAAATGCTTTTAAGAGGGAAGCGCCACATTTGAGCACCGTAAGGCGTTGGTACACTCAACAGTATGGATTCAGAAGAAATAAAAATATTAGTATGGCCATTTATGATTTTTTAAGATATGTTTTGGAGTGTATGGACAAGGGACAGCCAGTAGTTGGACTATTTATGGACATGATGAAGGCTTTCGATCATGTCCGACATGACATACTTTTGACGAAAATATATGATTATGGAATAAGGGGTAATGCACATAAACTAATAAAATGTTATTTAACTGGGAGGCAGCAGGTAACTCAAATAAAAAGCTATGCATAAGCACGAAAACAGAAAAAATGTACCAATCTGAAGAAAGAGTTGTCAAATACGGAGTACCTCAAGGCAGTGTAATGGGACCCTTACTTTTTATTCTATACGTTAATGACTTACCAACTAGTATTAATGACAAAATGACACTTTTTACAGATGACTGCACAATACTATTTTCTAATTGTAATTTGACATCGCTTGAATCACGTATGAATGACTCTTTGACATCTATAATTAATTGGTTGACATTAAATAATTTAAAAATACACTTTGACAAAACCAAATTTATCAATTTTAGACAGAGATCAAACATCACTAATGAGAATTTGATTAATCTATACTATATAGGCGTAAATATTTAAGAAGATAAAAATACGAAATTTCTAGGCCTACATTTAGACCAAAGAATGAACTGGAAAAGCCATATCGAACATGTCTGCAGAAGGATTAGCCAATCTGCATACGGGATGTATAGGCTAAGAAATATACCTAATAAAGAAGCACTTATAACAGCTTATCATGGAAACATCGCGTCAGTCAATACTCTATACTACTCTCTCTATACTCTCGATACTCAAAAAACTATACCATATCGCAATCGATATGGTATAGTTTTTTGGGGAAACTCAACTGACTGGCCTCTTGTATTTAGAGCACAAAAATATTGTATAAGAACAATGTTTGGTATTAAGCCAAGAGAGTCCTGTAGGTCCTATTTTAAAGAGTATGGTCTACTGACTTACCATGGCATATATATCTACGAATGCGCGATATTTGTAAAACAAAATATGCATTTATTTATGAAAAGGGAAAGAAAACGCCATTTAGGTAAGCTGTGTGTCGTGCCAAGCAAAACGAAATTGATGCACAAAAGCATGTTCTGCAGAGCACCTATCGATATCGATTCGGGACATAAACGAACCTGCCAAATTTAAAAAACAACTTCGTGAACTGCTATTATAACTATTTATTAAATGTTATTACTCGATTCAGGAATATTTTGATGACAAAACCTTAAATCTGTAAACTGATATTAATTATTGTAACATTACTATTTGACATTAATTTCTTAATATTGAATAATAATAATAATAATAACTGGCAACACTATAATATGGCAGTCGTAAAATTTTCATCTCTTATCCAATATTTTTATTTTTCTGTATTTACAAATCCAATTATATATATTTTCAATAGTATTTATAAAAATTAATACCATAAATAAATATTCATATGAAAAGGAAGTTTTAAATATGTAAAAAACCAAAAATATATGAGTACGACATGACGTTTATAACGTCATGTTTAATATAATTGAAATCATCGATAAACGATGGAGCCATTGAATTAAAAGAAGAAGAATATGACTGCTGATGTTAACAAGATCCAGAGCAAGGACTGCACCCTTAACATCCCCGGACTCGTCGCTCAGCTCCGCCGCCCGGCCCCCGGAAACGGCATCAAGCATACCGGCCGCTGTGGATGCGTCGAGCTCAACATCGAGTGACGAGTTTTTCTCTCCGCCGACGTCGCCAACACCTGTACGTCGGCAGGGGAGAGGCCGGCCACCGACCTGCTTGGGACCCCGAGGCCCACCGGCTTCGAATAGGGCCCCCGCTACCGGTGGTAATGTGCAACGCATGAAATGGACATCCTCGATAAACGAGAACGTCATGCGAGCATATTTTGTGGTTACAGAGGGAGGAACTAACCTCACTGCGTATCGTAATCGTATGTTGTCTCTGTTTCAGGAACTTGAACCAGCTGTTAACGTTACGGCACAAAGGCTATCGGATCAAGTACGGGCTATTCAACGATGTCATTTGTTGGATAACTCTGTGCTTGATAGGCTACGCTTGGACTTGCAGAATAGCATTGTTACTTCTCCCCAGTGTCACAAACAAACAGTGTCACAATCAATTTCTGGGTTGCTACGACCTTACCCAGCTGAGGGTGGAGAGGACAGTGGTACTTCATCTGTAAGTACTCAGTACAATGAACAAATAAGGAACATTTTGGAAGGTGCTATTCGAGAATATCGGACCATGAGTTATGACAACAGACCTCGTTTACCGCGTTTGCCAATGCATAAACGAAATAAAGCGCTAGTGTGTGCCCTTGATTCTATATTAGGTATTTATTTAGAAGAAAGCACAGATCTCAGTGATACACACTCAATTCTGTACTGTGCGGCTGTTGCAGCATGTCGAGTAGCTGGCGTTAAATTTCCAGAAAATGATACCGCTACTTGGTCAAAGCTTGCTGCTCCGGCGTGGCAGTGCAGGATTGAACGTCGTATCGCTGAGGCGAGGGCACTCATTGGCAAGCTTATCTGTTTCAGATCGGGTAACACGCGCCCGAGAGTAATGCTTTTTGTGAACCGGGCTTTTTCGGGAACTGATATCAGTTCCTGTAATTATGCAGCGCGGGTCACAGAGCGCATTGACTTTCTGAAACAGAAAGTTTATGCATGGGCAAACCGTATACGAAGGTACAAAAAACGAGTGGACCGATATTCTCAGAATCGGTCATTCCAAAGGGATGAGAGGTGGGTTTATAGAAGGTGGAAGCAGCCTGATTTAGTGAGTGTCACACATTTCCCAGATGCTGAAATTACGAATACCTTTTGGCGTGACATCTGGGCGATGCCTGTCACTCACACAGAGGGTGATTGAATGCGAGTTGTCGAACGTTCGTGTGAGCCGATTGATACCATGGAGCCAATAACAATATCGAATACTGATATACCTTATGCAGTTCGTTCGCTGCCGAACTGGAAATCAGCGGGACCGGACGGACTGCATAACTTTTGGTTAAAGTGGCTCCGTAGCTCACATGTATGATTGGCATCTCAATTGCAATCATGCTTAGAATCAGGTTCGCTTCCGACTTTTATGACCACAGGCGTAACTCACCTGCTCTTTAAGTCTGGTAGTGCCACAGATCCCAAAAATTATAGACCTATAACGTGTTTACCCACACTTTATAAATTACTTACGTCTATTCTGAGAGTGAAGATAGCATCTCATATAACTAACAATACTATTATGGCTTACTCTCGGAATGGATGTAAAAGTGGGGCCCGTGGCACTAAAGAGCTCCTTATTATTGACACGACCATTAACCAACAAGTTCGTCGTAATCGAAAGGATTTGGCGACATGTTGGATAGATTACAAAAAAGCCTATGACTCTGTGCCGCACACGTGGCTCTTGAGAGTGATGGAGTTGTACAAGGTAGATACAACTCTATGCACTTTCTTGAAGGCACGTATGCGGCAATGGAGAACGGTACTCTACTATCCAGGATGTCGGCGGTCTCAGGGTTACGGCGAGTATATTAAGATCAGGCGGGGTATATTTCAGGGTGACAGTTTGAGTCCCTTGTGGTTTTGCTTAGCTTTGAATCCTCTCAGCACTTTACTGGAGAGTTCAGGGCTAGGCTATCGTTTACAGAAAGAAGGTCAGGTTATATCCCATCTCCATTTCATGGATGATTTGAAACTGTTTGCCTGCAACAATTTCCAATTGATAAAATTACTTGAGGTAACTGAAACCTTTAGTAAATGTATCAGGATGGAATTTGGTGTGGATAAATGTGCAGTCATGCATGTAAAAAGAGGCAGGATTGTGGAATCTGAGGGGATGGAACTCTCAGATTCCACACACCTTAGATGTCTTTCCGCCAACGAAACTTACAAATATCTAGGTATGACACAGGCGTTAGGTGTAAATGAATTGACTATGAAGCAATCGTTACAGGAACGTTTCTTTGGCCGCCTGAAAAAAGTATTGAAAAGTCTTTTGTCAGGTGGTAATAAGGTGCGGGCCTATAATGATTGGGTCATACCAGTCCTAACCTACTCCTTTGGCATACTTAGATGGACTCAGACTGAACTAGATGCCCTGGATAGAAGAGTTCGTACACTGCTTACCGCGTACCGAATGCACCATCCACGTTCATCGGTCATGAGATTGTATATTCCGCGGAAATGTGGGGTCGTGGTTTTTTAAATGCCAAGACCCTCCATAACCGCGAGGTATGCAACCTTAGAGTGTTCCTTGTGTATCGGGATGTGGTGGCAGTTGACAACGGACTCACTCCGCTTGCTCTAGGAAAAGAGAACTGGCGCAAACCAGCAGTACTTACTATTACAGACCGCAGGGAGATATGGAAGAGCAAGGCGTTGCATGGACGTTTTTATCGGGCCTTAAATGGGCCCGATATAGATTTATTAGCATCAGTATCCTGGCTACGGTTTGGTGACCTCTTCGGAGAAACTGAAGGTTTTGTCTGTGCAATTACAGATGAAGTTGTTATGACGAATAACTATCGGAGATATATCCTGAAGGACGGCACAATTGACATTTGTCGGGCGTGTCATCGTCCCGGAGAAACCCTCAGGCATATAATTTCTGGTTGTTCTCGACTTGCCAACGGCGAGTACTTGCATAGACATAACCAAGTGGCCAGGATAGTCCATCAGCAACTTGCTGTTAAATATAATCTTGTGGCTGTCGAGTTACCGTACTACAGGTATGTGCCCGACCCAGTTCTCGAAAATGGTCGTGCAACATTGTACTGGGATCGATCTATCATCACTGATAGGACTATTGTTGCCAATAAGCCTGATATAGTGGTGATAGACCGATTAGAGCGCCGAGCAATGATTATTGACATCACCATTCCCCATGACGACAATCTCTTAAAAGCCGAAAAACATAAAGAAATAAAATATTTGGACCTAGCTCACGAGATTGTCGACATGTGGGATGTGGATTCAGCAATCATTGTACCGATAGTCATTTCGGCCCATGGGTTAATTGCTAAGAGCCTCGACCAACACCTTCAGAGGCTCACGTTAGGCAGCTGGATTAAGAGCCTAATGCAGAAGGCAGTCCTTCTCGACACGGCACGCATAGTGAGGAGGTTTCTGTATCTGGAACCCTAACCACCGGTAGCTTGGTCCCTGTACCCGATACCGGTGGGACACTATTTTTATATTTTTAAATGTATTTGTATTTTTTTTTTATATTAAATAAATAAAGAGAATAATAATAATAATAATATGTCTTTAATTCAGAATAGTTTCCATATAATTTGTTTCTAAACTAAACTTATTCCTAATTTATATTATACTTATACCACTTACATCTTACTTATGCAGCTATCTTTAACCATTTTTTATACATTGAACTGCGGCACAGTCTGTCAGCCAGCAATAATTGACATGCATAACAATTATAATTTAATCTATAATCATTATTATTATTTTCTAGAAGAACAATGTAGGTATGTGGGTGTATAATTGTTAATCTCTGTTCTATTTGATATTAACATTGTAAACGATATATGACTTAGAATTCCATGCTTAATGATTATGGGTAATTTTAATTGATTTCTGTAATATTTGCACACCAGCATGGTAAAACATGGATTGGACCAATGTATGTAATTATTAATACCCTGCAATGTACCTGTGTTTCAGCAAATAAATATGATTTGATTTAATTTGATTTGAACATGTGGCTACTGTCAGGTAACTAATTGAAGAAAACTGGCGTATCACCTATGAGGAGATTTGAGGACATTTGGGGATTGGTATGAGCCAAATTCAAAAAATCTTACATCAACATTTAAAAGTCAGAAACTTTGTTGATACATGATTGAACTCACCCGAGAACAAAAACGAAATCGTGTTGGTGTTGGTGTAAAAAAAATGTTGTTAAACCACGATTACGGACGTTCAAATGCTGTGTATGTATGACATTGTGACAGGAGATGAAACATGGATTTATTGTTAAATGCCGGAAAGAAAGCAACATACAGAAGGTATGGGTGTTCTAGGGTAACAGCAAACCAACAAAATTGAGGCAGGCGAGAAACGTAGGCAAAAAAAACGGGTTTGCACTCCGGGAGTGCCAGCAGAAGTGAAAACTTGAACATTAACGTTGTGCATATTGAATATTTTGGAATGGTTGGGGAATAATTTCGCACGAATTGCTTTATCAGTATAAAAGTAGGTACTATCATTTATGTGGTTAAATACAATATTCATCTATTGCGCTATCGTATATCGTACACACAGGCTGTAGTACAAACACACACGCACACTCGCGCAAGCGCCCTGCGCCGCTTAATGTTAATGTTTAATGTTATTACCTACTTTACCTAGGTAATAACATATCTAAATGTATACATAGGGTATGTACAGTAAAGTCATTTTTGGCTTCTGAAAAGGTAGAGCTAGTGACCTATACCGCACATATTCCAGACCTGGCACCATGCGATTTCTATATTTTTCCAAAAATTAAAGATTTTATGAGATGTATGACATTTACGGGGCCGGAAGAGCCGTGATACCTTTCAACCAGCACGTGAAAAACATGCCCTTAAACCAATGGTCCTCATGTTTTCAAAAATGGTTTGACCGAATGAAAAACTATTTAAAACGTAATGGAGAATACTTCGAAAAGCAGTAAATATATTATTTTACATGTAAATTCTTTTATTAATGAGCTACGCAAAACTTTCAGCATACCCCACGTAAAAGCGTAAATTATTACATATTTGCAAATTTTAAAATAAGTTATGATTAGTGATGGAAATAGAACAATACATCCTTCATCACTAAATCAATCAATCAGCCTAATGCAGTCTCACGTACGTACGCCTCATGCAGTCGCACGGCAACATAATCACTACTCTGGACATGGGCCTCTCCTAATTCATGTGTAGGTACACGTTGTAAATTCGTAAATATTTTGTAAGGTGTGAAACATCCGCCTAACAGGGCATGGGTTACTCGAATGACATTAGTCATTTGTGTACGAAGAGCTGAATGGCTAACTGTGAGAACAGTTTCTACCAGTTAAACCGAAAGGAAATTGATGCTTATTAGCCACTTAGAGAGTATTTCCGTCAGTTGAGCGTATTCGGCCGACTCGTGACTACTGTTTGTTACTGTAACCTAGCCACCTAGGTCTCGACATACATGCGTATGCAGGTAGGTCACTCACAATTTGAATCTCCCATGTGCGGCGTGTGCCACTAATTGTATTACTTGTAGCAAGTATCTAAACGTATTTGGATATGGCTTGACCTTTTTGATAAGATGTTTTACGAGCAACTTCGTAGCGTTTATATCAATAAGGGGGTCAAATATCACAAAAATCTTACCAAAATAATTATGTATATTATAATATCTGCATCACAATCATTTATTACGTACGTCAACTAATAATTACATTGCATAAGGTTCTCACATAAGTTGATAACAAATCGGGATTGTAGATGTAAAAGTAGTACAGGGCGAAACATAAAACTCCCGCATCAGTATTACTTAGTACTATTACGTGCGGTATAGGAGGTTTCTATTCGAATCGGAGACGGCAGCTTGTACACCTCCAACTACAGACGACCGCAAGGTGAAAATAGTCACTACAGCTCCATGACCGGAACAAGGCACCACAGCTCCATGACCAAATAACACTTTTGGGATGGTCCTCCTTCAAATTGCCCGCCAAAGCCTACTTACTCCCCAGTTTACAGGCACAGCTATGTATATCTACACATACCCGATGCATTTAATTACTATCTCTAGATAGTTCCTTCAGTGCAGGTACTTTGTGTCCAGAGACGGAGTCATGGTTATTTCTTTGTTCATAATACATTACCGAATGTGTAAGAAGGTATGCCTATCCGCCGTGTGCCATGTAACAGTTCCTAGTTATGCGTTAGCGGGAACTATTGTTTACGTTTTACTAGCCGTATTCGGTATTCAAGATGGCGATAAATCAAATAACTTGTTACGCTTCAATGATTTTAATGAATAATATAAAGCACAATTACCTAAAATTGTCGCTGGTGTGACTTGTAAAGTGAGTAGGTGCTTTAATTAGCGAATACCATATGCAACACTTGATTATCTCCGCAAATATATAGCCATGTATGTACCTCGCCACGGAGTTAAAGAGAACCCTTCGAACTGGTGCTAGTGGAGGAGGGAAATCGACACACAGTTTTAGCACAAAGAGATCTGAAGGTGAAAGTGAGGAGACGAGGAGACACTATCGTAGAGAATCATTATATATTTTATAGGTATGGAAGGTTATTTTAAGAGAAACAGAAATAAGGATAAGATAAATAATCGAATCAAATCAAAAAGGTCAACTTATCAGAAAACTCATCAATCAGTCAGTCAGCCTTCACTTAATTTTTGTTTGTATTTGCAATTCAGATGTTTCACTATAATTTTACCTATTGTTCTGACATTTAAGTGTTATACTTTTATTTGGCTTATCCTAAGTTAAATTGTGTTTCAACTGTACCTAATGGTTAAATGGATGTATATGAGAGCGAATAAAAATGAATTTAAAATTTTAACTGCATACGTACCACACGTACTCGAGGTTCTGGACACGAAATACATTGACAAGTACCCATGGATGTGATTGGCCAGTGACTCTTTCAGCCATAATACTATATGTGCCAAATATGTAATGTACTTATATTATCATCATTAACTGTTACTTATGGATATTTTTTATAATAAGAGGAACACACGGTGACTAAAATTAAAATCACGCTTCAACAGTGATTGAGTAAACGAGATAGGCAGAGAAATAAGTGCGTATTATACAAAACATCCAAATAACTCGGTACGTACTTAGCAAGGGCGTATATTTATAAACCATATCGTGTTTAATATTATCAACTATCCTTTAAAATAAGACATCAAATGTCCTTTAAAATAAAATAAGAATAGTGCCAATATCACTTACACTTCCACAGGTTGTTTTATTTCATTTCAAAGTTCGAGCGCGAAAAAAGGAGGTTCTCAATTCGACTTAATATGTTTTTATTTTTATGTATGTTCAGCCCTCACTCCGTTCTTTATGAACCGATTTTCATTATTCTTTTTTTTGTTGGATAGGGTATACCTCAAGAATCCGCTGCCTCTTTTTGTAAGGAAGTGATGTCAGCTAAAGAGGCAGCGGAAATAGAACGGGAGAGGGCTAGTACTCTCCCGTCCCGAAGGAGAGGCACCAGGCGACGGAGAGCGCAGAACGATCTCCGGCCTCCATGAGCGCTGGCCTGGGGGTAACGGGTGAGGCTGCCCGTTACTCTAGCAGAAGCAGGCCTGAGATGGTGGCGCGCCGTGTACCGCGCGCGCCTCTTTACACTGGAAGGGGGGCAAGGCCCCCCGCTCGCAAGGGCGTGGCTGCCTTTTGTTTAAGAGGTGGCCAAGGACTGCCAGGGTTCTCGGGGACTTCCTTCCTAGGGTATACCCGAGTGGTTTTAGTCGGTTCGATTCCAACATACCACTTCACTGGCAGCCCCATTAGAGTGATGACCTGAGGGGGTTTCCACACGATAAAATAAAAAAAAAAAATAAAAAAGGGTAGGTATACCTCAATTTTATATAAACTTATTTTGAGTCGGCGCCAAATAATAAAATGATTAATTACCTACGTAGAGCCTACGTAGGTACATATAAAATTTTGATAATTAATCACTTTGGCGCTGACTCAAAATTAGTTTATATAAAATTTGATAGATTATGTAAATAAGCTCAATACTTAAGACTTAAAGTTTATTTATTTTTTGCTTTTTAGTTATTTTCGTCTGTTGAATTTTTTGTTAAAAAGATTTTTATTTTATGGTTATTTTTCATCATCAGCTCAGCTAAATGATGTGATGATTTCTAAAGGCAAATACCTGATAAAGTAATGAAAAGTAAAGAGAAACACTATTCGTTCCTACAATTTTCGAGGGTTTCTTTGAATTTTATCAGAATCCCATCATCAGATCCTAACTTCCTTGACATGGGACCACCCTTGAGGTATACCCTATCCAACAAAAAAAGAATAATCAAAATCGGTTCATAAATAACAGAGTGATTGCTGAAGATACATAAAAAAAAAAGTGACACATTAGTACACGGTCGACGGTTTCTACATATGTATTGATAAATCATTTCAGAAATTTACTGCAAATAGAATTATTGTTTATAATAAATTTTATCGAGTGAATAATGTGTGATACAATGATAAAGGATTTATAAAAGCGAAGCCTGATACTTCGTTCGCGTTTTTTTCGGAACACAGCAATTTGTCGCTTATATATAATAGGCATTGCACCTCTTCCTCCAGGCCGGATTTTTTATACTGTATTGGCGGTGAAACAACCTGGAGCGTACAAAAAAAGGTTGTTTTGATTGCTTACACGCGAAATAACGACGTAATTTGGCCGTGGGAACATTACCTATTTGTTATTCGAGAGGAGGCTCACCTCACCGGGCTATTTGTCAGGCCGTATATCATCAAAACCACACGGTGTGCTTCACAGCGCCGGTTATGAGTTGAGCGTCGGTACGGCGACGTTTTGCCTCAAATGTTTCGCCCAGCGCTAACCCGCAGGTAACTGGGCTATGACGGGAGACTCTGCTTCGGGTGAAGAATATAAAACTCATCTCATACACCCACGGCTACTCTTAGCGTACGCATGAGAGCGCGAGTGAAACGTTCCCGCCTGGAAGTTTTTCTACCGGATCCACATCGTCACCTCCTCCTTGCGCGAGATGTTCTCCTCGCAGAAAATCGCGATAAAACAACTGTGTCGACCTAACGTCTGGATTCGTCCGACCAAATGGGAGACTCTTGCTGTAGTCAGTCAGTCAGTGCCTCTTCCTAGAAACTATGGGCCCCCTCGGTATACCTAACAGATTACTGCCAGTTAATATTAAGGTCCACCCGCGCAACAAATGTTTGGTTCTGAGCTTTGTTTAATCACGGTGTAACATAAGAGTTCATACTAATGTAACCGAAAGGAAAATAAATGGTCTGTTTATCAACAGTCTGATCACCATATATAGTACAGGCTCTGCCAAGTTTGGGATCATACGGCCGTGTGTGAGGTGTGTGAAGTTATCATAATTATTAATCCCCTGAAACAGATTTGTGAATTTAATGACTGCGAGGGACAAAATACCTGTTAAAAAATTCGGGCCCGCAGCTTGCCCGCAGAGGTAGGGATTTCCTTGTAAGGGTACACCTGAGGCCCTGGTAATATGGACTGTGAGACGGAACTCCGTGTGGTTTTAGTCGGTTCTAGTCCGACATACCACCCCACCGCTTAGCCCAGGTGGGGTGGCAACCCATGGGGGTTTGCACACGTTAAAAAAAAAAAGGTAGATTTCGAGTTTTTTGAATTTTTTTTAAAATCTGCCCCTTGAAAGCAATCGGTGCATAATTGCGACCTCTATCGTTCCGGTAAAATTGAGATACATACAATATACATATACATATATATATATATATATATATATATATTATTTTTTTATTTATTTATTTAGATACATTTACAATATTATTACAGGAAAACTCCCAAGGCAATATTGCAAGCTTACAACTAATTATAATAAATGATTATAAACAATTAATATTCATAAAAATAATTAATATAAATCTATTATATTTCAGAAATAATGCAATTTTGTGCTACTTCTGTAAATTTCGGCAGGCTACAATTGTAAATGTCTATATATGTAGCCACTACGTTAATAATCCGTATGGCGCGCGACAAGGGAGCAAATTGAAGTAAGTTGGTCCTCGCCACCGGCACGCTGAGTGTGGCTGGGCGGCGACGAGCGCCCACGTAGCTAGTGGGGGCACACAACTGCAGGCGCACCAGCACGGCCGGGTGGTGCAACTGACCGCGCAGCACGCGCCACGCGTAGCACGATAGTTAAATAGTTTATATACATATATAAACTATTTAACTAGCGGTTGTTTTGGGGTCTAGGGGTCATAACTAGACCTCCTGTAAAAAATTTTTGGAAACTTCGACAACTGGTACAAAACCAATTCGGAGGCAAACCCCTCGAATACACAGAGCAATACGTATACCTAGGCAACCAAATTAACTTCGACCGCAGAAACAATGAGTGGGAAGTGGAGCGGAGGATACAGCTAACGTGGAATAAATACTGGGGTCTGAAATAAATATTCAAAAGCAACATGCGCGTAAACATAAAACCTAAGTTTTAAACTCCTGTCTACTGCCAACTAACCCATGCCTGCCAAACTTGGAACTTCAACCAAAAGATAAAAATTAAAATGGTAGCGTGCCAGCTAGATGGGAATAGAGCGTAGTAAGCTAAGTATTAGAAAAATGCAAAGAATACGTCACACCAAACATCAGAAAATTTACGAAAGCCACCGACGCATTAGGACATGCTTTATCATTAAAATGGAATTGGGCTGGACACATATCGCGTCTTCAAGATCAAAGATGGACCAAAAAGGTGACCACATGGAAAGGTCCACATGGCAAAAGGAGAAAGGGAAGACCTTGTGCGAGATGGGAAGACGATATTAAAAGATAACTGGTCCCAACTGGTTGCAAACCAAATCCAGGGACGCCTGGACAACTTTGGAGGAAGCCTTTACCCGCGGAGGGGTTCTTACAGTAACATAAATAACTATAATTATTTATAATAGTGTACCTAAATAGATGAATAAGTACTAATAAATAGATAACAAAATACTAGATACACTAACAACTACATCATAGATATTAGTTAAATATATATAAGAAAACACTAATTTGCATTACAACAAGATTGTTTGCTTGAACATACTCCAAATATTTCTGTAATGAAATTAAAAGGCTTTTTTATTTTATTTATTTATTTATTAGAATTGAATTGATCCATTTTCATGCACTAAGCTCACAATCACAACGCATTAAGATGAAATAAACCAAACTTGACGTACAGTAGGTACGTCATTATTAGTCATAAACATTGTACATAAACTGTCTAGAAGGAAAATATGTGGTTAGCCAGTATCATTTTTTCAGAAAGAGAATAAATACATACATAAAAAAAAATTATACGGTCGAATTGAGAACCTCCTTTTTTTCGTTGGTTAAAAAATAAACACCATCGGTATTTTTTTTCCCGATGTTACTTTTAGATGAAAAAATATCGTAAATTGGAATATGATATTATGGTGAAAATGGTTTCTTGAGAATATAATGTTTTGATAATATGATATATATATTTGATAAGATAATATGTCAAGCTTTTATGATGTTTCGCGAATATCATATACGGAGGGCCTTTATCAAGGGGTGAGGCGTCGTACCGCGTTACAAATGTAACATTTTAATTTATGTAAAATATTTGTAAGATGTCTTAATAAAGTAAATTCCATAGTAATAAACAAGAATAAATTATTCTAATAATAAAACAATGTAAACGGTCAGCACAAAAAAGGCAAGTAGGTACGTAAGCAAGTAATAATAAAGACGGGAAAAAGTCAAATATTTTAGGTAGTTTCATCGCATAGTAACATTTGTAGACTCTAAGATCAAATGCTTCAACATTACCATTTATTATAATGGACAGAGCCCGTGCGAAAATAATTAACAATCCTGAATACATATTAACTACCTATTGTTTAAGAGTGCGCAAAAAGATTCAATTTTCCTATTGTTTTGTTGCGCTTCACGTTGGTGTCATGATATTTCCCACTAATGCATTAATTATTATTACAACTAGGCTAAAATAAATAAATGTTCTATTCTGACCATTTGTGCTGCTAATATTATATGATCCATGTACTTTTCCAAACGAGCTTGAAGCACTGATGAAACTGTATCCGCTGATTGGCAAAGGGTTGCTCAAAGCCTGGTTAGTAGACGGAGCCGCATGTCACCGTCTTCATTCTTCATTCATTATCCAATGCTCTCATCACATAGAATGAGAGGATTAGATAATGAATGCTTGACGATAAGGAAACAGCTGCTCTCACACGTGTCAATAAAATATGGCCGATTTCAAACCTTAATGGCCATCTGCTTATTATTTTCTTTTTTATTATTTATCAGGCGATAACATTCAAATCAAACTATTGATTAGCGTAAAATGTAGGTAAGTAAATAGAATAGGTGTTACATTAAGTATGAAGCCGGGTACATTCTGCTTTTAAATAAAGCATGCAAATTTAAGAAAAAAATGTTGGAGAAATAAAAATCTACAAATTACAAATTAGAATAACAATGAAATATTATAATTAATAACAAGTAGGTATGTCCTAATTTGCATGCCCTTAAGCAAAACACAGTGGCAGTACATTAACACCATACTTTAAATTGTTTTTTTAATAGTAATATTATTATTCTCTTTATTTGTTTAATATTAATATACACCTATATTACATTTTTAAATACATTCACAATAAAAAAATACAAATATATTTAAAAATATAAAAAATAGTGTCGAACCTAACATACTTCTTGTATTTGTTATTAAACCCAAAAGTGTTTGTAAGGCAAAAGTAATAGTCTGTTGATTTGTTCTCTCCATTGCATTGCGACATAAAATTGTAGGTATTTATTTTTTCCTGCACCCCAGTTTGTAAGCACACTTCTGCAATTTTTTCACACTACTACATGTACCCATTTTAAATCAAGGTATGATACAGGAATTGGAATTAGAGATTTTTTTCTTTAGCAGCCTATTCGTGATTCGTATTGATTGATCGAAATTATTACGCGTTAATGACATAATCGATCAGAGATGCAAGGAGTTGCAAAAGTCATCCATTTATAGTTTTGTCCTTTGAATAGATATATATATCATCAAAGGTTTTATCACATAAAAAAATGTTTTTATGCGATTACAAACTTATATATTGCGCTTGGAAAATTGACTGTGGTGTATATGGAGATCTGGCAGAGCATTTTAAAATGACAAGTTTGTCACTCCCAAAACAAAAGATTGACGAAAGTATCCCGATGCTTCTGAAACACACTCAACAGCCTCATCAATCATCATCAGCCTTTCATCATCGACTGCTGGACGTAGGCCCGCCCTAATGTACGCCACTGCGCTCGATCGTCAGCTCTACTCATCCAGTTGTCCCCACCGTTTTGCGCAGATCGTCACACCACCTGGCCGCAGGGTGTCCAACAGCCTGAATACCTATTAAATTTAGTGAACTTGCCGCACACTTAACAAACATTTTAAATTCTCAGTTTTATTTTATTTTAGCACCAGAATATTTTTTTATTCAGCTATTATTTGATGCATTATCGTAACTCTGTCCGCAACAATCCTTAATAGAGATATACAAATGTTCAAATAATGTCGTCGGCAACAAATGCTTATAACTTTGAACAAGCAGCGTCTTAACTCAACTACGTACTAGGTACTTGAAAAATATAAAATGAATATAATAACGCCTAGGATGCAACACAGAACCTGTACTTGTCATTTGGGATATATGTCATACTTTGGGGCCCCCTGAGGTCGGGGGCTCTGGGCACGTGTCCCGCGTGCCCTTATGTAAATGGTACGAGATTTACCTGCACCAAGAAAAGTTGTCTAAAGTCTAATATAGTGTAGAGAACAAAATTGTTAAGTACACATAGAAAATGGAATTCGCCATTCTTGTCATATCAAAAAATAAATAGGTAGATATTATTTTGTGTCTGCATACATATTATATTGCGTTGTAGCGTCCAACAGCTAGTCACGTCAAAATGTTAATGTATCGTAAAAAGAAAGCGTCATCCATTACTACGCATGTGATTTTCGAATCTATCAACATCACATGTTGGTTGTAAGCACTTGTGAGCATCAAGATATGTGTCAACACGAATGTTCGTAGTACGAGCGGCGCGCGGCGAGGCGAACATCCAAACTCTCTCAGTCGCGTGCGTGTAGTGTAGAATTAGTCACAGTGATTCACCCCACCGTACTACCACCCCCTCATACTTATGCTTAGTCGCAGGTTTGAGTTTGACTCCCGTATTTCTTTATTATTAAATACTGTAGGTATCACAACAAGCGTCCTGTAACTGGACAATACTTGGTTCTAATAATATATCAGGTATACAGACAGTTTGATGCCAATTTCAATATTGTAGTCGTAAGTCGTAGTTATGCGCACTACGGCACTAATTATACTAAACACCTGTCCTGTCCTACCATTATCACAAACTGAAGTAATGTAATCCCATGTAGTATGTATTTATCTGATAGGTCTACTTTATCGAAAATATATTTTTGTAGGCATCAATGTTTTTAAGTAAACAGTGAATGTCGTAGTTCGGGTACAAACACTTACAACTTCAGTACCTACATATGTATAAAGAAGTACTCTTTGGGTAAAAGGGTGGTGAGGTGTGAGGTGTGTTGTGGCGTGATAAAAACGCGTGCGGAGGTGTGTCGGAGTGCGCGAAGTCTCGCCGCCCGCTGCCCACGTGCGCGGCCTAAACTCCCTCTAGAGACGCGGCGACGGCGCAGTGTCCCCGATCACCACTTGGGATTTCTAACAACAACGCAAACTCCGTCATTGCACAGAAAGAGTACACGCTATTTACCTTAATTTAAATATTAGAAGTGACTGTGTAGAGCGTAAACACATAAATGTAATTGCTAGCCAACTGTGTAAGTTGCTACTCACTAATCGCTTGCGTTTGATGTTTACGCTGTTAACTAAAATTCGAATAGTTCGCCCGAGTGTCGAAGTGATAAGCCTGATACAAAGTGCATTCAGAATCTGTAAATGATAACACGACGCTTGACGCAGCGACAACAGTGGAATAGAAGTGACCAATTGAATTGCACTAAGGCTAATGGTGAAGAATGCAGAGCATTTAAAAAATATGTTGAGGTACTTACTGCCTTTATTTGGGATTCAATAAACTATAAAATATGTATTAATGTATGTTAATCGATTCTCGCCAAATTGATCTTTTTTTGGTTTCTCTAATTTTGTAACAGAGTTTGATAAGCAATCGTTAAGTTGTGTACCAATTAAAATCTGTATCAAATTATTAATATCATCCCTAGCTAATTAATTTTATACTGATAGAGTTTCTATAAATATAAAAACTATAATACATGTAGTACCTACTGTAGCGCTTTTCGAAGGAGGCCTAGTGCTGAACGCGCGAACTTAAATTAAAATCGCGTCTGCAGTCCACCATCTTCGTTGAAAAAGGTTTATTCGGCTCTGGAGTGCAATCATCTACATAACCTACCTTATTTACAATCTTGTGCTTTTATGAGTTTGTATACTAAGTATCCCTTGATATACCAACTGTCGGTAGGGCATTTTTTCATTCGCATGGGTATTTTTCCATAACAATTGAAATAAATGGAAAATTTTGTCATACATTACTTCTCATGTGCCCCGACTTCACATCACTTCCAGTATTGTCTATTTCACTGACAAAGTATGTTAACTTGTAAATACTGAGCAATCCGAGAGTTTGGTGATGTGACTTCCTAAAATGGGGGTTTTCTCGAACGTAGTGCGATAGCCACATTTGATAATGAGCAACCAAAGCAACATTAGATATTTTCCTTTGTCGATAAAATCTACCTATTAATAGTAATATAACACACAGCCCACACAGTTGTAACGTTAGCAAGTCAAGACCTTCGGCACTACATACCGTGTACGTGTACAAGTGTAGGTAAGTATATCTATATATAAAATTGGCAAAGTCAAAAGAGTTACAGAAGAGAACTATTTGTGCAACCACTTTTATACATTTATTTATAAGGCCTATTTGGAAATAAAGAATTTAATTTGATTTGATTTTAAACCAGTTTTCTTTTTTTTTTAAGTAACAGTAATAAATAACATTGTATCCAGGTCAAACCCTGCCATCAAGTGAAGGAAATAAAGTCATCAAAGCTAATATGTTTATATTATCATCTCATTTCTACAATGCACCCATGGTTGGATTTTACAGACATCAGACTCATTGTCACTGTCATCACTCGTTGAATCACTTTCACCGCCACCAACGTTAATATTATATTTACAATTTTCCGTTTCAACCATAAGCCCTCTGCTTCTGTAACTTTCTTCCATTGCTTCTCTTCATGCTTCATCACGTATGGGTTCGCCCGGAGTGATACCACGTCCTCACAGAAAACCGGCATGAAGCAATGATTCCGTTGTAAATCAGGGTACGGATACATGAATGAGTCAGGATACAGGAGGCCCTGATACCAACATCCCCCCCCCCCTTCCTCTACTCCAAGCTTAAAGGCCGGCAACGTATGTCATTGAGTTGAGCAGGTGTCCATGAGCGGCGGTAGTTACTTACCATCAGGTGACCCGTCTGCTCATTTGCCCCCTAATCAACAAAAAAAATATTCACAGCAGCAGTTCCATGTTTCTGGAAAATATAAGAATTTACATAAACTACATAATATCATAGTATCACTTAAAACGAACTTGTACAAGGTTGAGGAAGGCACCGAGACTAACATTGTTTAAAGACTCGGTTTAGCAATAACATTTATGCGCTTATTATATATAGGTATCTACCACAGATCAAGGATCTGAGCTATTTACCACAGATCAAGGATCTGAGCTATCTACAACAGATCAAGGAACTGAGGTATCTACCACAGATCAAGGATCTGAGGTATCCAAAACAGATCAAGGATCGGAGGTATCTACCACAGATCAAGGATCTGAGGTTTCTACCACAGATCAAGGATCTGAGGTTTCTACCACAGATCAAGGATCTGAGGTATCTACCACAGATCAAGGATCTGAGGTATCTAGTACAGATCAAGAATTTGAGGTATCTAGTACAGATCAAGAATTTGAGGTATCTACCACAGATCAAAGATCTGAGGTATCTACCACAGATCAAGGTTCTGAGATATCTACCACAGATCAAGGATCTGAGGTTTCTACCACAGATCAAGGATCTGAGGTATCTACCACAGATCAAGGATCTGAGGTATCTAGTACAGATCAAGAATTTGAGGTATCTAGTACAGATCAAGAATTTGAAGTATCTACCACAGATCAAGGATCTGAGGTTTCTACCACAGATCAAGGATCTGAGGTATCTACCACAGATCAAGGATCTGAGGTATCTAGTACAGATCAAGAATTTGAGGTATCTAGTACAGATCAAGAATTTGAGGTATCTAGTACAGATCAAGAATTTGAGGTATCTAGTACAGATCAAGAATTTGAAATATCTATCGTGCCGCGTTCCAATTAAATAAATTGACCGTCCGTAAGCGAATCGTTTTTTGTTTACTGGAACGCGGCATTAATCTACAATATTATCGTTATGAAATGATAAGAGATTTGACTATGAATATTTTTTGGCATTATTTTATGTTAACACATAAATCACACAAACTCATAAATAAACCACTTAGGCTTACACTTCGACAGCAATCAACAATAAACAATGATGAACATGCTAATGACGTTTTAAAGTTACTTTTGCCAGTAAAAAAAAATTATTCCATTTAGTTTTTCGCAACATGACGAGGTTTTTTTTTCCTGGTTAGCCTATACATACCTACTCTAATGATTATGGTCGACCAGTGGTATAAATAAAGGGACTCGAGAAGAATTTTAAAAAACATTCACCAAAAACCCTTGTGTTAGGAAATCGACTGTCTGATCAGTGACTTAAAATACTGGTCACCAGATATTTTTTACGTGTCTTTCACATGAGAGCGAGACATAGTGAATGTTTTGCATTTAGATGCTAATAAAAATGCTTAAAGTTAAGCATTTTTACGCCTTCCTGGCTATAAACACCAGCTGTCATGTCATGTGCTGGACAACTCGGCATAGCTCGACAACCGATAGATACCCAAGGATTCCTTCGACTGTGTCGAACTGACGACTCTCTATTACGTAATCGATTAAAAACAGCGACGGGCCTTACACGCTGCCTTGACTTACACTCGTTTTAAAAAATGTAATATCCAAAATAATATATTCATATTATTACATCATACTATTAAAGAATGTAAACTTACTGCATTAAAATACATTACAATTTGCACACAAATTCCGAGAATACATACATACTACTGTATAAGATAAGTAAAATGTACAAGGTAAATAGATTTTGTTAGGTACAAATTCATTTATACTTTTGTCGTCCTAATTGACAATTAAAATTAAGTCTAAATTGACGATTCTTATCTACCTTGATAATATGTTATTAATAATAAAATATTGTTTACATTGAGTGATTTTGCCACCAAATGTACTACGTAATGATTGGGTTAGAGTTTTGTGCACTTTTAGTAACTATTTGGTAAAACCCCCCTGAAAAAACTGAAATGAGTACGATAAAATGTTGAACAGCCGATGGTGTAGAGAGACGCGTGGGGCGTGGGGCTGCCGGCCTCGTGCGCGGTGCGCCGGCGCTGTCAGTCCGCACCTCCGCGCCGCGACGCACGCCCGTTCGATCGCCGCCGTCGCGCAGGCCGCTCACGAGGATATGGCACGACCACGCAACGGTCAGTACCCGCCACCATTTTTATCCACACAACTTTATAAATATCACAAAAATGCGCGCCTTGCCGGTCGCCGACTCCCGCCTTATAATTAGCACAGATGCTTGACAAAATTTGGTTTAACGCGGTCCCGACTCCTTCCCCTCCGTGCTCCGGGTCGTAAACATATTCAATGTAAATATCATTTCACAAGAGAAAATATTTTCCTTCCCTTGAGTCTTCATACTGTTAGTGATATTTAGAAGAGAGCGTAAACTAACCGTCCGTCTAAGGATACTACATTTATTGTTAAATAAATAAAAACATTTGTCATAGTTTTTGTACTCTGACAACCAAATATACTAAATTAATAATTTTCCGTTTCCGAAGGGCTTTCGTTGGAGTCTCTTGTACGAGCCGAAATCACCAGCGCGCAGTAACCTTCGGCACTGTAAACGCTCTAGGCGTCCTTTAGACGCTCATGCAAACGTCAATCATTACCAAAATTCATGATTGACGGATGTTCGTTGGTGATTGATGAAATAATATCGACATTAAAATCTTATCATACAACCGTCAATCACTGCAGACGTTAGGCTATTCGTCAATCACCGTTTTGATTGTGGCAAGACTGACATCAAAACCTACCGTGTAATGGGCGCCATACACACCGAACACACTGTTGTATCAGGAAACGGGTGTAAAGAATATTTAAATATATTTTTATTGCATATCTACTGTTTGTAACAATGGGGACTTAGTTAATATAAAATAAATATAAGTGAATAGTGGAATCAAAGTTCATCAGATTGTAAGTCAAATACGCACTCGCTACTACTTTTTTTTACAAACGCTTACGCTTACGCTTTTACTTACAAAATTGAAATATTTAGAGACGCACCCATAACCTTACTTAATAACATTACAGCCCTTATAGCTAATGGACGAAACAAACAAGACTACGCTCTTGTATGTTTCGTTAAGTCTCATAAGTATACATTGAGTGTTGGTGTACCTTGTAGCGAGGTGTTCCGTATAGTCGAGAGTCGGGTGCATCAGGTAACTGGTGTAGCTCGGCATCAAGTCCATCCAGTAACCGACTGTCGTGAGTCGTCACCGAGGGCGAAAGGCGCAACGCTTAGCGCCTGGCGCCTAGGGGTGCTCTGTTACAAGTACAACTAAGGGTGCTCTGTTACAAGAAAACACTAATTGTTAGTACAGGCCGTAAAAAAAGGGCGCACAAACAAGTTTAAGCTTTTCGAATAATCCTGCTATCAACATTAAAAAATCACAGACAAAATAATATAAAAACATTAACATATTCCTAAAGCTTGTATTCGTAGTAAAATGTCAAGGCTACTAATCAAACTACTACATAAACATTATGTATACACAATGAAAACATGTCGGTGTACATTTTGATTGGCTTGAGACAGATTTGGGTGCCGGTTCTATCTGTGACGACAAAATGGTAAGAATATTGATTGGCAGCCAGTTCAAACGTAGTGCATGCATAATGTACGGTATATTATAATAAATTAAGGTTTTGTTTCTATTTAAATATTATTTTCATTTATTTGTTACTAGCAGCGCCTCGCGGTTTCACCCGCGTAAATCCCGTGGGAATATCGAGATAAAAAGTAGCCTATGCGTTAATCTAGGTCTCCAGCTATCTACATAACGAGTTTTATCGCAATCGGTTCAGTGGTTTTTGCGTGAAATGGTAACAAACATCCATCCATGTATCCAAACTTTCACATTTATATTAGTGGAATTACAATCGATGGCGTGTATCGCCGCCAACGCAAAGTTCATAACGTATTAAGAACGAATTAGACTTTATAAGCAAATGTTAGGTCGTCGCCGATAAATAGTTGAGTCGGCTCAGCAGTAAAATACCAGATTCGCAAAACAACAACAGCTCATCCTATGCAAGAGTATGTAAGGTCATCAATAGCTTTAGTGACAAAATTTACCTACACTTCGACTCCCTTTCCACACAGCTGTCAAAACTTATTAGCAGTATTTATCAGAAACTTAATAATACTTTGTTAACTTATTCTTAACTTATTATAATAACATAAATTTATTGACTTAATATAATATAAACAAGTAAGTGGTAAAATTATACATACATAAAATAATATTGTAAGTGTTTCTATGTGTAAGTAATTGTTGGTGAACCTTAAATAAATAAAATTAAAAAATTAAATAATAAATAATAATAATAAATTAAAAAATTAAATTACCATATTAGGCACATTACACCAGCTAATCTGAAAAGTTGTTGTTAGGAGGGGGTTCAAGTACCCTAGCAGAAGCAGGCCTGAGATGGTGGCGCGATGTGTTCCGCGCGCCTCTGATGGAGAGGGACGAGGCACCCCGTATATTTTGGTGTGGCTGCCTATTAAACAGGCGGCCAAGGTCTGCCGGGGTTCTCGGGGACTTCCTTCCTAGGGTATACCCGAGTCCCTTGCAATAGACCCACTTATGTCGGAACACCGTGTGGTTTTAGTCGGTTCGATTCCGACATACCACTTCACCGCCAGCGCCGGTGAGGTGATGACCCGTGGGGGTGTCCACACGATAAAAAAAAAAGAAAAAAAAAATAAGGGGGTTTAAGTAGGTAGTGCATTGTAAGAGTTGCAGTTCGAACCCTCTTCTTGTGGCTTCCAAGTCCGACTTTGTTCACATTACATCGCCTATTTTAATTTTGGCCATTTCTTTTTCTTCTTATTTTCGATTGTACGGTATTTACCTATCCCATTCTGATAGTAGGTATGTATTCTTTACCTACAAACTCTACTTATTACATACAAACGTGTTGTTGAGACAGCGCCGATAGTGGCACATAATGATCAGTGATGAACTTTTATAGAAACCACGCCAACATACGCGTAGTGATGACACAATGTATTGATGACATTTCAGATGAGGGAGCGGGAGTGTGGGGCTGGGTGCGACGCTGGTGGCGCGCCCTGCTGGCAGAGCTGGTGTCCACGGCGCTGCTGGTATGGCTGGGCTGTGCGACGTTGGTGCCGGTAGCGGGGCCCACCTCCGTGCTGCTGGCGCACCCTGCGTTCGCATTCGGCTTTTTGGTAGTAGGAAACATTTGCGCGTTTGGAGCGACGTCTGGTGCACACATGAATCCCGCCGTGACATTGAGCGCGGTGATCTACGGCCAGCTGGAATGGCTGCCCGCGCTGACATACGTGCTAGCACAGTTGGTAGGCGCCGTGATCGGGTTCGCCGGACTCGTGGCGACTTCACCCGCCGATAAAGTTGCTAACGGAACAGGTGTAACGTTACCGGGCCCCGGCGTGACTCCGCTAGCCGCTGTGGCCACCGAGGCTGCCATCACGGGCGCGCTGGTCCTGGCGATTTGCGGAGTGTGGGCCGCACACGACCCGCTGCGACCTGACCACTCTGCGCCACTTAAGATAGGGATGGTAGTTGCCGGCGTGGTCTTTGCTGGGGTGAGTCTTAGAATGATTAAAAGCTTTAAAATTAGGAAATGCAGTCTGCTATTGTTGATTATCGTGTAAATGAGATAAGATGAGAGCTCTAATTTCTAAACAAATACGTATTTCACAATTACACGCGTATAGTGTAACGCCTACCTACCTATATCTGTGCCAGGGTCCTGCATCGGGTGCCAGTTTGAACCCTGCGAGGAGCTTCGGGGCAGCTCTAGTACAGAACGTGTGGAAGAATCACTGGGTGAGTAACTATTGAGATGGTAATCCAAGGCGTATCGTGTTTGAGAGTGGAGTACTTGGTGTTACGTGCCATGTCTCCTGGGTATTCAACGACCCACGCTGCTTTATTGTCCTTTCCGTTTTATTTGTTTATATAACAATAAGACTGCACGGATGGGATGGGGTAAAGGTGTAAGTGGTCACCTCGCCACTACGCCGCGCTGAGTATTATGGGTTCAATTCCTACACCGGGACAAACATTTGTGTGATTCACAACTAGTTGTTCCGAGTCTGGGTGTTCTTTGTGTCTATTGCTTGAATGTTTGTGAAGCCCTCCGCGACACTGGAATATTCCTAATGAGGGAATTGTCTTTCTAAACAAAAAAATGTTTATTTAATTTCAAGTTACATACGTACAATACATATAAGAAGTTTAAGATAAGTAGAATAAGGACGTTAAAATATTTTTTTAGATTAACACTAACAGTTTTTCTACTGTTGAGTTGAAACCGACACCCTGAAGTTAGTCATTTACGATGCGCGCGCACACCGTCACAACAAACGGACACCCTGAAGTTCACCAACATTTAGATTTTCAAAAAAGTTACCAACTTCACGATTTTATACCAAATAATATATATCGTGGTGACTTATATTTATTAACAATTTATTGATTTAATGATAATTTACTGTGATTATAGTTGATAAAAATGGTTTTAACATAATATATTACTTTGAGTACGTGTGTAGAATTTAAGGTTTATTATTATGATATTTAAATAAACTTTATTTAATTAGCCCCAAAGAAGTATAACTTCTTACGTGCGTAGGTACACACACACACTTTCTTTTTAAAGCTTAATGAGTAAGGAGCTGACAAAACTCAATGTTTAGACTAGCGCCCTCTAGTGGATCTATATACCTATGTATTATTCGCGTGACGGTAACGAGTTCAGAGCTTTTTTCCCATATCAAAATTGCACAAACGTGGCTAAAGAAGTTTTCATTTCAAATAAAAAAATAAAAGATTCCATTTCCACGCGAACGAAGTCGGGTTCTTCTGCTAGTTTATATTAAAATGGCATGTCTCTATGCTATTAAAGAGTTTTTTTCCAATTGGCTAATTGGAAAAAAAATTGTCGTAGACTGCACGTCAGAAGTGAAAACACATTTTTTAAAGATGAACTGTGGGAGAGCCATGCTTCGGCACGTATGGGCCGGCTCGACCGGAGCGATACCACGGCCTCACAGAAAACCGGCAGTGAAGTAATTAATGATTGCATTGCTTTTGATTTGGCGCCCCCTGCATGACGGCGCCAGGTGCGGCCGCACCGCTCTCACCGCCTTAGGGCCGCCCCTGACCTTAACCATTATAGCTAACTATAAAGGAACGGTTTCGCAGTATACTGAATTGACGTCATACCTTACAGCACTCTCAGTGTATATCGGAACGCACACTATATGTGTTTTCACTCCTGACTGACAGTTTTTTTCAATACAGAATTAACTAAAATGGTTTGGAGGTTTGTGGTTTTTTAGGAACATGCAATATTTATTACAGTATTTCTTTATAAACAATATTGAGCGTTTGTTTCCTATTTGCTAGGACATTGTTATTGGAGGCATCACTTACCCGTGAACATACAACATATACTTAGGTATCCATGAGCAAGGCAGGCCTTTCTTAGATATGTACCACATATCTTTTAAACTGGAACTGGTACCTAATCCGTAGCATTCGGCAAAAATACCGTTTCGCCTGCGTATATTCCTACCTGGTACAATAGTCTCCATTATATTTTTTGTAAAGAAATTATTCGTAAGCTATTGCCATTATAAAGTTTTGGCATTTCGAAGTTAATTCTAGACTTCGTAAGGCAAGTGACCCCTACAAACAGCTTCCAAGAGCTGCAGCTATCTAGAATCGTCACACTTCTGACTTCGTGATGCTGCTGATGTGGAATATGATCATGTTTGTAAACGCTGCTGCCTCACAACAACAGACTCTTGACTTATTAAGCCTAACTACTCACTTTAAATGAAAATTGTATTCTTAATCCTACTTATTAAAATAAGTACCAAACAGAAAAATAACTACGAAGTAATTTTGTAAAACAAACCTTTTATTCATTAATATACTGAACAGTAACCAGTAGCCAAAGAATACCGGAATTGCATTTTTTTAAATATTTTAACCGTAGCGCGGGAACATGTCTTTCAAATACAACGCCATCGCCATCTATCGAAGTGTAGTATAAACTTTTCTAGAATTTAGTCTTAAAACATGATACGTATCAATTTGTTCTGATACTTTTATTCAAAGAAATATGTCATTTTTTTTAAAAGCCTATTATTTCATTATTTTTGCAAAGGTTTTTGTATGTCGCTGTAGCACTATTTCTCCTAGCTAGAGGATTAAGTGACCTGTAATTAGAAAAAATTGTCTTGATAGTCATCCGAGTAGTTATTGAGTGTATGGACGTCATATGGACGTCAAAAAGAAATAAAGGTTTCTAAATATTTTTTATTCAAGTAGATTCTAATTTCTTTCTCATCTACCTAATTCTAATTTCTTAACTAATAGATTATACTTTCCGAAAAACAATCACAACAATATCCCTTCATGAATGCTATGCACATAAATTGTTTTGAACATTGTATGTTGTAATCTTAAGGGTAATAACATAATTTGTCGTCACTAATTTGTAGGCTCTATCTTTTGTACAGTAATAGGTAGACCCTTGAAGTTTACGTAAATTATATAGTACCAAAACTAGCTCTTTTACGGTTGATGCTAAAAACGCTTTATCAAACTGAATACCTACATAAATATACCTACATATATGTATACTTTAATGATAAGTTTTTGTTTGATGCTACGGAACCCTGTGATCTAATCACGCTTAGCTGATTTATTATGATCATGCATGATCGATCTAATTTGACGCTAACGCCATCTGTTCAAGTAACGTGCAAACTTGAAGTAATTTTTACATCTTTTGCATAGGAACACAAAGTATTATCTAATTCAAAAGTGGCCTACAATATGTTCTGAGAAGTCCTGAGTTTGCCAGTGAAGGTCCCGGCAAAATCGGTTAAGTCATTTCGGAGATTAGACTGGACAAACAGTAAAAAAAAAAAAAAGGATCTTGCAAAATACCTAAGATATTCAATTTTATTTATATCTGTACATGAAATAAATAGGTCAATCTGCCAATTATCTCGTACCATGCCAGTGTCGAAAAAGAGAGCAACAACAACGCAATATTAAAAGTACCTAAACAAATATTGTCCCAACCAAGGCAAAGACAATGCTTGTTCAGGCTTTGGTATTCCCTATTATTATTATCACTGAGACGTGTGAACCTAGTTTTTAAAATTTCGATCTGATTTAATAACTTGAATAATATATTAACGCAGCTTTCTTACATCGTCCTCTGCACACAAAACAAAACCTCAGTTAGAATCCTTGGACTATTGGAGTTTTAGAATTTAAACTTTTCACGTACGATTGGAACCGATAACAGAACGCAACCCGGGTATGAAATTAGATTTTCACTGCGCATAATCGTTCAAACGGCGCGAATATAATTATGTAATCCATATACTAAATATTGCAGGTGTACTGGGTGGGCCCACTGCTGGGCGGCGCGCTGGCGGCGCTGCTGCACCGGTGGGTGCTGACGCCGCGCCGCTCACGCGCTGCCGGCGCCGAGCCCCACGACGCCGAGATACCTCTCAACGACAAGCCTTAAAGCACTAAATCTCATCAATTATAGTACTCTATTTAAGTTTTATATTTTTTCATAAAAAAAAGTTGTTTTCTTCTTTACTTGACTTTGACGTGGTCTGACTATCAATGAAGGATGGCACACTATGAAACTACTAGACAACATGCGAACGAACGTTCGTTCGTATTTCAGTGCGTCCAACCTGTAATGACGTGGTGCCGAAACGTGGACACTAACGGTGAGGCTAGTCCACAAACTAAAAGTCGCGCAGCGAGCCATGCAGCGAGCAATGCTTGGAGTCTCTTTGCAGATAAAATTCGAAATGAGGTCATCCGACATAGAACTAAAGTTACCGACGTAGCTCGCAGAATAAGCACGCTTAAATGGCAATGGGCTGGTCACGTAAGCCGAAGGATCGATGCCGTTGGAGCAAGCGGATCTTAGAGCGGAGACCGCGAATCGGTAAACGGCAGGTAGGATGCCATGCAGCCTGGATGATTAGATTCGGTATAGAAGAGATAGAAGAGTTTGCACAAAAGCATGAACTTTGTCTGGAACCTATAACAAGTGAGCAAAAGAAAACATCATCGAGCCGGTGGCGGCGGAGGAAGCTGAGACAGAGACTTTTATATTTAATCTAAACTTTGTCAAGAAAATTGGATAGATTTGCCGCCTAATTCACGGGCCAGTGAATATTGGACATTGATCATTTAATAGTTAATATGAATAACAGGTTTGAAAGTATACCTTTAGCCCAATCGATCGATGTGATTTTGAATCTCAAGGTAGAAAGCTTTTTGTTGATAATTATAAGGATATTCTCCAAATTAATGAGACTATTTTAAGAGCAGAATGTTAAATAATGAAAAACGTGCTAAAAGAAAAGGAGACTACATTAAAAGTATTGTAGAACGTAAAACAATAATTGTGTCCAAATCTCTTTAAATTGATCCAAGCCGCAATAGTCATTGCAGTCAGCTCAGCAGGATGCGAGCGGAGCTTTTCAACAATGAAGAAATAAGAATTAAGACATGGCTGAGGTCTAATAAGGGAGAAGAGGGGTTCTCAAGTACTACCCTTCTTCACATAGAAAATAACTACGTCAAGAAAAACGTCACACCAGAAAAAGTTTTTAATATTTTTACTGAGAAGAAACGTAAAATAAAAACTTTAATTTTAATTTAAAAAAAAATAAAAAAAAACAGCTTAAATTACGCTGGTCTTAATCAATTGTGCTTAAAAGTCAAGTAAAATTACTTTAATGCGTTCGTTTGACGTCTTATACTATACAGTGTGTATATGAAAATAGACTCTAGCAAGCACTTATAAAAAGAAAATCAAAAAAAACTATCCGTTTACAAGTTATGACTATGACCGTTTGAATGTATATTCTATATTTACCTTCGTTTCTCAAAAAGCAGATGGAATGTGTAAAGTACAAGATTTTAAATATTTTGAAAATAAAAAATACGAGTAAAAACTAGAGTGCGATTTAAAATCTTTAACTTTATAAATTCCTCCTGCCTTAATGCGAAACGGAGGTACCTGGAAATTCAAACGGTTATAACTTGTAAACGGGGAGTTTTTTTCAAAAGTTATTTTTGGGCTGCATGCTAGTCATGCCCTTTCAGTAATTTAACTAAGTGATCCATTGTCAGATACAGCCTGTATACTTTGTGACTGTATCGCTTTTAAATTCATATAGCTATTCAAACATGCGAAATATAATGTTACGTTAGAGCGACAAAGTTCATAAGAAGTATAATGATATTTATGAATTATGATGCTAATCGTGCTAACCGACTGAATTCGTCGTATCTCAGGTTAGGGGCCAGGCCCCCCTGGACAAAATTCCTAAATACGCCAATGCCACTAGGCCTCGACGGAAACAAGTGATTTAGATTTAGACGGAAACCGATTAATAAATAGAATTTCTCGTTAACAAATGATTATTTTTTGAATTATTTTGTATGTTCAGGAGCATAAAAGAGGTATTCTCCTACAGTTTCACGTTCATTGGAGCTTTCTTTTCGAAATTAAAAATAATAATTGTTATTTTCGACCGTAATTCGTCATTATTTAAACAAATAATTCACCGAAAATCGAACTGGTCTTAAATGTTTAGGATTATTACATTATAGGCCGTGTGTGAGATGTGTGGAGTTATTATATTATTATTATTATTATTATTATTTCTACTACCTATACGAAAAAAAATCGATATCGCAATTATAATACGTTAGGAGCAAATGACATAAAACTCTATTTTTGGCAATTTTTTCGCATTAAAACGTTAATTTGACAAAGTTCCGAACGTCAAAAATGAGATGAAATTCAGGATCATCCTGATATTGGACTATGTTAATACCTGTGCGTAAGTACATACTTACGCGTTTTTTCTAATTTCACTGGACTATAATTGCTTGGCAATAACTATATATATTAAAGTCGTGATTGTCGTGAACAGTGCGAACATTATTGGACTGCTCTTATGGTCCACGAGCACAAATTTAGAGGTACAAATTTCGTCAGTCATTACCTCTCGGGCGATAATTCGTAAAATGCTTTAGAAAGTTGTATCATGTGCCCTCGTGAACGTCAGCTGCGGTTCCGTCGGGGGGTTGAGGAGTAGCAGCCTTCCGTGCACGTAGAAAAAAATATTATTTCCTCATTCCTCCTTATTTTTAGTTTCAAATTATAGCTAAACAAATATCTTGAAGAAAAAGAAAAGTCAGCTGACTATAGAGTGGTGGATTATACGTCACCTGGTCACATGAATATGAATGAATATGAAAAAATATTATGTACTTATACGTTGTGATTTCTTCTCAATTAAAAATTTATAAGATGACAGTTTACATGCAATTGCGAATAAATAAAAATGTCAGCTGGCTGTATCCCGGGGGAAAGGTTGTCAGCTGATACCTGGACGGTGCGACACAGGAGCCAGACCGTAGTATGGACCTACGTAGAGCCATGTCCATTTCTACGTAGGTAGGTACATATAAAATTTTGATAATTAATCAGTTTGTTGCTTGGCGCCGACTTAAAATTAGTTTATATAAAATTTGATAGTTTATGTAAAGAAGCTCAATACTTAAGCCTTAAGGTATATTTGGTTTTTGCTTTTTAGTTCTTTTCGTCGGTCTAATTTTTTGTTAAAAAGATTTTTATCGTATATATCAACTCACCTCACCGTTCTATATGTGAGGCCGTATATCAAACTTAAACACACGGTGTGCCTTATAGCGCCTTACAGAGCAACATTATTTGTGAATTGTAATTCTTCATTGGCAGCCCGGCAATATCATTAAATTATGAGGAATTAGTCAGCTTTCGGATAAATACAATAAAACGCATTTAAAAAAAATAGGTAGGTAGTTTATCTTAGTAAAAATATAAAAGCAAAACAAAAAATCAGAAATGGCTATGGGTCGTAGTAGCCGTAGGAGGTTGGTCGGTAGCGCGGCTACACCTGAGTGGCGGCGTGTTCGACGCCCTGTGACGTCAGCACGGCCCGGTGCAGGAGTACCGCGAGCGCGGAGCCCAGCATCGGCCCGGCCCAGTACACCTGCAACCACACCGCCTCCTGCGCTAGCAGAGTAGAGCCACCAGCGGCTCTCACTAAGGAAATGGTAGGAGGCATCCGCGCTTCACAACTACAACGATCAAAACTTGCAGCACTACTAAAATAAATTAACTCACTAGTTTTTGTGTTAAGTAACAACTTAACACAAAAACTTAAAACAAACGAACGGACATGAAGGAAAACAAAGTTTACAATACGTTATAGCTTCTTGGTAGCTTTGTAATGGTTGTTAGGTCATACCAAACCTTACCCAGCAAAGTAGATATCCGCTCTAATTAGTGACCGGGGAGACAAAGCGTTTAAGGGAACCCGTTATTACAAGAGAGAGAGAGAGAGAACTCCGGTAAATTGTAAACTCCAGCCGTGCGTCGGAGCTGACACACACATTTTTTTTTTCTATCCCTCGAGAAGTTATTTTATTCTGGATGAAAGGTATCTACCCTATAACAAACTGTTTGTTTGTTACACATTGTTGTATTATTACGTACTTAAGAAATGAAGATATTCTTTCTGTCGCGATTATCCTCTATGGATAACGCTACGTCGCCGCGTCGTACGTAAGCGATGTACGGCGTACGCGGCCGTGCCATGTTCCAAGTCGCTAAAAGTAGGTCAAGCTTAAGTCACGGAGGGCGTCGCTTCACCGATAACACTTACTGTTCACGACAGTTCCAAACATGACCACCATCTGCGCATTCGTTGTTCTACGCTCCTAGCATGCATGCAGTCCCACTCCGGCGCCAACGCGAGAGATGTTTATAAAAGTAAAATCAAATGACGCAACTTATCCATACACTTTGCTCGATAAAAAAATAAATCAAAACGGCGCCGATTCCAAAACAATTTTCTATTTGATGGTTTCAAATTAAACATATTGTTGCTGAGGCCTAAATTAACACGCCTTCTAATAACGAGTAGCGGCACTAAAAGAATTGTTGCAATCGTCTAAATTGAGACGCTTTGCGCTATCTGCTAACGAATAACATAACTCTAATAGGTATGTTCCATTGTAACGTTATATTCTGAGTTATACGGAAAAATTACAAATATTAATGTACCTTAATAATAATTAAAATAAATAGGTTCGACATTGCGGACTACCCCGTTTAGATTGTCGCCGTGAGTTCGTCGTCGTCGTGCGTGCACGCCGAGCCCTCTCTTTCGCTCCTGGATTTTCGTGACGAATGGTTGTCTCGCAACTATCGCTGTTACTTATCTAGATCATTATTCTACAGTTCTACGGAATAGCTTCAACCTATCGTCTTAACCACCGCTTCGAAGCCGAAGCTACCACCAGCTCTCAGGACGGCGATTCTAACAGCCGCGTGTCCAAATCCACTGCAGGCTGCGACTGTCCTACGCCCTGGTGCATGAAGATTGCCTAATGCAGACACTTATTCTAACTAAGGCTAGTGTTCCTTATATGTATTGAGACGTGAGGCGGTCGCGAAAAGATTGGCAACAAAAATTAAAAGAAGCTAAACGGGTTAACGGTTTTTTTAACCCCCTATCTGTGGTGGGTGAAGGGACCTTTCCATCTGCCGCACCGTGTTCTAGGAAGGGATGTTGAGTCAAACAATTTTTATGCGATTTTTCAGGAAAGTTAACGAACTTTCTGTAAGATAGGCCGCCGGTATAAAAGCTCACCGATAACCGGTGTGGATTCATTCAAGTTTTGCGATCGGCGAGTGACAAGTGTGAAGAATAGCGGATAGTACAAGCGTGTATAAGTAAGAAATAAATAAATTGTGTCTATTTCGTAACAAATTGGTGTACCTATTCATCTAATCACGAATCCGGGCTCCTAGCGATGTGTATTTACCTATTATAATAAGTATTAATGATTTGTAAAATAAATATTGTTACGAGCCAGGGTTCCGGATTAAATAGGTATGTCCACCTTCCACCAACATTGAATATGTTACGAATACCATCTCATAGAAAGATCGTGAATTTTGGTGAAACATCTCGTACTATCTATCTGACTCGACCGCTGTTGACTCTTCTAGAACTCTGTAGACCATTCTATTGTCAGAATATTAGTTTCGTTATTCGTTAAAAGATGGCGCCGTGTGTTTCAATTTAGTTCCGCTACTCGTTAATAAATGGCTTCACCGTCTTAATTAGGTGTTCGCAACAATATGTAGTACGTAATATGTATCGCCTTAGTATTACGAAATATGTTACTACAGATTTATTTTGCTTTGATCATTTAGTTCAAAGGATCGCAGTTATTCCAGCACATCCAAGTATCGAACTTATAATAACGTATTCAATAACCAACTCGTCTACTTCGTTTTAAAAAGTACCAGAATGTATTTCAATTATGATATGCCTATCCTTTCAACTATAAATAATTTTGTGGGTTTCTCATTTTATTACTAACAGGCTTGATGCACTTCTTTGGTTCTTTAATTAAAATGATATAAATGTAAAAACTGTTATATTTTTACTTTTTGCTTATTTGCAATTCGTATGTAACTCTGGAATTAAAATAGATATTTTATTATTTATTTATTACATATTTAAACTTCGTTTTCTTAGGGAAGATAGTTAACTCACCCAGTGATGAGTCCAAATCCCCTGCATAAAGGCAGGACCGAAGCTCCTGGCGGGGTTGAAGACGGCGCCCGTCGCTGGACCCTGCCAAGGTGCCGCATGTAATCAATATGAATGCAATCATTTTCTGCTAAGTGTGATGGGTAAATTTGATTAATCGATTAGTCGACTAGACGGTAGACGAGTAACTTTAGGCAGGCTCTCTACAAAGCATTAACCTAACTTCTTTCAACATGTTGCGGGAAATACAAAATAAAGCAAAGTTATACATTTAATTAATCAAAGTATGTACCTACACTTTTGTTATCTATACACTTTCGCCTTTTTATAGGAATTTCATTAATTGCCTTGTTTAAAAAGATTTTTATTTTATGATTTTTTTTCATCATAAGCTCAGCTACATGATGTGTTTATTTCTAAACGCAAATACCTGATAAAGTAATGAAAAGTAAACAGAAACATTATTCATTCCTATAATTTTCGAGGGTTTCTCTCAATTTTATCAGGATCCCATCATCAGATCCTGACTTCCTTGACATGGGTGGTCCCTTGAGGTATACCCTATCAAACAAAAAAAGAATAATCAAAATCGATTCATAAAGAACGGAGTGAGGGCTGAACAGATATAAAAAAAAAATATACGGTCGAATTGAGAACCTCCTTTTTTTCTTCGGTTAAATCTTTGAAGACGGTTTGGACTGCCTCATCGGAATTGAATTTTTTCGTCGCAAGACTGTCCAAATTCCGGAACAAATGATAATCTATTGGAGCAAGGTCTAGGGGGTATGGTGGGTGTCGGAGACATTTCAATCGCAACTCCTCTAATTTCGCGACCGTCTGTTGTGCAGTGTGTGGTCTAGCGTTGTCCTGAAGTAGCAATGCGCTAAAAACAGTTGACTAGTCTCGTTTGTTTAACGGCTAGCTTTTCCGTCACTGTTTGCAATTTTTGACATTACAGTTCTGCCGTAATTGTCTGACCAGGTTTTAGGAAGCTGTAGTGAATAACATCAGGGCTGTTTCACCAGACACTCACCAGTACCTTTTTTTGAGTCAACTTTTGCAAGCCTGGGATAAGATTTGGACGGTTCTGGATTCAACCATTGCGGTGAGCGGTTTCGATGATCGTACAGGATCCATTTTACATCACAAGTAACAATACGAGTCAAAATCCCCTGGTTATTGTGACGGTGTAATACGTGTAACGCAACACTCAACGCGTGTTTGTTAGTGTGATTCACAAAATTCATGCGGTTTCAATTTTTTAAGATTTTCACTTTTCTAATTACATTTGTTTGTTTGTTGTTTTCACACTTACACCGACGCCAACTGCTATTCTTCATTGTCAACTCTCTGGCCGTCTGGTCTTCGGCTGTCCACACAGAATGTCTGTAGATTAAAATTTATAGAACGAAACGTTGGAACCAAAAACGTACCGTGTACAAAAGTCATTTTTCTATCCTTTGAGAACAGTACTTTTATGCTGGATGAATGGTACCCTATTTTCTTTTTACTGTACCCCTGGCAACGTGTATAATACTACCTATATAAACACTATTAAGGCCTCATTTACGAAGACGCGGGACGTCGCGTTTGGCGGCGCGACCTGCACTGAATTAAAACATATGACGTTGTAGAGTACGTTTAGGGAGAAGGGATTTTATACGCGTTTGCTTAAAATGCAGCGTTATTTGCGACGGAGCCCGCAAATGGCATCAACGCGCCTCACGCGGTGTATATCGCGGCGGCGCACTCAGCGACAATTCTCCGTTCTGACATCCATGGCGGCCACCACGGCGTTCTACTCTAAGTCTTGTGACTCTCGCCAACATAAAACTAGTAAAACTCCGCGTGCGCCGCAGCGCTGCTCGCCGCTAGAAAGGAACCGCACGCGCAGCGGCGAGCACCGCCACTCTTCACGCCTCGCCTCTGTATAAACATCATCGTACATTGGCCGCTGCACGTGCCGCCCGCCGCGCTGAAAACGGAAAAAACGCCCAACCCGTAGCGAGACGCCACGTCACACGCGACCCATGACGCCCCGCTTCTCTGTAAACGAGGCCTAAGTAGTTAAGTCGTGAAAGCGTAACAGGAAAATAAACAAACAAACTATTAGTATTGGCATTTAAATTATTAGTTAAGATATGGCAATCTAGATGTGTATCTCATTCCCAGACGCATTCAGTCTCGACTCGTTCTGAGGTCGATCAATGAGTAAAGTCACAACGCTACCCCTATACACCACGTCAATACCAGAGTGATAACAAGTCAGCATGGTAATACAGGAACAGTCGATACTGACCGCCGCGTAGATGAGGCCGGTGACAACGAGCCCGATCTTGAGCGGCGCGGTCGGGTCGCGCTGCGTCGACTCCGCCGCCCACACGCTGCACACCGTCAGCACCAGCACACCGGTGATGGCGACCTCTATACACATAGCGGACAGCGGCGACACACTACCGCCTGGCAACGTTAAACCCACGCCCGCCGTCAGCCGAGCCGGCGACGTAGCCAGCAGCGCATAGAAGCCGAGCGTCGCGCCTACCAGCTGTGCCACCACGTACAGCACTGCGATGGGCGCGCTCAGGCGCCCACACAACACCGCCCCCAGGGTCACGGCGGGGTTCATATGCGCGCCTGACGCCTCGCCGAATGCACAGCTGTTCGCCATCACCATGCCACCGAACGCAAGCGCGGAATGCGTCAGTGTGCTTGGCCCCGCCACTGGCACCTGCGCTGCACAGCCGAGCCACACGAGCAGCGCCGTGGCCAACAGCTCGGCCACCACCGCGCGACCGCAACGCCGCACCCACCTCTTCACTGCTTCTGAAATGTCATTCGTACGTGCACGTACGTGACTGTTTTCCTAGGGCTCGTGCACTCAGTGTCGTGCGCTGGAACAACGTGTCGTTACAATACACACACCACTGCTTTCTCAGACTAATATTAACTATTTGAGTAGGTACTTACGGCAGGTCATATTAACGTCACTACTCGTCTAACTTTCAGGTACACACTTCTAAAACAGAATGAATGAGTCACTTAGAATGTCGTCACCGCCGGAGACCGCTCACTTGAGGTTAGGTACATGTAGCCAAAGTAACATAGTAACATCAGTGTCAATCTCAGATTCAACTTTTGATTAATGGCTTTGTGGAGCTCATAGTACCAGTGGAGTACCACAATTTCGCCAATGCAATGTCAGGTGCCCGGAACACAAACTGTCACAGAATTTTATATAGAGCTATGGTAGGGCCAAAGAGAATTTATTAAAGATGCAGAGACTTGAGAAATAATTGTTGATTGTAAACTTCTACAGGCAAAATCAAACATTAAGAAGAGAGCCATTTACTTTAATAAATTAAAATATAAATGAAAGTTTAAAATAAACACAATAATAATAAATTAATTTTGTCTTATGTTACAACCTCAAGACTTCACCTTACTTTCATTTACATTAGTATACTTGCCTAATATGTATCACTTGTTTTCACCCCTTTTGTATACACACAAAATGTGAAAACAAGTGATAGGGTCAATTTAGGGGACGTGAGGCCATGAATATGAGGAGGAATGACATCATAAATAGAGAACCTTGTGTTAGGACAGCTAAAAATATATGGTCCGCATTGCCTTTATCAAGGCCACATTCGGAAATAGAGCTACCTCTTTTACTAAGTTTTGATAAAATATGATATAAGTACGAGTATATATCTTAACCGACAAATTGGAGAGGCAACAAGAACTTTTATCTAATTTTGGTAATTTCGCAAACCAGGGTTTAAGTGGTATTTCTGGTTGTATATAATCATAAAATTTGCCTTACAGTTTTTGACACTCGCTACAGGCTAGACAAAAAGTCAAACAGCTGTGATTTTAAGGATGAACAAATATCATATGAGTATAAATCCGAATGGTCAAGAGAACCCGTATAGTTAGCATTTTTAGCAAATGAATTTGCAATTTAATTTCCTGAAATCCCTGAGTGTCCAGGAATCCAGGCCAAGACAATGTTTATCTTTAGCCTCTGACATTGAAACAGAAGATACCTAATTTTAATGAATGATAATGAAATTTGAAAATGATTTGAAAGAATAGATTTAAAGCAGCTTTTGGAGTCCGTAAAAATTATGCTATTGTTGTAGGATGTATTACCTGATTCGCAACTAACACACTGATTACAAGTCATAGATACAATTTTCACTATTACCACTCTATTCTTACTTGTACATTACACATTACGTAAAACTAGCTCAGGGATGAGGCGGTCGGACATGTGGTCGAGGGCTAATAATCAGGCAGAAATCCCGTCTGGCCCGGGGGTGTTTTTGGAACGGATCCGTAGAACAGCCGCAGTAGTGTAGAATTGCGGGTTCCTGGCTCTCTGAGTTGAAATGGGCTATCTATTAATCGATCAATTCATATTTTTTATAATTAACACTCTAGGAATTTGTCCTGAGGAAAAATTCTGTTCTATTGGAGGGAGTGTGTCACGCGAATCGTGCTCATCCCTACTCCGTACCTCAAGCCACCACACCTCACCCCTCCGCGCCTCGGACGTCTATAAAACGACGCGGCAAAGACTCAGCCTCTTCACGTATCTACCACCGCCGGAACTACGTCTAAAGCCTCTGAAGATCTCCAGCCTGAGCCTAATCTTAATGTCTAAATTCCTTCGGATATCTGTACCACAAGTTTAATTATTAACTGTAAAAGTGTTTATCGTGTCTATTTCTTCTCCTCACTTAAATTCACCTACGGGGACCACGTGTAGACCACGAGGCCACCCTAAAAAAAAACTACTTACTTACGTATACAGTTTTTTGAAATTATGCTCCTGTTTCGGCGTGATTTGAGCACAAGAGCTGGAAATAGGGAGCTAGGTAAGAGGGTGGAGATGGAGAATTGAGGAAAGAAAAAAGAGAGGTCAGAGCTCGCAGATTGCGGCGCTGGCGAACAGGAAGCCAATTTAATTGGGAACGTAAAGTAGACACATGGATGACCATGTGTCTACTTTACGTTAACGTTACGTTACGTTACGTTACGGTAGCAAGTATGAACTTGCGAAGATTGAAAATGAATCGAATGCAGTTATTGAGAAGGCGGTCTAGCTTATTGAGGAGATCTGCATGCAGGTCGAAATCACACGTCACCATGGTCAATTATTGAAACGACTAAGGACTGCATAAGCATAGTTTTGGTTTCGGTGGGAAGGAAATTCTTTAGTCTGTATAAAGTTCCCAGAGTGCCAGTGACTTTTTGGCTCACGTGAGTAACTTGGGCTCGCCAATCAAACGTCGAGTCAATGTATAAACCAAGGTATTTAACCACTGGACTCAGAGGTGTACTAACACCGTTGAAAACAACGGGCGGAATGGCAGAAGTATCCAACCTACTCACCATTTGTTTGCTGCCTACAACTTGATATTTGGTAGGGTTTACCGACAAACCAAACCTCATCGACCAGCATTTTATAAAATCTAGACCCCTATTGACATTATCGATAGCTTGCGATAAGTTTTCAACTCTTGCCTGTGTATATAGCTGCAAGTCATCAGCATACAGGTGATACGCACACTGAAGGTGTTGGGTTATGAGGTTAATAAATATTGAAAACAAGAAACAGTTCAGAAGAACTTTTGTTTTCAACTTTCTTTTGAGAAATAGAACCCTAAAAAAGATAAAGGTCGTACTAGGTGAAGTGATTACTCATCGGAGGGGATCTCTCGCTACCGGCCGTCATACGCTCCATGGCCGGTAGCGACAGGAATTTTACCGCGGTCGCGACCTTCTGCGAGGACGTCATCTCGCAGAAGGAGGCGGCGGAACGGATCCGGGAGGACGATCTCCACTCGGACCTAATTCGAGGCCAGCGCCTCATGCCGCCCTGAGTGTGGCCGCGGGTGGACGGGATGGGTTTTCCCCTTCACCCGCTGTAGTGGCCCCCCGCGAGGAGGTGGCGTCCGCGTGTGCCTGGACGTCGCCTAATTGAGAGGTTTTGAGTATTTTACCCAGAGGTGGTGCCCGCGCTTTGCGGGCAGGCGCTAAGGGGGGTCCGGATGTCTTAATGAAAGCTGTTCCCGGATCCCTCCTACTTAAGGCGCAGTACGGCACACCGTGTGGTTTTAGTCGGTTCGATTCCGACACACCGCCCCCCCGAAAACCCCGGTGGGGCGTCACCCCACCGGGGTTTTCGGCGGGCGAGGCCCGAGGGGGTTTCCGCACGCACAAAAAAAAAAAAAGGTGAAGTGATTACAAAAATGAAACATATTGTGCCACATGAACATTGTGAAAGAATTGGAAGAATGCGAAGGTATGGATTTTTATTGTTTTGTCGAGCTTCTTGCTTGGGTAACACCAATAGTGGAAATCGATTGACAAATTGCCTCAATCGCGCTACACGTGCGGCAACCTAGCAGGGCGACAGATTATCTGAAGACTAATGTAGAATAGGCAATTCAGGGTCCAATTCCGATATTATATGATATTTTGCTCGGGCCGCCAGCGAGAGCTGGATCATGTTCAGGAGGTACTTAAAAGTAACGGATATCAGGTGAATGGAACACGGAAGCAACCGACAATGAGATGCAAGCATCCGGAGGTGAACAGACAACCAGCCTACATGCCATATGTGAAAGGAGTAACGGATAAGATCGGCTCCGTATTAAAGAAATACTCCATTCCGACAGTATACACACCAGTCATAAAGGTTCAAAACATCGTGGGTACACCGAAGGACGTCTTGCCGTTACAAACTCCAGGTGTCTACAAAATAAACTGCAGCTGTGGTAGTTCCTACATAGGCCAAACAAAGCGGACTATTGCTGAAAGGTTCAAAGAACACATCGCTGCTGTGAAGAACCGACAGATTAGCAAATCAGCGATTGCAGAACATGCACTCGAAGCGGGCACCAATCACTGGATTGAATTTCACCGTACGCAAGTCCTCTCCACGGAACGTCACTTTTACTCAAGAGTTGTACGTGAAGCGATTGAAATTAAAAAACACAAAACTTTCAATCGGGAAGATGGTTTCAAATTATCTACAGCGTGGAATCCAGTGATAAAAAACATGCCACCTCGCTTTTATACGCAGTCGGGTGAACACCAGAATAGGGCCACATCGGTTTGCTTACAGAATAGGGACACTGTTAGTATAGTATGTGACGGTACATGGCGAAACGAAAATATCAAATATATCAAAAAAGTGGAGGTGGATGAAGAACCTTCTACCTCACGATGTCGACGACGGAGGGCGTGCACCGCTGAGCCAGTCAGCCTGTGACCACGGCCAGTGCAACCTGGTCGAAACGTCAGGCAATTCAGAGGTATGTAATACCTTTTCGTGATCGCGTTAATTCCCGTTAATACGTAGATAATATTTGTGGTTTAATATGTCAATGTCACTTTTGTGATTACCATTCACAAAGTTAGCAAGGACTATCCTGGAATAGGTACCCATGTTATTCCTCAACTTGGTCAGCCCCATCTAGTGAGAAGAATATAAACTACTAATCGAACTACCTATAATAATAAATATGACACGAAAGACAGAAAAGTTTTTTGATGGTCTCTCTGGGACTAGCAGTCGGTTAATTCTTTAGTATTGGAGAGAGTACTCATCTAGGAACGATATAGGCTATGTAACATCACGCTACGACTCTTAGAAGCCAAGCAGACGACATAACCGTAGGTGCAACTGCGGGGAACGGCTAGTAATAAATCCCACCAAGAACATTTTCATGCAAAATGTTGCCAAGACTAGACCATATGGCTCGGACTGTCAAAAAGTTATCAGATCTCATGTAGAGCCAAGTTTCTAACTCTACAAGCCCTAACTTCACAAACTCTACACCTTAGTCAAAATATGTGGTCTGGCCGTTTCGTTAGTACAAGAAGTATTGCAGTGGCGGCCCTAGCTGAATTTTTACGTGGTGCGAGACCTCAAAGTGGCGCCCCTATAAATTCAATACCTTAGTATTCTTATACTATACATATGCAGCAGTGATTATGACATTTTACATATACCTAACAAATAAATATTTAAGGTGCATCTGCGGGGCAAGCAGTCTTTCGCGGTTGACATAGCAGTAGTTCTGCACATTCGCGTTAAAAAAAAATTGTCCCGTGATCCCGCTTACGCTTGCATCACTCCGCCGCCGCGTTCGGTAACGCCAAATACATAGATGTGAAATAAAAGCAGTCAACAGTTTTGTTAACAATATTTATTTACACTTTCATATTGCACACAATCTTAAGAAAGATAAAAGAACTACCTATTACCTTACCTACCATCATAAAGTTAAATGAAAAACCTAGACGAGCCCTTGCCTTTCTAGCTTGCAAATGCAATTTTGAACTTTGATTGTGTGAGTGTATCAATGATATTGTACGAAATGTTCATCTTAAATAATTAATTGTTTAATTAGCACACCTTTAGCGATTTGGGTATTTAGTAACTCGTGCATTTACTCTTGGCGCATTTGGTGTAGTGGAACAGATGATAAAGACCATAGATGGCTACCGGAACTACTTAACAATATGTATTTCACGGGTTGCGATTACTTTAACGTGGTTACTAAGCAATTTATATTGGTCACAATGCATATGGTGAAGTGTAGCTGATGGGGAAGTAAATGAGAATTAGTCAACAATTAGCAATATTTTGTAAAAGGTGATGAATAGTTCACATCTATTGTAAGTATTGTAACTTAGACAAACTACAAACTGACCCACTCAAAACCGAAAAATAAAAATATGAAACGTACCTAATTCTTAAACGTACTTAAAATCGACTTCAACAAACAAGGTTATCGAATTGGCGATACTGTGGCGACCGCAGAGGGCGATGTCCGTCAGACTCATAAGCGGATACCGCAGGATATCTTTCAGAAACGTCAGACATAAACTTTTAGATTATCGCTGAAAAAAGGTTTGTAAAACTCGCTGTGAGTATAATTTCTAGCCTTGCTGCTGTTTGCTTTAAACATACTTTATTTCGTGATGTCCTTCTGAATCTTCATAAAGAAAAATATGACTCAGTTGCAGCATCAGAGGTCTTGTCGATAGTACTTGTACATAGAACAATTTGATTTCATAGTTACTTGTTGGCTTGGTCTGATATTGTTTCATGTGAACATCGTGAATTTACCAAACGCTTTACAATTGCTTGTCATTTGTGAAACAGTAAGGAGGTCCCATATTTGCCTTAATAACAACTAAGGAAATAGCATTATAAAGTAGATCCAATTTATAAGCCAGTCCGATCCCGAAGGAAAGAAATGATTATTTGATTCCGAAGCCGTAGATGAAACAACAACAGATCCTGAATAATTAAACAATTAATTATTTAAGATGAACATTTCGTACAATATGATTGATACACTCACAAAAGGAAAAATAACCTAAGGTAGCTGCTTAAATAGTATTCAATCTTCACATTATAAAATAATATAAGATAACATAGTCAAGCCTAACCTAAATCAAGTGCAATAAGTAAATAAATAAATAAAATTGGACCTACCTAATAATAATAAATTAAATAAGTAAATACCTACACAATAAAAAACACATAATACTATAACAATTACCCTATATAATAAACATATAAATATATAACAATATAACCAAATTCGATATAATCATAGTGCAATAATTAAGAACAATTACTAAACATTTAATAAACAATAATTCAATTACTTTTACTACTAATATAACAAATTTTAAACGGCTGTCATCTAATCTATAAGAAGATACTATAAACTTCAGTATTTTTCTATTGTTATTAAATGGTATTTAAAAAAAAAAAAAAACTCAACTCAACTTATTTTTGTGCATAAATATGTAAATGACATTTAAAATAAATACTAATTAACATTGAATTTTAATTAATATTGACTAAATTATAAATACTACTAAAAACAAATAAATATGATTTTTGAATGTATATATACCTGTGTGAATGATATTTAATACCATACTGACACAATATAGAATAATATTATTATTATATACAGTTGTGTATAAACTTTGTCTATGCACTAATAATAATAATTGTAACAAACTCTTCCTCTCTCCTAACATTGTGCTGTGCCCGACAGGGTCCATAATTGTAACCTAATTATAAGTTTGACATCTATATCACATTATGGAATGCAATAAATGTATTGAGTATTGAGTATTGAGTATCAAAGTTCAAAATTGCATTTGCAAGCTAGAAAGGCAAGGGCTCGTCTAGGTTTTTCATTTAACTTTATGATGGTAGGTAAGGTAATAGGTAGTTCTTTTATCTTTCTTAAGATTGTGTGCAATATAAAAGTGTAAATAAATATTGTTAACAAAATTGTTGACTGCTTTTATTTCACATCTATGTATTTGGCGTTACCGAACGCGGCGGCGGAGTGATGCAAGCGTAAGCGGGATCACGGGACAATTTTTTTTTAACGCGAATGTGCAGAACTACTGCTATGTCAACCGCGAAAGACTGCTTGCCCCGCAGATGCACCTTAAATATTTATTTGTTAGGTATATGTAAAATGTCATAATCACTGCTGCATATGTATAGTATAAGAATACTAAGGTATTGAATTTATAGGGGCGCCACTTTGAGGTCTCGCACCACGTAAAAATTCAGCTAGGGCCGCCACTGCAATACTTCTTGTAGTAACGAAACGGCCAGACCACATATTTTGACTAAGGTGTAGAGTTTGTGAAGTTAGGGCTTGTAGAGTTAGAAACTTGGCTCTACATGAGATCTGATAACTTTTTGACAGTCCGAGCCATATGGTCTAGTCTTGGCAACATTTTGCATGAAAATGTTTTTGGTGGGATTTATTACTAGCCGTTCCCCGCAGTTGCACCTACGGTTATGTCGTCTGCTTGGCTTCTAAGAGTCGTAGCGTGATGTTACATAGCCTATATCGTTCCTAGATGAGTACTCTCTCCAATACTAAAGAATTAACCGACTGCTAGTCCCAGAGAGACCATCAAAAAACTTTTCTGTCTTTCGTGTCATATTTATTATTATAGGTAGTTCGATTAGTAGTTTATATTCTTCTCACTAGATGGGGCTGACCAAGTTGAGGAATAACATGGGTACCTATTCCAGGATAGTCCTTGCTAACTTTGTGAATGGTAATCACAAAAGTGACATTGACATATTAAACCACAAATATTATCTACGTATTAACGGGAATTAACGCGATCACGAAAAGGTTTTACATACCTCTGAATTGCCTGACGTTTCGACCAGGTTGCACTGGCCGTGGTCACAGGCTGACTGGCTCAGCGGTGCACGCCCTCCGTCGTCGACATCGTGAGGTAGAAGGTTCGTCATCCACCTCCACTTTTTTGATATTTTTGATATTTTCGTTTCGCCATGTACCGTCACATACTATACTAACAGTGTCCCTATTCTGTAAGCAAACCGATGTGGCCCTATTCTGGTGTTCACCCGACTGCGCATAAAAGCGAGGTGGCATGTTTTTTATCACTGGATTCCACGCTGTAGATAATTTGAAACCATCTTCCCGATTGAAAGTTTTGTGTTTTTTAATTTCAATCGCTTCACGTACAACTCTTGAGTAAAAGTGACGTTCCGTGGAGAGGACTTGCGTACGGTGAAATTCAATCCAGTGATTGGTGCCCGCTTCGAGTGCATGTTCTGCAATCGCTGATTTGCTAATCTGTCGGTTCTTCACAGCAGCGATGTGTTCTTTGAACCTTTCAGCAATAGTCCGCTTTGTTTGGCCTATGTAGGAACTACCACAGCTGCAGTTTATTTTGTAGACACCTGGAGTTTGTAACGGCAAGACGTCCTTCGGTGTACCCACGATGTTTTGAACCTTTATGACTGGTGTGTATACTGTCGGAATGGAGTATTTCTTTAATACGGAGCCGATCTTATCCGTTACTCCTTTCACATATGGCATGTAGGCTGGTTGTCTGTTCACCTCCGGATGCTTGCATCTCATTGTCGGTTGCTTCCGTGTTCCGTTCACCTGATATCCGTTACTTTTAAGTACCTCCTGAACATGATCCAGCTCTCGCTCCAAATGTTCAGGGTCACAAAGATCGTATGCTCTGTTCTTGAGTGAAGATTTACGTAAAAAACGTGCGCGAGTTGAAACATCGTTGATATTTCTAGTGAAGTGTCGCGATTGGGACTCATTACCTTCGTGTGTTCGAATAAAACCACGTAGTGATATCGCATTTTCACGTAAAATTCTAACAAACGCGAGTGTACGCCTCCTGAGACAATTAATTCGCAACAAACACAGTGATTTGGAGTGTATACAGAGAGAATTATATGCGTTACATTTGAAGTGTTGTGTTAATCTATCTCAAACGGACTATGATTTGTGTGATCGGGTTACGTTTCTACAAGCGAGTCGTACCTTCGAATTGTGTAGTGAGAACTTTGAGCGTAAGTTCTCGAAGGAATATAATCGACGGTATGCAAAAAATAAGACGTCACCCGTGGTACCCGATCGATCGAAGGACACCGTCATTAACTTATCACACGTGAGTTTAGATGATACTACCATAAACATCTTGGCTAAAGGTATGAATTTCGCTCCAACACCTAAACAAATACCGTTCAAGAAAGTAATCAGTAGCGTTGAGGAATCTATTGCACGTAACAAGGTACCGTCCGGCGATGCCGATATCCTTAGACAGGACGTCGCGGTAATATTACGTAGTGATGAGTACAACTGATTACCAACGTAAAATACTTGAACTTTTGGATGACGATAAGGTTTATAAACCGGTATCATATAACCCCACGGCCACTCAAGTTGGAACCTGATGACGTCGTGGTGAGCTTTGACGTGGAATCACTTTACACCAATGTTCCAATAAAAGAATGTATGGACGTCGTAAAAGACCTGCTGAGAGACCACGAGTTGCCGTTCAATTATATTGATCTACTTGAACATTGTCTAGAGGGCAACTATTTCCTTTTCCAAGGTCAACATTACCTTCAGATTGATGGTGTCGCAATGGGTAGTCCTGTAGCCCCTGTACTAGCCAACATCTGGATGGAGCATTTTGAAGAGAAGGCGTTGAGTCTCGGCCCGAAGACCGTTAGGCTTTGGAAGCGATTCGTGGATGACATCTTTAGTATCGTCAAGGGAAATAAACAGGAAGTAGATCAATATTTACAACACCTCAACTCCATTCACCCCAAGATAAGTTTCACATATGAGGTGGAGACGGATAGGTCATTGTCATTTTTAGATGTCAAAGTAACCGCGAGGTCAGATGGGTCCTTGTCGCACTGTGTGTACCGCAAGCCTACTCATACGGATAGGTACCTACACGCCACGTCTCATCATCATCCCCGACACCTGCAGTCTGTTATGACTTCACTCAAGAACAGAGCATACGATCTTTGTGACCCTGAACATTTGGAGCGAGAGCTGGATCATGTTCAGGAGGTACTTAAAAGTAACGGATATCAGGTGAACGGAACACGGAAGCAACCGATAATGAGATGCAAGCATCCGGAGGTGAACAGACAACCAGCCTACATGCCATATGTGAAAGGAGTAACGGATAAGATCGGCTCCGTATTAAAGAAATACTCCATTCCGACAGTATACACACCAGGCATAAAGGTTCAAAACATCGTGGGTACACCGAAGAACGTCTTGCCGTTACAAACTCCAGGTGTCTACAAAATAAACTGCAGCTGTGGTAGTTCCTACATAGGCCAAACAAAGCGGACTATTGCTGAAAGGGTCAAAGAACACATCGCTGCTGTGAAGAACCGACAGATTAGCAAATCAGCGATTGCAGAACATGCACTCGAAGCGGGCACCAACCACTGGATTGAATTTCACCGTACGCAAGTCCTCTCCACGGAACGTCACTTTTACTCAAGAGTTGTACGTGAAGCGATTGAAATTAAAAAACACAAAACTTTCAATCGGGAAGATGGTTTCAAATTATCTACAGCGTGGAATCCAGTGATAAAAAACATGCCACCTCGCTTTTATGCGCAGTCGGGTGAACACCAGAATAGGGCCACATCGGTTTGCTTACAGAATAGGGACACTGTTAGTATAGTATGTGACGGTACATGGCGAAACGAAAATATCAAAAATATCAAAAAAGTGGAGGTGGATGAAGAACCTTCTACCTCACGATGTCGACGACGGAGGGCGTGCACCGCTGAGCCAGTCAGCCTGTGCAACCTGGTCGAAACGTCAGGCAATTCAGAGGTATGTAATACTTTTTCGTGATCGCGTTAATTCCCGTTAATACGTAGATAATATTATATCATGGAACGCGAAAGTTTAAAAGTTAGTATTAAACCACAAAGCTAATTTTAAACAGATCAATTTACCAATTACAAAAAATATTATTTGAAAAAATGAAATGTTTTTAAATCCTAGGAAATCACTATAAAAAAAACCGTCAGTCGTAGTGACGTGCAGTCGCACGTCAGAAGTGAAAACATAATTGACACATTTCACCTGAGCGTTACGGTCACGCGAGTTCCATGCTTTTTCCTTCCTTCTCACTTAAAAAATTGTTAATAAGTAATTGTGAGTTGCTTCAGAAGTGTTCATTTTTGAAGAAAGTGATGCCATCTACTAGTGACATCCATCAAACTAACGTACGTTCGGATGAAATTTTGAATAAAGGTTTTCGCTATTGAGCACTAGGCGTTATAAAGGCCTTTAGTGAACTAATCATATTTTTAAAGATTAATTAATAAGGAGCTGACGTAACTCAATGTTTAGATTAGCACCCTCTAGTGGATCTATATATATATATTATTAGCGTGACGATGCAAGTTCAGTGATTTTTCCCCATAGCATATGTGCACAACGTGCCTAAAGAAGTTTACTTCAAAAATTAAATGTATATGGATACATTTTATCAAAATTATTCTGAAGGGTTCAGAAAGTTCAGATAGAAAAAAAACTTCTAGGCAAGCAAAGCCCGGGCAAGCTAGTCTTGAATAAAATGAATTCCATTCATAGAGGTGGTTTTTAGTCGTATAGTAGCTTTCTGTGTTTATGCTCATGTAGCCACTAAACCATAGAACAAGGCATATCCTGCATGTGTGCTCAGTTTGAATATTATCAGTTCTGGGCCAAATAAAACAAGTTGTTTTTAAATAACTATGGTATCAATTAATCTAACTAATACAAATCTTCATAATTACATTACAAGTTACCTCCTTATTATGTAAGAGCATTGTGTGCATAATTTTTCCTCTAAAGTAATTAAAACACTCGCGGAAGGCAAAAGAACACTAATTAGTAATATTTATTCACAATCATTAGCTACGCCCGTCGCGTCGTGGAGCGATCGGCAAGTAATGTTTCATGGACATCATAAGCGCTGTCCGCAGCGTCCCGCACTCGGCCCCGTCCCGCTCGGCTCATAACCGCTTGAGCACGCGCCGCTTGTCCTTGGAGGGCGGCGCTCGCGGGGCGGGCCGGCGCTCGCGCTTGGCGCACGGGCCCTCCCGCACCTCCTCCCGAGCCAGGTCCTCCCGCACCGCACCCTCCCACGCCACGTTCTCCCGCGCCGCGCCACTCTCCGCCTCCGAACCGCTACTCTCCTGCGAGAAATAAAATTTATTAATGCGCCATTTTAGAACAATAAAAACATAAAACTTAAACTACTAAACACATTTATTTGATGACACTAGCTCTACAAATCGATACTCATTTGGTAAACAGGTAAGTAAGGAGTTCCCAGGGGCGCGACTTACCCGACGAGGGCCCGCGCGCAGGGCCGGCGCGGCGCGAGGCCGGGGCGCAGGCCGCGCGTGGATGTCGGTGAGCAGCTTGGCGCGCGCGAAGTAATCGTCGTAGCGGTCGCGCAGCATCGCCGCCGCATCCGCGTTCAGAGCGGACTCGGCGTTGGGCGCGATGAGCAAGCACTTGACGGCCAGCAGCGCATGTTCCAGGCCCAGCTCGGGCCGCCAGTCACGCTTCAGAGTGTTCACGCACACCTCGCCCGAGTCTGGAGCCACGTTGGGGTGGAACAGCTTCGTCAGGAAGTAGGCACGAGGCGGTGCCGCAGGGAACTCTCTACCCAAAACCAGCCGCACACGGAATACGCCACCGAAGTAAGGGGTATCCGCTGAAACACCGGACAGAACACTACAATGTATAAACAAATAGTTAGTATATTATTGTTGTCCACTCTATGCAGTGTAGGTTGTAATTAGAGATGAAGGCGGATAGCCGGATAGATATTCTGCTATCAAATATCCAGTCGAAAAGTGTCGATTGCTGCTATAAAACTGTGCAAACTCCTAATTTACCGGCAGGGAATCGAGTTGAAAAATTAATTAGAAAGTCGTTCCAACAAGTCAGTAACTATTCAATGCAGAGTTTTAGACAAAGGTTGTTGAAGCTGAAAGAGCTCGACAGACGAAAATATGATCTGTCGATCTCTTGATGATAATTTAATCCTATTAAAAGCTAATTTATTTAATTACCTATATGTAAAAATAAAGGAGATTGCCCATCTCCCATACACCGTGGGCACAAATCATGATGAATCATTACAAGTTCTAAACTAGTGTCTTTAGCTAGGTAAAAATTTAGACTGCCATAGTTTCAGTTTGACAATTGCATAATCAAAAAATATGACCTCGAATCTATGGTAGGTTATTTTACACATGCAAAAAAGCATTTCTTTTTTAAGTAGGTACATAGTGTGATGAGACTCGAGATGATATTTAGTTTATTTATTTTAGATACATAGTAGGCTTATTTAATACTAAACGATGGTTATGGCCATGGTCCGGTGCGAGAGAGCATGGGATTCCGCTGCCTGGTTCTGAGAGGAAGTGATGTATGCCAAAAAGGCGGCGGAAAGGGAACGGGAGAGAACAACTTCTCTCTCGTCGGTCAGGCGCCGGAGAGTGCAAAATGATCTCCGGCCTCCAAGAGCGCTGGCCTGAGGTGAGGTGATGGGCTGGGTTACCCGTCGCCCTAGCAGAAGCAGGCCCGAGACGGCGGCGCGACGTGTTACACGCTCACCTCTCTAAATTGGAGGGGGCTAGGCCCCCGCACCAAATTGTGGGATCGCCTGTTGTCGAGCAGACGGCCAAATCTGCCGGGGCTCACAGGGATTTTCTTTTTAGGGTACACCTGAGTCCCCGGCGTTAGGACCCGTGACGGAACACCGTGTGGTTTTAGTCGGTTCGAGTCCGACATACTACCTTGCCGTTGACCCCGGTGAGGTGATAACCCGCGGGGGTATTCCCACGAAAAAAAAAAGCTTATATACTAATGTGATGCTTGTGTATAATCGTTTTACTTAATCTCTAAAGTCAATCTATAAATGTGACTTATCTAATTACGTGCAATTATGTATTTACAGTGTACTCGGCACATATACTGTCTCTTTTTAAAAAAAATCCTTAATAAAATTCTAATAACAATTCCTATCTTAAAATAAAAATATATACTTAAATATTTTTTATTAATAATAAGTATTATAACATAATAAGTATTTAACTGTCTGTCCTGACTTCGTGATGTACGTGTTGGGATCGTTGTGGTTAATTTCTGAAGTTGGGATCTTGCTAAATCAGCACAATTAACCGGTGATGGCATATCAATTTGTTCTGTACGTGAGAATGCGTCTGCAACAATAATATCACGTCCGCTTATGTGTTGAATATTTTTGTTAACACTTTTCTTGTAGAACCGCGCCAACACAGGTAAAACTGGCATCCGTCATAAGAGCCAGGGGGGCGGTGCGGGAGGGATGCACTGTGAATACTGCGTTCATAATATTTTCCTTGCATTTATAAAAAGATTTTTCGGCCTCTGTTGACCAAGGAATAGGAGAATTTTCGTTCTTTTTAGAGTCGTGGGTCATTCCATAATTGCCTTGCATTTTTCCTCAGTTGGGCGTATTCCTAGGCTCGTTATCTGATAACCTAAGAAATCTATTTCGCTTTTGAGAAAGTCATATTTAACGACAAGGTTTCGTAATATCCTCATATGCAGTGCCCCGCCAAGTCGAGCAAAAAAAAGGCACGGCCGTACCATACTTTTCTCGAAGCAGTTCAGGCCATTTTCGACCCCCTATAACTTGGTTGTGGATAAAACTAGAATCCTGAATTTTTAGTAACCAAGCAGGCATCGTATAAACGTGGTATATTTTAAATTTCATTCAATTTGAACCAGTAGCTTAAGAATTATAACTAGTCAAAGTTCCTTAATTTTGTAAGTCACTGACTGACTCACCGATCATCAAAATTCTAAGACACTTCTAGCAGACATAGCAGCTTCAAATTTAGAATACAATTAGTGTTTAGTGTATAAATCAAGGAAAAACTAAAATATTTTGTAATTTCGGTCCAGTTTTCTGGATACACCAACTGCATAAATAACTTTGTAATCCCATATAAATATATAGGATTACAAAGTTACATTTGCAGTGAATGAATCAGTGTACCTATATAATTATATCCTACTCCTACTAATATTATAAACGTGAAAGTTTGTGAGGATGTATGGATGTAGTGTACCTATATATCCTACTCCAACTAATATAAACGTGAAAGTTTGTGAGGATGTATGGATGTATAGATGTTTGTTACTCTTTCACTCAAAAAGTACGGTATGGATTGTAATGAAACTTTACAATAATATAGTTTATGTATCAGAATAACACATAGGCTATAATTTATGAAGATATTTTGCATATTGGCCAAAATATAACGATAAATGTTAAGTAAGTCGGAAAAAAAACTGTCATTTGCGAGCTATTCTGGCGTGCGGTGGAAAAACTGTAAAAGTTACAAGAATATAATGTACGGTGGGATTGTTTCTCCTAAATAGTTCTACAAAAAAGTCTGCGACAGTATATATCTATCTTTTATGTGTCATTATTAAAAAAAATTGTGAACCATAAACACAATAAAATATATATAAAATAAAATAATCGTGGGAGAGCCATGCTTCGGCACGTATGGGCCCGGCTCGACTCCGCTCGATACCACGGCCTCACAGAAAACCGGCAGTGAGGCAATGATTTCATTGCATTTCGCCGCGTGAGTGAGGTTACCGGAGGCCCTAACCCTTCCCTTTTCCCTATTCCCGTCTTTCCCCTCTCCCCTTTTATCACTCTTCGCCCCCTCCCCCTCTTCTCCTACTTACACCTTAAAGGGCGGCAACGCACTTGTGACTCTTGAGTTACAGGTGCCCATGGGCGGCGGTAGTCATTTACCATCAGGTGACCCGTCTGCTCGTTTGCCCCCTATCAGATAAAAAAAATATTTTTTTTTTAATTTCCAATTCACATTTAGCAGTGACAAATAGATTTTCATCAAAATAAATATCTCGCTCTCTATCTTTTATCGCTTCTGATATTCAAAGTAGATTTGTCTTTGTCATTTAAAGTACATAATTTGGTCAAACATTTTAAAAGTTACAACCATGTAAAATTGTGTGGTCTGGCGTGCGCAGGGCGGTGGGCGGTTCGGCGCACTGCGGGCGAGGGGGGGGTTTAAACACCGCTCATCGCCGCGTGGCGTGAGCCACCCGAACGTGGGCAGACGCGTTAGCGCAGACGTTGTTGTTGTTAAACGGCTCTGTATACATATAATACTACTAATTTATATAATACTAGCAACCCGCCCCGGCTTCGCACGAGTATAAGTTATACACCATTAGTGGAAACCGCATGAAATTCGGTTCAGTAGTTTTTTAGTTTATCGCGAACAGACAGACAGACAGATGCGGCGGGGGACTTTGTTTTATAATATGTAGTGAAGATATTGAATGTGAAAAAAAATTAAAAGTTTGTGAGGATGAATGGATGTTTGTAACTCTTTCACGCAAAAACTACTGAACCGATTGCGATGATACTTCGTATGTAGATAGCTGGAAATCTGGATTAGCACATAGGCTACTTTTTATCCCGATATTCTCATGACATCTGAGTTACGCGTTACGAATAATAGGTGTAGATAGGTACCTAGATATAATGATGTCCAAAGGTAACTTGTAAAATGGTCAACGGAATGAAAAAGCAAGAATGGGGCATGTCTTATGAAGTTGTACCAATGTACCAAAAAGAAAAAAATAAATATTTTTTTTTTTTTTAAATGGAGGAGAACATAATTATAAAAATAGGAGCAAAAGCATGTTAAGGCGAAATATTGACGTGAGTCTTGGTTTAGTTAATGGTTCTATCGGTATAGTGCAAAGACTAAAGGTTGATCCCGAAAATACAAAAAAAGAAATAAGAAAATATACATTACATTTGATAAATAACATGTTTACGAGCTTATAGGGCTTATGTTTATCGCGAACATTTTCCCATATGTATAGCCTACGCTATAACTATACACAAAAGTCAGGGCCTAAGTCTAAATAATGCGCTGATGGATATCGGTTCTGCAGTATTCACATCCGGTCAAGTTTACGTGGCACTTTCAATAGTTACAAGTCTGGGTGGATTACATCTAATAAATGTCGAATTTGGAAGTATTAAAGCGCAGGAATCCTCAATTTGTAAATACAATAGACTAAGAATCATTTACCGCCCAGACTTGTCAAAAGTTGTAACATCAAAGCCTCCGAGAAAAACCAATAATAGAGACAGGGTGGACTTTGCGAAAAACTGTAGCTGAAGCTCAAGAAGTACTACCGGAAAATAAAAACCGGAAGACTACCTACAAAAAGAAATGAGATGCCATCAAAAACAAAACTTGTAAAAAAAAACAAATCTCGCCACTCAGTTCTTCTACTGTAAAAAGTTGTGAGATCCATGTAATACCAAGTCGGTTAATTTATTCGTTCCCTACTTAAGGGACCTTTCGTCTTAAGTTATTACGTAATTTAGTTAAATTAACAACATCCTTAAGTGGCCATATCAATATTAAAAATCTTTTATGTTTTAAATAAAATAGATTGGCTTGGCCATCGCATGAAAACACAATGTATCTCACAAGTAATGCATACCTATTATATTAAATAAGATTGTTAGTGCATGGATCTCACAACTTTTTACAGTAGAAGAACTGAGTGGTGAGACTTGGTTTTGTTTTTGATGGCATCAAAGTTTTTAGTTAAGTACAACTTGCCATAGTCGACAATCTATGTGACTGAACAGGCCTAGCGTGTTCTCGGCATTATCTTTACAACATTTTTTTCTGGAATACAAAATTTATTGTACCGTAGGAGCCACTTTAAATTTGGTTAACTTATGAAATAATTAAGCTACACTGTTATTTTCAATATATAATACTGCTTAATTTCTAAAATTATTGCCGAAACATTGTTGACCCGCCACTTAGAGGAAATTTTGAAGAACACGCCAGGCGTGTCGCCGGCACTGAAAGTGTTAATTTTCTATGTTGCCTGGCATCTCTGAGTCATTCTTGCCGATGGTGGCATATGTGTCGGATCGTTCAGCTTCCTTCCAAGAGTATTTGTTGGGGCTAGTCATCTCCGAACTGCTATTACTTGAATATAGTAGTATTTATATTTATACTTCAGAACAATATGTTACATTTAATTCTCTCTCATAAGTCTCATACTCTTATTTAATTTACATATATATAACTAACATAATAAGGAACTTGTAAAAAACATGTTGACAAAGAATCCTTGGAGTTTCTTGCCTGTTCTTTTATATAGGATCTCTGTATTCGAACAGGCAACTAGCTTCACAACTGACATATTCTGACCGACTTCTACTCCTGACAATTCATAAACAAAATAAATAGTTGAATAAATATACATGATTTGATTTTAATTTACTATTTATTAAGTAAGTATATATTTAATTTGTCGGTTTGCAAAACACTTTTAGAAAAAAAAACTACAAGGGGTTGATGCGAGTACTCTATAGAAATTGGATAATCCGACACATCAATGCAAAGCATTTTTCAGATTAAAAACACTCATTCTGCTGAGATAGTAATCAGTTTCGAGTTACCATCAAAAGGAGGCATCAAATCTGGTGAACAAAAATAACTACTTGCATTTGTTATAATTGTATATGAAGTACAATGATTTGATAATAGCGCAATAACACTTGGTCATTAGCTTGTTTTCGAATGCCTATGGAAGTCAGACAAACAACTAAGTGTAAATGAACAGAGTCGAGTCTTCGTACAATCTAGTCAAGCTTTCATTTTAGTTACCCAAATCAGAATACCCGACGGCGTTTTCCTTCCGTTGTTTATGATATTTATTGATAGAATTGGCTTGCAGAATCGTTTGCCCGTATACGAGTGATCGAATTCGAGTAAAACAATGTAATTAATGCCAAATTCGAGTAACGTCACCCGAATACGAGCTAACGACTAAGCGTAATTGCGCCATAAATATAGTCATATTCTATTTGGCATAGAATATGCCAACTTAACAAGCTTACCCTGTGGTTCACACTACTTACATTTATGTTTACAACGATGGAACTAGTTAAGTCAGTTAATGTAGCTACATTATTTGAGACTGTGATTTTCGACTCAATAAGGTGTGCATTACTCTGAAGAGGCTTTAAAAGATGTGCTCAAGTACTACCTAAGAAATTGTTGTAATAAAGTATGATAGTGTCCAGGTGCATAATCAATAAAAAAAGTACCAGGGCCTTCGATATGGGCGACGACGTCGGTGAGATCATCATCCCGCAACATGAGCTTGATTCCTGAAGGAGGATTGGCTGCCAGACGCCGCAGTTCCCGCGCCACGCCGCGTAGCACCTGCGGACATACGTTCTCCACGTTCGACATGGCGTTGCAACCACAACGTCCTTCGCTGCCTCGTCAGGTCAAGCCTAGCTAGGACACTTTTGGAGATATCATCAGCATCACATAACTTCACGTTCTGCTACGAGTTCGTTCGATTATGTCTTGAAGTTGTAACGGTCGACCAACATAATCAAAAACTAGAATACTGATAGAACAAAGATGATGTACAGATATGAAGCGCAGTCACAAATTAATAGATGTATATAACTACCCTACTTAGGTAAAACTGAAAACCACATGAAAATAAACTTTATTCTATAACAAAATTACAAATCAACTCAATTTATAGCTCGTTAGTGTTGTAACCATAGATAATAGACATGTGTAGTTCCGGAGCGTAATAGTTCCTGGAACTATGTCCGCAGTCGGAACTATGTCAGTTCTTTCCGACTTGCTCAACCTAATAGTTCCAGTTCCACAGTTCTTCGGAACGATCACGCGGATTGAAGGAGCGGCCGGAGCGGTATTGAATGGTGGAACGAATAACGAACTGTCCGTGTGACGTATGCCGCGAGCGTTGCGCTTTGGGCCGTCATCCCTCAATTCTGTTCCGTGCAAGAGTGTATTTTGAAAAGCAGGACTTACTTTTATGGACAGAAGGAAACGATTGAAAGCATCAAAGGTGCCTGAGCTACTTTTTATGTTAGCAATTATAAATAAAATACCTATATATCGTATATTATGTATTATGATTATTTATGATGTACAAATTTAAATATGATTTAATTATGTAATACTATCAATTATTTTTTAAAGATCAAGCCAATACATTAATTTAAAATATTTTAAGTCTAAATAAACAATATCATTGTTTACAACCATGTATGTCCGAGGAACTGTCTGAACCGAAATAAAACTGTTAACTACAATGTCCGGATAAAACTGAGGACATGTTTCCTGGAACTAGTTCCGACAAGGAAAGGAACCGTTCCAGGTTCAATCCCATGTCGGACATGGTTTGAGCATGTCTAATAGATAAATGTAGTAACTTGTAGATATTAATTAGTATTAGTTTTCTGTGGTAGAATAAATAGTGGTGGCTATTACCATAAGATATATAGAGTCGAATTCTCTGTAATTTTTTACTAGAGTAATATGACTTATTATATAAGTAATGCTGTCGTCAAGTTCTAGAATTAAACTATCCTGATGCACTTTCACAAGCAAAGATTTCAATTAGTAAACCAAGTGTTTTCTTTCTATGTAATACCTCCACTCTTTAAATAAAAAAATTTTAGGTAACTAAAAATTCTCACGAAACTTGCAATAGTTGTTAATTAGTATAAATCCCATCAAAAATAAATAAAAACGTAATTCGATTGGCAAAATTTATTATGTTTTGTGCAAATGCGAGGACTGAATTCAGCCACAGGGACCTGACCTACACGTATGATGATGCTTGTCGTCTGGATTTATTTTTGATAAATTTCATCAAGGCATGAATGGCAGACGTGATTCGATTGATAAAAAATTATCATTTTTTTGCGTTTTCACAAGACATTGCATGCTACGTGTCCTGCTCTCACGATCTCGCTTAGATCCCGTTTTTATTTAAACCTTCTATATAAGCAACAACTTGAAAGGCATGCACGATACGATTGATCGATAAAATCTGTCGCGAGCTGCTGGTTTAAAGGGTTTGTATGTTTTTGTTTTTAAACAGGGGTCTGTATGACTCCAATGGTCTTACACCGCACAAAGCTCGTACGCAGTTCTTTTTTATATTTTTTGTTTTTTATAAAGCCTTATTTATATTTGTTGAGTTCCCCACAAAAGTAAACCATATCTTAAAGCAAAGAGTGTCTTAGTAAGAGTGCACTTATTAAAATTGTAGCAAGTGGCAACTCTGAAATTTAACAGCTGTCATCTCTGTTTATTCCGATTATTAAAAATGGAGTGCTTTTCGAAAAAACAAAGCGTTATAATTGTGAAAATTCATTACAAAAATGGGAAAGTTACGCTGAAACCGCTCGCAAACTTCGCCAAATTTTCAGCCGAGAAAGTGCACCTAATGTGTCAACCATTCGAAGAGTGGTCAAAAAATTTGAAGAAACTGGGTCGATTATGGATAATAAGAATCCTTTGCGTCAACGTATTGGTCGGTCTCTTGAAAAAATTGCTGCTGTAAACGAGAGTGTCGCTGAAAACCCGAAAACATCAATTCGGCATCGTTCTCAACAACTTCAAATTTCACGAAACACTACGCAGCGAATTTTGACTAAAGACCTCCACCTTCAAGCGTACAAGATTCAGCTAACTCAGGAGTTCAAACCAACAGACCACGGAAAGCACCGGCAATTCGTTCAATCTGTAATGGAGCAAAGTGAAGTCGATGCCAATTTTTCGAAAAAAGTAATTTTCTCCGATGAAGCGCATTTCCATATGAATGACTTCGTGAATACACAAACTTGTCGAATTTGGGACTCGGAAAATCCTCATGCAATCCATGAGAAACAAATGCACCCAAAACGAGTAACTATCTGGTGCGGATTTTGGTCAGGTGGCGTGATTGGACCTTACTTTTTTGAAAATGAGGTCGAAATTGCAGTGACTGTGAACGGCATTCATTACAGGAATATGATAACGGACTTCTTGTGGCCTCAACTGGACGGCATGAATCTGGACAAAATGTGGTTTCAGCAGGACTGCGCAATCTGCCACACCACGCATGAAACAATCGACTTATTGCAGCAACAATTTCCAGAACACATTATCTTACGAAATTCTGATGTCAACTGGCCACCAAGATCGTGCGATTTATTTCCTTGGGGATTTGTGAAATCTCGGGTTAATGCGAATAAACCCGAAACAATTCCTGAGCTCAAATCGGAAATCCAACGAGTCATCGGTGAGATACAGCCACATCTCTGTGCAAAAGTCATGGAAAATTTCATGAGAGTAATGGCCTGTCATCGGAGCCGTGGGGGTTTTTGCCGGATATTTTATTCCATATTTAATCGGAACATGTCTCCTTTACAATATAATAAAAATATCACAACTCTGTCATAAAATACTTGTTTTTATTTTAAAATGAAAAAGTGCACTCTTACTGAGACACCCGTTAGATAAGCCATTTGTTCCGCAGACCATCCGTTGCAACACGTTGCAAATTACGAAGGGCATACCTACACGAATTTATTAAGTTTACTGCTGACATTTTTGACGTGTACCTTCCAGTTGCAGTACAGATCTACGTGTAGTCCTAAAAATGTTGTGTCCACTACTTTAATTTTTCACCACAGTATGCGATATTTAATGTTTCGTGTATTCTCTTGTAATTTGAAAATTGAATAAAAATTAGTTTTTGATACATTTACGCAAGATTTGATTCAAGCCATTTTATTACAGATTCTATTGTAGTAGTTATTTAAAATAATGTCAAAATTACTATTTATGTCAATTTTAGGTCTAGGTATAATTATGAAAATGTCGTCTGCAAAAAGGATAGATTGATATATAATGAAATAGTTGGGAGATCTTTTACATATAATATACACAAGAGTAGTACGAGTATACTGCCCCGTGGCACGCCATATTAGTTTTTCATTAATTGTGTTCTATATTTAGTCAACACAGAATTCTCATCTATGCGTGACACTTCGACACATTATTAGCGGTTTTTTAGATAACTTTCAACCCATTTCCGTGCTGGACCAAGGATTCCGTATCTTTTCCATTTATCTAGTAGGATATTATGGTCTACGCAGTCGAAAGCTTTAGACATATCAAAGAATATAGCAATTACAGGTATTTTCTTATTTATGTACCTACTCAGTTATGTACTCCACGGATTACAAAAAAAGGTGCAAGAGTTGTGAATTTATCTTTTTGAAATCCATTTTGTTCTTGTCGAAGGATTTTATACTTACATAAGAAACTTTATATATGCCTTTTACATGGCCTTTTGAATTTTTTTTGAAAAAATCGGTATTAACGCAATTGGCCTATAGTTTGTGATTTCATGACAGTCATTTTTTTTTAATCATGGCTTGATGATAGATGTTTTTAACTTCTCTGGAAATATGCCCTGTGTAAATAATAAATTAATTAGGTAAGTTAAGACTGGCGCAATAATATTTGCACAACTTTTTATTACGCTTGTGCAAAGAAAAAAATCATAACCTACTGAATTAGTCCTATTTAAAAATTTTATAATTTGTAAAATTTCATTAACCAAACGTGGGCCTAAAAACATTTTTTAAAGTTAGGATTGGTTTTTTTATTTTGTATATTTGATGGATTTACAAAAAAAGTGTTGAATACACCAGCTATTTTAACAGGGTCAGTAATTTTGAATCATTGTAGTCTATCCAGTCAATTCTATAATATACCTTTAGTTAACCACTTATGTGCGTGGGCATTTAGATCTATTTTACATCTCTGATTTTGTAAGATTTTGTATTAAAATCAGAGTTTACATCTTCAGTACTTATATCACTCCAAGAAAGTGATAGTAATGATTCTCTAAATTTTTCTAGGTGTTCTCTGATATAATTTGACTGATATATTCGCTTATTCACAAACCAGTGCTTATTTGCACTCTCTTTGCTTAAAATTGAAAAACTTAATGTTAAAAAACAAGTGTTATGGTCTGACAAATTAAGTTTGTGAGAACTAATAGGGTTTTTAATATTGCTCGCTATATATTATGGTCTATATCACTGAGTTGACACGTAGGTTTATCAATATGTAGTTTTAGATTGTAGTTGTGTGCAAGACTAATTAGGTCATCTGTGGTATTATTGCTTTTGAGAGTGGCTGTCTTAAGTTGGCGGGGAGAAGGGCTGTCTTAAGTTGGCGGGGAGAAGTCGTTTTTTTTTGCTATTGCGATTGTTCGTTAACTGTTCTTCATTGTTCGACCAAATTTTTATTTGTTCGATCTTAGTTTTCTTTTTAATAAAATAAAAAAATTGATTTCTTAAGTTGACGGGGAGAAGTCACTTTTTTACATTTTTTTTTTGCTATTCCAACTGTTCGTTAACTGTTCTTCATTGTTCGATCAACATTTTTATTTGTTCGATCTTAGTTTTTTATTAAATAAAAAAAATTTAGCTTTCTTAAGTTGACGGTTAAAAGTCGCTTTTTCACATTTTTTTTTTGCTATTTCAACTGTTCGTTAACGAAAACGCTATAACCCAGGTCATATCGTGGCTCTCACAGAATCTATTGACAATTAACCTCGAAAAAACGGTTCTCGTTCCCTTTGGTCTGAAAACCACAAGCCTACCACGCAATGACACATTTGATGTCAAGGCGCACACGTGCCTGATGCCCTCCATTCACTGCACCTGCCTACAAATTGTAAGAGTCCCAGATGTCAAATACTCATAGATAATCATTGATCATCAGTTTCTCAGATGGGACCAACATGTAAATGCACTTTCCTCCAAAGTAAGAAAACTCATTTTTGTGTTTAAAAACCTAGTCCACGTAGCCGATATACAACACCTCAACTCATAAAATTGGAGAGATCCTAGCGAGCATTTCTTAAAGTTATGACCAGAAAACCATTCCGTCATCCAACAACTCAGCTGTACAAGGACGTTCCCGTTCTTACTGTAATACAACTATTTATATTACGAACCGTTCTAAAGACACACTCCACACTAAAATATGACCCTACACTCTGCAAACAGAAAAGAAGATACGACCGAGTCTGCACAATCCTATGTTGTAGAACAGCCCTGGCAAAGCGACACTCCTATTTCCTGTACAACTACCTATATAATAAAGTAAATAGACTACTGAGTATTTACCCAATGTCCAAGCATGACGCAAAAAAATCGGTTGTCTGTAAAGTCGGTTTACTGACGATAGTTGAACGTGACAAAGTCATAGGAACGCCTCAGAGCGAGGTAACGCCGTTTTCGTGCGTGCAGCCGGCTCCATCGAATTATAAGACGTTGTAACGCCAAAAAGAAACTCCGTGAATGACTTCAAAGTCAAGAATATGAGACAACAGAAACATTCATTAAATAACACATTCGCAAAACAAAAAACATTCCCCACTCTCCTCCCCTCACTTCCGAATATAATCCTACTTTCTCCGACCACATAAAACATACAAGCACGCAATCATACACACATAATCAAAGAAATAGACATATTTACAACATTCAACATGCTTTGAAAACAATTCTCATATATGAATGAATATTGTCAAATAAATTGTCGTCTCTATGGGACCGAAACGGTTCGCCTTGATAACTCAAAACACAGGTATCAGCTTAGTTTGAGAGTCAGAGACAGACCGGTTTTGTACTCTTATAGCCGATGATTGTACCCGTATAGAATATTCTACATGTATGATGTACTAGCTATAAGCAAATTACCCCATGTAAATGTAATTATTTCTTTTTGGTTTAATAAACAATTATTTTGGCTTAATAAACAACTGTTCTTCATTGTTCGTTCAAAAATATTTTTGTTTGATCTAAGTTTCTCAAAACAAAAAAATAGCCCTCAAGTTGGCTGTTTGACCAGTACTTCGTTTGTCATAAAGTTTAGTTCTGTTCTGTGTTAAAAATAGATATTTAACAACTTCGTTATATTTTGATGTAACAATATTACATCATTTGTATCTTTAGTACAACTGTTAGGATCGAAAAAACGCCGAGGCAAACTTCCATTCGATATACCGATACCTTTGGACAAACTGGGTGGTTTAGAAAAGAAATCCAAGATTGTCGTCTGTTTAAGTTGTGTAGGTTTTGATTCATGTTGCTCATGCTCATGGTAATTTTTGTGCAGTGAAGTGAAGTGATGTTATGTCTATTACTTTAGCCAGTTGTAATTCTTTAAGAAGTGATAGTTTGGGATATTTTTCGTAGTTAATTTTAACATATTATTCAATAGTTTCTCGTTTAGGTACTTATTTTTGCAAACATTTAAAATCAGTATCGGGTTATTACTTAATTTCTTTAGGGTCGCCGATAATTATATTTGTATATTCATAGGGTTATACTGGAGACACTAGGGATGCTGGAGTTACTGTTACAAAATTAATTTTCATTCAAAATTTAAAATCCTCATAATATTGTTACGAGCTGAGGTTCGGGATTAGAGAATTATACCAGATTGTTACCGAAATAGACACAATTTACTTTAATAGATCACAAAATACACAGGGAAACTAGTAACAACACAATTACGATGGATGGCGGGATATTCGTAACAATATTAATAAATCAAAACACATCTGGCAAAATCTTGGTTATGTTTGATATAGAGCCATCTAGTAGATTTAAAATTATGGCTTACTAGCGTGATTATACAGTAACCGACCGATCTCTTTTTATTAAATAAGTATTTATTTCTTCGATTTTACAATTACATAAAAATTCAAATTGATTAAATTCACTTTTAAATATTTAGATTTAAACGTGAACTTGTTTCGTTGATTTTATTTAAAACCCCACTAAGAAAATATAATTATAAATAATATAAACAAAGTTAAAACTATTGTTAATTATTTTTTTAAATGCGATCATTATTTGTGTTTATTAAATAGCCATATATTTTTATTTAGATTTTCGTTTTATTCGTTAAGAGTAATTATGATATAAGTAGGAATCACGGCTAAGTGATACGGTCATTTTAGAACCAATATGTGGTTGGTGGGCTCGAAGCAACGATTCAGTTCATTAGAAAACCGGCAGTGAAACAATGCTTGCATTATTACCGGTTACCGGTGAGGTTACTGGAGGCCCTAACCCTCCTCTCTCCCCTGTTTCCGTCCTTCCCCTCGTCTGCTTTGCACTTGTTAGAGATAATATTTGAATTATTTAAATAATCCAGAAAAATCTCATCCTCAGAACACGCAGTTAAAGTGGGTAAGTAGGTAGTTAGGTACCTATTTAAGGTACTTAGTAGGAGTAGGTAGGTATAGACTTACATACCTTTTTATTTTATCCGTACAAAACCGACCTCTATAATAGGTAACTACCTACTTGTATCTATTTAGATATCAATAGATACACACTATCAATATAAATACTATTATACTAATAATATAACATCAAATTATAGTAGAAACTAAATAATTTACATGCCACGACATGTGCGAAACGGTGAATAATCGGAACGAAACTGACCAAACTAGCGATTTTGCACGGGTGGCGGGAGCGATACGCGACGAGTGACGTCATCATACCAAGCGCAGCTCCGAGCAAGCGTTTCGAAATAGGCGAAAAAAAACTTTAATAACTTTGCCATTTCTTGTTGGATTTAAATCATTTAAAAAACGAAATGATCAGCATGTTATAGCGCATACGCTCCCATATTTAGAAATTTAATATTTTGTTATGTGAATGACTTTATATGTTTAATAGGTCCACTATTGACATCATATCCCTAGATTTTTATGTATCTGGTATTATGCAAACCCAAGTTATGAGGGTTTAAAAAACGATGAAGCGCTTCGAGAAAAGGTAGGTAGTGTCCTTGTACTTCGCTTGGCTCATCTTGGCGGGGTCACTACTGTGCCCCCAGATAAAGCGTCATCGAGATGTTTGAACAATTGAAATAATCGACTTGAACATCTCGACATCGCCCATCGCTAGCTGCATGTCTCGGATCACGGATGTCTCCATAGACTAAAATATATTTTATTGAAAGATAAGTCTAAACGTGTCTCTAGAAACACTTGACATTGGCGGAATCTCTGCGTTGACTCTACACGCGAGATAGAGTCCATATATATAAAAAAAAAAGTCTCTGTCACATTTATCACCGGTATGAAGATGATTGGTTATGTTAACCCGTAGTCTGTACCCGTAGGGTTTAAGTGTTGTGGGTTAAATTAAGCTTGTTTTGATTCTGTACTTGTGTTTTCGTAAGGTATTCAGCGCAATAAAAACCGCAGTAAATATAAATCTGAAACGAACTTCGCAACAGACATTCTTACTAACCGTAGGCTGAATTCAAAACAAAACATAAATAAGTACGTATTATTGATTTACTTTCTGTTTAATATGTTTAATAATACTAGTATATATAGTCCTATTTAAAAATTTTATAATTTGTAAAATTTCATTAACCAAACGTGGGCCTAAAAACATTTTTTAAAGTTAGGATTGGTTTTTTTATTTTGTATATTTGATGGATTTACAAAAAAAGTGTTGAATACACCAGCTATTTTAACAGGGTCAGTAATTTTGAATCATTGTAGTCTATCCAGTCAATTCTATAATATACCTTTAGTTAACCACTTATGTGCGTGGGCATTTAGATCTATTTTACATCTCTGATTTTGTAAGATTTTGTATTAAAATCAGAGTTTACATCTTCAGTACTTATATCACTCCAAGAAAGTGATAGTAATGATTCTCTAAATTTTTCTAGGTGTTCTCTGATATAATTTGACTGATATATTCGCTTATTCACAAACCAGTGCTTATTTGCACTCTCTTTGCTTAAAATTGAAAAACTTAATGTTAAAAAACAAGTGTTATGGTCTGACAAATTAAGTTTGTGAGAACTAATAGGGTTTTTAATATTGCTCGCTATATATTATGGTCTATATCACTGAGTTGACACGTAGGTTTATCAATATGTAGTTTTAGATTGTAGTTGTGTGCAAGACTAATTAGGTCGTCTGTGGTATTATTGCTTTTGAGAGTGGCTGTCTTAAGTTGGCGGGGAGAAGGGCTGTCTTAAGTTGGCGGGGAGAAGTCGTTTTTTTTTGCTATTGCGATTGTTCGTTAACTGTTCTTCATTGTTCGACCAAATTTTTATTTGTTCGATCTTAGTTTTCTTTTTAATAAAATAAAAAAATTGATTTCTTAAGTTGACGGGGAGAAGTCACTTTTTTACATTTTTTTTTTGCTATTCCAACTGTTCGTTAACTGTTCTTCATTGTTCGATCAACATTTTTATTTGTTCGATCTTAGTTTTTTATTAAATAAAAAAAATTTAGCTTTCTTAAGTTGACGGTTAAAAGTCGCTTTTTCACATTTTTTTTTTGCTATTTCAACTGTTCGTTAACGAAAACGCTATAACCCAGGTCATATCGTGGCTCTCACAGAATCTATTGACAATTAACCTCGAAAAAACGGTTCTCGTTCCCTTTGGTCTGAAAACCACAAGCCTACCACGCAATGACACATTTGATGTCAAGGCGCACACGTGCCTGATGCCCTCCATTCACTGCACCTGCCTACAAATTGTAAGAGTCCCAGATGTCAAATACTCATAGATAATCATTGATCATCAGTTTCTCAGATGGGACCAACATGTAAATGCACTTTCCTCCAAAGTAAGAAAACTCATTTTTGTGTTTAAAAACCTAGTCCACGTAGCCGATATACAACACCTCAACTCATAAAATTGGAGAGATCCTAGCGAGCATTTCTTAAAGTTATGACCAGAAAACCATTCCGTCATCCAACAACTCAGCTGTACAAGGACGTTCCCGTTCTTACTGTAATACAACTATTTATATTACGAACCGTTCTAAAGACACACTCCACACTAAAATATGACCCTACACTCTGCAAACAGAAAAGAAGATACGACCGAGTCTGCACAATCCTATGTTGTAGAACAGCCCTGGCAAAGCGACACTCCTATTTCCTGTACAACTACCTATATAATAAAGTAAATAGACTACTGAGTATTTACCCAATGTCCAAGCATGACGCAAAAAAATCGGTTGTCTGTAAAGTCGGTTTACTGACGATAGTTGAACGTGACAAAGTCATAGGAACGCCTCAGAGCGAGGTAACGCCGTTTTCGTGCGTGCAGCCGGCTCCATCGAATTATAAGACGTTGTAACGCCAAAAAGAAACTCCGTGAATGACTTCAAAGTCAAGAATATGAGACAACAGAAACATTCATTAAATAACACATTCGCAAAACAAAAAACATTCCCCACTCTCCTCCCCTCACTTCCGAATATAATCCTACTTTCTCCGACCACATAAAACATACAAGCACGCAATCATACACACATAATCAAAGAACCTTATTTTTGCAAACATTTAAAATCAGTATCGGGTTATTACTTAATTTCTTTAGGGTCGCCGATAATTATATTTGTATATTCATAGGGTTATACTGGAGACACTAGGGATGCTGGAGTTACTGTTACAAAATTAATTTTCATTCAAAATTTAAAATCCTCATAATATTGTTACGAGCTGAGGTTCGGGATTAGAGAATTATACCAGATTGTTACCGAAATAGACACAATTTACTTTAATAGATCACAAAATACACAGGGAAACTAGTAACAACACAATTACGATGGATGGCGGGATATTCGTAACAATATTAATAAATCAAAACACATCTGGCAAAATCTTGGTTATGTTTGATATAGAGCCATCTAGTAGATTTAAAATTATGGCTTACTAGCGTGATTATACAGTAACCGACCGATCTCTTTTTATTAAATAAGTATTTATTTCTTCGATTTTACAATTACATAAAAATTCAAATTGATTAAATTCACTTTTAAATATTTAGATTTAAACGTGAACTTGTTTCGTTGATTTTATTTAAAACCCCACTAAGAAAATATAATTATAAATAATATAAACAAAGTTAAAACTATTGTTAATTATTTTTTTAAATGCGATCATTATTTGTGTTTATTAAATAGCCATATATTTTTATTTAGATTTTCGTTTTATTCGTTAAGAGTAATTATGATATAAGTAGGAATCACGGCTAAGTGATACGGTCATTTTAGAACCAATATGTGGTTGGTGGGCTCGAAGCAACGATTCAGTTCATTAGAAAACCGGCAGTGAAACAATGCTTGCATTATTACCGGTTACCGGTGAGGTTACTGGAGGCCCTAACCCTCCTCTCTCCCCTGTTTCCGTCCTTCCCCTCGTCTGCTTTGCACTTGTTAGAGATAATATTTGAATTATTTAAATAATCCAGAAAAATCTCATCCTCAGAACACGCAGTTAAAGTGGGTAAGTAGGTAGTTAGGTACCTATTTAAGGTACTTAGTAGGAGTAGGTAGGTATAGACTTACATACCTTTTTATTTTATCCGTACAAAACCGACCTCTATAATAGGTAACTACCTACTTGTATCTATTTAGATATCAATAGATACACACTATCAATATAAATACTATTATACTAATAATATAACATCAAATTATAGTAGAAACTAAATAATTTACATGCCACGACATGTGCGAAACGGTGAATAATCGGAACGAAACTGACCAAACTAGCGATTTTGCACGGGTGGCGGGAGCGATACGCGACGAGTGACGTCATCATACCAAGCGCAGCTCCGAGCAAGCGTTTCGAAATAGGCGAAAAAAAACTTTAATAACTTTGCCATTTCTTGTTGGATTTAAATCATTTAAAAAACGAAATGATCAGCATGTTATAGCGCATACGCTCCCATATTTAGAAATTTAATATTTTGTTATGTGAATGACTTTATATGTTTAATAGGTCCACTATTGACATCATATCCCTAGATTTTTATGTATCTGGTATTATGCAAACCCAAGTTATGAGGGTTTAAAAAACGATGAAGCGCTTCGAGAAAAGGTAGGTAGTGTCCTTGTACTTCGCTTGGCTCATCTTGGCGGGGTCACTACTGTGCCCCCAGATAAAGCGTCATCGAGATGTTTGAACAATTGAAATAATCGACTTGAACATCTCGACATCGCCCATCGCTAGCTGCATGTCTCGGATCACGGATGTCTCCATAGACTAAAATATATTTTATTGAAAGATAAGTCTAAACGTGTCTCTAGAAACACTTGACATTGGCGGAATCTCTGCGTTGACTCTACACGCGAGATAGAGTCCATATATATAAAAAAAAAAGTCTCTGTCACATTTATCACCGGTATGAAGATGATTGGTTATGTTAACCCGTAGTCTGTACCCGTAGGGTTTAAGTGTTGTGGGTTAAATTAAGCTTGTTTTGATTCTGTACTTGTGTTTTCGTAAGGTATTCAGCGCAATAAAAACCGCAGTAAATATAAATCTGAAACGAACTTCGCAACAGACATTCTTACTAACCGTAGGCTGAATTCAAAACAAAACATAAATAAGTACGTATTATTGATTTACTTTCTGTTTAATATGTTTAATAATATCTGATATATTGTTGAGCACCCAAAATAGTCTATTGCAACTCGTTGCTGTTGGATCATAGAATCAGTTGATTTTGTTAGGTAGTTCAAATTCAAATTCAAAATCATTTATTCAATTAAGACACTAAGTGACATTTATGAACGTTAAATTGAAGCTAGAGTTAAAATCATAGATCGGCACAAATAGACGCCACAGCATGTACTGGATTGTCAAGGTAAATTAGGTGAAAAACACCAAAATCTACTGCCCGTTTGTGTCGATCTATAACTTCCAGTTTCCAAAATGCGTAGGGCCTTATGAGAAGAATACTGGCAAAGAAACTCATGGCCACTCTTTTTAAAAGTCAGATCTTCAGGTACAATAGTGTTAGTGTTACACGAAAGGTAAACAGGATGCAAGCTGATGCCACCTGAATTTCATTTTATTGAAATGCTCCAAAAGCTAACGTACTAAAAAATAAAAATCACTCAGTGATACCGTTGAAGGTTTGAACCTATTAAACATAGAAATCATTCAAGGTGCACATCTACCTTCATTCAGTTGCAAAATCTACTGTTAAAAATAATTCGTGACTGGATTAAAAGGCTAGAGTTGCAGTTGATCGAACCAAAATAATAGTATAGGCTAAAGCATCGCTGACTAGGCCGACCAGTCACCCCAAGCAGCACCCGTTCACGAGTATGATGCATGGACCAGCCATCATCTCCTGTGCCATATCAGAGGGAAAGAAACCTTATACCTTATACCTTTTATAACTTATGTCGTTAAGGTGTACAAGCTACTGATGATTGTACCTACATTTAATACTGTTGTATTGAGTATATGAATCATGCATGTTATATGTTTTTAGATTTTGTTTTATTTATTTAGTTAGCATTGATCTAGTCAATATAAAAGTCATCTGTGGTTCCAGTATAATGTCAATATAAAATTCTCTACTTCCATGGCTGTAACCATCAAAGTACAGAATTGGAATTAAATTGAGGGCAGTAAGGTGCATTTGCAATACTTACATTATATTTAGAAATATAAAATTGCATAGATTACTGAAAATCACAGATAAAGATTTATAAGACAACTACATCCCTTTTTCCCATGCCAAGTTAGTACAGGTGTCACTCATAGTCCTCTCCGAGTCTTTTTATTAACAATATGGTCAAATGTCACATGGAAAACTCACAAAAAAATAAAAGCACAGTGATAAATTCTAAAAACTCAACTAGTATAAGCAGACAAACTAAAATTGGAATTCAAAGTCATGGTACCATTTGAATTTAGCATCTTGTAGGTACTGACTTTGTGAGAGAAAGAGGTTTGAATATTGACAGAACAGCATACCTACCCCACAGTTAATATACTGAGTCAAGTTAAAAAAAAAGTAAACAAGTTTGTTACATATTAAATATATGCATTAATAAAATATTGTAAACTAAGTGATACACCGAGAACAGTAGCATTCATAGCTAACTACTTGAGCATCTTTTTTTTTGTCACGAGTAGCTAGTAGTGGGCAAACCACATTTCATGACAGCTGCACCTAGTAACATACTTATAAAAATATTAGAAAAGTTAGTAATACAAATTGGTATCCTTTAAAAGCTAATCCCATCGAAAACAAAACATAAAAAAGTCTCGCAACTCACAATGCAGTTCTTCTACTGCAAAAAGTTGTGAGAGCCAATTATTACTTAATTTTTTAACTAAAAACATTTATAGTGACCATGTCAATATTAGACATCTTTATTTTTTCTATAAATAGCCCAGTCAACATAGCTATTTTATGATAAAAATGGACACTTCGATTACCACGCATTTTTATTTTTGGATAAGTAGTAAAAAAATGCGATGATTAAGAATTCCGATACCTGCAGTCTGGACAAGTGGGACAAGTAATTTTTTTAACAACTTAACGAAAAAAAACTTCTTTTTAACATTTTGTGTGATACGTTTTTCGTCATATGTGCCGTAAGCTTTTTGTTCTCCATTAAATTACCACAAAATGAGATCTGTTCAAAGTCGCTAAGTACTTTAACAGCGCATGAAGGTCGTAGTTAAAAAGTAGCGTTTTTTCAACATTTCATAACTTTGAACGGAACATACGTAGAAATCTGAATCTTTCTGAAATTATAGCATGATGATATTAAAAAGTGCTATGAATTATTATGATATTTTTAAATTCCTAAAACTAATCGGACCAGGTTAAAAAATTCAAAAATTCATTTAAGTTTATGAGCCTGTTGGAATATTTAAGAAATATCAATTTCATAACGATATTTTTAGGTGTACCCTTTTTACGCGACAAACTACACGTCTTTTTTTATTTTTTTTTCAAATAACCATTTTTTTATACTTATTAAATATATTACATATTAGAAAGCGGTTCTTTGAAAAATAAAAAACAATTATAAGAACTTATACTACAGCACGAGACTATCCAATGAAACGGCAAGAATCCTTGGAAGGGTCGCCCGATCGCTCGGAGGATGCGGGCGTGCGGTTCCGCGTGAGGGTTTGCATGAAGCAGTACTTCAGTGACGAGCGCGCCCTCGCGTTCGTGTGCGTGCGCGGCGGGCGGCGCGTGCGCTGGTTGCAGCGGCGCCTGCGCGCTCTGTTCCCGCTGCCGCCGAGCTTCGCGCTGCTCTGCGCCGGCCACCTCCTGCCACCCGACGAGCCGCTCGCCGTGCTGCGTCATGACGACGTCGTCGAGTGAGTGTGCCGACTTACTTATCCGCATTGTAGAACAGTTGTTGGTTGAAAAATCTGCGCTCTACCAATTAACACCCGAAATCTTTGAAACTAAATAAATATTGTGAATACAATTAGACATAAGGCATAATTAGAGGAAGATCTGAGTGCGAGATTTTCATAAATAAAAAAATTAAAATCTCCCGATTCGGAAATCCTTTCAACGATGACAAAAGAGCTGATGATCTTCGAACGGCTGAATAGATTTTCTTGAATTATATCTAAGAACACTCTCGATCAAGTCAACTTTCAAACAAAAAAAACCGCACTCAAATTGATTGGTCCGTTTGGGAGCTACGATGCCATACACAGACACACAGACACGTCGGGGTGTTATAAGTTTGACGTGTCTGTGTGTGCGTGTGTTTCCGTCGGGGGTTAAAAACTGATGGAAGTCGGCATCCATAGTCCAAATGTATTTTTGTTACAATGCAATTTTTGAAGTTAACTAATACGTAGGTCTCCGCAGATGCGCTGGTTCTACTGTAAACAATCACCATGTTTAGTACTACACCTCTAATTTACTTGCTAGCATTGACAAACCCATTAGTAGAATACGTATCTGTATCACAATATTGCGTAAGTATCACAATTTGTCCTTACATTTCACAGTCGGATTTGGTACTAACGACTTTATTCGTTTTGCAATAAATAAGGTAAAAGTAAAGTAAAAGTACTTTTATTTTTGCATCACCCCAAGGTTGACTGTCAGAGAATGCCTTAGGCATTATGTCCGCCTTTGTACAATCTGTGCATGAGCATTAATAAAAAAATAATAATTAATAAAGCACTTGTTTATATTACAAGTAGGGATTGTAATCTGCATAGCCGGATCCGGTATATTAGACGTTAACCGGATCTGGTCCCGAGACGCAGGGACCTTTATACGGCAGTTCTTACTTACAACGCCATGGCACCGGTACTACGGTCATCGGATCTGTCAAAAATTAAATGATTCCAAATTTGTTTACTTGTGCAGTCACACCGACAAGTATGGGACAAGTTGAAAGGGCCTTTTTAGCTAGCTATATTAATTTGTAATTGTGTAAGTAGTCGATTGGCAAATGATCTGAGTAATACTATTTGTTTGTCAGGATTTAAAGTCACTGTACCTTTATAAAATTTATGATAACTCGCCTAAACCTCTTTTATAAAGTTATATTAGCACCAACAAAAATAAATAATGTTATGATATTCCCAGTCCGGCCGGATCCAGTCGGGATTTGTGAGGTTCTGACCCGATTGACCGGATTGCGATCCCTGATTACAAGCTGTAGGTTCAGATTATACTGTAACGAATAACCCGCTATCTATTGGCGACTGTCGGAATTCGTAAAGAGCTACAAAATAAAGATACACGCCATCTGTTGAGACAACACGGAACTAAGTAGTAGCCCATTAATGGAATATTCTACGATGTATTAGCGGATTCTATTGTTTTGTAGAATTTACCAGAGGTGTCGCGATTTTTCTGGAAGTACCGTTTCGCTATATAAAGCGTGGCATTGCGGAGTAGTTAGTTAGTTATCAAGTGAGTGTCAAGTGAAAGTAAACAGCGACTAAAGTGTAAGTGAATTAAGAAGTTTAGTGTAATAGTGATAGTAAATTATTGTAATTGGGTTGTTACTAGTTTCCCTGTGTATTTTGTGATCTATTAAAATAAATTGTGTCTATTTCGGTAACAATCTGGTATAATTCTCTAATCCCGAACCTCAGCTCATAACAAATTGGTGTAAGAAGTGTGATTAGATGATGCCGGTTTTACTAAAGTGAGGACACGGAAGGCGTTCGTACTAGGGGACAGCGACAGCAGGAGATGGACCAGAGACTGTTTGGGGATGCTCCGCAACAACCAGCGGACCGTCGGCAGCCGACGGCAGAACCTGCTGACGGTTCATTAGCGGCCCCCTCGACCTCGGCGGCTCCGGACCTCGCCGCATTAAGGATGATGCTGCAGTAGCCGTCGCCAGGAGGAGCAGGCTCGTCAGCTGCAGGATCAGTTGCGGCGGGACAAGGAAGAGCAGATCCGTCGCCAGGAGGAGCAGGCTCGTCAGCTGCAAGACCAGTTGCGGCGGGACAAGGAGGAGCAGATGTTCCTTATGAAGGATCTCCAGGTTGCACTCAGTAAGGACCTTAAGGTGATGAAGGAGACGGTCCACCAGCACGAGGCCCGCATCACGGACACTGAGCACAAGATTGTGGATATGCAGAAGGCTCTAGAAGACCTGAAGCTCGGAACTGCTCCTGTGGGGAATGCTCCTGCGGCGCGCGGGTTTAAGGTGCCTCCATTCGATGGAACGTGCTCATGGACTGCTTATAAGATCCAGTTCGAGGCCTTTATGAAGGCGAACGGGTGGACTGAGGCGCAGGCCATGACAGCGCTCACCCCGGTGTCTGCGCGACCAAGCATTGACTGTGCTGGAGGCTCTCGGCAAGAACCTCACCTACGACCAGCTCGTTGAAGCGTTGGAGTCGAGGTACGGTGACGCGCACCTGGAGCACGTATTCCGTGCCCAGTCAAAGGAGCGCGTGCAGCGTGTAGGTGAGAATTTACAGCAGTGGGCCTTGGAAATTGAGAAGCTCGTCCGGAAGGCATATCAGTCAGCGCCTACATTGATCGAGGGCAATCTGGTGCAAACCTTTCATCGACGGTATCCGTGAAGGTCAGGGCTGCTGTTAGGCTGGGGCACCACGACACGCTTAAGGCTGCCCTTGCCCACGCATTGGAGGTGGAAGCGGTGAGGCAAGACCACCGAGCCCACCGCGTTAGAGAAGTAACTACACCCACCGCCCGTGACCGTCCCCATTACAGCCCCCGATGCTACACCTGAGGGCGCATTGCCCTAGGCAAAGCGATGGACGACCACAGGAGAGAAGGGTGGTTGATGCTGTCGCCCAACAGCAGGGAATCGAATAGAAGCCAGGACTGCGGGGCGGGTGCTGGCTGGAGGTCAAAGAGCCCCAAGAATTTCGATCTCGCAAGCTCATGACGGGAATAGCCTGATCATCAGAGGCGAGGTCAACGGGATGCCGTGGAGTATGACTCTAGATACGGGAGCCTCTCGGACGGTAGTTAGTTCCTAGCTCGCGAATCGGTTTCTTGGGGACAACATCAATGACCGCGAGCAACTACAGCTGGTAACAGCTACCGGTCAGCGGATAGCCGTCCGAGGAGAGAAAACGGTGGAGTTGAAGCTGGTTAACGAACTTTACAAGCACAACATCATCGTGGCAGATATTCTTGATGATTGCATTCTGAGCTTGGACTGTTTGCGTAAACATCGTTGTGAGATAGATATGAATCAGGGATTATTGAGATGTGGTTTAGAGGAGCTCTTCGTGGAAGGAGCATCACCTGGAAAAGTGTACTGCCTGGAAAAGACTGTGCTTCCTCCTAGATCAGAAGCAGTCGTACCGACTGCTCTTCCGCGGTCGTCACCCAGAAAGAATCGGTGTGTACTAATAGAAAGCACGAAGGATGACTTTCCGATGAGGGTGGCGAGGACTCTGGTGAGGACGACTGGTGATCCAGTGGTTGGTGTGCTGAATTGGGTGATCAGGAAGGGCACTCTGTTAGGCACCTGTGAGGAAGTTACTTGGCTGCGTAGATGCCAGGATGGTTCTACTAGCGTAACGAGCTTTAATGTCTCAACGCTATTAGAGGAATGTCGTAGTGAACTCACGAAGGAAGAGTTCGACATGGCTAAGAAGGTGCTGCTTCGATACGGCGATGTTTTCTCTCCAAGTGATACGGACATAGGAAAGACCGGACTAGTTCAGCACAAGATTAACACGGGCAACGAACTTCCGATCCGTCAGCGTCCAAGAAGATTACCGGTGGCACGAGAAGGAAAGGTAGACGCCATGATTGAAGGAATGGTAAAGGATGGAGTTATAGAGCCTTCATCAAGTCCGTGGTGTTCTCCTGTGGTCCTTGTGAAGAAGAAAGATGGTAGTATGCGGTTTTGTGTTGACTACCGTCGGTTAAATGACATCACGAAGAAGGACAGCTATCCTCTGCCACGTATCGACGATACGTGGCAGAGGCAATTTACAGTTATGCCGTTTGGTCTGTGCAATGATCTGTCCAATGGTCTGATTTGAGAGATTGATGGAGTTAGTGCTCGCCGGCCTAATCGGGGACGCCTGCCTGGTATATTTAGATGACATCATTATAGTAGGACGTACCCTTTAGGAACACCTGCAGAACCTCGAGCGTGTGCTTTCAAAAATCCGGGGGGCTAACCTCAAGCTGAGTCCTAAGAAGTGCTCGTTCTTTAGACGGCAAGTACACTTTTTAGGACATGTTGTGTCGGAAGAATCTGTACGAACGGACCCGGAGAAGGTAGCTGCTGTCAAGGACTGGCCTGTTCCAAGGGACAAGACGCAAGTAAGAGCATTCCTGGGTTTATGCTCATACTACCGGCGATTTGTCAAAAGCTTTGCGGACATTGCAAAACCGTTACACCGACTCACTGAAGAAAAACGAACTTTCTGTTGGGACGAGAGCTGTGACATTGCATTCCGGGAGCTAAAGAAGCGTCTGTGTTGTACGCCTGTATTGGGTTATCCTGACCTGAAAAATGAATTTATAGTCGACACAGACGCGAGTAACACGGGTATTGGCGGTGTGTTGTCGCAACGGAAAGGCGATCAAGAAATTGTGGTAACGTACTTCAGCAAGTCTCTATCTAGACCGGAAAGGAATTACTGTGTCACGAGAAGGGAGCTGCTCGCCGTGGTTAAAACATTGCAGCACTTCAATAAGTATTTGCTAGGTAGAAGGTTCTACCTGCGTACTGATCATGCTGCATTGAAGTGGTTGTTACAATTCAAAAACCCGGAAGAACAAGTAGCGAGGTAGATAGAACTGCTGCAGGAGTAAGATTTCGAGATCCAGCATCGTAGCGGCAAATCCCATAGGCCTTGCACTGAGGACTGTAAACACTGCGTTAGGCAAGAGACCAGGGAAGCTGTGCCCGTCGCATGTTAAGAACGGACCTGAGTGACGAGTGGAAGTAAACCTTACAGAAGGCTCAAGAAGAGGACACAGATGTCAATTTAATCCTCGAGTGGGTCAAAGCCAATGCTCCGAGGCCAAAGTGGAGCGACGTTGCAGCTATGAGCACAATGACAAAGGGGTATTGGGCGCAGTGGAATAGCTTGGTCGTCCAGGACGGAGTATTATGCCGTAAATGGGAGAATGCTCGAGGGGACACCTGTCACCTCCAAATGGTTGTTCCCAAGGCCAAGGTACCGGAGATTTTACAGCTTTACCACGATGGATGTTCAGGAGGCCATTTGGGTGTGAAAAGGATTTTATTGAAGATTCGAGTGGTTTTATTAGATCCACTGCCGCGACGATGTGGAAGACTGGTGTTGAAAATGCATCAGTTGTGCCGCAGTGAAGGGACCTCACACACGCAGCAGGGGTGCATTGCAACTGTATAATGTGGGAGCTCCGTGGGAGCGTATTGCCGTGGATGTAGCAGGTCCATTTCCGGAGAGTGAAGATGGCAACAAGTATTTTATGGTTGTCATGGATTATTTTACGAAGTGGCCGGAAGTATTTGCGATACCGAACCAAGAGGCGACGACCACGGTAGCTGATAAGCTGGTCCATGAAGTCTTTTGTCGATTTGGGGTACCTTTAGAGATTCACAGTGATCAGGGGAGGAATTTAGAGTCCCAGTTGTTCCAGGAAACGTGCCGCGTGATGGGTGCTTTTAAAACCTGAACCACCTCTTACCACCCTCAGTCTGATGGAATGGTGGAACGGTTTAATCAGACATTAGAGAGGTACTTGGCAAAAGTTGTGGAAGGCAGGCAAAGAGACTGGGATAAACACATCCAGCCGTTTCTTCTCTCGTACCGAAGTGCGGTCCACGAAAGTACGTCAGTAACACCGGCCTTTGCAAACTTCGGTCGAGAACTGCGGTGGCCTGCGGATTTAATCACGGGCACTCCCCCTGACACTCCGCGCAGTATTACGGATTACGCCAACGATTTGCGCAGTATTACGGATTACGCCAACGATTTACGCAGCAAGATGAATGACGTTTACGAGCACGTCAGACAGTCAGGACAGCAGACCTCGGAGAGAATGAAAACCCGGTACGACCGAAAGAAAATTGACAGAAGCTTTGAGGAAGGATCACTGATCTGGCTGCATAACCCGGTTCGCAGCAAAGGGAAATCTCCGAAGCTGCAAGTGAAATGGGACGGACCGTACAAAGAAGTGACCAGACTTAATGACGTAACGTACCGCATTCAGATAGGACCGCGGGCCACTCCCAAGATCGTCCATGTGGATCGGTTGGCACGTTATCATGGGGATAATCATGCTCGGGACGGCATCGTGATTGGGGCAGTGTTACGAATAACCCGTCGGAATTCGTAAAGAGCTACAAAATAAAGATACACGCCATCTGTTGAGACAACACGGAACTAAGTAGTAGCCCATTAATGAAATATTCTACGATGTATTAGCGGATTCTATTGTTGTGTAGAATTTACCAGAGGTGTCGCGATTTTTCTGGAAGTACCGTTTCGCTATATAAAGTGTGGCATTGCGGAGTAGTTAGTTAGTTATCAAGTGCGTGTCAAGTGAGTTAGTTATCAAGTGAGTATCAAGTGAGTTAGTTTTCAAGTGAGTTTAGTTTCAAGTAAGTGTCAAGTGAATAAACAGCGACTAAAGTGTAAGTGAATTAACAAGTTTAGTGTAATAGTTATAGTAAATTATTGTAATTGTGTTGTTGCTAGTTTCCCTGTGTATTTTGTGATCTATTAAAATAAATTGTGTCTATTTCGGTAACAACCTGGTATAATTCTCTAATCCCGAACCTCAGCTCGTAACAATACCTTTGGTATTTACATACGTACATATAGGTATAGGTAAAAATTACTTCAAAGAATTAAATTACATGAGAAATTAGCAATCAATGCAAATTGCACGTAATGTAGGTACTATATTTCCTTATTATTTCTTTTTCAGTGTTGTGCCTTCCCATGTTGATCTCGATAGACACTGGGCCGAAGACGTGGACGTCGACTCCGTCTGCAGCATCGTACCAGAATTTCATATGAGTGGTTCCCACCGCTCCAATACGGTTAGCGGCCGCGACGTCACGAACCCCTGCTGTCCCACCGCTGATCGCGAATTCAATGTGGTCCACGCCGGTGATGACGTAACAGCTCTGGAAGGCGTAGGGCCTTCCAGAGCTGCCCAGGAACTAGACGATGGTGACGAGCTGAGTGACCGTAAACGCCGAGCGCTAGTCCTGCTAGAGCAATACTGCGGGATTGAGTCGTATAGCGAGCAGCGTGGGACGCGCCCGCGACGTCGCAGAGTACGCCGCAGGCGCCGCGAGCCAACCGCACCTTCGCCCACCGCCGCGCCCGTGACCTCTCCCGCTACCTTGCCTGCCGCCGCACCCGCGACATCGCCAGTTACCTCACCCGCTACCTCGCCGGCAACCGCGCACGCGCCCGCGCCCCTCTCGCCCTCCGGCCACGAGATCGTGGTGCTGCGCAACGGCATTCAAATATCGCGTACACCGAGACTTATTCGACCGCTCGCCGATGCCGTATTGTCGTAATTGTACTACGTAACTTAAGAAAAAGATAGGTTCTCATCTATTTACAGTGTAAACTCTATATAGCGAAATTGAAGAGACCTGGTATTTTATTGCGTTATAAAGAGTTTCCGTTAAACGGAGAGTAAAATAAAACGATATAATTTTACAAATAAGTGGTTTTAATTTTGACTAAATTAACTAAAAGAAATTAACATAACAAATTTATAATCTGAAAGAAACTTCAGAATAAGATAACACAAAGACAACCCAAAGCAATAAGACGATAGTAGGAAGAGTAAACACATGCTAGGCAATTACAATAAAAATCTTTTTAACAAACAAACCGACGAAAAGAACTAAATAGCAAAACATAAATAAATCTCAACTCTTAAGTATTGAGCTTATTTACTAACTATCAAATTTTATATAAACTTATTTTGAGTCAGCGCCAAATAATAAAATGAGCTTGAGGTTCATTTATTTTTTGCTTTTTATACCCTGTACAAGTTAGCTTAATCTTGTTGACAGATGTCAATTTTTCTGATCGACATAACTTTGGAATGACGTACATATTATTTTCTTAATTTAATGATTTTAAAAATTTAAAAAAAATACATATAACACAAAAGTCATTAAAGATTCAAGCGTTATCCGAAAACTTTGAGACTTTTTGTTGCTTCAAAGTAAAATGTAAATAGTGTTTACGATAAATTAAACAAAGGTTTCTTGTTTTAAGATATATGTACTGCGAAAACGGAAATTTACAAATTTGAAAACGTGTTTTAACGATGAGTTGTTAGCGAGAGAAATACCTTGTACATAATGTAATATAAAAGTGAATGAAAACGAATGGCGAATAGAATCGAACAAGTTCGATGAATGTGTCGTAGACATCCTCGGGGGCCTTGAAACCTGTAGGTGCAGCTTTAAACTTGACGGGATTTTATTATATATTTTAATGCACATAGCGTAAGAGTTATTCTGCAACCGACTACTTCTTGGTATCATATCCAGAACGAGCCTCCAAAGGGAGTATTTTTAATTCTTTGAAATAAGGGCGACATGATACGTCTGGAGCAATAACACATATTGATCTTATGCATCTTTTTTGAGCAATGAATACCTTCTGAAACTCTGAACTATTGCCCCATATTAATAGTCCATACCGAAGGACAGATTAGACATAAGCAAAATAAGCCGTGCATGCCGTATTTTGGTTTGCTATTTTTGATAATTTATAAAGAGCATATGAAAACCCATTAATCTTGTTGCTCACTTTTTCAGTTTGTTCTTTCCAATGAAATTTAGAATTTATTATTAATCCAAGAAATGTCACATAATTAGCGTTCGATAATATATGTCCATCATAATTGATCTCAAAATTAATATTCTTAAAGTTATTAAAATTCATAATATTTGTTTTAGACATGTTTACTTTCAGATTATTATCATTTAACTAATTAATAATTAATGTCAGAGTATTGTGAATGTCACTTTTGTGTTGTGTAATTGTCATGTTTTTATTAGTAGTCACTATAACAGATACATCGTCCGCGAACAATATCATTTTGTGGTCTGTAGTTTTAGGCAAATCGTTGATATAGACCAGAAATAGTAGCGGCCCTAGCACGCTTCCTTGGGGAACCCCTAACTTATTTCTTTTGTATTCTGATCTATATGTTTGGATATGGTCGTTTGAGTTTAATTGAGAAATATCTACACATTGAAATCTGTCCTCTAGATAACTTTGTAACCAATTTAGTGCAAGTCCTCTAATGCCATAATATTCTAGTTTTGTCAAAAGCTGTTCATGTGACACAAAATCGAAAGCTTTCGCCATATCCAGAAAGATAACTGTTGTATATACATTATTATTAACATTTTTTAGAATGTCATTTACCAGGTAAAATGTTCCATCCCTAGTAGATTTCTTACGTTGAAATCCAAACTGATTTTTATCAATAATATCATGCTTGTCGAAAAAAGCGGTCAATTTATCATGCAAAACTTTTTAAATAATCTAGAAAAGATAGGCAAGAGAGTAATGGGCCTGTAATTACTGACTTCTGTTTTGTCTCCTTTCTTGTATAATGGCTTGACCACAGAATATTTAAGTTTGTCTGGGAATGTACCTGTTTGTAATGAAAGATTTACAAGAAATGTGATTATGGGTGTTAATTAGATACTACATGTTTTTAAGATACTAGTACAAATTGAGTCGTAACCTTCCGATCTGGTATTTGCAAGGGACATGATTATCCTATGCATATAAGTTTCATCGATGGGCGACAAAAAGATAGCATTTAATTGTTTATTGTTGATATTTGTGTTATGAATTTCATGATTAATTCTATTTGTGCTGGAGATAAAATATTCATTGAAGGTATTTGCTATTGCCAGTGGAATTGTGACTATTGTGTTGTTATAGGCTAGCTTAGTAACATAGTTGTTAGTTTTTGTACAGGTAGTAGTAGGTAGCTCTTCATATATCCTTACTGTTTGCTACATATTTTGCATTGTTGTGCTTTTTAGCAGCAAATATGCATTTTTTAAACAATTTGTTATACGTTAAGTACTTAAATTTTTCTTTTTTACATTTAGTAGAGTAGTATTTGAAGCGTAGTTTTCTTTTATTAATACAACTCTTGCGTAAGCCCTTTGTCAACCAATTATTTTTCCTTGATAGATTTATCTTTATTCTATTTATTGGAAAGCAAAGACAATAAAAAAGGCAAAAAAAAATCTTAAAATTCATTAAATGACATATTTAAATCAGTTTGGGTGTACCAGTTTAAGTAATGTAAACTCCGTAGGTATTGTTTAAATTTATTTGTATTTTCAACTGAATAGTCCCTTCTAAAGTTGTAGATAAACTTAGGTATTTTATGTTTATATCCTATTGGCCAAGTGAGGATTTGTGCAGTATTGTGGTCAGATACATATAACGGAATAAGTAAGCCAGTTGCATTCATTACATTGCTAATGATTAAGTCAATGCACGACTATTCTCTAGTTGGTTCAGATATGTGTACAGTTAAATTATATTTAGTTAAGATATCTATCAATCTACGGGTAGCCAAACTTTGTGCGTCTAGTGTGTTAATATTTAAGTCTCCAGCTATAATAATTTTATCTTTAGATAATTTAGATAAGATTTTATATAACATAAGATCGAAACCGTCAAAAAAATACTCAAGATGTCGTTTATTTTTAGAAGGAATTCTATATATACATAATACAATTATATTGCTCGGTATGAGCTTTATCGCACTCATCTCAAAATGGTAAGTCGTCTTAAATTCATCAAAGCACGTAATTTTTTTGTAAGGAGTACCTCTCTTGACCTTGACATGCATATTGCATGAGCCACCTCGTTTATTTTGCCTACAATAACATGACGCCAGCTCGAAATCGATAATATTAATATTTTGTTCAGTATCCAGTTTAACAAATGTTTCCGTAAAGCACAATACGTCAGGATTTGTTTTGGTTTTAATTTCTGCAAAAGTCATCTCTATTAATTCTTTTTTAGAGAATATATCTTGAATATTCTGGTGAAACAAAGTAAAAATATTCGTTGAATTAGGGCCGAAAAAACTCCTCACTATTACTAGATTTTGATCTATTTACTGTTTTCTTAGTAACCGTGTTTATTTCGGGATAATTTAGAGATTTCATTATAGTTGAAGTGCACTTTTTAATTTGAAAATAGTACGGATTGTACCTTTCTTTACAATATCCCTTTTTTCTGTATTTAGATGTTCTAGTCTAGTATTATTTTTATTTGTATATGTTTTGTGCAAGGGTAATTTTATTTTCGTTGGCGATAGATATTTTTTTTTGTACTCATTATAATTAATACATGTATTGATCTTACTACATAGAAAATCTACATAATTACGGTAACGTCTATTTTCAATACCTAAGTACTCAATAACAGTGCATCTCTTTAAGTGTACAGTCCACAGTTTTACTGATTGATTTAACATATAAAAATTGAGATGTGGATTGTAGCAGATTGGAGTTAAGTATATATGAGCTTTACATAGCTTACTTATTATTAAACTGAGGTTATAATGAAAGGAGGTCATTCATTTTGGGCCCAAAAGTCAAAGTGCCGGCAAGCGAAAAAAAATGTGATATTATTGTAGGGGAGATCAATCCAAGCATTTTTCACTATGGCACCAAATCTCTACTACCACTCCTTCATCTGATATTTTAAGTAGAAAAATCAGATTTTTAGGCATTTGATTAAAAAACATTTTTATCTTTTGGTGAAAAACGTGCTGTGCTTTTGTTAGGATGATGCCGTACAACTGATACTAGTATCACATTAAACCTTTGTGAATGTTAATTCCATCATTTATCGACTGTGTAGAAAAAAAAAATATTTTTAGAGCTTAAAAAAAGTTGTAATTATGTCAAATAATCTAACGGACGGTAAATGCGCGGCAATACCGCAGGCGCAGGTTAAAAAGCCGACGAAGGATTTGTGCGCACCAGCCGCAGCTATTTTTCGCGTACTATCTACTTGAAGTGTTTACTTAAAATGGATGAACGAATATGTATTCAGTGTCGTGAACCTATTGGAAATAGGAGGAGCTATTCTTGGGCTTCCAGAGAAAAACACTACACTGATATCGCGCAGATTATTATTACCGAACTGATTCAAACCCGAGACTAGCTTCAATTTTTCGAACGAGCGAAGCCACTTTTTCTCGAATGCCTCTTGCAGGATTTTATGCCATTACATCTAGGTTACGGTCACATGAATTGTCAAGACGTAGCCCGGAGAAATCTCACTGTGCCGGAGGTGCCTTTTGGAAATCCCGGAAGGCCGTTAGAGAAAAGAAAGCCAATCGTTATTTGCGATGGAACTTATATATATATTCAGAAAAGCACGAATTACCTTTTCCAGAGAGAGTCATATAGTAATCATAAATATAGGAACCTCGTCAAGCCCTTTACACTACTCGTACATCTGATGCCCATATCATGAATAATATTTTATAAAACGAGACTGATAAAGGTGACGGAGTTTCTAATTGGTTTTTCCGAGAAGGCGACATTTTAATACTCAATCGGGGCTTATCCTCTTACGTCAAAACAAACGGACATCGTAGCGTCGAATTTAGTACAAAATTTCATACTTCGCTATGGAATTCCTAGAGAGATAATTACCGACAAAGGTACAGAGTTTACATCAGAAACTATGCAACAGGTTTGTAAACTTTTGAATGTTAAACATTTAAATTCTACCGCTTACCATCATCAGACTTTGGGTGCTATAGAAAATAGTCATAAACATTTAATTGCGTATTTAAGGATACAGACTAAAAATAATACGGAAAATAACTGGAGTTCATGGTTACCCTATTGGTGTTTTGCTTACAACAATACAATACATTCAGAAACAAAGTACACCCCACACGAATTGGTATTTGGAAAACAATGTAATTTACCAAGTAATCTTTGTAATAATCTAGAACCACTTTATAATTTTTCTAACTATGCTTGTGAATTAAAATACAGACTACAAAAGCCACAATTTGATGCAAAAATTAATTTATGTAATAGTAAAACACTGCGTAAAAGTCGATATGATAATTATGTAAACTCATTTTCTTATAAAAAGGTGATCTTGTAATGATTACCAACGACAACAAAACAAATAAATTAGATCCATAGTATAAAGGTCCTTATGTTGTAGTTAGAGAAGAACAACCTAACGTTGTTATTTTAATTAAAGATAAGGAGTATGTTATCCATAAGAATAGAACAAAGTTATATAATAAATAAATATAATGTATGCGTATGCTTGTATATGTACCTTTCAATTTTCTATTAGCTCATGTTTATTATATACAAAAAAAAAAATAACAATGTATCTTGTATTTTTTTTTCTTTTGCAATGGGCGTGTAGTGTGTAGACACGCATTATACCTATATATAAACCTATGTACCGTTAGATTGGGACAGTCTTGGAATAAACCTATCCTTAACAACACGTCTGTCTATCATTTCTCGTTCCCGCTACTCCGAACCGCGTAACAAGTACGATAAAGGACCGTAAAATTATAATATTGGGAGACCACAAACAAACAAAAGGATTATCTGCAGGTTTTATAAAGGTTAGGTTAGGTTTTTTTTTTTTTTTTAACGCACCGGTCATCACAGGGTGTTATCGCTTGTACCTCCAACGTAATCGGAGACTGTATTTTCTCTTTATTTTTTTTTAGACCATTTCTCGCTTTTATGCCTCACGCACTTTCGCACTTTTATGCCACATAGTGTTTTCATTCTAGTGAAGACAATTTATTAATTTACATGACTATCTTAGCTTCTGTTTATAACTTTTCTTACACTATTGCTTATATTAGTATCTTATTTATAGGTATCGTTTTGTTATCATTTACATAATCTTAATTGCTATTTACAATCTACTTAGTGCTAATACTGTTAACAACAAACAATTACGCTTATATTAAGTTTTTGCTTACATGAATCTTAAATTCTATTACATATTTTGACTACTGCTTATTCTAATTCTATTTCTCCATTCGTTCTATATATCTAATGATGTACAATAATATGCAATACTATATTATGACAACATTTTTTACTTCATCGTGTCTTGTTTCTTTTTATAACTATTTTTGCTATTTTGATGCAGTAATCTAACAACCTATCCCTGTCTTTACTTAGTATAATTGTTGCTATATTAGCGGCTTCCATCTTTACTCCCAGTTGGTGCTCAATGTCGTGACGCTCTTTTGCATAAACTGGGCACTCAAACATAACGTGAGGCACGGATTCTTCAGCAGCAGGGTCGCAAATACACGCTGGGCTTCCCTTGCATTTGAAACGCGACAGGTATTCCGAGAACCCCCCGTGTCCTGTCATAATTTGTGTCTTCAAACAGGTTGGCTCGAATTTGCGAACTACACTATAAGCCAATCTTGCGTCAGGGAAGAATATTTTTGTGATTGACGCCGTTGTACCGCTCCTGTAGCGCTCGTTCCAATCGTCAATCGTTGAGTTTCTTATTTTACTTTTGACGTACGAGATAGGGCACTGATCGTAATCCGGTCTGCGCTTGGAGTTCAAGGCAGCCGCTTTGGCCAGTTCGTCAGCTCTCTCGTTACCCTCCAGTGCCGCGTGATCTTTTATCCAGAACAAAGATACAGCTTTGTTCTGGAGAGATGCCGTTCTTAGGTTCTCTTTAGCTGCCACCGCTAAAGGATGGAGGGAACGAGGATTCCGAATCGTTTGGAGTGCCGCCATGGAATCGCTATATACTCCAAACCCAGACGCCTTTCGTTTGACGATCTCTCGCGTTGCCCTGCTCAGTGCCAGAAGCTCTGCTTGGAAGACTGTACAGTAATCAGACAAGACTAGTTTAACGGCGTCGGTCTCGATTCCATCAGTCCAAATGGTCAGCGCGGCACCGACCCTACCTCCTATCTTACTGCCATCGGTAAAGATTTTAATTGTCTCGCTGTCAACTTGGTCATACTGCTCCCGGTCCCCAATGATGTTAATTTCCGGGACTTCGTGTTCAGCCGGGTGCGGGGCCTCTGTAGCTCGCACCATGTGTTCCACTTCCCGGTCTCCCAGCATCTCCCAGGTGGTCCCCCTCTTAGCCTCATACAACAAGGCCACCTCACGGACTCGGAGGTCGAGAGGCAGGATTCCCGCCAGCACCAGTGCTGAATTCAGGGATACTGTGCGGTAGGCTCGACACAGCTTTTGGGCCATTCCACGCTGTAGTACGTCTAGTTGTTTACGTACGCCCAGCTTGTTCACAGCCGGATACCATGCACTGGACGCGTACAGAACGATAGGTTCAATGACTGCCACGTATATTGTCCGGATGACTTCGGGATGCAGCCCCCAGCTGACTCTGGCTGCCCTGGACAGTTGTTTATATATCCCTATTGCTTTCCTGCAGATGTTTGTTACATGGGTGTTAAATGTGAGCTTTTCGTCGATGGTGACTCCCAACAGTTTTATTTCCTTAGACGCGCCAATGTCAATCCCTCCCATGCTCAGCCGTGGGGTGTCATACATAAGTTTCCTCGTCACAGTCAGCGCCATCGTTTTGTGTGGTGCGAATTTCAGTTTGTTGTTGATTCCCCACTCGCGAACATGTTCGAGAGCGGCATTGGCACGTCTTTGGATTTCATCTGCAGTCTCTCCATGGAACACAAGGACTATGTCATCCGCGAAAGCTTGGCAGAATTCGCCTCTGGCCTCCAGGCTCTTAAGGAGTGGGTCCAATAATAGGTTCCATAGGGTTGGACCCCCGATGGATCCCTGCACACAACCTTTTGCAGTCTTCCTCATGTGTTCCTCTCCGGCATAGCGGACCCTTACACATCTTTGGGTGAGATAGCTATCAACCATTAGTCGAAGGTTTACAGGACACCTTTCTTCAGCCAGTCGGACTCCAATTGCTGGCCACCAAGCGCCATCGAATGCTCCCTCTATATCCAATGATACCACTGTTGTTATTTGTTTGTGTTTAAGCTGGTTACGAATATGTTGCATTAATGCATAGAGGGAGTCTTCGGTGCTCCGCTGGGGCATGAATCCGTACTGGCGAGTACTATACCTGGGTAACAAGTAGAACTTGAGCCTGTTCACTAACATCTTCTCCAATATCTTGCCCAGCACGGGCAGAAGCCCAATAGGCCTCAAGGATTTCGGAATTGTATAGCTGCTCTTTCCAGGCTTTCTCAGGACTACCACTGTTGCCTCCTTCCATGTTATCGGAAAATGATGGAGGGCCAGAAACTTATTTAAGAGGTGTAAGAATATTTCAGGGTCATCATCAATGGCGCGCTGGCATATATCCGCCGTGAATCCGTCCCTTCCGGGAGCCTTACGCGGATTAAAGGAGTCCACCGAAGCCTTAAGTTCAGCTAGTGTGAACTCTGGATCCCAAAGCCCACTTTGCTTTCCAGTGTTCACTTCCTCAGCTTTCCTCCTAGTGTACCGATGTTGGGTGCTATCCAAGTCTTCTGAATCTTCTGGATAAAAAGTTTCAGCTATAAACTTGACTGACTCTTTCCCATCTAGCACTTTCCCGTCCCTCTCCATCGGCAGATCCTCCTCCCTTTTAGCGGTCCGGCCAATTACCCTGTAAATGCCCTCCCAGACGCATTCCCTATCCTGCTTACCGCAAAACTCCTTCCAGCTATCTGTCTGCGCCTTAACCACTGCCAACTCATAATATTCCTTTTGTTTAAGATACTCCTCCACTACCATCTGTCTTCGCACCGGGGCGGCACATCGGATCCTGTTTTTCCTCGTGGCAACTTTCTTCTTCATCTCCTCAAGCTCCTCAGACCACCACGGCATGGTAAGTAGATCTTTATTTTTAATTTTTGGTATAGTGTCGTCACATGTTTCTGTTATGATTCTAATAAATTTATTTATATCTAGTTCCAATTGGTCCACTGTTACAATTTTACTAATTTCTTCTTTCGTGATGTTGTAATCTATTTTTAATTGTTTCAATTTCTCATGAAATTGAGTCCAATTAGCCTTTTTTGTGTTATATATCCTAGTTGTTCTGTTTATTTTTATCGCTTTAGATTTCTGAAGTTCAATGCTAAATACTATGCCGTTGTGGTCAGAGCTCGTAAGACCTTCATCTACCCTCCAGTAGTCTACAACATCTAAGATATCCGTAGTGCACACGGTTATATCAACGTAGCTGGTAAAACGTTGACTTCCCCGTACGGTGTCGAAAGTAGGAGTTTCCCCTCGATTCAATATATTTAGGCCCAACTCGTGCAAGGTTCCAACCAACTGATCTCCTCGTCTGTCTACTTTTGGGCTTCCCCACCATGGTTAGGTTAGGTTAGGTTAGGTTAGGTTAGGTTAGGTTTTTTTTTTTTTTATAAAGGCACCCGTCATCACAGGGTGTTGAGCTCTGGACCCTGATATTCTTTTTCAGGGATATTTATTTATAAGGGTTAATTCAATGCTTGTTACATACTATGCTTTTTAGTTTTAACTATTATACTAATATTACATTTCTACTACTACAGGCTCTATACTACTATTTTACTATTTCTATATAACTATTTCCTTAAATACACTTCTTGTCTTATAATTATAACTTGTTTCCTATTTTTATATAACTATTTACTATTTTGGCTTATGAGATATAATATCATATAATTATATTCTAAGCAAAGTTTCATACATCTTTATTCCTCTTATTTACTAGGTTACATATTTTTATACAAAAGGTTAGGAACTGCTTATAATTTTCTTTTCTACTAATACATATATTTAAGTTATTTAATGTTATATTGACTCCAATTTCTTGCTGTAGTTCATAGCGACTCTTATCAAACATTGGACACTCTACCAATAGATGGGGGACTGTCTCCTCCTTTGTCGGATCACAGATGCATGACGGACTATCCCTGCACCTGAAACGGTTCAGGTACTGGGCGAATCCGCCATGCCCCGTGAGGATCTGTGTGATTGGACCTGTCAGCTGGATTTTCCTGACTATACTATAGGCGTCCGACGCATTTGGAAAAAACAATTTAGTTGTGGACGCGGTATCTCCTGCTCTATACCTCTCGTCCCATTTGGATACAGAAAGGGAGCGTATCAGCCTCCTAGTGAATGATAGTGGACACCGGTCGTAATCGGGTTTTTTCTTTGAGTACAGTGCTGCTTCCTTGGCCAGTTCATCCGCTCTTTCATTGCCCTGGAGGCCTGCGTGTGCCTTGACCCAGAACAAAAATACAGTTTTGCCCTGTGAGAAGGCTTTCCGCAGGTTCTCTTCGCGCTTCTACAGCGAGAGGGTGCAAGGCGCTATGGTCCACTATCGTCTCGAGCGCTGCCCTCGAGTCACTGTATACCCCATAGCTCCTTTCCCTCGCTTTGAGGATTTCCTTGGTGGCCTCGTGTATGGCCAGGAGTTCCGCCTGGTAGACTGTGCAGTACGCGGACAGACAGAGCTTTCGGGTCCGAATCTCGGCCTCACCATTCCATATGGAAAGTGCCGCTCCGACCTTTCCCTCCAGCTTGCTGCCGTCGGTGAATATTCGCACCTCTTGCACATTGTGCCTGTCGACAAGGTTTTGGTCTACCAGGCATACGAAGTCCAAAGCCATGCACACAGCTGGATGAGGGGCCTCCGCAAAACTTACCACACTATCGGTCTTTCTATCTCCTAGCACCGTCTGAGACAACCCTCTCTTGGCCTCGTACATGGCGGCTGCTTCTTGTACTCGGATGTCGAGAGGCAGTATCCTAGACAGCACCAGTGCCGAGTGCAGAGAGACTGTGCGATAAGATTTACAGATTTTCTGTGCGAATCCTCGTTGTACCATATTAAGTTGCTTCTGTATTCCTAGTTTATTTACTGCCGGTGCCCATACTGCTGCTGCATACATCACTACAGGTTCTATAACCGCGACGTAAATTGTTCGGATAATATCTGGACTGAGGCCCCAGCCAACTCTGGCGGTTTTTGCTAACTGCTTATATATTGCTATCGCCTTCCTGCACTGAGCCGCCACGTGTGAATTAAATGTAAGGCGATCGTCAATAATGAGCCCCAGGATCTTTACTTCTTTCGACATGCTGATGCCGATCCCCCCCATGGACAGCAAAGGAGTGTCGTACTTCAATTTGTTTGTAAGGACCATTGCACAGGTCTTTTGCGGTGCAAACTTGAGTTTGTTCTTTACACCCCATTGCTGGACATAGTCAAGAGCGGCATTCGCTCGTCTCTGAATTTCTGCTGCTGTGTCGCCGTGGAAGACTAGTACAACGTCATCGGCAAATGCTTGGCAGTAGTCCCCTCTATCATTAAGTCCCCTCAAAAGTGGGTCGAGAAGCAGGTTCCAAAGAATTGGACCACCGATTGACCCCTGTACGCAACCCTTCATGGTATTTCGCGTACTCTCAGCCGTGGCGAATCTTACCTTGACCCTTCTGCAGTCTAGGTAGCTATCGAGTAGCCTCCTGATGTTTACCGGACACTCTTCCTCAGCCAAACGGACTCTTATTGCCGGCCACCACGCGCTGTCGAATGCCCCCTCTATATCCAGGGATACAAGGGTCACCAATTTTTTCAGCTGTATCTTACCTTTTATGTGGTGTATCAGAGTATAGAGGGCGTCTTCGGTGCTCTTCTGGGGCATGAATCCGTATTGGCGAGTACTGAGTCGCGGTACTAGATGCCATTTGATCCTAGCTACTATGATTTTCTCCAGAATCTTCCCCAGAACCGGCAAGAGGCCAATAGGCCTTTAAGCCTTGGGATTCGTGTAGTCATCCTTGCCCGGTTTTCTCAGCACCACCACCGTGGCCTCCTTCCATATATTCGGGAAGTGCGCTATCTGCAGGCACTTATTGAATAGGGCAAGGAATGATTCTCGATCCTGGCCGATAGCTCTGCTGCAGATATCCGCCGTAAAGCCATCCGCTCCTGGGGCCTTCTTCGGGTTAAAACTCCTCATTGCGGTCTCAAGCTCTAGCAGGGTAAACGGCGGGTCATGGTACTCATTATGCTTCCGCTCGTTTACTCGCTCTGCCATTTCTCTAATCCGGGGATGATCGGTGTTATCCATTTCCTCCAGGTCTTCAGGGTAAAACGTCTCGGCGAGTAAATCTGCCGACTCTTTCGGGTTTAGGTAAACACCATCCTTGGTTTTTAGGGTCAGATCTTCCTCTCTCCTGGCGGTCCTTGAGATTACCCGGTAAATACCATCCCACATGCTTTCTCTGTCCTGCCTCTCGCAGAACGCCTTCCAACTGTCGGAACGGGCTTTCCTGGCGTGGCACTCGTAGATCTCTTTCTGTTGCAAGTATTCTTCGATTACCTTCTCTCTGCGGTATGACGCGGCATTTTTAATTCTTCGTCTGAATGTGACCATTTTCTTTTTTAAGTTTTCGAGCTCTGTACTCCACCATGGAATTTTTACTGTTTCTGATTTTCTTTTTAATGGCATACTATCTTGGCAAGCTAAAGTTATTAATTCGGTGTACTTAATTATTATATTTTCAAATTCAATTTTATTATTTACGCTATTTATTGAGTCAGCACTAATGTTATTTTCTATCTTACTTTTATTTAATATATTATTAAAGTTTTCCCACTTCGCCTTTTTTGTATTAAAAATCCTGGTTGTTCTTTGGACTTTGAGGCCTTTACTTTTTTCTAAATTAATTTTAAATAGTATTGTATTGTGGTCAGAGCTCGTAACTGATTGGTCCACCTTCCAGTCGTCGATCAATCCCAACAGGTCATCGGTACACGCCGTGATATCCACAAAACTGGTGAGTGTCCTGTTTCCTCTCGTTGTGTCGAAGGTGGGCGTATCTCCGATGTTTAATACTTGCCAACCTGACTCTTCCAGGGTGCCACACATCTCGGCTCCCCTCTGATCTTCCATGGTGCTGCCCCACCAAGTGCTTTTTGCGTTACTGTCACCACCCAGCAGCAGACCTCTTGAGCCCAGCTCCTCGCCGATGGTTCTCAGCTGGTCCAGGTATGGCCCTATGGGTTTATCCGGTTCGAAGTAGAAGGAGACCGCCGCGATTTCCCAGGCACTGGTTCGGATCCTTACTACAACAATATTGTTGGTCGTAAGTTTCGGGCATTGGATGACGTCAAGTTCGTCGTCATATATGACGATTGCCGCCTTCACCGTCCCATCTCCTACTGCAGCGCTCTGGAAGACTCTCGCCCCACGGTAGTCCTTCATTCTTTTCACCCCCCCCACATACGGCTCCTGGACCAATGCTATCGCAATCTTGCGTTTCTTGGCTTCTATCATGAGTTCTGCCGTGGCTAGGTCTTTCCTTTGCAGGTTTGCTTGGGCGACTGTGTAACATTTGACAGGGCTATTCACCCGTGAACGACTATGGACCACCTTAGCAATATGCCACCTTGGCTCTTGCCAGTGCCTCCCATTTCCTACGAATTGGACATTCTGAGCTAAAAGCGTTGTGCTCTACATTGTTCATCTTTGCTGTCACGCAGTTACAGCACGTCGGTGCAGTTCCTGCCATCCAGTCGGCGCACTTTTCCCGCATATGGGGTCCTCCGCAGTGGCTACATTTTGTGGTTTCCTCCTTACATATTCTGCGTCCGTGGCCGTACCCCAAACATGCGGAACACTGTACGAGTGGCGACTGGTCTGCCACTCTCACCCTTTGCATGTCTATATGTGCGTACTCGCGTTCCGTTAGCCTGTTGTACAGCACTGGTGACACTCTGAGCACCACGTGTTCACAGTGTGGATTTCGCGCCCTCTTTCTGTACTTTACAGAGATTCGATCCTCCCTTTGATCTATACCATTGAAGACCTCCTTGTTTTGATTTCTCAACGCCGCGATGACATCATCATCACTGTTGCAAACCAAAACATCTCTGAGTACGACCATTGGATCCTGGTTTCTCATCTCTTCAACTGTAAGGTGGCTCGCTGCGCCCTGTAGTCGCTCTTTCACTCGATTCCGGTCCTCCTCAGTCCTACATCCCACTATTACTTTTCTATCCTTGATTTTTCGTACCCTTTCTATGGTTACGTATCCGTCTTTCGCATTTACGGCCTTTCGAACTTGGTCCAGTACCTCCTCTCCCGTGTCCTTCTCGTCGGTAGAGGCTATAACTACCGAGTGTAATGCAGTTCTTTCTGAGGCCTTCGTTTTGGTCGCTACTACATTCGCATATGTCATATGCGGTAGTTGGTTTGACTGATACGCTGTTACCATATCCTTCACTTTCTCCACTTCCTTGAAGGTGCCATCAATCTTTTCACCCTGTGATTTTATCAGCATCACTAGTTCTTTGTGCCTCTCTGTGGTGTAACCGCTTTCTACACTCACATTTTCATTCTGAGTTTGAGGCGCAGGTGTTGCTGTTTTTGCCGTTTCCTTTGACGCTTTAAGCTCCGTTTCAACCTCTTTTACCAGTTGGTAAAGTCGTTCCGTGGCTTCGGAGATACCGGCTATAATTTCCCTCTTGGTGTTCTTTGTGCTACTTAGGTGAAATTTTGTTTTTACTAAGCAGGCTTTTGCTTCCGCAGTTCGGTCTGCATATTTGGCCTTTGAAGGGGAGCATGTTTCAACAGGCTTCTTTGTTGTTGTCGCGGTCGCAGCTTTGCTCTCCTGCGTCACAACAGACTTTTGTTTGGTTTTTGCAGGACCGGCCTGTGATGTTTTTTCTGTTGTACAGGGAGTGGGGCTGGTACTTGTGGCTTCCCATTCCCCTATGCTGCGTCTTACATTTAGAGGGGCGACCGCCCCAGGTCCTGACGGAGATTTGACATTGTCAGTCGCCTTTTTCGGTGTCCTATATCCGAACATATTGGAGGGCTTGCGTCAAAGTAACTTAAGGTTAAGAGCGTCAATAAGGACGATAATTAAAAAAGTAAAAGTAAAAGTAAAGTAAAAGAAGGTCAAATTAAAACAAAATATAGAGCACAGTTTTGAAAACAAAACCGCGTATGTTCTTAAATTATAAAAATGGTAAGTCACAATAAAATAATTAATCAGTTAATAAACTCTACATAGGGTCGGTCTTCTCACAACCGCAGTTTGTCCACAGTCTTATCAAAATTAAAACAAAAAACAAAAAATATAAAAATTTTCAACTCTACGTAGTCTGTCTCGCCACTAGGCGGGCTTTCCCTAAAAAGGACGGTGGATGTTCTAAAGTAAGTAAGAATAACTCAATAAAAATTTTCTCTATGTAGAGACGTTCAACTCCACGCTGTGGAGTTGTCAACGTTTAGAGGGGATGTATATAGTCCCTGTCGCTATGCTAAAATGTATAAAATAAGGTAAGTGTAAATTTTGCTCTATGTAGAGCGGGAGCGAAGTCACGAAGTTCTTAGAGCTATATTTACAGTCTTAACCTAGTATCTGGAGAAAACTTTTTGTCTGTCTCTACCTGGAGACTCTAGGTCTATGTATTCCAAAAGCCCCTGAAATTTTAGGTCTTTATCTGAAATCCGCTTGAGGATCGGGACTCCGGTTCCCAAGTTATGGAATTTTAAAAGTTTTTCCAGATTCTAAAACACTTAGAATATTTCGGTTTGTGCTTAAACTAGGGGTCTCACTAGGCTGGTCGACCAACAATATATAGGGGTAGGGGGTTGAAACTTTTTGCGTGGGTGGGGAAGGGTTCGATTTTTTGACGCAGGATGGGGGGGGTGGGTTAGGGAGGGGGGGGGCGAAAAAGTGTTATTTTTGAGCTAGGACTCACGGTTCCTTAGATATTTTTTGCTGTTTTTTGGAAATCCCTTATCTAAACAATCTAATTTATTGCAGCTACAGTTTTTTGGGTATTTTCCTATAAATTTAGGCCGTTTCCAGTCTAGGTGTCCTAAGAGCTCAGGGAAAGTTATATTTTGTAGGTCAGTAAAAAGCCCAGTGTTTCCCGCTTATAGCTAATTATAGGCCCGCGCGTCACCGGGGTAGGGTTCCGGGAACAGCGGGGGGTGCCCTTTACCAGCTCTAAGTGGTTGGTTTCGCCCTTATGGTCGAGATATCGCGCCCGTTTAAAATCTGAGGGTGTATAGGACGTTCTGAATTTATCGTCAGTGGCTCAAACGAGATTCCCGGGAAACGGGAAACCGGAAATTTATTATAATTTGTGAAAAAATCTTCCCGGGGGTTGTTTTCGGGAGTGCCTACTGGTAGATTGTCCTTACAGTCGTTTCTCGTAAGAGAACCAAACTTATGTTATTTTCGCGATATCCCGAGCCGTTTACCCGCTAGGGGGTTGGCCAACTTAATTCGTAATGGCGAATTTTCTCTATCCTTACATTAAATTCCTTATAAAATAGATTATTAAAACTAACTTACTGATTAAAATTTTTTGTTACAGTCTATTTGTGTGTCCATCCACTTGCACCAGCACCAGCGCCGCTTTTCACGCCTTTCACCCCCAGGAGGCCGCCGAAGTTGGGGGATGCTGACAACTTTCTGCAAATGACCCCTGGAGCCCGCAATATCCTTCAGAGGTGATTCTGCCAGAACCAACTTTGGCTGTGGAGGGTTCCAGGAGCAACTCCCAGGTGGTCAGGATCGAGTCAGTAGGGGTTCGCCTCCCCTTGTCTCCGACCAACTTGGCGTGTATCTCTTCTCTTCCGCACTGGTCACCGTAAAAAGTCTGGCGTTCGGGAACCACTTACCCTAAAAATCTAAACTAAAGTTTTCCCGTTAGGCTACTTATGTATCTAATGATTTCCACTTAAAAAAGTATATGTCGTCGATCTTGTTTTTCGATAGTAACCCGATGAAAAAGCGTAAAATTTTTTACCGAGTTCCCTACACTTTGGTTGCCCGTATTTGCCACAGTTTTTATCCGATTCGCGATTTTCAAACACTCACAGAATCCTTGTTTATGCCGCTTTGTGGGGTCACTTTCAGTTTCAGCAAATTGGCTGAAAAACCTGATTTTTCTGCCACGTGTTTTTTGGTTTTTTGGCCCTAGCACTTCGAGTTGTGACTGTAAAATTCCGAAAGGGGTCTCAAAAGATGGGTCACGTTAGGACACACCTTTTCACAGTCGAGAAAATGTATGTTATAGATCTAAATTTGGAGATATCACTGCGTTTTCACTTGCTTAAACACTAAAAAACAGTTTTTGTTCTGAGAAAATCCACAGTTTTTAGGCGATTTTCGCGCGGTTTTCACGATCGCGTAGCGCTCGCGATTGCGCAACTTTTAATGTATAGCACTATGCTTTTCTCACCACTTTTCCCGACTATTTGAATTTTTAAGCGCGGAGCGACTCATAAACAAAGCTTTCGCAATGACGGAAGGCACGGGACTGGGTTAGGTTAGGTTAGGTTAGGTTAGGTTAGGTTAGGTTAGGTTAGGTTAGGTTAGGTTCGGATCGGCCGGGAGCTGACGTCTCGGTGCCACCATTGTGGTGACTGCCCCGAGGACACGGCGCTTCACACGCTGGCGGAATGCCCAGCCTGGGCTAGTCAGCGCTGTGATCTCGTCGTGGCAGTTGGTGCTGCGGGTAGTCTCTCGCTCCCAACCGTGTTTCTGGCCATGGTTCGGAGCGAGAGTGTATGGAACGCCGTCGCCTCTTTCTGCGAGGAGGTGATGTCCGCAAAGGAGGCGGCGGAACGGGAGAGAGAGCGGAATCCGACTCTCTCTACCCGCAGCAGACGTACCGGGCGCCGGAGGGTGTTTAACGATCTCCGGCCACCTTAGGAAGCGGCCTGCGGACGGCGAACTTTTGGGGAAGTCGTCGTCCGAACAGATACAGGCCCGAGAGGCAGCGCGCAGTGTTCCGCGTGCGCTCTCAGAGGAGTGCGGCCGACGGGTGATAGTCGCACCGGGTGACGGGATCCGTCTAGGGTGAGACGGGTCAATGCCTATCAGGGGTTGCGGAAGAATGCAATCGCGATACTCGCTCCCCCGATCATAGGCAAGTAGTGGAACACCGGGGTGGTTTTTAGTCGGTAAGAGTCCGACAGACCCCTTCCGCCCCCCCAAGGGCGGAGGACATCCATGAGGATCTTCCACCTCGTCACCAAAAAAAAAAAAAAAAAAAAAAAGGTTAGGTTAGGTTAGGTTTTTTTTTTTTTTTTTTATAAAGGTAATGCAGCTATCCTCTTGCATGACAAGAGTCTTTGGTGTTCTATTTCTTTTGTTTAACTTTGTCTATAATTTTACTTCTTTATTTTATTTATTATTTGGTTTGTGATAGAGAGAAACAAATTAATCTTGTTTGTTTCTCTCTATCACATTTTTGCATATGTCCTCTGCGAAATTTAAAAAGTGCACCCTTGTTTCCTTTCCCGCGATTAGTGTATGAGCATCATCTTCGTTTATTCGTGCTCCTAGGTGTTGTTCAGCCTCATACCTACGGGAGCCGAACACTGGACACTCGAACACAATGTGCAACACCCTTCTTCCTTTTCTGGGTCGCAGATACACGACGGGCTCTCCCGACACTTGAAGCGATGCAAGTATTGGGAGAACCCCCCGTGTCCCGTTAATATCTGCGTTACCACGCCTTGCGGTTTGATTTTCTGCACCAGTCTGTACGCATCCCTCGCGTTTGGGAAGAACGCTCTCGTGACGGAGGCCGTCTGCCCCGACCGGTATCTCCGGTTCCATTCGTCAAGGGAACCGCTGCGAATTTCCTGCTTGACGAATGAAAGCGGACACAGGTCGTAGTCAGGCTTCCTCCGACTCGACAGCGCCGCCTCCTTTGCCAGAAAGTCGGCACGCTCGTTTCCATCGATGTTGGCGTGGGCCTTAATCCAGAACAAGGATACATCTTTGTGCTGGATCAAGGCTTGGCTGAGGTTGCGGCGTGCCTGGATCGCGAGGGGATGCAGAGTCCCGGGGTTCGTAACTGTTTGCAGCGCCGCCCTCGAATCGCTGTAGATGCCGAAGCTCTCCACGCTGCACTTGAGGATTTCGCTCGTAGCTCTGCATATGGCCAAGAGCTCGGCCTGGTAGACTGTGCAGTACGCTGGCAAGCACAGTTTCCGGCTTCTGGTTTCGGTCCGGCTGTCCCACATGGACAGCGCGGCACCGACCCTGCCCTGTAACTTGCTGCCGTCTGTAAAGATGCGGAGCGCCTGCACGTTATGCTGGTCTACCAGGCTTTGGTCGTCCAGACTCTGGAAACTCATGTCCATACGCAGAGCCGGATGCGGTAATTCTGCAAATCCCACCACACGTTCTATCTCACGGTCTCCCAGCACTAGCCGGGTTGACCCTTTGCGAGCTTCGTATAGACGAGCCGCTTCTTGGATACGGAGGTCCAAAGGCAGTAACCCGGCCAGTAACAGGGCCGAGTTAAGGGAGACAGTGCGGTAGGACTTGCAGATTTTCTGCGCGAATCCTCTCTGCACAGCGTTGAGGAGCTTGCGGACACCCAGCTTCTCGGTGGCGGGCGCGTATGCTGCTGCCGCGTATGTGATGACCGGCTCTACCGTCGCCGTGTATATAGTGCGTACTATTTCAGGGTGCAGCCCCCAGCTTATCTTCGCTGCTCTCGAGAGCTGTTTGTAGATATTTAGGGCCTTCCTACAGACGTTGCCGACGTGGGTGTTAAAAGTCAGCTTGTCGTCTATAGTAAGCCCCAAAATCCTCAGCTCTCGGGACATGCCAATGTCGACCCCGCCCATGCTCAGGAGCGGGGTGTCATGCTTCAACTTGTTCGTTATAAGCATGGCGCAGGTCTTGTGTGGCGCAAATTTTAATTTGTTTTTAACACCCCACCCCCGAACAAAGTCGAGGGCGGCATTGGCACGTCGCTGCACCTCTAGCGCTGTACACTCGGCGAAAAGCAGAACCACGTCATCCGCAAACGCTTGGCAGGTGACGCCCCGTTCGTGCAGACCCTTAAGGAGAGGGTCTAGGAGGATATTCCACAGGATGGGTCCGCTAATGGACCCTTGGACGCAGCCTTTTTGTGTCGCCCTGCGATGTTCCGCACCGGCGTACCTGAGGTTTATACATCTGCCGTCGAGGTAGCTGTCCAGCAGCCGCCTGATATTGACCGGGCACTTTTCCTCAGCCAGTCTGACCTTGATGGCCGGCCATCATGCGCTATCGAAGGCACCCTCTATATCCAGTGAGACGAGCGTTACCAGTTTTTTCAATTTAACCTCCGCTTTAATTTGGTTCACTAGGGTATAGAGGGCGTCCTCGGTGCTTCTCTGGGGCATAAAGCCGTACTGGCGAGTACTGAGCCTCGGTACAAGGTGCCATTGGAGCCTTGCTACTACCATTTTCTCCAGGACTTTTCCCAGTACAGGTAAAAGGCCTATGGGCCTGTACGATTTGGCGCTCTGATAACTGTCCTTGCCCGGCTTCCTCAGCACCACTACCGTGGCCTCCTTCCACTTGTTAGGGAAGTGGCCCAGGGTGAGGCACTTATTGGCCAGGGCAAGGAAAGCATCAGGGTCCTGGAGAATGACTCGACGGCAGATGTCCGCCGTAAAACCATCCGCACCTGGCGCCTTCTTCGGGTTAAAGCTGGACACCGCGGTCATCATCTCATGCGCTGTAAACGGCGGGTCATGCACTTCATCATGGACCCGGTCGTTTACCCGCTGTGCGAGCTCCCGGGTGTCCTTGTGGTCTTGGCTGTCTGTATTCATTAGGTCCTCCGGATAGAAGGTTTCAGCCAGGTGCGATGCGGATTCGGCGGAATCCAGCGTTTCGCCGTTTTTGACCAAGGCTACGTCCTCCTGCCTTTTCACAGTCCTTCCTATCACTCTGTAAATACCCTCCCAGACCCCCTCCCTGTCCTGCTTGGTGCAGAAATCCTTCCAGCTTTGGATCTGGGCGCATCTCGCTTGTCTTTCATACTCTTCTTTCTTTTGCAGGTACTCATCAACGACGTGTTTCCTACGAACCGGTGCGGCGCAGCGGATCCTTCTCTTTTTGGTGGCAACTTCCTGTTTCAACGCGGCGAGTTCATCGGACCACCACGGCAAGGTAAGTTTTTTATATATTTTATTTTTTGGTATACTTTTTTCACACGATGTTTTAATTATATCTAAATATGACTCTACAATAATTTCTAAATTTTGTTTATTTGTTATATTATCTATTTCCTGTTTGTTAATTTTGTTTTCCATTTTTAATTGTGCCAGTTTCTCACGAAACTGGTCCCAATTAGCTTTTTTAGTATTGTAGAGCCTGGTTGTTGTTTGAACGTTGATGCCGGTGGATTTAATTTGCCGAATGTTAAATACGATGCCGTTGTGGTCCGAGCTCGTCATTCCGACGTCTATTTGCCAACCCTCCACGTAGTCGATTAGGTCCGCTGAGCAAGCAGTGATGTCAACGTGGCTGCTAAAGATTTTGCCGCCTCTTATGGTATGGAACGTAGGTGTAATGCCGCTGTTGAGCACCTGCAAATCCAACTCCTCTAATGTGCCACATAGCTCCTCCCCTCTATTGTCCTCAGTGTTACTCCCCCACCAGGAACTCTTTGCGTTTACATCCCCTCCGATGAGCAGGCCTCGGGGTCCTAGCGTCCGCCGAATCCCTCGAAGGTGCTCGAGGTAGCCGTCTATAGGTTTGTCCGGCTCGAAGTAGACGGAGACCACCGCGAGGTTCCAGGCGCGGGTTCGGATCCTCACCACTACGATGTTGTGAGTGGTGAGTTCCGGACACTGTATGACATCTAGATCTTGTCCGAAGACCGCTATTGCGGCCTTTACAGTTCCACTTCCGTCTTCCGACGCCTGGAATATACGCGCCCCACGATAGTCTCGCATCCTCCGTATGCTGCCTACATACGGCTCCTGGATTAGGGCTATTGCCACCTTCCTATCCTCGGCAACCCCGAACAATTCAGCGGTCGCCAGTTCCTTCCTTTGAAGATTAGCCTGCACAATCGGATACGCCTTGGTCCCGGTGGTAGGATTGCTCCCTGTTTCTGCGGTGGAGCCCTTAGCAGTACGCTACTTTTGCTCTAGCTAACGCATCCCACTTGCGTCGGACCGGACAGTCCATGCTAAACGCATTGTGTCCGGTCGCATCCAGATTTGCTCTAGAGCAGTTGCAGCAGGTGGGGGGTGCGTTGGCGAGCACATCAGGGCAATTCCTGCGCTGGTGAGCTCCACCACAGTGAGCGCATGTCTCCTCTTTTTCTTTAACTGTACAGAGGCGCTTGCTGTGCCCATAGCCCAGACATCCTGAGCATTGCACCAAAGGGGACTGGTCCTCCACCCTAATTCGCTGTATGTCTATGTACACAGCAGACGCCTCTGTCATGCGTCTCCAAAGCTTGGGAGATACTCTTGCGACTATGTGGCACATTAGAGAGTTCCTTGCGGATTTCTTATATTTGATTTCCAATTTTTCATCTTCAGCTGCAAGTCCAGAGAAGAGCGAAGCATTTTGCACCCTCAGGGCTTTTACAATGTCCTCGTCCTTGTTATATTTTAGGACATCTCTGAGGATGATAAGTGGGTCCTGGTTTTTGACGTCCTGGACGTCCAGCTGTTCGTCTGCTGTTTTTAATTTGTACGGACCCTACTCCTTTCCTCTTCGTTCCTGCAGCTGATGATGACTTTTCTGTCTTTCGCTTTTGGTTAGGTTAGGTTAGGTTAGGTTAGGTTAGGTTAGGTTAGGTTAGGTTAGGTTAGGTTAGGTTAGGTTAGGTTAGGTTAGGTTAGGTTAGGTTAGGTTAGGTTAGGTTAGGTTAGGTTAGGTTAGGTTAGGTTAGGTTAGGTTAGGTTAGGTTAGGTTAGGTTAGGTTAGGTTAGGTTAGGTTAGGTTAGGTTAGGTTAGGTTAGGTTAGGTTTTTTTTTTTTTTTTTTTTTTTTTTTGTACTTCTACCTCCAACATAATCGGAGCCTATGCCTGTCTATTTCTCTTTCATACCATTTCTCGCGTTTGTGCTTCTCGCACTTCCATTCCTCATACTGGTTCTTTCTTTCATTCTTCCTCATTCATTTCTTTTATGGGTGGGATTCCCAACTATCGGCATTATTCTGGCTAACTTATCTTAATTAATTTTCAGGTGTAATGAATAATACGGAAAACAACATTTTTATTATAAGCTCCTATACATTTAGACTTATTCTATGTTTTTTCTTAACTCTGCTTACAGTTTAACTTAATTTTACTTTAAACACAAATTCTTATTCCTATTTTATTCTATTGAGCAGGGGGCAGATACATTGTTGCTTTTGCTTTCTATTTTTACTTATTCTAGTCTTATTTCTATTTTTACATATTGCATAATATTTCCTATTTCTAAAGATTTATTTAACAAACTTATTTCTACTATGCTAGCCACTAATATACACACTATATTATGACAGCATATTTACTTATGCGGTTTTGTTTCGATCTATTACTATTTTTGCTATATATTTGCAATAATCTAAAAATATGTCGGCTTTTTTACTTAGCATTATTTTCCTCACATTAATCTCAGTTATATCCATGTCCAGTATATTCTCAGTCTCAAATCGGCGCTTTGCAAACTGAGGGCACTCGAATAATATGTGCTGGACAGTTTCGTTCTCCTCTGGGTCGCAAATACACGATGGACTCTCCTTGCACTTGAAACGGTTCAAGTACTCAGAGAATCCACCGTGTCCAGTCATTACTTGTGTGTTTATGGCGCTTGTGCCCATCCTGCGTATTATACCATACGCTAGCCGCACATCCGGGAAAAATAATTTTGTTACTGATGCGGTGTCAGTTGTTGCGTACCTACGATTCCATTCATCAAGCGTCGCCATTCGTATGCTGCGTCTGATGAATGAAATCGGACATTGATCGTAGTCAGGCTTTCTCTTGGAGTTCTCAGCGGCCTCTTTGGCTAACTGGTCAGCTCTTTCATTACCCAGCAGTCCAGCGTGAGCCTTTATCCAGAACAAGTTTATTACCTTGTTCTGGTGGGATGCAGATTTAATGTTATCCCTAGCTTCTATGGCAAGAGGGTGGCGCGAACCGGGATTTACAATAGTCTGGAGAGCCGCCATTGAGTCGCTGAAAACTCCAAAAGAAGATGATTTGAGCCTAACTATTTCCCTGGTAGCTCTTGTTATCGCCAGGAGCTCGGCCTGATATACTGTACAGTAATTCGGTAGAGCAAGTTTGAGGGCTCTGGTCTCTGCTTCACCATTCCAGATGGACAGTGAAGCGCCAACCCCTCCTCCGATCTTACTACCGTCTGTAAAAATACAGATGTCAAAATTACGTACGTTATCTAATTGCTCCTGGTTCGCCAAACTATCGAAGTGTAAGATATCACGTGTCGCGGGATGGGGATCCTTAATAGATGGTGCCATTCGCTCGACCTCTCTACCCCTCAATGTCGTTTGTGGTATCCCTTTCCTTGCCTCGTACAGTGATGCCGCCTCACAAACTCGGAGATCGAGAGGGATCATCCCGGACAACACCAGAGCTGAATGTAGGGAGACTGTACGATACGACTTACACATTTTTTGTGCAATTCCCCGCTGGACGGTCCCAAGCTGCTTTATGATGCTTAACTTTTTAGCGGCCGGCGCCCAGACGCTAGCTGCGTAAAGTATTATGGGCTCTATGGTTGCCACATATATCACACGGATAACCTCCGGGTGAAGCCCCCAGCTGACCTTTGCGGCTCTACACAGCTGCTTATATATTGTAACCGCCTTTCTACAGACGTTCGAGACATGGGTGTTGAATGTCAGTTTCTGGTCGATAGTTACACCCAGAAGCTTCATGTCTTTTGACATACCGATGTCGGTCCCCCCCATGCACAGGCGCGGTGTGTCGTATTTTAGTTTTCTTGTTATCACCATGGCAGTAGTTTTGTGCGGTGCAAATTTAAGTTTGTTTTCGACACCCCACGCCAGGACATGACCGAGAGCGGCATTGGCACATCGCTCCACTTCCAGTGCGGTCTCTCCGTCGAACACCAGGACAACGTCGTCCGCAAACGCCTGGATATAATTACCCCTGCTCTCCATTGTTTTTAGGAGCGGGTCTAAGATCAAGTTCCAAAAGATTGGACCCCCGATTGAGCCCTGGACACAGCCTTTGTTTGTGTGCTTACTGTATACCTCCCCACAGTATCGGACTTCCACTTTTCGGTCTTTGAGGTAGCTGTCCATCACCCGCCTGAGGTTAAGAGGACACTTTTCGTCTGCGAGGCGGACTCTTATCACAGGCCACCAGGCGCTGTCAAAAGCTCCCTCTATGTCCAACGATACGAGCGTTACTAGCCTTTTTTGATCTAGTTTGTGGTAAACATGTTGCATTAGGGCATAGAGGGAGTCCTCAGTGCTTTTCTGCGGCATGAATCCGTACTGATTCGAGCTCATCCTCGGTAAGAGATGAAACTTCAGGCGGGCCACCAGCATCTTCTCGTAGATCTTTCCCAGTATAGACAACAGTCCAATCGGCCTATATGATTTAGGTGTGGAATAATTTTCCTTCCCTGGCTTCTTTAGTATCACCACTGTTGCCCGCTTCCAGGACGTGGGGAAGTGGTGGTATTCCAGGCACTTGTTGAGGAATCTTAAAAATAGTTCTGGATCATTACCCACGGCATGACAGCAGATATCGGCAGTAAAGCCGTCAGAACCCGGTGCCTTCTTTGGGTTGAATGATTCCATTGAACTTCTCAATTCCGTCATCGTAAACAGTGGGTCGCAATGATCGTCTTGCTCGCCAAGGTTTACTTTTTCCGCCTTGAGTCGAATGGATCGATGATCGGGGTTGTCGCATTCTGGGCGGTCCTCCGGGTAGAACGTTTCCGCCAGTAGCTTTACGGAGCCCTTCGCATCCAGCACGTCACCATTTACTTCTAATGGCAGGTCCTCCTCCCTTCGCTGTGTCCTACCAATCACCCTATATATACCCTCCCATACACCTTCCCTATCCTGTTTCCCACAGAATTCCTTCCAACTCTCGGTCTGAGCCTTGGTTGCTTCTGACTCATATTCTTCCTTCTGTTTCAGGTACTCCTCTATGACCTTCGACTTCCGGACTTGGGCGGCACAACGGATCCTGCGCTTCTTGGTGGCGACGGTCTTCTTCATCTCAGCGAGTCTCTCGGACCACCACGGCAAGGTAAGTACTTCTTGGTGTTTCTTTGTAGGTATCGTTAGTTTACATGCCTGTTCTATTGCTTTCGTGAGATTGTCTGTTGTTATATCAATTTGTTTTATATCTTTAATTTTATCAATTTCGACTATTGTAAATTTGTTTTCGCTTTTCAATTGGCCAAGCTTCTCATGAAAATTGGTCCAATTGGCTTTCCTAGTATTAAATTTTCGTGTGGTTCTCTGTACTTTGATACCTTTGGACTTCTGTAAGAGAACTTTAAATATTATGCCGTTGTGGTCCGAGCTCGTGAGACCCTCGTCGACTCTCCAATCGTCTATCCTGTCCAACATATCGTTGGAACAAGCGGTGATGTCCACGTGACTACTGTACCGTTTCCCTCCTCGGATTGTGTCGAAGGTCGGTGTTTCCCCTCTGTTTAGAATATTAAGGCTAAGCTCCCCGAGAGTTCCTGCTGTCTCTTCCCCTCTTAGGTCGACTTTCGGACTGCCCCACCATATGCTCTTAGCGTTGGCGTCCCCTCCAAGGATAATTTTCGTAGAACCAACTGCTAGTACTATTTGCTTGAGATGTTCCAGATAGGGCTCGATAGGCTGGTCTGGCTCAAAATAAAAGGAGACAAACGTGATCTCCCAGGCACTGGTCTGGATCCCCACCACTACGATGTTATTTGTGGTGAGTTTCGGGTACTGTCTTACAATAAGTTCGCTGTTAAAGACAGCAATTGCCGCTTTTACAGTCCCCTCTCCCGTGCCGGTGCTCTGGAAGACCCTGGCGCCCCTGTGACTCCTCATCATTTTCGCCCCTGCCACATATGGTTCTTGAAGAAGCGCCACCGCTGTTCCACGCTTCGTAGCTTCTATTAATAGCTCATTGGTAGCGAGCTTTTTGCGTTGGAGGTTAGCCTGCAGTACTTCATACGGGGTATTTTGTATTGGGGTGCCTTTAGCAATACGCTACAGTTGATCTGGCCACGTCATCCCATTTTCTCCGTACAGGGCATTCAGGGCTGAACGCGTTATGTGGCGTGGCGTACTCTATTTTGGATTTAGTACAGTTTCTGCATGCGGGTGGTGAGCCTGACAGCCATTCCGGGCATTCTGGTCTCATATGAGGACCTCCGCAGTGGCTGCATAAATCTGCAGGCTCTTTGCAGAGTCGCTTACCGTGTCCGAAGCCCAGGCATCGAGTGCACTGTACCAATGGGGACTGATCCTCAACTCTTATCCGTTGGAGGTCAATATGCACGGTTCCGATATCTAATGCCCGTCGCCAGATGATGGGCGAGACGCTGATGATGACGTGGCCGATATGAGGGTTTCGCGTCCTTCTTCTATACCTTACTTCCAGTCTGTTTTCCCCACTGTCAAGACCGTCAAAAACACCCTTGTTCTGATTTCTGAGTGCTTTGAATATATCCTCGTCGGTGTTCACTGATAAAACGTTCTTCAGAATCAGAAGCGGGTCCTTGTTTTTAACCTCCTCCACAGTGAGGTCAACTCCTTCTTGTTGAAGTGGTTAGGTTAGGTTAGGTTAGGTTAGGTTAGGTTAGGTTAGGTTAGGTTAGGTTAGGTTAGGTTAGGTTAGGTTAGGTTAGGTTAGGTTAGGTTAGGTTAGGTTAGGTTAGGTTAGGTTAGGTTAGGTTAGGTTAGGTTAGGTTAGGTTAGGTTAGGTTAGGTTAGGTTAGGTTAGGTTAGGTTAGGTTAGGTTAGGTTAGGTTAGGTTAGGTTTTTTTTTTTTTTTTTTTTTTTTTTTTTTGATAACACCCGTCATCACAGGGCGTTGCTGCTTCCTCTGACAGGATCAGAGACCTTTCATGCATTCTTTACACTTCATACTTCTTTATTTTATTTTCTAATACAATAGTGGGTTTTCTATTAGTTGACATTACTTTCAAATTACATAATTACAATATCTTACTTACTCTGCTTTTTTTTTTTTTTTTTTTTTTATTTTTTTTTTTTTTTTTTTTTTTTTTTTTTTTTTATACAATGTTTGCATTATATTCTATTTACTACTTTTTTATTTTATTTTTTTTTATGCTAATTTATATCTATGCTCTAATGTATATATCATTTAATATGATATATTTTGGGAACATAGCTTGTACTTTATTTATTTCTTTTTATTACTATACTTACTATTTTTATGCAATATTTTATAAATACACTTCTTGCTTTCTTGTCCATACATATTTTACTTACGTTATCTTTACAGAGTAATGTACCTAATTTCTGTTCTATATCTATTTTTTCCATAGCGAACATTGGGCAATCAAGAATTATATGAGGGATCGACTCCACTGTATCCGGTTCGCAAATGCATGATGGGCTCTCCTTGAGCTTGAATCTATGCAAGTACTCGGAGAACCCACCGTGTCCCGTCATTAATTGTGACACGATTCCCGTTGGCTGTAGTTGCCGAACGATTTTATATGTGGTATAGACGTCGGGGAGGAACATTTTTGTCACGGAGGCCACAGATCCCAGACCATATCTCCGGTTCCATTCGCCCAACGACTTAGCGCGAATTTGTCGCTTCACAAATGAAACCGGACACAGGTCATAGTCCGGCTGCCTGCGCAGCCCCAGTGCTGCCTCTTTAGCAAGCTTGTCTGCACGCTCGTTTCCCTGAAGCCCAGCGTGGGCCTTGATCCAGAAGAAAGATATATCTTTGTTCTGCACCAATGCCTCTCTTACGTTGGCTCTGGCTTTCATAGCGAGGGGGTGAGGTGAACTTTGGCTTGCGATCGTTTCGAGCGCTGACCTCGAATCACTGTATATACCAAAACTTCCCTCTCTCATACGGAGGATCTCACTCGTGGCTCTACATATAGCCAACAGTTCCGCCTGGTATACCGTGCAGTATGAGGACAAGCAAAGTTTTACGGCTTTGATCTCTGCGCTGTTGTTCCAAACGGAGAGCGCTGCCCCGACCTTGCCTTCAATTTTACTTCCGTCCGTGAATATTCTTACTGACTGCTGGTTTCGGCTATCAACCTGTTCTTGGTCTACCAGACAAACGAACTGTATGTCTATATGTTTCGCAGGGTGCGGAAAGTCTGCAAATCGCACCGGACGCTCCACCTCCCGATCTCCCAACTCCAGCCGGGACAAACCCCTACGGGTTTCATATAGCTCTGCCGCCTCCCGTATACGTAGGTCGAGAGGAAGAATCCCGGATAGAGCCAGTGCCGAGTTTAGGGAGACCGTGCGATACGACTTACAGAGTTTCTGAGCAAATCCTCTCTGCACCGTGTTGAGTTGTTTTTGGATACCTTGCTTTTGTGTTGCCGGCGCCCAGACACTGGCCGCATACGTAATGATTGGTTCCACTGTTGCGATATAAATTGTGCGTATCACTTCCGGGTGCAATCCCCAATTAACTTTTGCTGCTTTCGACAGTTGTTTGTACACACTCAGTGCCTTGCGGCAAACGTTTGTCGTGTGCGAGTGAAAGGTTAGTTTCGCGTCGATAGTTAAGCCCAGCAGCTTTATTTCCTTGGACATTGCAATGTCGACCCCGCCCATGCTCAGGCGTGGGATGTCGTATTTCAGTTTCCTTGTTGACACCATTGCGCAGGTTTTGTGCGGTGCAAACCGAAGCCTGTTCATGACCCCCCACTCCCAGGCACAGGCGAGAGCTGCATTCGCCTGTAGCTCTATTTCGAGTGCTGTGTCTGCATCAAACACTAGCACGACGTCATCAGCAAACGCTTGGCAGAAGTACCCCTTCTCTTTTGCTTGCTTCAGAAGTGGATCCAATAAAAGGTCCCAGAGTATTGGACCCCCAATTGAGCCCTGGACACAACCCTTCGTCGTAACCCTTGTGTGCTCCTCCCCGGCATACCTCAACATTACCCTCCTACTGTCGAGGTAGCTATCGATCAGCCTCCTTATGTTCACCGGACACTTTTCCTCAGCCAGTCGCGCTTTGATTGCTGGCCACCATGCACTGTCAAAAGCACCTTCTATATCTAAGGACACCAACGTCACTATCTTTCTACAGTCCAGCCTGGATCTCACGTGCTGGACCAGGGAATAAAGGGCGTCCTCTGTGCTTCGTTGGGGCATAAAGCCGTACTGGCGAGTACTAATACGGGGAACAAGGTGCCACTTCAATCTAGCTACCATCATTTTTTCCAATACTTTGCCTAGGATAGGTAATAAGCCAATTGGCCTATAGGACTTAGGGTGTTGGTAGTTGTCCTTACCAGGTTTCCGCAGAACAATCACTGCGGCCTCCTTCCACAGCTTTGGGAAGTAAGATAGGTGGAGAGCCTTGTTGGAGATGGCAAGGAAGGCTTCGGGGTCCTGGAAAATAGCTCGCTTACAGATGTCGGCAGTGAGACCATCCGCTCCAGGAGCCTTTTTGGGGTTAAAACTTTCCACTGCGGTCTTCAGCTCCAGCATTGTAAAAGGCGGGTCATGAATCTCATCATGATGACGCTCGTTTACCTTGTCTGCAACTTCTCGTGTTCGCCTGTGGACTGCGTTATCCGTGCTCACTGAGTCTACTGGGTAAAATGTCTCCGCCAGCAGAGCAGCCGATTCACTTGGGTTTAGAGGGATACCATTTTTCACCAACGGCAAGTCCTCTTCTCTCTTCTTGGTACGACCTATAACCCGGTAAATTCCCTCCCACATCCCTTCCCGGTCCTGTTTTTGACAGAAGTCCTTCCAACTGCAAATCTGGGCATCCTTGGCTTTGCATTCATATTCCATCTTTATTTCCAGGTACTCTGTGACAACCTTCTCCCTTCGGACGGCTGCTGCACTTCGTATACGACGCTTCATAGTTTTCACCTTCTTCTTCAGTTCTCCGAGTTCTTCGGTCCACCATGGCAGGGTAAATTTTGTTTTATTTTTATATAGCGGTATATTTGTTTTACAAGACTGTTTTATATTATTTGTGTACTGTAATATTTTTTCTTCTAAATCTATTTCCTTGTCAATGTTGTCTATTTCGTTTTTATTGTATTTACTTTCTATGTTTAATTGGGTCAGTTTCTCAAGAAACTGGGTCCAATTAGCCTTTTTTGTATTATAAATACGTGTGGTTCTACTGATGCTTATCCCTTTACTTTTTTGCAGATTAATTTTGAATAATATACCATTGTGGTCCGAACTTGTGAAACCTCGCTCTACTCTCCAATCGTCTACGAATTCGAGCATGTCCATCGAGCATGCTGTCACATCCACAAAGCTGCTGATCGCGATGCCACCCCTAACAGTGTCAAAAGTTGGTGTCTCCCCCATATTTAGTACCTGGAGGTCCAGTTCTTCCAGGATCCCTGACAATTCGTCTCCCCTTAGATCGTTTTTTGTGCTTCCCCACCATGTACTTTTCGAGTTAGCGTCGCCTCCAATAACGGTTCTGTAGTGGCCAAGTACCTCGTGTATGCGTTTCAGCTGCTCCAGATAGGGCTCGATGGGCTGGTCTGGCTCAAAGTAGAACGAAACTACTGCGATTTCCCAGGCGTTGGTTCGGATCCTCACTACGGCTATGTTGTTCGTAGTCAATTCCGGGCACTGTATTATGTCGAGGTCGGGATCGTGAACCACGATTGCTGCCTTGACAGTCCCGTTTCCTTGGTCCACGCACTGGTAGATTCTCGCTCCTCGGTAGTTCTTCATCCTGCAAGCTCCACCCACATAAGGCTCCTGGAGCAGCGAAAAGGCAATGTTTCGCGCATTGGCCTCCACCATGAGTTCCAGAGTCGCCAGCTTTTTTCTCTGGAGGTTTGCTTGGGCTACCGTATATTGTTTATCTTGGACAACCTTAGCAATACGCTACAGTGGATCTAGCCAGTGTGTCCCATTTCCTGCGTACCGGGCATGTCTGGCTGAACGCATTGTGGTCAGTTAGGTCATATTTTGCTACTTGGCAATTTTTGCACGAGGGGGGATCACCAGCCATCCAATCAGGGCACTGACTCCTAAGATGCGGTCCGCCACAATGGCTGCAGAGGTCCACGCTTTCTTTACAAAAGCGCTTACCGTGTCCATATCCCAGGCATCTGGTGCACTGCACCAAGGGTGATTGGTCCTCCACTCGTATTCTCTGCAGATCGATGTGCAGAGTTCCTGCATCAGTCATTCTCCTCCAGACTATTGGAGATGTACTGATGATAATGTGACCGGTAAGTGGGTTTCTTGCCCTTCTCCTGTATTTGATCACTATGCGCAGGTCCTTTGGGTCCAAGTTGATGAAAATATTGGAGTTTTGGTTTTTGACGGCCTTCAGGATATCATCGTCGTTGTGAACAAGGAGGACATCCCTTAAGATCACCAGGGGGTCTTTGTTTGCTACTTCTTCGCATATCAACTTCTTCCCAGAACCTTCCAGCCTTTCTCTGATCTTCTTCCTGTCCTCCTCTGTGTTGCAGCTCATTATTATCTTTCTGTCCTTTGCCTTCCTAACTTTTTCTATGGTGACCCATCCTTCTTTCGCATCCATCGCTTCTCGTACCTTTCCTAGTACTGCCTCGCCAGTTTCGGTCTCGTCTTCCGACGCTATTATGATCGAGTGTAGGGCAGACCTTCCGGCAGGTGTTTTCCCTGTTTGTATCATTGCCGTTGCCGCTACTACATCCGCATAGGTCGCACTGGTCTTTTGCTGGTTCTCTATATTCGCCTTCAAGTTTTCAATTTCTAGGTAGGTCTTTTCTATTTTTTCCCCTTGCTTTTTCAATAGCTCCAGTATTTCCCTTCCTTCTGTTTCCCCCAATTTGTCCCCTGTTTTTCTCTGTTCCTCGGTTCCTATCCCCATCACCTCTGTATTTGTGCTCTTTGCTTCTGTTACAGGTTTGCGTGCTGCTGTTCCTTTCTTCGCAGTCTCCGCTTCTTTTACGAGCTGGTAGAGGTGGTCTACTGCATCTATTATACCCTGCTTGAGGTCCGTCCTCAGATTCCGAGAGTCGCCAATGCAAGCCTTCGCCCTCTGAAGCCAGACCCTCGCCTGGGCTATCCTATCCGCTGACTTTCCTGCATCCTGTTTCAGCTTCGGCGACATCCCAGCTGCCTCCGTAGATGCTCTACGCGCTACGACCTTTGCTTCTTGGGGGGGCGCTGCCCTCTGCTTAGGCTTCTGGGGTGCCACAGGTGCCGTCACCGGAACCGGTTGTCTAGGTAAGTGAGGGTGTGTTTCCGAGCTGCAGGGTTTGGGATCATTCTTACCTAACTCCCATTCTCCGATACTACGTCTCACATTAGAAGCTTGTGTGACCTGATCTGATAAAGGTCCTGCCTTCACTGTGTCGCCGATTTGGGAGGTGTTTTCATCCAACTTTTTAGCAGGTGTGCGGAAGGTGGCCATTTTTCGAGGTGAGAGCACAGTAGTATCAGGTAAAAGCGAATAACTAGAAACCAGCCTATGTGTTTGAGTCTTACGTTACTATAAAAAGTAGGTAACTTAGCAGGGTAACACTTCTTGCTAAGAGGAAGTGTCTAAAGCACAGAGGCTGCGGCCACACACTTAAGAATTATAAGGTATCCTAACCCAAGAGATGCGTTCCAGTGTGATTAGCAATTTGGTCAATAAACCTAAAACTAAAAGAGTTAAACGAAGATTCGCTTCGTTAATACAAACTGCGGCCAATAAACCGTCTATCAACAGAAACGGTGGTCAAAAAACCATTATGTCAATTTCAATGCCAGTTACGAGGTCAATGGTCAATAATTTTAGGGTCAAGGGACCTTGTCTGTTTGCTCTCGGTCAATAGAACCGGGAATCAGGGTACAGAACAAAACTGCACAAAAGCCTTACAACTACTGTAGAGTTAGGTTTGGGCCTAATCTGTTAGTTCCCAGTCAATAAGACCGGGGATCAGTAAATATTGTGGTCAATAAACCTCTGACGTCAAATACTGTCACACACAGATATTAAAATTTTTCGTGGGTTCACAATTTCCTCCCGTTCCCACTACACACTTCAAAAGTTCGCTATCGTACTACCTCCAGTGAAAACAGGGCGGGTGGGCGGGCAATTTTTTAAATTTCTATCCGACGGATCCTGACAAATGAGGTGCGGTACGAAAGGGGTAGTCGAGACCTACCCAAATATATAATAATTTAGACAATAAGCCAAAGGGTTGAAATGTTATTAGCCGAAAAGTTAAAAAATTTGTAAATTTTGTACCAAAAATTCCTGTTTTCAGGTGTCAATTCCCAAACGGGACTCCGCAGGGGGTTCAAAGTGGTATAGTATGAAGCGGTGGATGTATCAGCCCAGCTGTGGACCAGCTCCAATCAGTGACGGACTCGGAACACAAGGTAAGTAACCTCTAAAGGTACGTTTACGTAGCAATTTCACAGAATTACAGTTAAAAATAAAAAATTTAAACAAACTATACGTTCGATATCCAGGAATTGGGTATCTACGTACAGCTGGTGCTATAGCCGAAATATTAAGACAATAAAAGTCAATATGAGTTGGTAAACAAAAAAGTTATTAAGATTTTCTTGCAGAAAAACCTCTGAATTTTAACAAGTGTCAATTTATGTGATTATAATGGAATATATTAGAAATTTTCAGGATTATTTAACACTAATTACTTTCAGGCAGCTACTGGTGTCGTAATAAACGTAAATAGTCAATGTTCTAAGTCGGAAACTGAAAAAAGCAATATACCGATTTCACGTAAAGTGCTCAGGTATATCAACTCGCCTACATAAACAAACTTGATAAAAGGAACTTTCGGGAATTTTATTTAAATTTCTATCCGACGGATCCTGACAAATGAGGTGCGGTACGAAAGGGGTAGTCGAGACCTACCCAAATATATAATAATTTAGACAATAAGCCAAAGGGTTGAAATGTTATTAGCCGAAAAGTTAAAAAATTTGTAAATTTTGTACCAAAAATTCCTGTTTTCAGGTGTCAATTCCCAAACGGGACTCCGCAGGGGGTTCAAAGTGGTATAGTATGAAGCGGTGGATGTATCAGCCCAGCTGTGGACCAGCTCCAATCAGTGACGGACTCGGAACACAAGGTAAGTAACCTCTAAAGGTACGTTTACGTAGCAATTTCACAGAATTACAGTTAAAAATAAAAAATTTAAACAAACTATACGTTCGATATCCAGGAATTGGGTATCTACGTACAGCTGGTGCTATAGCCGAAATATTAAGACAATAAAAGTCAATATGAGTTGGTAAACAAAAAAGTTATTAAGATTTTCTTGCAGAAAAACCTCTGAATTTTAACAAGTGTCAATTTATGTGATTATAATGGAATATATTAGAAATTTTCAGGATTATTTAACACTAATTACTTTCAGGCAGCTACTGGTGTCGTAATAAACGTAAATAGTCAATGTTCTAAGTCGGAAACTGAAAAAAGCAATATACCGATTTCACGTAAAGTGCTCAGGTATATCAACTCGCCTACATAAACAAACTTGATAAAAGGAACTTTCGGGAATTTTATTTAAATTTCTATCCGACGGATCCTGACAAATGAGGTGCGGTACGAAAGGGGTAGTCGAGACCTACCCAAATATATAATAATTTAGACAATAAGCCAAAGGGTTGAAATGTTATTAGCCGAAAAGTTAAAAAATTTGTAAATTTTGTACCAAAAATTCCTGTTTTCAGGTGTCAATTCCCAAACGGGACTCCGCAGGGGGTTCAAAGTGGTATAGTATGAAGCGGTGGATGTATCAGCCCAGCTGTGGACCAGCTCCAATCAGTGACGGACTCGGAACACAAGGTAAGTAACCTCTAAAGGTACGTTTACGTAGCAATTTCACAGAATTACAGTTAAAAATAAAAAATTTAAACAAACTATACGTTCGATATCCAGGAATTGGGTATCTACGTACAGCTGGTGCTATAGCCGAAATATTAAGACAATAAAAGTCAATATGAGTTGGTAAACAAAAAAGTTATTAAGATTTTCTTGCAGAAAAACCTCTGAATTTTAACAAGTGTCAATTTATGTGATTATAATGGAATATATTAGAAATTTTCAGGATTATTTAACACTAATTACTTTCAGGCAGCTACTGGTGTCGTAATAAACGTAAATAGTCAATGTTCTAAGTCGGAAACTGAAAAAAGCAATATACCGATTTCACGTAAAGTGCTCAGGTATATCAACTCGCCTACATAAACAAACTTGATAAAAGGAACTTTCGGGAATTTTATTTAAATTTCTATCCGACGGATCCTGACAAATGAGGTGCGGTACGAAAGGGGTAGTCGAGACCTACCCAAATATATAATAATTTAGACAATAAGCCAAAGGGTTGAAATGTTATTAGCCGAAAAGTTAAAAAATTTGTAAATTTTGTACCAAAAATTCCTGTTTTCAGGTGTCAATTCCCAAACGGGACTCCGCAGGGGGTTCAAAGTGGTATAGTATGAAGCGGTGGATGTATCAGCCCAGCTGTGGACCAGCTCCAATCAGTGACGGACTCGGAACACAAGGTAAGTAACCTCTAAAGGTACGTTTACGTAGCAATTTCACAGAATTACAGTTAAAAATAAAAAATTTAAACAAACTATACGTTCGATATCCAGGAATTGGGTATCTACGTACAGCTGGTGCTATAGCCGAAATATTAAGACAATAAAAGTCAATATGAGTTGGTAAACAAAAAAGTTATTAAGATTTTCTTGCAGAAAAACCTCTGAATTTTAACAAGTGTCAATTTATGTGATTATAATGGAATATATTAGAAATTTTCAGGATTATTTAACACTAATTACTTTCAGGCAGCTACTGGTGTCGTAATAAACGTAAATAGTCAATGTTCTAAGTCGGAAACTGAAAAAAGCAATATACCGATTTCACGTAAAGTGCTCAGGTATATCAACTCGCCTACATAAACAAACTTGATAAAAGGAACTTTCGGGAATTTTATTTAAATTTCTATCCGACGGATCCTGACAAATGAGGTGCGGTACGAAAGGGGTAGTCGAGACCTACCCAAATATATAATAATTTAGACAATAAGCCAAAGGGTTGAAATGTTATTAGCCGAAAAGTTAAAAAATTTGTAAATTTTGTACCAAAAATTCCTGTTTTCAGGTGTCAATTCCCAAACGGGACTCCGCAGGGGGTTCAAAGTGGTATAGTATGAAGCGGTGGATGTATCAGCCCAGCTGTGGACCAGCTCCAATCAGTGACGGACTCGGAACACAAGGTAAGTAACCTCTAAAGGTACGTTTACGTAGCAATTTCACAGAATTACAGTTAAAAATAAAAAATTTAAACAAACTATACGTTCGATATCCAGGAATTGGGTATCTACGTACAGCTGGTGCTATAGCCGAAATATTAAGACAATAAAAGTCAATATGAGTTGGTAAACAAAAAAGTTATTAAGATTTTCTTGCAGAAAAACCTCTGAATTTTAACAAGTGTCAATTTATGTGATTATAATGGAATATATTAGAAATTTTCAGGATTATTTAACACTAATTACTTTCAGGCAGCTACTGGTGTCGTAATAAACGTAAATAGTCAATGTTCTAAGTCGGAAACTGAAAAAAGCAATATACCGATTTCACGTAAAGTGCTCAGGTATATCAACTCGCCTACATAAACAAACTTGATAAAAGGAACTTTCGGGAATTTTATTTAAATTTCTATCCGACGGATCCTGACAAATGAGGTGCGGTACGAAAGGGGTAGTCGAGACCTACCCAAATATATAATAATTTAGACAATAAGCCAAAGGGTTGAAATGTTATTAGCCGAAAAGTTAAAAAATTTGTAAATTTTGTACCAAAAATTCCTGTTTTCAGGTGTCAATTCCCAAACGGGACTCCGCAGGGGGTTCAAAGTGGTATAGTATGAAGCGGTGGATGTATCAGCCCAGCTGTGGACCAGCTCCAATCAGTGACGGACTCGGAACACAAGGTAAGTAACCTCTAAAGGTACGTTTACGTAGCAATTTCACAGAATTACAGTTAAAAATAAAAAATTTAAACAAACTATACGTTCGATATCCAGGAATTGGGTATCTACGTACAGCTGGTGCTATAGCCGAAATATTAAGACAATAAAAGTCAATATGAGTTGGTAAACAAAAAAGTTATTAAGATTTTCTTGCAGAAAAACCTCTGAATTTTAACAAGTGTCAATTTATGTGATTATAATGGAATATATTAGAAATTTTCAGGATTATTTAACACTAATTACTTTCAGGCAGCTACTGGTGTCGTAATAAACGTAAATAGTCAATGTTCTAAGTCGGAAACTGAAAAAAGCAATATACCGATTTCACGTAAAGTGCTCAGGTATATCAACTCGCCTACATAAACAAACTTGATAAAAGGAACTTTCGGGAATTTTATTTAAATTTCTATCCGACGGATCCTGACAAATGAGGTGCGGTACGAAAGGGGTAGTCGAGACCTACCCAAATATATAATAATTTAGACAATAAGCCAAAGGGTTGAAATGTTATTAGCCGAAAAGTTAAAAAATTTGTAAATTTTGTACCAAAAATTCCTGTTTTCAGGTGTCAATTCCCAAACGGGACTCCGCAGGGGGTTCAAAGTGGTATAGTATGAAGCGGTGGATGTATCAGCCCAGCTGTGGACCAGCTCCAATCAGTGACGGACTCGGAACACAAGGTAAGTAACCTCTAAAGGTACGTTTACGTAGCAATTTCACAGAATTACAGTTAAAAATAAAAAATTTAAACAAACTATACGTTCGATATCCAGGAATTGGGTATCTACGTACAGCTGGTGCTATAGCCGAAATATTAAGACAATAAAAGTCAATATGAGTTGGTAAACAAAAAAGTTATTAAGATTTTCTTGCAGAAAAACCTCTGAATTTTAACAAGTGTCAATTTATGTGATTATAATGGAATATATTAGAAATTTTCAGGATTATTTAACACTAATTACTTTCAGGCAGCTACTGGTGTCGTAATAAACGTAAATAGTCAATGTTCTAAGTCGGAAACTGAAAAAAGCAATATACCGATTTCACGTAAAGTGCTCAGGTATATCAACTCGCCTACATAAACAAACTTGATAAAAGGAACTTTCGGGAATTTTATTTAAATTTCTATCCGACGGATCCTGACAAATGAGGTGCGGTACGAAAGGGGTAGTCGAGACCTACCCAAATATATAATAATTTAGACAATAAGCCAAAGGGTTGAAATGTTATTAGCCGAAAAGTTAAAAAATTTGTAAATTTTGTACCAAAAATTCCTGTTTTCAGGTGTCAATTCCCAAACGGGACTCCGCAGGGGGTTCAAAGTGGTATAGTATGAAGCGGTGGATGTATCAGCCCAGCTGTGGACCAGCTCCAATCAGTGACGGACTCGGAACACAAGGTAAGTAACCTCTAAAGGTACGTTTACGTAGCAATTTCACAGAATTACAGTTAAAAATAAAAAATTTAAACAAACTATACGTTCGATATCCAGGAATTGGGTATCTACGTACAGCTGGTGCTATAGCCGAAATATTAAGACAATAAAAGTCAATATGAGTTGGTAAACAAAAAAGTTATTAAGATTTTCTTGCAGAAAAACCTCTGAATTTTAACAAGTGTCAATTTATGTGATTATAATGGAATATATTAGAAATTTTCAGGATTATTTAACACTAATTACTTTCAGGCAGCTACTGGTGTCGTAATAAACGTAAATAGTCAATGTTCTAAGTCGGAAACTGAAAAAAGCAATATACCGATTTCACGTAAAGTGCTCAGGTATATCAACTCGCCTACATAAACAAACTTGATAAAAGGAACTTTCGGGAATTTTATTTAAATTTCTATCCGACGGATCCTGACAAATGAGGTGCGGTACGAAAGGGGTAGTCGAGACCTACCCAAATATATAATAATTTAGACAATAAGCCAAAGGGTTGAAATGTTATTAGCCGAAAAGTTAAAAAATTTGTAAATTTTGTACCAAAAATTCCTGTTTTCAGGTGTCAATTCCCAAACGGGACTCCGCAGGGGGTTCAAAGTGGTATAGTATGAAGCGGTGGATGTATCAGCCCAGCTGTGGACCAGCTCCAATCAGTGACGGACTCGGAACACAAGGTAAGTAACCTCTAAAGGTACGTTTACGTAGCAATTTCACAGAATTACAGTTAAAAATAAAAAATTTAAACAAACTATACGTTCGATATCCAGGAATTGGGTATCTACGTACAGCTGGTGCTATAGCCGAAATATTAAGACAATAAAAGTCAATATGAGTTGGTAAACAAAAAAGTTATTAAGATTTTCTTGCAGAAAAACCTCTGAATTTTAACAAGTGTCAATTTATGTGATTATAATGGAATATATTAGAAATTTTCAGGATTATTTAACACTAATTACTTTCAGGCAGCTACTGGTGTCGTAATAAACGTAAATAGTCAATGTTCTAAGTCGGAAACTGAAAAAAGCAATATACCGATTTCACGTAAAGTGCTCAGGTATATCAACTCGCCTACATAAACAAACTTGATAAAAGGAACTTTCGGGAATTTTATTTAAATTTCTATCCGACGGATCCTGACAAATGAGGTGCGGTACGAAAGGGGTAGTCGAGACCTACCCAAATATATAATAATTTAGACAATAAGCCAAAGGGTTGAAATGTTATTAGCCGAAAAGTTAAAAAATTTGTAAATTTTGTACCAAAAATTCCTGTTTTCAGGTGTCAATTCCCAAACGGGACTCCGCAGGGGGTTCAAAGTGGTATAGTATGAAGCGGTGGATGTATCAGCCCAGCTGTGGACCAGCTCCAATCAGTGACGGACTCGGAACACAAGGTAAGTAACCTCTAAAGGTACGTTTACGTAGCAATTTCACAGAATTACAGTTAAAAATAAAAAATTTAAACAAACTATACGTTCGATATCCAGGAATTGGGTATCTACGTACAGCTGGTGCTATAGCCGAAATATTAAGACAATAAAAGTCAATATGAGTTGGTAAACAAAAAAGTTATTAAGATTTTCTTGCAGAAAAACCTCTGAATTTTAACAAGTGTCAATTTATGTGATTATAATGGAATATATTAGAAATTTTCAGGATTATTTAACACTAATTACTTTCAGGCAGCTACTGGTGTCGTAATAAACGTAAATAGTCAATGTTCTAAGTCGGAAACTGAAAAAAGCAATATACCGATTTCACGTAAAGTGCTCAGGTATATCAACTCGCCTACATAAACAAACTTGATAAAAGGAACTTTCGGGAATTTTATTTAAATTTCTATCCGACGGATCCTGACAAATGAGGTGCGGTACGAAAGGGGTAGTCGAGACCTACCCAAATATATAATAATTTAGACAATAAGCCAAAGGGTTGAAATGTTATTAGCCGAAAAGTTAAAAAATTTGTAAATTTTGTACCAAAAATTCCTGTTTTCAGGTGTCAATTCCCAAACGGGACTCCGCAGGGGGTTCAAAGTGGTATAGTATGAAGCGGTGGATGTATCAGCCCAGCTGTGGACCAGCTCCAATCAGTGACGGACTCGGAACACAAGGTAAGTAACCTCTAAAGGTACGTTTACGTAGCAATTTCACAGAATTACAGTTAAAAATAAAAAATTTAAACAAACTATACGTTCGATATCCAGGAATTGGGTATCTACGTACAGCTGGTGCTATAGCCGAAATATTAAGACAATAAAAGTCAATATGAGTTGGTAAACAAAAAAGTTATTAAGATTTTCTTGCAGAAAAACCTCTGAATTTTAACAAGTGTCAATTTATGTGATTATAATGGAATATATTAGAAATTTTCAGGATTATTTAACACTAATTACTTTCAGGCAGCTACTGGTGTCGTAATAAACGTAAATAGTCAATGTTCTAAGTCGGAAACTGAAAAAAGCAATATACCGATTTCACGTAAAGTGCTCAGGTATATCAACTCGCCTACATAAACAAACTTGATAAAAGGAACTTTCGGGAATTTTATTTAAATTTCTATCCGACGGATCCTGACAAATGAGGTGCGGTACGAAAGGGGTAGTCGAGACCTACCCAAATATATAATAATTTAGACAATAAGCCAAAGGGTTGAAATGTTATTAGCCGAAAAGTTAAAAAATTTGTAAATTTTGTACCAAAAATTCCTGTTTTCAGGTGTCAATTCCCAAACGGGACTCCGCAGGGGGTTCAAAGTGGTATAGTATGAAGCGGTGGATGTATCAGCCCAGCTGTGGACCAGCTCCAATCAGTGACGGACTCGGAACACAAGGTAAGTAACCTCTAAAGGTACGTTTACGTAGCAATTTCACAGAATTACAGTTAAAAATAAAAAATTTAAACAAACTATACGTTCGATATCCAGGAATTGGGTATCTACGTACAGCTGGTGCTATAGCCGAAATATTAAGACAATAAAAGTCAATATGAGTTGGTAAACAAAAAAGTTATTAAGATTTTCTTGCAGAAAAACCTCTGAATTTTAACAAGTGTCAATTTATGTGATTATAATGGAATATATTAGAAATTTTCAGGATTATTTAACACTAATTACTTTCAGGCAGCTACTGGTGTCGTAATAAACGTAAATAGTCAATGTTCTAAGTCGGAAACTGAAAAAAGCAATATACCGATTTCACGTAAAGTGCTCAGGTATATCAACTCGCCTACATAAACAAACTTGATAAAAGGAACTTTCGGGAATTTTATTTAAATTTCTATCCGACGGATCCTGACAAATGAGGTGCGGTACGAAAGGGGTAGTCGAGACCTACCCAAATATATAATAATTTAGACAATAAGCCAAAGGGTTGAAATGTTATTAGCCGAAAAGTTAAAAAATTTGTAAATTTTGTACCAAAAATTCCTGTTTTCAGGTGTCAATTCCCAAACGGGACTCCGCAGGGGGTTCAAAGTGGTATAGTATGAAGCGGTGGATGTATCAGCCCAGCTGTGGACCAGCTCCAATCAGTGACGGACTCGGAACACAAGGTAAGTAACCTCTAAAGGTACGTTTACGTAGCAATTTCACAGAATTACAGTTAAAAATAAAAAATTTAAACAAACTATACGTTCGATATCCAGGAATTGGGTATCTACGTACAGCTGGTGCTATAGCCGAAATATTAAGACAATAAAAGTCAATATGAGTTGGTAAACAAAAAAGTTATTAAGATTTTCTTGCAGAAAAACCTCTGAATTTTAACAAGTGTCAATTTATGTGATTATAATGGAATATATTAGAAATTTTCAGGATTATTTAACACTAATTACTTTCAGGCAGCTACTGGTGTCGTAATAAACGTAAATAGTCAATGTTCTAAGTCGGAAACTGAAAAAAGCAATATACCGATTTCACGTAAAGTGCTCAGGTATATCAACTCGCCTACATAAACAAACTTGATAAAAGGAACTTTCGGGAATTTTATTTAAATTTCTATCCGACGGATCCTGACAAATGAGGTGCGGTACGAAAGGGGTAGTCGAGACCTACCCAAATATATAATAATTTAGACAATAAGCCAAAGGGTTGAAATGTTATTAGCCGAAAAGTTAAAAAATTTGTAAATTTTGTACCAAAAATTCCTGTTTTCAGGTGTCAATTCCCAAACGGGACTCCGCAGGGGGTTCAAAGTGGTATAGTATGAAGCGGTGGATGTATCAGCCCAGCTGTGGACCAGCTCCAATCAGTGACGGACTCGGAACACAAGGTAAGTAACCTCTAAAGGTACGTTTACGTAGCAATTTCACAGAATTACAGTTAAAAATAAAAAATTTAAACAAACTATACGTTCGATATCCAGGAATTGGGTATCTACGTACAGCTGGTGCTATAGCCGAAATATTAAGACAATAAAAGTCAATATGAGTTGGTAAACAAAAAAGTTATTAAGATTTTCTTGCAGAAAAACCTCTGAATTTTAACAAGTGTCAATTTATGTGATTATAATGGAATATATTAGAAATTTTCAGGATTATTTAACACTAATTACTTTCAGGCAGCTACTGGTGTCGTAATAAACGTAAATAGTCAATGTTCTAAGTCGGAAACTGAAAAAAGCAATATACCGATTTCACGTAAAGTGCTCAGGTATATCAACTCGCCTACATAAACAAACTTGATAAAAGGAACTTTCGGGAATTTTATTTAAATTTCTATCCGACGGATCCTGACAAATGAGGTGCGGTACGAAAGGGGTAGTCGAGACCTACCCAAATATATAATAATTTAGACAATAAGCCAAAGGGTTGAAATGTTATTAGCCGAAAAGTTAAAAAATTTGTAAATTTTGTACCAAAAATTCCTGTTTTCAGGTGTCAATTCCCAAACGGGACTCCGCAGGGGGTTCAAAGTGGTATAGTATGAAGCGGTGGATGTATCAGCCCAGCTGTGGACCAGCTCCAATCAGTGACGGACTCGGAACACAAGGTAAGTAACCTCTAAAGGTACGTTTACGTAGCAATTTCACAGAATTACAGTTAAAAATAAAAAATTTAAACAAACTATACGTTCGATATCCAGGAATTGGGTATCTACGTACAGCTGGTGCTATAGCCGAAATATTAAGACAATAAAAGTCAATATGAGTTGGTAAACAAAAAAGTTATTAAGATTTTCTTGCAGAAAAACCTCTGAATTTTAACAAGTGTCAATTTATGTGATTATAATGGAATATATTAGAAATTTTCAGGATTATTTAACACTAATTACTTTCAGGCAGCTACTGGTGTCGTAATAAACGTAAATAGTCAATGTTCTAAGTCGGAAACTGAAAAAAGCAATATACCGATTTCACGTAAAGTGCTCAGGTATATCAACTCGCCTACATAAACAAACTTGATAAAAGGAACTTTCGGGAATTTTATTTAAATTTCTATCCGACGGATCCTGACAAATGAGGTGCGGTACGAAAGGGGTAGTCGAGACCTACCCAAATATATAATAATTTAGACAATAAGCCAAAGGGTTGAAATGTTATTAGCCGAAAAGTTAAAAAATTTGTAAATTTTGTACCAAAAATTCCTGTTTTCAGGTGTCAATTCCCAAACGGGACTCCGCAGGGGGTTCAAAGTGGTATAGTATGAAGCGGTGGATGTATCAGCCCAGCTGTGGACCAGCTCCAATCAGTGACGGACTCGGAACACAAGGTAAGTAACCTCTAAAGGTACGTTTACGTAGCAATTTCACAGAATTACAGTTAAAAATAAAAAATTTAAACAAACTATACGTTCGATATCCAGGAATTGGGTATCTACGTACAGCTGGTGCTATAGCCGAAATATTAAGACAATAAAAGTCAATATGAGTTGGTAAACAAAAAAGTTATTAAGATTTTCTTGCAGAAAAACCTCTGAATTTTAACAAGTGTCAATTTATGTGATTATAATGGAATATATTAGAAATTTTCAGGATTATTTAACACTAATTACTTTCAGGCAGCTACTGGTGTCGTAATAAACGTAAATAGTCAATGTTCTAAGTCGGAAACTGAAAAAAGCAATATACCGATTTCACGTAAAGTGCTCAGGTATATCAACTCGCCTACATAAACAAACTTGATAAAAGGAACTTTCGGGAATTTTATTTAAATTTCTATCCGACGGATCCTGACAAATGAGGTGCGGTACGAAAGGGGTAGTCGAGACCTACCCAAATATATAATAATTTAGACAATAAGCCAAAGGGTTGAAATGTTATTAGCCGAAAAGTTAAAAAATTTGTAAATTTTGTACCAAAAATTCCTGTTTTCAGGTGTCAATTCCCAAACGGGACTCCGCAGGGGGTTCAAAGTGGTATAGTATGAAGCGGTGGATGTATCAGCCCAGCTGTGGACCAGCTCCAATCAGTGACGGACTCGGAACACAAGGTAAGTAACCTCTAAAGGTACGTTTACGTAGCAATTTCACAGAATTACAGTTAAAAATAAAAAATTTAAACAAACTATACGTTCGATATCCAGGAATTGGGTATCTACGTACAGCTGGTGCTATAGCCGAAATATTAAGACAATAAAAGTCAATATGAGTTGGTAAACAAAAAAGTTATTAAGATTTTCTTGCAGAAAAACCTCTGAATTTTAACAAGTGTCAATTTATGTGATTATAATGGAATATATTAGAAATTTTCAGGATTATTTAACACTAATTACTTTCAGGCAGCTACTGGTGTCGTAATAAACGTAAATAGTCAATGTTCTAAGTCGGAAACTGAAAAAAGCAATATACCGATTTCACGTAAAGTGCTCAGGTATATCAACTCGCCTACATAAACAAACTTGATAAAAGGAACTTTCGGGAATTTTATTTAAATTTCTATCCGACGGATCCTGACAAATGAGGTGCGGTACGAAAGGGGTAGTCGAGACCTACCCAAATATATAATAATTTAGACAATAAGCCAAAGGGTTGAAATGTTATTAGCCGAAAAGTTAAAAAATTTGTAAATTTTGTACCAAAAATTCCTGTTTTCAGGTGTCAATTCCCAAACGGGACTCCGCAGGGGGTTCAAAGTGGTATAGTATGAAGCGGTGGATGTATCAGCCCAGCTGTGGACCAGCTCCAATCAGTGACGGACTCGGAACACAAGGTAAGTAACCTCTAAAGGTACGTTTACGTAGCAATTTCACAGAATTACAGTTAAAAATAAAAAATTTAAACAAACTATACGTTCGATATCCAGGAATTGGGTATCTACGTACAGCTGGTGCTATAGCCGAAATATTAAGACAATAAAAGTCAATATGAGTTGGTAAACAAAAAAGTTATTAAGATTTTCTTGCAGAAAAACCTCTGAATTTTAACAAGTGTCAATTTATGTGATTATAATGGAATATATTAGAAATTTTCAGGATTATTTAACACTAATTACTTTCAGGCAGCTACTGGTGTCGTAATAAACGTAAATAGTCAATGTTCTAAGTCGGAAACTGAAAAAAGCAATATACCGATTTCACGTAAAGTGCTCAGGTATATCAACTCGCCTACATAAACAAACTTGATAAAAGGAACTTTCGGGAATTTTATTTAAATTTCTATCCGACGGATCCTGACAAATGAGGTGCGGTACGAAAGGGGTAGTCGAGACCTACCCAAATATATAATAATTTAGACAATAAGCCAAAGGGTTGAAATGTTATTAGCCGAAAAGTTAAAAAATTTGTAAATTTTGTACCAAAAATTCCTGTTTTCAGGTGTCAATTCCCAAACGGGACTCCGCAGGGGGTTCAAAGTGGTATAGTATGAAGCGGTGGATGTATCAGCCCAGCTGTGGACCAGCTCCAATCAGTGACGGACTCGGAACACAAGGTAAGTAACCTCTAAAGGTACGTTTACGTAGCAATTTCACAGAATTACAGTTAAAAATAAAAAATTTAAACAAACTATACGTTCGATATCCAGGAATTGGGTATCTACGTACAGCTGGTGCTATAGCCGAAATATTAAGACAATAAAAGTCAATATGAGTTGGTAAACAAAAAAGTTATTAAGATTTTCTTGCAGAAAAACCTCTGAATTTTAACAAGTGTCAATTTATGTGATTATAATGGAATATATTAGAAATTTTCAGGATTATTTAACACTAATTACTTTCAGGCAGCTACTGGTGTCGTAATAAACGTAAATAGTCAATGTTCTAAGTCGGAAACTGAAAAAAGCAATATACCGATTTCACGTAAAGTGCTCAGGTATATCAACTCGCCTACATAAACAAACTTGATAAAAGGAACTTTCGGGAATTTTATTTAAATTTCTATCCGACGGATCCTGACAAATGAGGTGCGGTACGAAAGGGGTAGTCGAGACCTACCCAAATATATAATAATTTAGACAATAAGCCAAAGGGTTGAAATGTTATTAGCCGAAAAGTTAAAAAATTTGTAAATTTTGTACCAAAAATTCCTGTTTTCAGGTGTCAATTCCCAAACGGGACTCCGCAGGGGGTTCAAAGTGGTATAGTATGAAGCGGTGGATGTATCAGCCCAGCTGTGGACCAGCTCCAATCAGTGACGGACTCGGAACACAAGGTAAGTAACCTCTAAAGGTACGTTTACGTAGCAATTTCACAGAATTACAGTTAAAAATAAAAAATTTAAACAAACTATACGTTCGATATCCAGGAATTGGGTATCTACGTACAGCTGGTGCTATAGCCGAAATATTAAGACAATAAAAGTCAATATGAGTTGGTAAACAAAAAAGTTATTAAGATTTTCTTGCAGAAAAACCTCTGAATTTTAACAAGTGTCAATTTATGTGATTATAATGGAATATATTAGAAATTTTCAGGATTATTTAACACTAATTACTTTCAGGCAGCTACTGGTGTCGTAATAAACGTAAATAGTCAATGTTCTAAGTCGGAAACTGAAAAAAGCAATATACCGATTTCACGTAAAGTGCTCAGGTATATCAACTCGCCTACATAAACAAACTTGATAAAAGGAACTTTCGGGAATTTTATTTAAATTTCTATCCGACGGATCCTGACAAATGAGGTGCGGTACGAAAGGGGTAGTCGAGACCTACCCAAATATATAATAATTTAGACAATAAGCCAAAGGGTTGAAATGTTATTAGCCGAAAAGTTAAAAAATTTGTAAATTTTGTACCAAAAATTCCTGTTTTCAGGTGTCAATTCCCAAACGGGACTCCGCAGGGGGTTCAAAGTGGTATAGTATGAAGCGGTGGATGTATCAGCCCAGCTGTGGACCAGCTCCAATCAGTGACGGACTCGGAACACAAGGTAAGTAACCTCTAAAGGTACGTTTACGTAGCAATTTCACAGAATTACAGTTAAAAATAAAAAATTTAAACAAACTATACGTTCGATATCCAGGAATTGGGTATCTACGTACAGCTGGTGCTATAGCCGAAATATTAAGACAATAAAAGTCAATATGAGTTGGTAAACAAAAAAGTTATTAAGATTTTCTTGCAGAAAAACCTCTGAATTTTAACAAGTGTCAATTTATGTGATTATAATGGAATATATTAGAAATTTTCAGGATTATTTAACACTAATTACTTTCAGGCAGCTACTGGTGTCGTAATAAACGTAAATAGTCAATGTTCTAAGTCGGAAACTGAAAAAAGCAATATACCGATTTCACGTAAAGTGCTCAGGTATATCAACTCGCCTACATAAACAAACTTGATAAAAGGAACTTTCGGGAATTTTATTTAAATTTCTATCCGACGGATCCTGACAAATGAGGTGCGGTACGAAAGGGGTAGTCGAGACCTACCCAAATATATAATAATTTAGACAATAAGCCAAAGGGTTGAAATGTTATTAGCCGAAAAGTTAAAAAATTTGTAAATTTTGTACCAAAAATTCCTGTTTTCAGGTGTCAATTCCCAAACGGGACTCCGCAGGGGGTTCAAAGTGGTATAGTATGAAGCGGTGGATGTATCAGCCCAGCTGTGGACCAGCTCCAATCAGTGACGGACTCGGAACACAAGGTAAGTAACCTCTAAAGGTACGTTTACGTAGCAATTTCACAGAATTACAGTTAAAAATAAAAAATTTAAACAAACTATACGTTCGATATCCAGGAATTGGGTATCTACGTACAGCTGGTGCTATAGCCGAAATATTAAGACAATAAAAGTCAATATGAGTTGGTAAACAAAAAAGTTATTAAGATTTTCTTGCAGAAAAACCTCTGAATTTTAACAAGTGTCAATTTATGTGATTATAATGGAATATATTAGAAATTTTCAGGATTATTTAACACTAATTACTTTCAGGCAGCTACTGGTGTCGTAATAAACGTAAATAGTCAATGTTCTAAGTCGGAAACTGAAAAAAGCAATATACCGATTTCACGTAAAGTGCTCAGGTATATCAACTCGCCTACATAAACAAACTTGATAAAAGGAACTTTCGGGAATTTTATTTAAATTTCTATCCGACGGATCCTGACAAATGAGGTGCGGTACGAAAGGGGTAGTCGAGACCTACCCAAATATATAATAATTTAGACAATAAGCCAAAGGGTTGAAATGTTATTAGCCGAAAAGTTAAAAAATTTGTAAATTTTGTACCAAAAATTCCTGTTTTCAGGTGTCAATTCCCAAACGGGACTCCGCAGGGGGTTCAAAGTGGTATAGTATGAAGCGGTGGATGTATCAGCCCAGCTGTGGACCAGCTCCAATCAGTGACGGACTCGGAACACAAGGTAAGTAACCTCTAAAGGTACGTTTACGTAGCAATTTCACAGAATTACAGTTAAAAATAAAAAATTTAAACAAACTATACGTTCGATATCCAGGAATTGGGTATCTACGTACAGCTGGTGCTATAGCCGAAATATTAAGACAATAAAAGTCAATATGAGTTGGTAAACAAAAAAGTTATTAAGATTTTCTTGCAGAAAAACCTCTGAATTTTAACAAGTGTCAATTTATGTGATTATAATGGAATATATTAGAAATTTTCAGGATTATTTAACACTAATTACTTTCAGGCAGCTACTGGTGTCGTAATAAACGTAAATAGTCAATGTTCTAAGTCGGAAACTGAAAAAAGCAATATACCGATTTCACGTAAAGTGCTCAGGTATATCAACTCGCCTACATAAACAAACTTGATAAAAGGAACTTTCGGGAATTTTATTTAAATTTCTATCCGACGGATCCTGACAAATGAGGTGCGGTACGAAAGGGGTAGTCGAGACCTACCCAAATATATAATAATTTAGACAATAAGCCAAAGGGTTGAAATGTTATTAGCCGAAAAGTTAAAAAATTTGTAAATTTTGTACCAAAAATTCCTGTTTTCAGGTGTCAATTCCCAAACGGGACTCCGCAGGGGGTTCAAAGTGGTATAGTATGAAGCGGTGGATGTATCAGCCCAGCTGTGGACCAGCTCCAATCAGTGACGGACTCGGAACACAAGGTAAGTAACCTCTAAAGGTACGTTTACGTAGCAATTTCACAGAATTACAGTTAAAAATAAAAAATTTAAACAAACTATACGTTCGATATCCAGGAATTGGGTATCTACGTACAGCTGGTGCTATAGCCGAAATATTAAGACAATAAAAGTCAATATGAGTTGGTAAACAAAAAAGTTATTAAGATTTTCTTGCAGAAAAACCTCTGAATTTTAACAAGTGTCAATTTATGTGATTATAATGGAATATATTAGAAATTTTCAGGATTATTTAACACTAATTACTTTCAGGCAGCTACTGGTGTCGTAATAAACGTAAATAGTCAATGTTCTAAGTCGGAAACTGAAAAAAGCAATATACCGATTTCACGTAAAGTGCTCAGGTATATCAACTCGCCTACATAAACAAACTTGATAAAAGGAACTTTCGGGAATTTTATTTAAATTTCTATCCGACGGATCCTGACAAATGAGGTGCGGTACGAAAGGGGTAGTCGAGACCTACCCAAATATATAATAATTTAGACAATAAGCCAAAGGGTTGAAATGTTATTAGCCGAAAAGTTAAAAAATTTGTAAATTTTGTACCAAAAATTCCTGTTTTCAGGTGTCAATTCCCAAACGGGACTCCGCAGGGGGTTCAAAGTGGTATAGTATGAAGCGGTGGATGTATCAGCCCAGCTGTGGACCAGCTCCAATCAGTGACGGACTCGGAACACAAGGTAAGTAACCTCTAAAGGTACGTTTACGTAGCAATTTCACAGAATTACAGTTAAAAATAAAAAATTTAAACAAACTATACGTTCGATATCCAGGAATTGGGTATCTACGTACAGCTGGTGCTATAGCCGAAATATTAAGACAATAAAAGTCAATATGAGTTGGTAAACAAAAAAGTTATTAAGATTTTCTTGCAGAAAAACCTCTGAATTTTAACAAGTGTCAATTTATGTGATTATAATGGAATATATTAGAAATTTTCAGGATTATTTAACACTAATTACTTTCAGGCAGCTACTGGTGTCGTAATAAACGTAAATAGTCAATGTTCTAAGTCGGAAACTGAAAAAAGCAATATACCGATTTCACGTAAAGTGCTCAGGTATATCAACTCGCCTACATAAACAAACTTGATAAAAGGAACTTTCGGGAATTTTATTTAAATTTCTATCCGACGGATCCTGACAAATGAGGTGCGGTACGAAAGGGGTAGTCGAGACCTACCCAAATATATAATAATTTAGACAATAAGCCAAAGGGTTGAAATGTTATTAGCCGAAAAGTTAAAAAATTTGTAAATTTTGTACCAAAAATTCCTGTTTTCAGGTGTCAATTCCCAAACGGGACTCCGCAGGGGGTTCAAAGTGGTATAGTATGAAGCGGTGGATGTATCAGCCCAGCTGTGGACCAGCTCCAATCAGTGACGGACTCGGAACACAAGGTAAGTAACCTCTAAAGGTACGTTTACGTAGCAATTTCACAGAATTACAGTTAAAAATAAAAAATTTAAACAAACTATACGTTCGATATCCAGGAATTGGGTATCTACGTACAGCTGGTGCTATAGCCGAAATATTAAGACAATAAAAGTCAATATGAGTTGGTAAACAAAAAAGTTATTAAGATTTTCTTGCAGAAAAACCTCTGAATTTTAACAAGTGTCAATTTATGTGATTATAATGGAATATATTAGAAATTTTCAGGATTATTTAACACTAATTACTTTCAGGCAGCTACTGGTGTCGTAATAAACGTAAATAGTCAATGTTCTAAGTCGGAAACTGAAAAAAGCAATATACCGATTTCACGTAAAGTGCTCAGGTATATCAACTCGCCTACATAAACAAACTTGATAAAAGGAACTTTCGGGAATTTTATTTAAATTTCTATCCGACGGATCCTGACAAATGAGGTGCGGTACGAAAGGGGTAGTCGAGACCTACCCAAATATATAATAATTTAGACAATAAGCCAAAGGGTTGAAATGTTATTAGCCGAAAAGTTAAAAAATTTGTAAATTTTGTACCAAAAATTCCTGTTTTCAGGTGTCAATTCCCAAACGGGACTCCGCAGGGGGTTCAAAGTGGTATAGTATGAAGCGGTGGATGTATCAGCCCAGCTGTGGACCAGCTCCAATCAGTGACGGACTCGGAACACAAGGTAAGTAACCTCTAAAGGTACGTTTACGTAGCAATTTCACAGAATTACAGTTAAAAATAAAAAATTTAAACAAACTATACGTTCGATATCCAGGAATTGGGTATCTACGTACAGCTGGTGCTATAGCCGAAATATTAAGACAATAAAAGTCAATATGAGTTGGTAAACAAAAAAGTTATTAAGATTTTCTTGCAGAAAAACCTCTGAATTTTAACAAGTGTCAATTTATGTGATTATAATGGAATATATTAGAAATTTTCAGGATTATTTAACACTAATTACTTTCAGGCAGCTACTGGTGTCGTAATAAACGTAAATAGTCAATGTTCTAAGTCGGAAACTGAAAAAAGCAATATACCGATTTCACGTAAAGTGCTCAGGTATATCAACTCGCCTACATAAACAAACTTGATAAAAGGAACTTTCGGGAATTTTATTTAAATTTCTATCCGACGGATCCTGACAAATGAGGTGCGGTACGAAAGGGGTAGTCGAGACCTACCCAAATATATAATAATTTAGACAATAAGCCAAAGGGTTGAAATGTTATTAGCCGAAAAGTTAAAAAATTTGTAAATTTTGTACCAAAAATTCCTGTTTTCAGGTGTCAATTCCCAAACGGGACTCCGCAGGGGGTTCAAAGTGGTATAGTATGAAGCGGTGGATGTATCAGCCCAGCTGTGGACCAGCTCCAATCAGTGACGGACTCGGAACACAAGGTAAGTAACCTCTAAAGGTACGTTTACGTAGCAATTTCACAGAATTACAGTTAAAAATAAAAAATTTAAACAAACTATACGTTCGATATCCAGGAATTGGGTATCTACGTACAGCTGGTGCTATAGCCGAAATATTAAGACAATAAAAGTCAATATGAGTTGGTAAACAAAAAAGTTATTAAGATTTTCTTGCAGAAAAACCTCTGAATTTTAACAAGTGTCAATTTATGTGATTATAATGGAATATATTAGAAATTTTCAGGATTATTTAACACTAATTACTTTCAGGCAGCTACTGGTGTCGTAATAAACGTAAATAGTCAATGTTCTAAGTCGGAAACTGAAAAAAGCAATATACCGATTTCACGTAAAGTGCTCAGGTATATCAACTCGCCTACATAAACAAACTTGATAAAAGGAACTTTCGGGAATTTTATTTAAATTTCTATCCGACGGATCCTGACAAATGAGGTGCGGTACGAAAGGGGTAGTCGAGACCTACCCAAATATATAATAATTTAGACAATAAGCCAAAGGGTTGAAATGTTATTAGCCGAAAAGTTAAAAAATTTGTAAATTTTGTACCAAAAATTCCTGTTTTCAGGTGTCAATTCCCAAACGGGACTCCGCAGGGGGTTCAAAGTGGTATAGTATGAAGCGGTGGATGTATCAGCCCAGCTGTGGACCAGCTCCAATCAGTGACGGACTCGGAACACAAGGTAAGTAACCTCTAAAGGTACGTTTACGTAGCAATTTCACAGAATTACAGTTAAAAATAAAAAATTTAAACAAACTATACGTTCGATATCCAGGAATTGGGTATCTACGTACAGCTGGTGCTATAGCCGAAATATTAAGACAATAAAAGTCAATATGAGTTGGTAAACAAAAAAGTTATTAAGATTTTCTTGCAGAAAAACCTCTGAATTTTAACAAGTGTCAATTTATGTGATTATAATGGAATATATTAGAAATTTTCAGGATTATTTAACACTAATTACTTTCAGGCAGCTACTGGTGTCGTAATAAACGTAAATAGTCAATGTTCTAAGTCGGAAACTGAAAAAAGCAATATACCGATTTCACGTAAAGTGCTCAGGTATATCAACTCGCCTACATAAACAAACTTGATAAAAGGAACTTTCGGGAATTTTATTTAAATTTCTATCCGACGGATCCTGACAAATGAGGTGCGGTACGAAAGGGGTAGTCGAGACCTACCCAAATATATAATAATTTAGACAATAAGCCAAAGGGTTGAAATGTTATTAGCCGAAAAGTTAAAAAATTTGTAAATTTTGTACCAAAAATTCCTGTTTTCAGGTGTCAATTCCCAAACGGGACTCCGCAGGGGGTTCAAAGTGGTATAGTATGAAGCGGTGGATGTATCAGCCCAGCTGTGGACCAGCTCCAATCAGTGACGGACTCGGAACACAAGGTAAGTAACCTCTAAAGGTACGTTTACGTAGCAATTTCACAGAATTACAGTTAAAAATAAAAAATTTAAACAAACTATACGTTCGATATCCAGGAATTGGGTATCTACGTACAGCTGGTGCTATAGCCGAAATATTAAGACAATAAAAGTCAATATGAGTTGGTAAACAAAAAAGTTATTAAGATTTTCTTGCAGAAAAACCTCTGAATTTTAACAAGTGTCAATTTATGTGATTATAATGGAATATATTAGAAATTTTCAGGATTATTTAACACTAATTACTTTCAGGCAGCTACTGGTGTCGTAATAAACGTAAATAGTCAATGTTCTAAGTCGGAAACTGAAAAAAGCAATATACCGATTTCACGTAAAGTGCTCAGGTATATCAACTCGCCTACATAAACAAACTTGATAAAAGGAACTTTCGGGAATTTTATTTAAATTTCTATCCGACGGATCCTGACAAATGAGGTGCGGTACGAAAGGGGTAGTCGAGACCTACCCAAATATATAATAATTTAGACAATAAGCCAAAGGGTTGAAATGTTATTAGCCGAAAAGTTAAAAAATTTGTAAATTTTGTACCAAAAATTCCTGTTTTCAGGTGTCAATTCCCAAACGGGACTCCGCAGGGGGTTCAAAGTGGTATAGTATGAAGCGGTGGATGTATCAGCCCAGCTGTGGACCAGCTCCAATCAGTGACGGACTCGGAACACAAGGTAAGTAACCTCTAAAGGTACGTTTACGTAGCAATTTCACAGAATTACAGTTAAAAATAAAAAATTTAAACAAACTATACGTTCGATATCCAGGAATTGGGTATCTACGTACAGCTGGTGCTATAGCCGAAATATTAAGACAATAAAAGTCAATATGAGTTGGTAAACAAAAAAGTTATTAAGATTTTCTTGCAGAAAAACCTCTGAATTTTAACAAGTGTCAATTTATGTGATTATAATGGAATATATTAGAAATTTTCAGGATTATTTAACACTAATTACTTTCAGGCAGCTACTGGTGTCGTAATAAACGTAAATAGTCAATGTTCTAAGTCGGAAACTGAAAAAAGCAATATACCGATTTCACGTAAAGTGCTCAGGTATATCAACTCGCCTACATAAACAAACTTGATAAAAGGAACTTTCGGGAATTTTATTTAAATTTCTATCCGACGGATCCTGACAAATGAGGTGCGGTACGAAAGGGGTAGTCGAGACCTACCCAAATATATAATAATTTAGACAATAAGCCAAAGGGTTGAAATGTTATTAGCCGAAAAGTTAAAAAATTTGTAAATTTTGTACCAAAAATTCCTGTTTTCAGGTGTCAATTCCCAAACGGGACTCCGCAGGGGGTTCAAAGTGGTATAGTATGAAGCGGTGGATGTATCAGCCCAGCTGTGGACCAGCTCCAATCAGTGACGGACTCGGAACACAAGGTAAGTAACCTCTAAAGGTACGTTTACGTAGCAATTTCACAGAATTACAGTTAAAAATAAAAAATTTAAACAAACTATACGTTCGATATCCAGGAATTGGGTATCTACGTACAGCTGGTGCTATAGCCGAAATATTAAGACAATAAAAGTCAATATGAGTTGGTAAACAAAAAAGTTATTAAGATTTTCTTGCAGAAAAACCTCTGAATTTTAACAAGTGTCAATTTATGTGATTATAATGGAATATATTAGAAATTTTCAGGATTATTTAACACTAATTACTTTCAGGCAGCTACTGGTGTCGTAATAAACGTAAATAGTCAATGTTCTAAGTCGGAAACTGAAAAAAGCAATATACCGATTTCACGTAAAGTGCTCAGGTATATCAACTCGCCTACATAAACAAACTTGATAAAAGGAACTTTCGGGAATTTTATTTAAATTTCTATCCGACGGATCCTGACAAATGAGGTGCGGTACGAAAGGGGTAGTCGAGACCTACCCAAATATATAATAATTTAGACAATAAGCCAAAGGGTTGAAATGTTATTAGCCGAAAAGTTAAAAAATTTGTAAATTTTGTACCAAAAATTCCTGTTTTCAGGTGTCAATTCCCAAACGGGACTCCGCAGGGGGTTCAAAGTGGTATAGTATGAAGCGGTGGATGTATCAGCCCAGCTGTGGACCAGCTCCAATCAGTGACGGACTCGGAACACAAGGTAAGTAACCTCTAAAGGTACGTTTACGTAGCAATTTCACAGAATTACAGTTAAAAATAAAAAATTTAAACAAACTATACGTTCGATATCCAGGAATTGGGTATCTACGTACAGCTGGTGCTATAGCCGAAATATTAAGACAATAAAAGTCAATATGAGTTGGTAAACAAAAAAGTTATTAAGATTTTCTTGCAGAAAAACCTCTGAATTTTAACAAGTGTCAATTTATGTGATTATAATGGAATATATTAGAAATTTTCAGGATTATTTAACACTAATTACTTTCAGGCAGCTACTGGTGTCGTAATAAACGTAAATAGTCAATGTTCTAAGTCGGAAACTGAAAAAAGCAATATACCGATTTCACGTAAAGTGCTCAGGTATATCAACTCGCCTACATAAACAAACTTGATAAAAGGAACTTTCGGGAATTTTATTTAAATTTCTATCCGACGGATCCTGACAAATGAGGTGCGGTACGAAAGGGGTAGTCGAGACCTACCCAAATATATAATAATTTAGACAATAAGCCAAAGGGTTGAAATGTTATTAGCCGAAAAGTTAAAAAATTTGTAAATTTTGTACCAAAAATTCCTGTTTTCAGGTGTCAATTCCCAAACGGGACTCCGCAGGGGGTTCAAAGTGGTATAGTATGAAGCGGTGGATGTATCAGCCCAGCTGTGGACCAGCTCCAATCAGTGACGGACTCGGAACACAAGGTAAGTAACCTCTAAAGGTACGTTTACGTAGCAATTTCACAGAATTACAGTTAAAAATAAAAAATTTAAACAAACTATACGTTCGATATCCAGGAATTGGGTATCTACGTACAGCTGGTGCTATAGCCGAAATATTAAGACAATAAAAGTCAATATGAGTTGGTAAACAAAAAAGTTATTAAGATTTTCTTGCAGAAAAACCTCTGAATTTTAACAAGTGTCAATTTATGTGATTATAATGGAATATATTAGAAATTTTCAGGATTATTTAACACTAATTACTTTCAGGCAGCTACTGGTGTCGTAATAAACGTAAATAGTCAATGTTCTAAGTCGGAAACTGAAAAAAGCAATATACCGATTTCACGTAAAGTGCTCAGGTATATCAACTCGCCTACATAAACAAACTTGATAAAAGGAACTTTCGGGAATTTTATTTAAATTTCTATCCGACGGATCCTGACAAATGAGGTGCGGTACGAAAGGGGTAGTCGAGACCTACCCAAATATATAATAATTTAGACAATAAGCCAAAGGGTTGAAATGTTATTAGCCGAAAAGTTAAAAAATTTGTAAATTTTGTACCAAAAATTCCTGTTTTCAGGTGTCAATTCCCAAACGGGACTCCGCAGGGGGTTCAAAGTGGTATAGTATGAAGCGGTGGATGTATCAGCCCAGCTGTGGACCAGCTCCAATCAGTGACGGACTCGGAACACAAGGTAAGTAACCTCTAAAGGTACGTTTACGTAGCAATTTCACAGAATTACAGTTAAAAATAAAAAATTTAAACAAACTATACGTTCGATATCCAGGAATTGGGTATCTACGTACAGCTGGTGCTATAGCCGAAATATTAAGACAATAAAAGTCAATATGAGTTGGTAAACAAAAAAGTTATTAAGATTTTCTTGCAGAAAAACCTCTGAATTTTAACAAGTGTCAATTTATGTGATTATAATGGAATATATTAGAAATTTTCAGGATTATTTAACACTAATTACTTTCAGGCAGCTACTGGTGTCGTAATAAACGTAAATAGTCAATGTTCTAAGTCGGAAACTGAAAAAAGCAATATACCGATTTCACGTAAAGTGCTCAGGTATATCAACTCGCCTACATAAACAAACTTGATAAAAGGAACTTTCGGGAATTTTATTTAAATTTCTATCCGACGGATCCTGACAAATGAGGTGCGGTACGAAAGGGGTAGTCGAGACCTACCCAAATATATAATAATTTAGACAATAAGCCAAAGGGTTGAAATGTTATTAGCCGAAAAGTTAAAAAATTTGTAAATTTTGTACCAAAAATTCCTGTTTTCAGGTGTCAATTCCCAAACGGGACTCCGCAGGGGGTTCAAAGTGGTATAGTATGAAGCGGTGGATGTATCAGCCCAGCTGTGGACCAGCTCCAATCAGTGACGGACTCGGAACACAAGGTAAGTAACCTCTAAAGGTACGTTTACGTAGCAATTTCACAGAATTACAGTTAAAAATAAAAAATTTAAACAAACTATACGTTCGATATCCAGGAATTGGGTATCTACGTACAGCTGGTGCTATAGCCGAAATATTAAGACAATAAAAGTCAATATGAGTTGGTAAACAAAAAAGTTATTAAGATTTTCTTGCAGAAAAACCTCTGAATTTTAACAAGTGTCAATTTATGTGATTATAATGGAATATATTAGAAATTTTCAGGATTATTTAACACTAATTACTTTCAGGCAGCTACTGGTGTCGTAATAAACGTAAATAGTCAATGTTCTAAGTCGGAAACTGAAAAAAGCAATATACCGATTTCACGTAAAGTGCTCAGGTATATCAACTCGCCTACATAAACAAACTTGATAAAAGGAACTTTCGGGAATTTTATTTAAATTTCTATCCGACGGATCCTGACAAATGAGGTGCGGTACGAAAGGGGTAGTCGAGACCTACCCAAATATATAATAATTTAGACAATAAGCCAAAGGGTTGAAATGTTATTAGCCGAAAAGTTAAAAAATTTGTAAATTTTGTACCAAAAATTCCTGTTTTCAGGTGTCAATTCCCAAACGGGACTCCGCAGGGGGTTCAAAGTGGTATAGTATGAAGCGGTGGATGTATCAGCCCAGCTGTGGACCAGCTCCAATCAGTGACGGACTCGGAACACAAGGTAAGTAACCTCTAAAGGTACGTTTACGTAGCAATTTCACAGAATTACAGTTAAAAATAAAAAATTTAAACAAACTATACGTTCGATATCCAGGAATTGGGTATCTACGTACAGCTGGTGCTATAGCCGAAATATTAAGACAATAAAAGTCAATATGAGTTGGTAAACAAAAAAGTTATTAAGATTTTCTTGCAGAAAAACCTCTGAATTTTAACAAGTGTCAATTTATGTGATTATAATGGAATATATTAGAAATTTTCAGGATTATTTAACACTAATTACTTTCAGGCAGCTACTGGTGTCGTAATAAACGTAAATAGTCAATGTTCTAAGTCGGAAACTGAAAAAAGCAATATACCGATTTCACGTAAAGTGCTCAGGTATATCAACTCGCCTACATAAACAAACTTGATAAAAGGAACTTTCGGGAATTTTATTTAAATTTCTATCCGACGGATCCTGACAAATGAGGTGCGGTACGAAAGGGGTAGTCGAGACCTACCCAAATATATAATAATTTAGACAATAAGCCAAAGGGTTGAAATGTTATTAGCCGAAAAGTTAAAAAATTTGTAAATTTTGTACCAAAAATTCCTGTTTTCAGGTGTCAATTCCCAAACGGGACTCCGCAGGGGGTTCAAAGTGGTATAGTATGAAGCGGTGGATGTATCAGCCCAGCTGTGGACCAGCTCCAATCAGTGACGGACTCGGAACACAAGGTAAGTAACCTCTAAAGGTACGTTTACGTAGCAATTTCACAGAATTACAGTTAAAAATAAAAAATTTAAACAAACTATACGTTCGATATCCAGGAATTGGGTATCTACGTACAGCTGGTGCTATAGCCGAAATATTAAGACAATAAAAGTCAATATGAGTTGGTAAACAAAAAAGTTATTAAGATTTTCTTGCAGAAAAACCTCTGAATTTTAACAAGTGTCAATTTATGTGATTATAATGGAATATATTAGAAATTTTCAGGATTATTTAACACTAATTACTTTCAGGCAGCTACTGGTGTCGTAATAAACGTAAATAGTCAATGTTCTAAGTCGGAAACTGAAAAAAGCAATATACCGATTTCACGTAAAGTGCTCAGGTATATCAACTCGCCTACATAAACAAACTTGATAAAAGGAACTTTCGGGAATTTTATTTAAATTTCTATCCGACGGATCCTGACAAATGAGGTGCGGTACGAAAGGGGTAGTCGAGACCTACCCAAATATATAATAATTTAGACAATAAGCCAAAGGGTTGAAATGTTATTAGCCGAAAAGTTAAAAAATTTGTAAATTTTGTACCAAAAATTCCTGTTTTCAGGTGTCAATTCCCAAACGGGACTCCGCAGGGGGTTCAAAGTGGTATAGTATGAAGCGGTGGATGTATCAGCCCAGCTGTGGACCAGCTCCAATCAGTGACGGACTCGGAACACAAGGTAAGTAACCTCTAAAGGTACGTTTACGTAGCAATTTCACAGAATTACAGTTAAAAATAAAAAATTTAAACAAACTATACGTTCGATATCCAGGAATTGGGTATCTACGTACAGCTGGTGCTATAGCCGAAATATTAAGACAATAAAAGTCAATATGAGTTGGTAAACAAAAAAGTTATTAAGATTTTCTTGCAGAAAAACCTCTGAATTTTAACAAGTGTCAATTTATGTGATTATAATGGAATATATTAGAAATTTTCAGGATTATTTAACACTAATTACTTTCAGGCAGCTACTGGTGTCGTAATAAACGTAAATAGTCAATGTTCTAAGTCGGAAACTGAAAAAAGCAATATACCGATTTCACGTAAAGTGCTCAGGTATATCAACTCGCCTACATAAACAAACTTGATAAAAGGAACTTTCGGGAATTTTATTTAAATTTCTATCCGACGGATCCTGACAAATGAGGTGCGGTACGAAAGGGGTAGTCGAGACCTACCCAAATATATAATAATTTAGACAATAAGCCAAAGGGTTGAAATGTTATTAGCCGAAAAGTTAAAAAATTTGTAAATTTTGTACCAAAAATTCCTGTTTTCAGGTGTCAATTCCCAAACGGGACTCCGCAGGGGGTTCAAAGTGGTATAGTATGAAGCGGTGGATGTATCAGCCCAGCTGTGGACCAGCTCCAATCAGTGACGGACTCGGAACACAAGGTAAGTAACCTCTAAAGGTACGTTTACGTAGCAATTTCACAGAATTACAGTTAAAAATAAAAAATTTAAACAAACTATACGTTCGATATCCAGGAATTGGGTATCTACGTACAGCTGGTGCTATAGCCGAAATATTAAGACAATAAAAGTCAATATGAGTTGGTAAACAAAAAAGTTATTAAGATTTTCTTGCAGAAAAACCTCTGAATTTTAACAAGTGTCAATTTATGTGATTATAATGGAATATATTAGAAATTTTCAGGATTATTTAACACTAATTACTTTCAGGCAGCTACTGGTGTCGTAATAAACGTAAATAGTCAATGTTCTAAGTCGGAAACTGAAAAAAGCAATATACCGATTTCACGTAAAGTGCTCAGGTATATCAACTCGCCTACATAAACAAACTTGATAAAAGGAACTTTCGGGAATTTTATTTAAATTTCTATCCGACGGATCCTGACAAATGAGGTGCGGTACGAAAGGGGTAGTCGAGACCTACCCAAATATATAATAATTTAGACAATAAGCCAAAGGGTTGAAATGTTATTAGCCGAAAAGTTAAAAAATTTGTAAATTTTGTACCAAAAATTCCTGTTTTCAGGTGTCAATTCCCAAACGGGACTCCGCAGGGGGTTCAAAGTGGTATAGTATGAAGCGGTGGATGTATCAGCCCAGCTGTGGACCAGCTCCAATCAGTGACGGACTCGGAACACAAGGTAAGTAACCTCTAAAGGTACGTTTACGTAGCAATTTCACAGAATTACAGTTAAAAATAAAAAATTTAAACAAACTATACGTTCGATATCCAGGAATTGGGTATCTACGTACAGCTGGTGCTATAGCCGAAATATTAAGACAATAAAAGTCAATATGAGTTGGTAAACAAAAAAGTTATTAAGATTTTCTTGCAGAAAAACCTCTGAATTTTAACAAGTGTCAATTTATGTGATTATAATGGAATATATTAGAAATTTTCAGGATTATTTAACACTAATTACTTTCAGGCAGCTACTGGTGTCGTAATAAACGTAAATAGTCAATGTTCTAAGTCGGAAACTGAAAAAAGCAATATACCGATTTCACGTAAAGTGCTCAGGTATATCAACTCGCCTACATAAACAAACTTGATAAAAGGAACTTTCGGGAATTTTATTTAAATTTCTATCCGACGGATCCTGACAAATGAGGTGCGGTATAGGTTAGGTTAGGTTAGGTTAGGTTAGGTTAGGTTAGGTTAGGTTAGGTTAGGTTAGGTTAGGTTAGGTTAGGTTAGGTTAGGTTAGGTTAGGTTAGGTTAGGTTAGGTTAGGTTAGGTTAGGTTAGGTTAGGTTAGGTTAGGTTAGGTTAGGTTAGGTTAGGTTAGGTTAGGTTAGGTTAGGTTAGGTTAGGTTTTTTTTTTTTTTTTTTTTTTTTTTTATATATATAAACTTCTACCTCCAACATAATCGGAGCCTATGCCTGTCGTGTATTTTGTTAGTATAAACTCGTAGGATCCTCCACTATCAGCTTCGTGCTGACTAAGGATAACTTTTACGTTTGACTCTATTTTCACTAAATTATTGTGCTTTTATATTCTTTAAACCTATGGCTGTTGTATCGTTTTTATGTTTCTTTCTATTTTAGTTTAATATCATTTTACATGTTCTGATTCTCTCTCTTGTTTCGACTACTTTGCATTTATTTTTGGGCAGATCTAATTTATTTGTTGCTTTTAAATTTTTGCTAATACTATATATTTTTACATTCTACTTTTTTAATACTTATCATTAATATTATACATAATATTAAATAAGCATTAGTTGCTTATGCACTTTTATTCCTATTGATCACCCTTTCACATATTTTTATACAGAAATTTAGAAGCGTTTCTCTGTTTTTGCCCGCTATTATTCGAGATATATTTTCGGCATCGAGTTTAACGTCAAGTGCTAGTTCGGCTTCTAGTCTTTCTCTGTCAAAGACAGGACAGGCGAACAATATATGTGGCACCGTTTCATCAATATCGGGGTCACAGATGCACGATGGGCTCTCCTTACACTTGAATCGATTCAAGTATGCTGAGAACCCACCGTGCCCCGTCATGATTTGTGTGACTACACAACTAATTGTGCACTTCCTGATTATCCTGTACGCAGCCACCGCATCGGGAAAAAACAGCTTGGTCACAGAAGCAGTTTCTCCGGAAATATATCTACGGTTCCATTCGTCAAGCGTTGCCGTACGAATGCATCGCTTGACGTACGAAACCGGGCACAAGTCGTAATCGGGCTTTCGTTTGGAACCTTCAGCGGCTCTCTTGGCTAGTTCGTCGGCCCTCTCATTTCCTTCCAACCCCGCATGTGCTTTGATCCAAAACAAGGTGACGGCCTTGTTTTGGGTAGCCAAGGATTTAATGTTGGCTCTTGCCTCCACTGCCAGTGGGTGGTGTCGGTCGTAACTTTGTATGGTTTGGAGGGCCGCCATAGAATCACTGAAGATTCCAAACGATTGCGCACTGATTTTTGTGATCTCCCTTGTTGCGACACATATTGCCAGAAGCTCGGCCTGGTAAACGGTGGAGTAGTGTGGGAGAGCAAGCTTGAGAGTTTTGGTTTCCACGTCACCTGTCCACATGGAGAGCGCTGCCCCAACCTTGCCCCCAGGTTAGGTTAGGTTAGGTTAGGTTAGGTTAGGTTAGGTTAGGTTAGGTTAGGTTAGGTTAGGTTAGGTTAGGTTAGGTTAGGTTAGGTTAGGTTAGGTTAGGTTAGGTTAGGTTAGGTTAGGTTAGGTTAGGTTAGGTTAGGTTAGGTTAGGTTAGGTTAGGTTAGGTTAGGTTAGGTTAGGTTAGGTTAGGTTAGGTTAGGTTAGGTTAGGTTAGGTTAGGTTAGGTTAGGTTAGGTTAGGTTAGGTTAGGTTAGGTTAGGTTAGGTTAGGTTAGGTTAGGTTAGGTTAGGTTAGGTTAGGTTAGGTTAGGTTAGGTTAGGTTAGGTTAGGTTAGGTTAGGTTAGGTTAGGTTAGGTTAGGTTAGGTTAGGTTAGGTTAGGTTAGGTTAGGTTAGGTTAGGTTAGGTTAGGTTAGGTTAGGTTAGGTTAGGTTAGGTTAGGTTAGGTTAGGTTAGGTTAGGTTAGGTTAGGTTAGGTTAGGTTAGGTTAGGTTAGGTTAGGTTAGGTTAGGTTAGGTTAGGTTAGGTTAGGTTAGGTTAGGTTAGGTTAGGTTAGGTTAGGTTAGGTTAGGTTAGGTTAGGTTAGGTTAGGTTAGGTTAGGTTAGGTTAGGTTAGGTTAGGTTAGGTTAGGTTAGGTTAGGTTAGGTTAGGTTAGGTTAGGTTAGGTTAGGTTAGGTTAGGTTAGGTTAGGTTAGGTTAGGTTAGGTTAGGTTAGGTTAGGTTAGGTTAGGTTAGGTTAGGTTAGGTTAGGTTAGGTTAGGTTAGGTTAGGTTAGGTTAGGTTAGGTTAGGTTAGGTTAGGTTAGGTTAGGTTAGGTTAGGTTAGGTTAGGTTAGGTTAGGTTAGGTTAGGTTAGGTTAGGTTAGGTTAGGTTAGGTTAGGTTAGGTTAGGTTAGGTTAGGTTAGGTTAGGTTAGGTTAGGTTAGGTTAGGTTAGGTTAGGTTAGGTTAGGTTAGGTTAGGTTAGGTTAGGTTAGGTTAGGTTAGGTTAGGTTAGGTTAGGTTAGGTTAGGTTAGGTTAGGTTAGGTTAGGTTAGGTTAGGTTAGGTTAGGTTAGGTTAGGTTAGGTTAGGTTAGGTTAGGTTAGGTTAGGTTAGGTTAGGTTAGGTTAGGTTAGGTTAGGTTAGGTTAGGTTAGGTTAGGTTAGGTTAGGTTAGGTTAGGTTAGGTTAGGTTAGGTTAGGTTAGGTTAGGTTAGGTTAGGTTAGGTTAGGTTAGGTTAGGTTAGGTTAGGTTAGGTTAGGTTAGGTTAGGTTAGGTTAGGTTAGGTTAGGTTAGGTTAGGTTAGGTTAGGTTAGGTTAGGTTAGGTTAGGTTAGGTTAGGTTAGGTTAGGTTAGGTTAGGTTAGGTTAGGTTAGGTTAGGTTAGGTTAGGTTAGGTTAGGTTAGGTTAGGTTAGGTTAGGTTAGGTTAGGTTAGGTTAGGTTAGGTTAGGTTAGGTTAGGTTAGGTTAGGTTAGGTTAGGTTAGGTTAGGTTAGGTTAGGTTAGGTTAGGTTAGGTTAGGTTAGGTTAGGTTAGGTTAGGTTAGGTTAGGTTAGGTTAGGTTAGGTTAGGTTAGGTTAGGTTAGGTTAGGTTAGGTTAGGTTAGGTTAGGTTAGGTTAGGTTAGGTTAGGTTAGGTTAGGTTAGGTTAGGTTAGGTTAGGTTAGGTTAGGTTAGGTTAGGTTAGGTTAGGTTAGGTTAGGTTAGGTTAGGTTAGGTTAGGTTAGGTTAGGTTAGGTTAGGTTAGGTTAGGTTAGGTTAGGTTAGGTTAGGTTAGGTTAGGTTAGGTTAGGTTAGGTTAGGTTAGGTTAGGTTAGGTTAGGTTAGGTTAGGTTAGGTTAGGTTAGGTTAGGTTAGGTTAGGTTAGGTTAGGTTAGGTTAGGTTAGGTTAGGTTAGGTTAGGTTAGGTTAGGTTAGGTTAGGTTAGGTTAGGTTAGGTTAGGTTAGGTTAGGTTAGGTTAGGTTAGGTTAGGTTAGGTTAGGTTAGGTTAGGTTAGGTTAGGTTAGGTTAGGTTAGGTTAGGTTAGGTTAGGTTAGGTTAGGTTAGGTTAGGTTAGGTTAGGTTAGGTTAGGTTAGGTTAGGTTAGGTTAGGTTAGGTTAGGTTAGGTTAGGTTAGGTTAGGTTAGGTTAGGTTAGGTTAGGTTAGGTTAGGTTAGGTTAGGTTAGGTTAGGTTAGGTTAGGTTAGGTTAGGTTAGGTTAGGTTAGGTTAGGTTAGGTTAGGTTAGGTTAGGTTAGGTTAGGTTAGGTTAGGTTAGGTTAGGTTAGGTTAGGTTAGGTTAGGTTAGGTTAGGTTAGGTTAGGTTAGGTTAGGTTAGGTTAGGTTAGGTTAGGTTAGGTTAGGTTAGGTTAGGTTAGGTTAGGTTAGGTTAGGTTAGGTTAGGTTAGGTTAGGTTAGGTTAGGTTAGGTTAGGTTAGGTTAGGTTAGGTTAGGTTAGGTTAGGTTAGGTTAGGTTAGGTTAGGTTAGGTTAGGTTAGGTTAGGTTAGGTTAGGTTAGGTTAGGTTAGGTTAGGTTAGGTTAGGTTAGGTTAGGTTAGGTTAGGTTAGGTTAGGTTAGGTTAGGTTAGGTTAGGTTAGGTTAGGTTAGGTTAGGTTAGGTTAGGTTAGGTTAGGTTAGGTTAGGTTAGGTTAGGTTAGGTTAGGTTAGGTTAGGTTAGGTTAGGTTAGGTTAGGTTAGGTTAGGTTAGGTTAGGTTAGGTTAGGTTAGGTTAGGTTAGGTTAGGTTAGGTTAGGTTAGGTTAGGTTAGGTTAGGTTAGGTTAGGTTAGGTTAGGTTAGGTTAGGTTAGGTTAGGTTAGGTTAGGTTAGGTTAGGTTAGGTTAGGTTAGGTTAGGTTAGGTTAGGTTAGGTTAGGTTAGGTTAGGTTAGGTTAGGTTAGGTTAGGTTAGGTTAGGTTAGGTTAGGTTAGGTTAGGTTAGGTTAGGTTAGGTTAGGTTAGGTTAGGTTAGGTTAGGTTAGGTTAGGTTAGGTTAGGTTAGGTTAGGTTAGGTTAGGTTAGGTTAGGTTAGGTTAGGTTAGGTTAGGTTAGGTTAGGTTAGGTTAGGTTAGGTTAGGTTAGGTTAGGTTAGGTTAGGTTAGGTTAGGTTAGGTTAGGTTAGGTTAGGTTAGGTTAGGTTAGGTTAGGTTAGGTTAGGTTAGGTTAGGTTAGGTTAGGTTAGGTTAGGTTAGGTTAGGTTAGGTTAGGTTAGGTTAGGTTAGGTTAGGTTAGGTTAGGTTAGGTTAGGTTAGGTTAGGTTAGGTTAGGTTAGGTTAGGTTAGGTTAGGTTAGGTTAGGTTAGGTTAGGTTAGGTTAGGTTAGGTTAGGTTAGGTTAGGTTAGGTTAGGTTAGGTTAGGTTAGGTTAGGTTAGGTTAGGTTAGGTTAGGTTAGGTTAGGTTAGGTTAGGTTAGGTTAGGTTAGGTTAGGTTAGGTTAGGTTAGGTTAGGTTAGGTTAGGTTAGGTTAGGTTAGGTTAGGTTAGGTTAGGTTAGGTTAGGTTAGGTTAGGTTAGGTTAGGTTAGGTTAGGTTAGGTTAGGTTAGGTTAGGTTAGGTTAGGTTAGGTTAGGTTAGGTTAGGTTAGGTTAGGTTAGGTTAGGTTAGGTTAGGTTAGGTTAGGTTAGGTTAGGTTAGGTTAGGTTAGGTTAGGTTAGGTTAGGTTAGGTTAGGTTAGGTTAGGTTAGGTTAGGTTAGGTTAGGTTAGGTTAGGTTAGGTTAGGTTAGGTTAGGTTAGGTTAGGTTAGGTTAGGTTAGGTTAGGTTAGGTTAGGTTAGGTTAGGTTAGGTTAGGTTAGGTTAGGTTAGGTTAGGTTAGGTTAGGTTAGGTTAGGTTAGGTTAGGTTAGGTTAGGTTAGGTTAGGTTAGGTTAGGTTAGGTTAGGTTAGGTTAGGTTAGGTTAGGTTAGGTTAGGTTAGGTTAGGTTAGGTTAGGTTAGGTTAGGTTAGGTTAGGTTAGGTTAGGTTAGGTTAGGTTAGGTTAGGTTAGGTTAGGTTAGGTTAGGTTAGGTTAGGTTAGGTTAGGTTAGGTTAGGTTAGGTTAGGTTAGGTTAGGTTAGGTTAGGTTAGGTTAGGTTAGGTTAGGTTAGGTTAGGTTAGGTTAGGTTAGGTTAGGTTAGGTTAGGTTAGGTTAGGTTAGGTTAGGTTAGGTTAGGTTAGGTTAGGTTAGGTTAGGTTAGGTTAGGTTAGGTTAGGTTAGGTTAGGTTAGGTTAGGTTAGGTTAGGTTAGGTTAGGTTAGGTTAGGTTAGGTTAGGTTAGGTTAGGTTAGGTTAGGTTAGGTTAGGTTAGGTTAGGTTAGGTTAGGTTAGGTTAGGTTAGGTTAGGTTAGGTTAGGTTAGGTTAGGTTAGGTTAGGTTAGGTTAGGTTAGGTTAGGTTAGGTTAGGTTAGGTTAGGTTAGGTTAGGTTAGGTTAGGTTAGGTTAGGTTAGGTTAGGTTAGGTTAGGTTAGGTTAGGTTAGGTTAGGTTAGGTTAGGTTAGGTTAGGTTAGGTTAGGTTAGGTTAGGTTAGGTTAGGTTAGGTTAGGTTAGGTTAGGTTAGGTTAGGTTAGGTTAGGTTAGGTTAGGTTAGGTTAGGTTAGGTTAGGTTAGGTTAGGTTAGGTTAGGTTAGGTTAGGTTAGGTTAGGTTAGGTTAGGTTAGGTTAGGTTAGGTTAGGTTAGGTTAGGTTAGGTTAGGTTAGGTTAGGTTAGGTTAGGTTAGGTTAGGTTAGGTTAGGTTAGGTTAGGTTAGGTTAGGTTAGGTTAGGTTAGGTTAGGTTAGGTTAGGTTAGGTTAGGTTAGGTTAGGTTAGGTTAGGTTAGGTTAGGTTAGGTTAGGTTAGGTTAGGTTAGGTTAGGTTAGGTTAGGTTAGGTTAGGTTAGGTTAGGTTAGGTTAGGTTAGGTTAGGTTAGGTTAGGTTAGGTTAGGTTAGGTTAGGTTAGGTTAGGTTAGGT